>BSBN01001475.1:1200000-2400000 GCA_027924645.1 Cunninghamia lanceolata
TCACCAAGAAGGGTAAATAGATGGCCATAAATTCTTTTATTGCCATAGTCACACCGTATACTAGTGTCTCTTGGCACTCATGCCTAATAAGTCTCTTTATTATCTTCATATGTATCCTTATTATACCATCAACAATTTTCTCCAAATCTCGAGTGCTTACAATGCAACCTTTTAGAATATCTTCTTCAAATTTCAACTCTATTTTATGCTATGGTATTTGGTTTTCCATCTGAGATGTTATTACCCCTTCATTTATCAACTCTTCAACTCTTTCATTCATGTCTTCAACATGTTCCAATTCATATCTTCTTTCCTCTAATCTAGATTGACAATTATGTATGATAATATTACAATTATTTTTCTCTGTGAGGACAATATTCCAATTGGCAATTGCCTGCCTTATTATATCTTCTCCCTTTTGGATAAATTCTTTGAGCCACTTCTCAAAAATATTTGCTCCAATTTTCTTGTTCTCTATTTCATTTACCTGATCTCTTGATAAAATGGCCAGCTCGGTAGGCAAGTCTGGCATACTAACAGTAGGATCAAACATACCCTGAATGAACTATTGTAACTAAATAATGTGTCCCTTCAAGTAATCATATTTATCTTTATCTCTTCTCATCATCTCAATAGTCACCTTATTCATGTCCTCCCACTTTGCAATATGTTGCTCCCTTGTTACATAGCCAAGGTCTATGTTGAGCAATTGATAATCATCAAGGCTCATTTCTCCTTTTGCCTTCTCTTTCTAGGGTATAGCCAGCTCTAGAGTCCTTGATATAGATGGACTTCTCTTTATGGCTGATATGGTCCTTGCTTTTCTTCTTTCCTTTTGTGAATGACCACCTAACAAGGTTTTTATGTCAATGGGGACCAGCTGCACTTCTGTCTTTTCTCTTCTAACTTCTGAACCTATCCAAGATGGTGCCTCCCTACTTGTTTCTGCCCTTTGTTCTTCATCTATCACCTCCTCTTAAGGTTTCTCTATTTCTATTTGTTCTTATTGTTGTTGCTGCTACTGTGGTGGTTCCTATGGTGGAGGATTTTGATCCAAAGGTGGTGGTGCATTGTCTTGTTGTGGTGGTGCCTCTTTTCATTCTCTTTTTGGTCTTCCTCTTCCTTTGTATCCTCTTTAGCATCTTTCTCCATATCTTCTCTTTCTAAATTCTCCTTTTATTCACTCTATTCAATGTCAACCTTAGGAGTACCTAAAATATTAACCTCAGAACCACTTGATGGCATTGTTCCCAGTTGAGAGGAGATGAGACATGGTGGAGGTCTAGCTTGTTGGAGAGCTGGACTTCATGAAGGGGGGTCATCAAGTTCTGTGGCTTTTGTTGTTGTATGTTTTGTTGTATGTTTCATTCAATTATTGTGGTGGTTGAGATAACCCTATGACCTGAAGGGTCACTAGTCTCTCTTCTTCTATTTGGATTCCTTGAATTCCACCTATGTGTGGGCAAATGATTGTTCTCATTGATAGTTTCTCTTGTTTCTATGTCTCTGAGAAATGCTCTATGTAATCGTAATTGCCTAATTTCCTCAATCAATAAGAGAACAAATGGATCCTCTTGTGGTGGAATGTGTGTCTATTGTTGTGGTCGCAGATGGATCTCCTTGATCTCGTCTTGAATAGCTTTCACCCACTCTCTCCTCACTCCTAAACACATGCATGAATTGGGATAGAGGAAATCGTGTGATTGCTAACTCTAACTAGATCTAGGGTTTTGACCTAGGGTTTGACTTCTATTTTGACTTTTTTTGTACCTTGTGATGAAATCAATGGTTTGTTTAAGGTCTCTTGAACGGTATTTACCTTGTGATGGAATCGAGGGTTTTCAGTGTTGGCTACTATATATGAATGCAAACTAAATGACATGCAATGCGTCTTTTTGGTATTTTTTAGAGTAATTTTGGAAAGGAAAATGCTTCTAATTTATGAAAGAAATATGTATGCAATCCTATATTGTTGGGAATTAAGGTGTCTCAACCTTGGTAATTCCTTGTATTATTTTCATTGTATTTATTTATTTATTGCCTATGTTGTAAATTAAATTGTAAATTCATATTGCCATCTTGTGGGATGTGGCACGGTCATGTGTCATCCTACATGGAAGATGACAACTTGTAATTTTGTCCTCACATAAGGAGATAGCTGTCCCACTTTGTGGCAGGAATATTTTGCCATGTGTCAGCATCTTGGATGTTGTGTAAGGGAATATTGACTGAAACGATCATGACAGATTCCTATGACGAAGTTATGACATGTAAGAGTCAGAAATAGGAGATTCTATGACAGGTGAAGATATTTGTCAAAGAGCATCATTGAAAAAGGAATCTTTGGGTGCCCCAAGGTGGACTATGACATGTTGTAAGAGAATATGTTATTTATAGCCTGTGTATGACAGATTCTCTTACAGCTGTAAGTTATGACAACTATGATAGATTCAATGATGGTTGTAAGAGTTGTAAGAGCATCTATCATAGCCCATTTTGGAAATAGGTGACCTCTTTGGTATGACATGTGTGGACAAGTGTTAGAAGCATCTTACAATGTTGACCAAGTGTCCATAGGTGTGGGTTTTGGGCCATGAGGCCAAGTTGGATGCCCATTCCAAGATAGAGGCAATTATGCATTGTATTTTCTATATATACAGGTGCTTTCAGGAGGAGTTGCATTATGTGATTGACAAATACTGTTATGCTATTGGAATACCTCTAGATACAAGTGTCAAAGACTCCTGAGAGCTTGCATTGCAAGTGTATTGTAAACCACATTTAGATTTGTTAATACATTGTGCAGGTTTTGGAGTATGGGGTTTTTCTCCGAAAGGGTTTTCCCCACATTAAATCTTGTCTCTCTCTTCTTCTGTGTCATTCTATGTGTATGTTGTTTGCTTCAATCTCTCTGTTATTGGGTTGATAACACTATAATTGTAAGGATTTGAAATAATTTGCACTCTACTTCCCTCATTAGATTAGTGTAGGAAGTGTGTTCTATGTAACTTGCTTGTAATGTCCCCTTCTAGCAAGCCAAAATTTTCTCACCCTTGCAAACAATTTCAACTCACAAAAAGAGAACATTAGAATTCCATTTTTCATTTCCTTTTAATCTTGATGATATTCATAAACATAACCCTATACTATTTGCCATTTCATAAATCCATTTTTCCATACATCATGATTCTCCTTGGGTGAGATAATCCTTAGGCCTCTTATTAACCTCACCTTCCACCTTGTGAGAGAAGATTCGTTAGGTAGGTGATGTCATCTCAATCCTATGGGTCCATCAATATTATTCCTTAGTTTGTCAACCAATGCCCATACATACTTGTTATCTCTCATACGTCATTTATTAACAACTTATGAATTCAAATCATACAAGATACATATTTAAAATATAAATTTCAGACATAAATGTATATATCACATATATTAATCTCTACTTAATAACCTTATTATTTATATCTTTCAAGTTATAAATTGAACAAGTAATTATAAATTCTTACAAATCATAAATTGAATAAGTAAATATAAATACTTACTTACCTGCTTTACCTGGGATTCCTTACCTATGCTGCAGTAATATAGTCTTTATTGTATTGCTGTTATAAAATGCAGATCTAAATATATGTATTTATCCCATACTCTTTTTATATTTTCTCCCCATGATCCTTTTCCTTGGCTGCCCTCATCTCTTCCTTGTGATATTTTCTTGCTGTGTCTTTGATGAATTCAAATGATGTTTCTTCTTTATTACCTTTATTGAATTCACAGCTGTTTATTTATTTCTTTTTTAATACTTCATTCTTTCAATGATGATTTCCTTCTATCTCACAACCTTTATTTATTTCCCTTTCAAGGGATATGTTCGAAGAGGTATGTCTCTTATTATTTTTATTACTTTATATTAATTCCCTTTTGTGGTAAAGCTAGTTCTAACCATACATAACTCCCTTATCATAAGAGGATAGGTTAAAAGTTGTTTATTATTATTTATTTACCTTATTTGTATTTATATTATATCATTATAATAAATGATATATTATTTATATTTATATTACAATATATGATAATAATAATAATAATATTTGTATTTATATTATTAGATATATTTATAATATATTATTTATTAATGTGTTGCACTTATAAATATCTTCCTTCGACCTCCCCTTAATCTTTTTAAAATACATTATTTATATAATATATGTAGTATAAATAAATACATTTGTTATTAAGTATGAGAGCTCTTTTATTTTATTTTATTTCCAAGCATATAATATGGTGGGATAATGTTTGTCTTATTAGATTTTTATTTTTATATGATTTTATTTTAATTTAACCTTTTGTTTAACCGTATTACTTTGTCTTATTCCAAATTACTTTACTTTCTAGCTTTAATAGGTAAGACTCTTCATAATATTTAATTTTATATATAATAGTATATCTTATTAATAACTCACATAAATATTATATTAAAATATTTATACTTATAATATATCTAGTTAATTAAAATATAAATATATATATTTCATATATTTTATAATATTTAAATTATATTAAATTAATAATATTATTTATTAAATAATACATATTAATAATATATTTTAAATAAATATAATATATATTTAGTTTATATAAGGCTAACTTATTATTTAAATAAACAATTCAATTATAAATCATTATAGGGACATGACAACCCTCCCCACTCAAGATTGCTTATCCTCAAGCAATTATAATTAGGTATCCTAAAGTAATATTTAATAACATTATATTTTATTAGGTTTCCTTATATAAAATAAGGTTTCACTCACCAATAATATAAAATAACCTCTAGAAAATGTAACAAATTAATATAGCTAATAAACTATAGTGCTATAAATAATATAGGGGCCTAAAATAATAATTTATAAATTTGGGTTTACCCTTTTAAATTTTCAGCACTAAATTTGCACAAAGGCATTTCTATTTATTTAATTATCAAAAATATTTTAATAACTACTAATATTATTTTAATGCCATGATTAACCAATAGCATCAAATGAACAATTCAAACCAAATAACCAAATGTCAAACATACCTGACACAGCCAAAGTGAAAACGGAGGAGCACTACATTGCTTCCTTTCATATATGTCTTTTTCAAATGCAATGTGTAGTCTATGTTTTTGTGGGTTTTCAATGCAATTTAATCTAATAAAAAGGAAAGATGCTTTTTCTTAAAAAGTACATCTAAGAATGAAAAAATGACTAATCTAGCATGCAAGATCTATTTTATCAAGGAAAAAGCAAGTATGCTACTATTCCCAAGAGCAAGATGATTATCTAATTACTATGAAAGAAATAAAAGAATGTGAATAGATGAAGATTTGAAGACTCCACTATCCCTCAGTGATCCTTGTGTAGGCACCCTCGAATCCTTTTGTGATAGCAGTTGGTTCTCTTAATGACAAAATGACCTGAAGAAGCAAAGAGAAGTAAAGAGAAGCTTTTGTGAAGCTTGTGTGAGCTCGATGTGAGCTTTGAATTAAGCACAATGGCTCAAAATTAAGCAACGTGGTGCTGCTTGATTGAAACAAAGAAAATAAAAGGCACTTATGTCCTGTATTGAGCATATGGATGCTAGGTTGGAGACCAAACTTGGTAAGAGCTGGTGCAAATGAATTTGCCTCCCTAGAAGAGCTTTGAATCTATGCAACAATGAAAGCTTTGAATCTTTGAAGAAATAAAGAAAGAAATGAAGAAAGAGGCTCAAGGGCCTGTTAAGAAGCTTGTGAAGATGAGAAGGGTATTCTCTAACTTGCTCAACTTGGAAAATAATGAAGAGGTGAGGGGTATTTATAAGTTAGAAGAAGGGATAAGAGGTTAAATTGATTGATAAATTAACTCATTTGATTGATGAGTTAGTAAGAATAGATTAGGGAGTTAACAAGGTTGATTGCCCAGTGAACTCAGCTAATTAGGGAGTGATGAAGCAATGATAGCTTATCACTGAAGAGGAAAAGGAGTTAGAAGAATGCATGAGATTAATTAGAGAGTTTAATTTGAGATCAAATAGAGCTAATTATGCATGTGTGGGTGCATAAAATAGTTAACTCTATATCAAGGACCAAAAATCATGCAAACAGAAAGAAAAACAGATGAAAATGGAGCCAAAATGTGAGAGAAACTTGAGTTTTTCCACAGGCAGGGTGCCACCTTCGTTAGTTAGGGTTGCCCAAGGGGATTCTAAAAAGTAACAAGGTCACCCCCCGGGGAGATCCTGTTGCAACAGGGTCACCCAGGGAGATCCTGAAAAGCAACAGGGTTGCCCTTTAGGGAGATCCTATTGCAACAGGGTCGCCCAGGGGGATCCAGAAAGAAAGGGGTCAGATGCAAAAAAATAGTCTAAGAGATGGAAGAATAGAGGAAAAGGATGAGTTTTGCATCAAGAAACAAGTCATTCATGTGGAAGAATCCAAATCTCCACTTGTGTCTGCAAGACATTTAGTGGGGATCTAGAAATAATAGGGGGAGATTTGGATTGGTTGGTCAAAATCAAAAATGGAAAGTGGGAGATGGATCGGGGGACCTCTAGAAGGCTTCTATGAGGTGTATTAGACAAAATAAAAAGGGGAGAGCTAAAAAATCACCTACAAGACACTCACAAGGCTTAGGATCAAGGCCGAAAGCTAGAAAATGCAAGTCGACAAGTGTCAAAAAGCATCGCAAACGGGGAAGAAAAGAAATCGACAAAGCAAAAATGACACAAGACAAGAAGAAATGACACGTCATCAAGAGGCCTACTACCCAAAGGATTTATTTTCATGCTTACATGTACATGACAAGGATTTGAATCATCATAGGGGTCCTCATGGATGGAGTGCATGATTTTGGTGCTTATAGTTATTACCTTAGTTTGCACCTTTGCACTCTCAGGCATGCTTGCCTGGTCTGACTTTGGAGGTTATCTTGAAGATACATCAAGCCCTTCTATAGCTTTTTCTTCTTCTTTTTCTTCTTATTTTTCTTCTTCTTCCACCTATTCCATAACATCATGTACTTCTTTTATGATCTCTGGTGGCACAAGTGCACCAAAAGGATCCTCTGCCTCCGTCTCTTCTTGCACATTTTCTTCTTTTGATATTAGGGTTTATGTCTTTCCCATAGACACTTGAGCACTATGTTCTTCTGTTATAAGGGAGCTCTTAGCTACTTCTTCTTTATCTTCATCCTCCACCCCAATATTTTCTTCAAACTACGTTTCTTCTTCATCACTACTATCATTCTCAACATTTACAATTTCACTCATGTTTTTGATCTCTTGGGCTTTTGACCCTTGCAACTTCTCTTTAGTTAATTCTTACTTAACCTTTATGTAGCCCTATTTTCATTCTTCTTGTGTAGACTCAGTAGGTACAATCTTTTGTTTGATCTATGTCTATGGAGTATCTACAACCTCACTATGTATTGGTGCCCTCCCTTTTGAAGATTCTATAATTACAGCTTTCATTACATCTTGTCTTGCTGGCACCCGTAGTGTTTGTGTTTGTCTTACATTAACCCCTTGACTTGATGACCCTACTTCTACAAATGTACCTAAGTCAACTGCAACTGTAACACCCAGTGCATAAGGGTCCATCGGTGTTTCATTTTTATCTTTTTCAACCACCTTAGCTTGTACAATTTTCCTTTTCTTTTCATAAAAGCACTGTAAATCATCCTGATTCTCTCTTTCTCTCTTCTTACCCTTCTTTTGATATGTAGCTATAATGCCTTTAGCTTTAATCTCTTCTATCTTATCTTTTAACCATGTTTTAGAAAACAAAATAATTGGTTTTGATACAACCTCCAAAGATGTTTCCCCTGGCTCTTCCCAATTTGGTTCGTTAATGGGCAGCAGCATCTTGCCTTCATAACTGTGATGTAGTACTTTACCATCATTTGTAATTTCTTAGGGTACACTAATTTCCCCCATTGTCCTCATTTGCTCCAAAGTTAATCTTTGGTGAGCCCTCTTCCTCACCTCTCTTTCATTTTCACAATCTGACCAGAAATCTTTAATATGAACTTGGTGTTTATATTTCTTGTCAACATAATTTTTGATCCTATGGAAAGGATCAAAATGCCTAGCTAAATCAAATATTTCAAACCCATAATACCTTAGCTCCTTTTTTGCGTACTGAACTACATCTGCACTATAACAGGAATACCTACTAATCACCCAAGGGAACTTAATGTTTCCTCTACCAAACTTCCTCTTATACATTCCAAACACATTCAGAATTTGTTTGAAGAAATCTAATACAATCAATCTATCTGGAGGATACCTTGGTAATTTGAACAGTTTTCCTTCAAACCCTTTAGTTCTGATGTAAGTGAAGGTAGGGAACTATATATACTAAGAGCTGAATAAGCCTATGGCACTTGTTGCCTCTTCTGATAATCACCTATCCTTATCCTTTGTTAAAACTCCTACCAGATAAGTATAAAATACATCATTTACTAGTACATATTTTCTTAGTAAATTATCTTCTTACAAATCAGGATAATGATCATAAATTAACTTCTAACTCGGACCATTTCCTAGGGTACCTACTCTGTCAATCCTAGCCATTGGTTGCATTCTAACTGCACATGAATAAACCACATAAGAAGACAAATAGAAGTCCTTCAATTTATTATTCCTTCCCATTACTTGCTTCCATATTGCAGTGCTAATTACCTTGGCCCAATGAATTGTTCCAGGCTTTTCTCTCATATATTGAATAATAGTGAACATCCATGGTTCAAACCTTGTTGTATCTTTCAACCCAACTAACCTACTCAATAATGTGATCATTATATGTATCTCCTCCATGAAATCAATCATATATACATTCTTTGGTACTCTTATTGCAGCCTTTGGTTTGTTTTCTGCTATGTAGCAATTATAGAAAATTGTACTTTTGTATTCCTTCTCATTGCTAGCAAAATCTAAAGCATACTGATCTATATCTACATCCATCATTTGATCCTGAATTTCCAAGCCAAATGTTCTGGCTATCCCTTCTGTAGACAAATCTATGATAATCTCCCCTTTGTGCACTACTCTTCTAGTACTCAAATCATATCTTCTTATACACTAGTACCAAATATTTGGCCTTCATCACCAATGGGAACCCAATAGCCTTGTACAACCCTTTTTTCCAAATACATTCCATGTCAGGAGTAGCATCGGGTGCTGTAATTTTCTATAACACATCTTCTGCATCATACTGGCTGATATTTGTATCTATTGCCACTTCTCTTGTGCTAATCAAAGAGGAATATCCCCTGTGTAATGACAATTCTTCCCTTACCATTTCTTTCTTCAGCTTCCTTTCTCTTTTCACTTTCTCTTTTTCACCCGCCGACTCAATATCTACTTTCTTCTGCTTTTGGCCCATCCTGTCAAGAAAATTTATACCTTTAATTCCCTCATTTGTGTCTCTTCCTAGGGTTTACCATGGTTTTTTACTTTTTTACATTTACCCTAGGGCTTTTTTGTCTTTTTCCTATTTAGAATTTACTAGATCTAACAATATCAAATCTATTTTCTATAATTAACTATAGTAACTTGCACCAATTTGCATCATTTTCTTAATGAAATTTACTGTAACTAATTCCCATTTCATTTAACTAAATTTTAATGGCATTTGAGGTACATAGATGTATTTGCAACCAATTTGACTTTAAGGATGTTGACAACAGATTTACCATTCAACCTCACCATTACTATTCTTGAATTTCCATTCAGTTCTTGAATCGCCTTTTTCCTCACACTATGAAATTCTGCAATTTTACCTTTCGAATGCAATTATGAAAATAACATACTTGAATTTCACCTTTATCTATTCAAATTCCAAGTTTTTTAGTGTTAGCTGCATATTGAATGCAGTAATTAATACATACAATTCAAACTAGGTCTAATTTTCTGTTTAATTTGTATTTTGAACATTGTATATGTTAATTTCTACACCTTTTCTTTGTATCTCAACTTTTATATATCAAACTTTGCATATTCCTATCTATATCTCAATACAATCATCAAAACATAGAAACTCAGACTTCAGAGGGTTTATGAATCATACTGCATTTAATTTTAGCTCCAGTTTTGTATATTTGTCATTTGTATCACTTTTGTATTTTGCATTCTGACCATACCACTATGGACCCCACCTACCACATACAATATTCAACTTTTAATTACGTTAGTTTTTGTATCTACTTTTTTTGCATCTCGCAATGTAAATACAATATATACATTCAAACATACAAACATGGACTTAAAAGATGTATCAACTAACTTTAATCTTTTTGTGAATTCTAGCATTGTATCTTTGTATTTTTGTTTTTTTATATATCAGGTTTGCATAACACATACAATATAACATACACACAAAAGCGCAGACCTTAGTTTGTTATACACCATATTTAAATAACTGTTGGGTTTGCTTTTATATATATCAATGTATACTACCCTTTGTATATTGGAAACCTTTTATAATAATACCCCCATGAGTCCCACCAACTTAAATCAATTTTAACCTTTCTTAAAATCCAAAATTGCATCTGCGCTCAAATACAAACAAATATACATGTGGATATACAATATACATTTGTTTAGATTTTAGCCTTTTATAAACCACATTCTATATTCTTTTTGGGTTTGGAAATGTATATTCCCTTTTTTATATCAAATGCATGAGTTCATACATACAATACATAATACAATCATGGAATCCATCGCCTATTCAATTTATTTTAGAACTCAATCGGGTCTGGAGTTGCATACTTAAGTTTAAACGTTCAATATACAATATGCAAAAACAATAAAGGCCACCCTTTTTGTACCACAACATGACAACATTAGCATCTCATATGCACAAAAATTGGTATACAAAATACAAATTTAACTTAACATTGCATTTTTACAGAAACTGCCATATGTCACAAAATACAAGGAATTAATAGTTGGTTCTAAAAACAAGCCTAAATCATTTTTCATGCAGAACCTACTGGTAACCCTTGTCTCTCCTTAATATTGTGCATTTTAAATTTTTAGGTATTTCCAACATCTAGTACATTTTCCCTTTACCACAAAGCAAGACCAAGCCACAAGAAAGCAAAAGCAAACATGGTCCTCATTTTGCTAGAGGGTAAAATGGGGTGTGTTGTGAACATCACAAGATGTTTGCATATCACCTCCTTGTGTACCTATTCTTATTTTGTATAACTTTTGTGATTTTATTTCTTTCCTTTTGGACCATTGTATTTGGCCTTTTGTAGTTTTCACTCATCTTTATTTTTCATTAATTTTATGCTCTTGGCTTTCATCTTTTGACTTTTTAATAGGTGTATTATTATATACCTTATACTATACATGTTATAGTATAGCATACTTTTTCCGCATTATATTTAATATTATTCATCATGGGCCTTTCTTCTTGTATTCATGTATCCTTAATGTATTTGGCCATTTTCTTATATCTAATATCATTCTTATTAAATATATTATTATTTTGGTACATTCGCTAGTTGTTTGTTATTTATTTAATACTATAGGTTGGTGGTTTTCCTGTATTATGGACATTTATATATTGTTATGTGTTTAACTATTATGTGATACATATTATTTGTCATTCAACTTAACACATATTCTTTTTTTGTTTCTAGGTATACTTAATCTATTTGGTTATATTTTTATATCTAATATCATACATATTAAAGATAATATTAATTGTTTTACTTTCTAGGCTTTTACTTGTTATCTAATATTATATGTTGGCGCTTTCCTTTATTTTGGACTTTTATACTATATTCCATATGATACACATTAACTATTATGTGATACTCGTTATCTTTCATTTAACATTATGTCATAGTTTGACCATTTTGTGTTATATATTATATATATTGATTTACTTTAATGTCATATGTGTGTGTGTGTGTGTATATATATATATATATATATATATATAGATATATATATTTCCTTTAGTATCATTCATATGAAAGATAATATTTTTTTGTTTTACTTTCTAGTTTTTTGCTTGTTACCTAATACCACATGTGGGGGCTTTCCGCTATTTCGGAAATTTATATTATATTCCATATGGTACATATTAACTATTATGTGATACTCCTTATCTTTCATTTAACATTATGCCATAGTTTGACCATATTGTGTTATATATTATATATATTCAATTAATTATATTGTTATATATTATAATATAATACTATATTTCTTATGATTTCCTATTTTTGTTTTTTTTATGTTTGATTTCTTTGGTTTATAATTAATATGTTTAATTTACTTCAACCTATTCAACCCTAATCCCCCCTCTCATCCTTTTTATAAGGCAACTCTATAATCCTATTCATTTGTATCCTCTTCCTGATGATGGATCAGTAAGTGTGATCCGAAATGTTGAGACAAAGAAATACACAGTGAAATCCAAAAGCGTTCTTTCTTAATTCTATGGAGTGTGAAAAGCTCATGCCTACAGTTTGGAATTTCCTAGCAAAAGGTTCTACCAAAACATTCAATATGGTGAGTTTGTCTCTTTCATATTAAACAATGGTTTATCAAACCTAGTCTCGAGTTCTACTTTAACTAAAAATGAGATACTTCTTCATTTTCTTCCAAAGACTTGCCCATTTTTTCTAGTATAAAAAAGGTGCAAATAAAACCCAGGTAGTTTTCCATTATAAGAATAATCTAGGCATTCTTTAGTCCTATGCATCTTGGATTATATCACTCTATGTGACCAAATGGATCCTCAAGATTATTATTGGGTTGTGATGCATACAAGAAGTCAGACTACTCCAAATATGGGGCTTTCTTTTCTAATCATTGTAGAAAAGGTTGATTGTAGTCAATCAAGAATAACTTTGCAAGTAGAATGAAAGTCATTATATTAGGGCCAAAGTCGGCAAATAAAAATGTTAGAGAATAGATCACTACAAATCATTCTAAATTAAATTTATTTAGCTAATGTTTGTATAGGAAGGCAAGGGAAAATAATAATGTTACATAAATAAAATTCTGACAAGCTAAATTTTATGCTAACCAATGCATTCTATAAAAAAAATGGTGGATACCTACTCCCAATAGAGTTCCCCACAAGGAAATCAATGTCCACACCTTCACACTAAAAAACTTCATGCAATGTATTTTTATATTCACACAATTTATTGAACAATTTTGTATTGTAGTATATGTGGTTTTGGTTAAGCAAAAATAAAACACAAGGTGACATCTTTTTTTATGGTTACAAAAGGGTTTGAGTTACAATCTTTATAAATAAGATATTAGGAGTTTATTGTATATTAAGTTTTTATTATTTTTAAATAATAAAAATATAAATTATTTTGTAAAATGTGTCCATATTTCTATTTTTTATAATTAAAAAAAAAATGATCTTTGTAAGACCAAGGACTACCAAATTTTTGTAGTTATAAGATGTGTTCACATATAATGGCCCATCAACCAAAACATAATTGTATTATAATATTATTAAGATATAATTTCTACACATTTTTATATCTAGTTGGACACAAGTAATAGTTTTCTTGGTTTACGTGGTCAACAATATGAAGCATCTTATTACTTCAATGTTCACATATATAATTGACCTTTAATTTATTACAAGTTCATATTCATTTTGTATAGTTCATTTTTCTGTTACCAACAAAATGATAGAAATAAATTGAAGAGAAAAATAAATGACTACCCTCTAAATTTATGTTAATCGAAGGATGAAATTTGTATACTCATGCATTGTTTATTTATGTTTTGGGTCCATTTAAGTTAGATTATTTTAAATTTAATAATTAGTTTTTAAATAATATATTTTTTCCTTGAATTTGGTTTATTATATTACACATCCCAATCTCTTTTATCATTGATTGTCAGAGATTTGATCTTGATCTTTAAATATAATATTTATAACCCTAGATTAAATCTAAAAGTGTAGACTTAATCTAAGTCACTTCTATATTCATAGATCTAAACCTTAACTTTTAAAACAAAAAAATTAAACTTAAACACTACCAACCACTTCACCAGTTATTGTGAGCTGGTCTAGCATGTATTCTCTTGATTTATGGGTTTGATTGTGTTGTATTTTAAAGATGTTCTAGGTTCATTTGAAAATAATCTAAGAGCTATCATGAAACATGCTAATGATTTATTAATAGAACATTTATGAGGTCATTCTAGCATCATTTATTAGAAAATTATCATAGCACATCATCCTAAGTCCATTACATGGTTGTTTGTTGTCTTCCAACTTTTTTCTCAAAACTAAAAGTGTGCAATTGACATCAATATTAGAACTAATCTCCTTTAAATCCAAACCCTCTATTGTCTTTCAACTAATTCTACACCAACATTTTTATTAGCACACAATGACATTGATTCTATATGACTTGATGGGTTCCCCTTGCAAGGTTTGATTACCAGTTATTTGTGTACCAAGATATGTACGTGATAAAAGATGAATGGTCAGATATGTTAGACCACTTGTTTGCACTTTATATCACCAATCACAAATGTACATATGTAAATTGAGTTCATTAGAGAAGATAGACAATCACTCATATCCTTTGAAAGAATGTCCCATATCTTGTATAAATTTAATTGAATTATGTAAATATTATTTTGATTTTACATGTTGAAATTTAATTGAAATAAATTGGATGGGTACTACATATTTTACAATAATTTTAATTTGACTTTTCAAAAGTTGACAAAATATAAAATTGGACACAAAAGTTTTCTATTGAAGTTGCACTTCTATAGTTATTCAAAGATGTTTTTAATTAATTTGAAATATCATTTTTTTTGTCAAAATTGGACTTGATATTTGTTCCATTCAATGAATACTAGAGGAATGAAGAACATTTTATAAGATCAATTCAAATATGACCTTGTTAAACCATAATGTTTATTAGGGCCTCATATTTTAAATAGGCATAAAATAAACATTTATAAGGTTCTATTATAAGGTATATATGTAATTTATAATATGAATATGCTTTCAGTATTTTTAAAGGATATTTAATTAATTAATTAAAAAAAATTAGTATTAATGAATTTATTAAATAATATTAATGACCTTAGTAAAAGGTTTGGTAATTTAGACTAAATGAGTGCTACTAACCCTTCTCTCCCTTTATTTTAGGGAATCTTATTTTGAGATTTTAAATAAGGGAGATGAGAATTTGAAACTACTGCATAAAGGTTTATGTGAAGCCATTTGGAAGGGTGAATGGATTGTCCTTAGGTTCTTGAATATGTCACTATATAGAAAGTGTAAGAGTTATTCTTTAATCATGGTTATGGGATTTTTTATCTTCATAGTTTTTTTCCAACATATATGTGTCTATGTTATAGTATTATTTAATTTTATATTTATACTTAATTATTATATATTAAATGAATTTATACACCTAAAGTATTATGAATTCTAACATGATATCAAAGCTACCTTTAGGCCATGTTTTTTTGGTAGAAATTAAAAATCATAATTACAAATATAAAAAAAACTTTTGTACATGTACATGTAGTTTTTATAAAAAAATCTTAAATTAATCTACAACTACCTATTAAACATTTAAATTCATTATCATTTCCTCTAACTATGAGATTCCAAAAATATTTATGCTAAAATTAAAAATTAGAATTCATCATTAAGAAAATCAAACATAGATACATCTAGATGTATAAAATACAAGTATATTGGAATTAAAACCAATTTATAGTTTCATTTCAAGTATTATATAAAATACAAATATAAAAATTAATGTAGGAGTCTACATGATTGTAAAATATCAAAATATGTACTAATCCTTCTACCACATTTCCTTGAGATATTTTATCAAACACTTCATGCACCCTAATATGGTTTAAATATTTTACATGGACATCTATACCATGTTCTAAAGATCTCAAAATATGTTGATAAAGGTTGTAGGGTATGGATTTACCCCTACCAAATGTATAAACTTAAATTTTTTTACAAATGTATAAACTTTAAAATTTGTTCACAATAAAAATAAAAATAATTGTACAAAGAATAATTAAAAAAAATGAAAAATGAAAATAGAGGAAGGACCCTTATTTGTAGCTTCTTGTTGGGATGCATTACCTACAAGGCACCATTAACCTTCATCTAACCTTACTGCTCCCAATCATAAAATGATTAATTACTAGAAAAAGAACTAAAAATTTCTTTATCTATTCTAAAAATTGTTTAAATTGCATATCGAATAGTCAATAGAACCATTTTTATTCTTCATCTTGCACCCATAACTACACTCTCTACAACCCTACAAATAAAATAAAAAACAAGAAAGATCAAACTAAAATTAGGGCTCATTATACTATAAGACTTTTTAAAGGGGTTTGAGTGTTTTGCATTTGATTAAGTCTTATACTTTTGATTTTCTCTATTTCAATTCATATAAGTATGTTCTTTTAGTTTTTTAGTTTTATGAGGAATTTTAATTAAAGAGATAATATGATTTATTAAAAGATTAAATTTTATTACATTTTATCGATAATAAAAAGGTATGAATTATATTTATTTAAGGGTTATTGTTGGAAGGATACATGGCAACTAGTAGAACCTACTGTAGGTCACCACAAATGGAGTGTAGAGGATAAGGCCGACATGGCTAATACTATTAAGGGTGTTTTGTAAGGGGCATGTCCCTATTACATTATAATGTACAAAGATATGTAATAGAGTAAATGTAATGTAAGTAGATGAAAGAAGTATAATATACATAGTAAAGACTTAGACTTGCCTTTTGTATGTAATAATGAATATGAATATACAAAGAGATATAAGGATTATAACTAAAGGATTATGTTTCTATCAATTTATGTTTAACTTATTGGATGTGATTAGATCTACTGCATGACGTTATTTCTTACTAATGTTCTCTGTTATTATATCACTATTATGTCCGGGGTATAAACTAAATTTAGAGAATTAACTTAGGTTTAGATCTCCAAAATGTGTCATGTTATTTCTTGTCAACATTTGGTTCTATTACCGAGACCCTAGACAGAATAGTCGAGAATGAATAAGATGAACTTAAGTGAAAGGAAAGTGCAAAACAATAAGAATAGTTAGAAAGGTAAAGATACAAGAATTTTTTATGATCTACAAAGAATTATCTTAGGTCTTACCCTTGTGAGAAGGGGCAGGAACCTAAGGGATGACAAATGGAAAGGGGGATGGATTTGAAAACATCCATAAAAAGATGTAACCATTCAAATTAATCCAACCATGGGATACATAAGGATTAATAAAACACCATATCTAAAACACCCATGGAAAAAGGGGATAACAAGAAATTAAGGGAAATTAGTGAAACTATACAAAATAGAATGGAAATGAATAAGCAAGAAACAAAGCAAAAACAAACTCAAGAAAGAAAGGAAAGCTACTACAAAAGGATGGAGAAGCTAGAAGAGTTAGGAAGAGAACACACCATGAAGGTTGTAGAAGAAAAATAAGAAGAAATTGAGTGCGCTAATGAGGGTGCTACTGAATGTGCCACTATGGGTGCAACCGAACAATTAAATAAGAATTCAATAAATTTGGAGGAAGGAGATAAGCGCACCATAGGGGATGTAGCAGATATTTAATAGAAATTGATACACAACATTCTAGGACAAATAACACTACATAGTGATATGGCTACAAATATCCTCAAAAGTTTATAAGGAATCATTACCACTTATGGGAATTCTAGGAGGACATGGGAAGAAGAATACAACAAAAACCTAACCCTACCACAATTAGGTAAATCACCATATATTCAACCTGACTTCACTAATGTTCAAATCAAGATTGATGAGCAATAGGAACCAGTATTGAAACCCATGATAAATCTCCATCCTTTAAACTTTGATTAGGAGTACCTAGACCATTTGGTAAATCATCGTGTGATGAGAATAAGGGAAAAGGAAGCATAAGTGGTATCTAAAAACACTGATTCCATGAGTATAAGACAATTAAGGGAACCAACACCAATGAATAATGAAATGACACTAACAACTAAGAATTTATCCCCTACAATTTAAAATGACAATTTGAAGAGGTATAACCCCCCAACCAGGAGTCACCCCATGTGCCATATAAATCAAGGAGGATTTTAGTGGAAGATAACAACAAAGAAGTAGACAAACAAAAGAAGATAGAAGAAGAGATTGTAAGATATTATGAAGAAATATTGGGAAAAGATTACTTTGACATTAAACTATAGAGAGATAAAGGAAGGGAATGAAAACCCTCACCATAAAGGAAAAATAAGAAAATACAATTTAAGAACATAAAAAAACACACCATAGAGAGGGAAAAACACAAGAAAAACCAAAAATAGAATCTCCCATCAAGTTTCCAATGTTTGGTAAGGACACCTCTGAAGAAGTAGAGCATGTATTCATTTTAGAATTAACATGGAAGAGAAATTATGTAACTTGGGATCAAACCAATCTATTTGACTTTGTAGGAACCCTAATAAATGAGGATTTGAATTGGTATAGAAAGAATTTTCCTAATCATGACAAAACATGGGATGAAATAAAGAAAGAGTTTTTAGATAACTTTGAATCCCCAGATATTCCTACTGAAGGGATAAGCAAATGAGGGACCTATTCTAGAAAAAGGGTGAATTTATCAAAGATTTTGATAAAATATTTAAGGAAATTTCCTAGAAATTAGAAGAACTAAATGGTTTGTTTCAGGATTAAGTCCTGACATTAGAACATCCCTGGATGGAAAAACTTTTAATTCTTATTTTGAAGTAGTAACCTTAGCATGCCACATAGAAGCACACACATAGTGGAGGAATGATAAAACTAAAAGAAATATGGAAATGGAAAACCTTAGATTAGTATTAGAAGAGTTAAAAATAAAATAGGAGATCCTTACAAGAAAAGAAAATAGTCCAAAAAAACAAAGACCCAATATATGGTGCTCATATTGTATAAGAGAAGGACACCTAAGAAATGAATGCCCAATGATGAAAGGTGTGAAAAAGGATGCCGCATTAAAGGTAGACCTAAGAACAATGCCTAAGATAAATAACATAGTATATTGTAGCATTTGCGATGAATGGGATGACCACGAAATAGAGGATTGCCCATCACAACTATTTAGATTAAGAGGACAATGATGACCATGAACCTTGGTGCAATACCCACGGCAACAAAAAAATAGTTAACCAAGAAATGGAATATGTCAAGGGATTGGATGAGAAACCACTCTACACCCAAAATCATGGATACAAAGCTCCTAATTGGATAAACCAAAGAAATGTCAATACATTACAAAATACTAACCCCAATTAAATGCCATATATAAATAACTATAATAATGATAAAAGGGGACAATATAATGGATATAGAGGTGGTAGAGGTTGTGGTAGAGATAGAAGAAGGAGAGATGATGCAACTTTCAATAAATGTGGTAAACAAGGACACTTCACAAACAAAGGCTAGGGGGATAAGAAGAAACAATGTGCATTTTATGGAAACTTAGAGCATGATTTAATCACTTGTGATAAAGCATAACCACTCTAAGAGTGATGAACTAAAAGGGTTCTATTCACAAAAAGGGACACACATTATAAGGATAATACCAAAAGATACACCATAGGAAGTTACGAGATGCCAAAAGGATAGTAGATATGAGTTAGACACTACACACAATGAAACATGAAATGATGACCACTACCATAACAAATTAAAATTTAAACAAAGAAACCAAAAGAAAAATAAATAAAAAATAAAGTTGTAGTAGTAACAAGACAACGGACCAATACTGCAAGGATAGAAAACATTAGTAGTGAAGAAGAAGAAGAAGAAGAGGACAACCTCTTCCCTAACAAAAGACAACATGATAAAATTCTAGAACAATCAAAACAAATAATATCTAAAGAACACCACAAACAACAACAAAAGCATTTCTTTTCTGAAAAAAAAGTGGTGGCGTTAAAACAACTGACATAGTTAACACAACAACACAATCTGGTAGACAAATTGAAACAATTTTACGAATTTGGAATAAGGACCAAAACTAGAAACTGCAAATAAGAAAAATGGCAAAGATAGATCACTAGTGGAAAACCAGTCCACTGATGATAAGCACTCACATAGACGACAATAAGATAAAGCAAGTTATGGTAGACCTTGGCGTAGATGTCAACATGCTACCACAAAGGATTTGGGAATAACTAGAAAGGCTAAGATTAGAAGAAACCCCATATAATATCATCTTGGTGGATGGGTTAGCTATGGGTACACTAGGAATTTGGAGAAAAGTAGAAGTTAACATAATGGGAGTTAAACAAATAATAGATTTTGAAATAGTAGCAATGAAAGAGTCATTCGACTCATTCAGTATGCTACTAGGTCTCCAATGGTTTGTGAATACCAATGCATTGTAGATTCCAGAAAGTAGGAAATGTCCTTCATTAATGATAATAAAGTAGTACATGTTCCACTACAAAGGGACATCAAAGAAGCCTATGTAAAGGAGATTAGCCAAGAAGACCATAGTGATGAGGATTCAAAAATCCTCTATTCAATATCCAAACTCCCTAAACATGAACTACTAGAGGAACCAAATTTAGAGGGGGAAATAGAAGTAGAAAGTGACAACTATAGTACAAATAGTGAAGATGTACTAGAGGCATGGTTACAAGATGAACTAGAATTGAAAACTTGGAGAGTTGCAGGATTTTGCAGGGTCTTTATGGTCAAAATCACAGAGGAATCCATATCTCATAACATCACACTTAATGATATAGTACCACAAAATACATGTGGTAACACAAGAGACTAGTTGAAAGATACGACCTCAAAACTAAATGAAGTCGGCCACATCATAAAGAGCATTTCTCACATAAAACTTCCCAAATTCTCAGGTGTAGGAGATCTACACACCTACTTAATAGAAATGGAAAGCACTTTTGAAGAAGAACAAATAAGGTTAGAAGCACTATAGAAATACACTTGTATGCAATGTTGCAAGTTGGTGGCATACACATAAAAACACAATCTAGCATTGGCCAGTATTTAAAATTCTAATAAAAACTAGATATCTACAAGAAGGGGAATATAAGATCATAACGAAATACCAAGGCCAAATTCCACCACAGGAGCATTGGGACATGTGCATAATGATTTGGAAGGGCACAAGACTATATATCCAAATGTTCTATAAATTGACACTGGTTGCACAAACTTGGTATATAAATTAGGAATGCAGGACTAAAACTAAAAATGGGATGAATTGTAGAAAGACTTCCTACATACATTTCCATTCTATAGTCTAGACAAACATATTCACACCACACTCCTCAAGATGAAAGAAATAATATTTAAACCAATTGAAGAAGATGAGGAAGAAGTACTGCAACAAAATCTTCCACCACCTAAGACAAATGAAATTTGGAAACTTATAGAGTGGATGGACAAAGAAACTAACTACATTGATAGAAGATGCTTTAAAACTCAGCAAGAGGATGATGATAAAAAAACATATTTTAGACATATATTTTCAATAAGGAGAAGGGGGAAATCAAAACAGCAACTGAGTTGAAAGAGAAGTACTATAACCATCATATCAAATGTTGATGCAAGAACTTCCGGAGATCATAACTTTTGACTCGGATGTGGGTTTTCTACGAGATTTTATGGGTGGATATGTTATGAGGTGGAAAGTGGTTTTGCAACTGACCCTAGTGGGTTGGACCCCATTTTGGTACTTTTTTGGGGCTTGAAACTTTCATCTTGGCCCTCAAAATAGCAATGAGAAGAAAATATTACAAGAGAAGGAGACCCAAAATTAGCTAAAATAGGTGATGACTGGGATGAAAGAGTGGTGTCATAGGTTGCTGAAATCTTGTCCAAATTTGAGGATCTTTTTCCAAGGACATTTACAGATTTAAAGGATATAAAAGAGGAACTGGGATTAATGAAAATGCAATTGAGAGAAGGAGTTTTAAATTGTATAAAAAGAGACCGTATAGGCTGAATCTAAACATGAATAAAAAGTTAAAAGTGGAATTAGAAAAAAAGATCATAGTCAAGATAATCAAACCAATTGAGGATGTAGAATGCATAAGTCTAATGGTTGTACAAAACAACAAAACATGGAAAGTGAGAATACACATTAATTTTAGAGAGATAAATAAAGCATGCATAAATGACCCATTCCCTACTCCTTGCACTAAATAAATATTGGAACCAGTTGCGGGAAGGGAAATATATTCATTTACTAATGGGTTATCTGGGTACTACCAAGATAGAATAAGGGAGGAGGACCAACCTAAAATAAATTTTGCATTAGAATGGGGATCCTTCATGTACACATTTATGCCTTTTGGTTTGAAGAATGCACTAGTGGTATTTAGTAGAATAATGGTAAACACATTCAAAGACTTTATCCATGATTTCCTAGAGGTATATCTGAATGACTGGATAGTGTATGGACTGGTTAAAACCATGTATAGGCATTGAGAATGAAGCTGAATAGATGTAAGAGTTTACAAATCTCATTATACTTAAAGAAATGCATGTTTATGGTACCATTTGGTACCTTATTAGGTTACATCATATGTAAAGAAGGATTAATGGTGGATCAATTAAAAGTAACACTAATAATGACCTTATCACACCCAAAATAGCACTGGAAGTAAGAACATTCTTGGGATATATAGGGTACCACTGCAAATTCATACAAGGATATGTAACAATTGCAACACCCTTAGGAGAACTACTAAAGAAGAAATATGGTAAAAAAATTGAATGGACTGAACAATTCCAGAATTCTTTTGATACATTTAAACAAAATATTATAGAGGCACCATACTAATATTCCTGAATTAGAACAAACCATTTCATGTACATGTTGATGCATCATGAATTGCTATAAGGGTAGTGCTAACACAACCTAAAGGTAATAAAGACCATCCCATAGCCTTTTCCAGTAGGAAATTAATAAAGGCAGAGAAAAATTATACAACTACTGAAAGAGAGGCCTTAGCAATGGTTTATGCATTACAAAAATTTAGACATTACCTATTGTCAACACCATTTACTTTCTATATAGACCATGAACCTTTGAAATATCTATTGAATAGATCAATTACATAAGGAAGAATATGCTACTGGTTACTCCTATTCCATGAGTTTTAGTTTAAAATCATGGTGAAACTAGGAAGGAACAATCAAGGCCTAGATTACTTGTCTAGAATAGAAATAGGCAAAGAACCAACAGCCAAGAAGATCTTCGTGATGTAAACTTATTTAGGGTAACTGTGGTACCAGAAGGATTGTACAAGATAGAAATATTATTGTCTATAGGCAAATTTGCACAAGACATGTCAGTGCAAGAAAAATAAACACTAATGCGGAAGATGATGGTGATAGGTTGTCATTGATGTCAAAAGTGTGATCAGTATGATGATGTAAGTTGTTGCAGGACATTAGGAAAAGATAAGTTGTTGAGAGATAGTTGTTCATTAAGATGTGGAGTTTGTCAGTTTAGAGATACTCGGGAATTTCAAAGATGTCAAGAGAGCTTCATTTATGTTTTCATCATCAGGACTATCTATATGATGTTGTCTTTGATTTTTATGAGTTCATTGTTCAAGAAGAGTTAAAAGGCCATCACAATGTACCTTGATCAAAATGATGATCATGATAATTATTGGTGCAATGCTTCATATTTGGTTTGTTATGGTTGATTATTTCTTCACTTCAGGGGTTACAGTATTATGGTTCCTCAGACTTCACTAATATGGCAGTAATAAGATCAGTATTGTGTTGAACTTCACAGTTTCTTTATATGATCACATGATTCAGAGTGTTGAAGGAAGTTGTCATTTGAGTTGTCTTGATAAATGATAGTGATGTTTCAAGTGCTTACAGGATCACAAGAATTCCTTGTTGTCACTTTGTCTACAGTATTAGTAAGTTGAGAGTAAAAAGGAGAAAGTTTAGATTGGTTGTCCATACTTCCCTCTTTGAATCAAAAGTTTTTTATTTGGTGTGATTGCTCTGCAATATAAGTGATTCTTTAGTAATGATGTTTCAATTCATGATCATTGTGAGATCATCATTTGTAAGGGCTTAAGGTTTATTGAATTCCTCAAAGTCTAAAGGTTCTATAGTCCCTGCCCGTCACATTATAATAAGTCACTTTTGTTATATTATGACAGTGACTTGTTGTTGCAGGTTAAAACACTTAAAATTACCTGCTAAAGGGTTCATAGTCCATTCTGAAACCGGCCCCTTCACAGCCCTTTACCGACATCATCGGTATCTTCTAATGACCACGGGGGCGCCAAGATTTAATCAACGTTCCTGTTTGAAAATTGAAGAGCGCGAAAATACATTATCAATGGTCATTGTTTAAATTGCCGCTCATCTACGAGGAATAACTTTGACGTTTATTGGAGTGTCATTGCTATATGTTAGCCTTTGAAAGTCTATTCTTAGCTGTTGACTAAAGGCAGATTAGGAATTTTTTTTTTAGCCCGATTAATAAGAAGAAGATCTCCATTTTATTTAAGATATTAAAATTGCTTTTTAAGGGAGCTTGATATTAGAAGGAATTTAGTGATTTTAAAAGTTTCCTTCTAAGAAAAAGACATCCATTGGATGGAATGCTTTACAATTAGAAAGTTCTTTTTTTTTTCCATCAAATAAAATGGAAATGATAATATTCTTGGAGATATTTTTATTTTATTTATTTGATTGTGAAGTAGAAGAAGCTCAACAATTTTTGTATGTAAAAGCTTGGAAGGAGATTTATTTTTTTCAGATGATTTTATTGGAGATTAGTAAAAAAGTTTTTGCAGAAATTGAAGATGAAGTTGCTCAGATGCAAGAAATGAAGAGTCTTGTTGTGAAGGGCTTGGAAAGATGAAAGAGATTTTGAAGGATTGTTTCTTGCAGGAATATGAATGGTTTTACTGATGGAAGATGAAGTCAGTCAGACAAGGCATTGAAAGAACAGATCAAGTTTTTTTTATAAAAAGAGATACAGAAAGTTTTTCTTCAGATTAGGATCAATTTTTTGTAAATTAGATTTTCTTCTTGAAAATGGATTTATGGAGATATTATTTTTGAGATGTTTGCAGGGAATAAGTAAATGAAAAGACATTGAAGACAAAATATTCAGATTGAAATAAATATGAAAGGTCAATGAATTTTTGCAGAGGAAAGGAATATGAAAAGATTTTTCTTTGTAGGAGGGAGGACATTCAATCTGTATAAAGTTGTTTTTCCAGGTGCATTGATTGAGGGATTTTTAAGACAGAGATGAAACATACAGAGTAAAGTAGTGTTGTTGAGCATATCAGAATACAGGATTGAAATGCAGTGTTACTGAATGGATTAGAATACAAGATTGATATGCAGTATTGTTGAATGGAGGATTAGAATACAAGATTGATATGCAGTGTTGTTGAATGGATCTGATTAATTTGCAGAGAAAATTGTTGCAGAGAAAATTGTTTATAGAGATTTGTATATGGAACTTGTTTTGAATTGAAAACCAAACAGGAGGTATAAGGTTGTGTAAAATGGTGCAAATCTGATTGAACAGCAATCATGTCTTGCACACAAAGTCTGATGTTTTGTTTATAATGATTGTGTTTGCCAGTGAGGCACAATATGCCAGTGTGGCTTGTGGTCAGTGAGACCTTTCTATGCTAGTGAAGCTTGTGGTCAGTGAGACCTTAATATTTGTCAGTGAGACAATTTGTATTGCCAGTGAGGCATGTTTTTCAGTTAAGCCAGTGAGGCACTTCATGAGTGGTTTTTCTACCCCTGAGCGTTTTCCACTCGGTAAAAAGGTTGTGTCTTGATTTCTTCTATGTGTGTGCATATTATTAGTTTGATCATGTTTTGTTTACATCTGTTATTGTAAAGTCTTGTGCATATAAACTCAACAAATCATTAATGTATTCCTTTCCATCAGTTCTGTAAGAGAAAGCTTTCAAAAAGTTAAAAAATGTTTGAGAATTAATACAACACTGATTCACCCCCCCTCTCAGTGTTGTCCGAACTCCTACAGAAGACACTACCATACACATTGATAGAAGGAGAGATACATTTCCTAGGAAAAGATGATAGTATAAGTGTTAAAGTTTTCTACCTCCTTAGCTTTCAATGGTCACAAAGTTGTCATTAGAGCTCTTACAAGGTCTTTTCCATGTATAAGGTAGGTCTTGTGGTCATGTTTTTGGATGTGTTAGAGTTCTAATATTTATAGAAGTTAAATTAGAGTTTTATAATACATACATTTGATAAAATGCTCATTGCTTTGCAAATGGCATGTATTATGAGTCAAAGAGGTCTAAGGGATGTTAAAAATCATTTTAAACCTTAAATTTTCCAAAAAACCACCTTATAGCTTCCAAAGACCATGTGTATCTAAAAGGAGGGAGTCTCTTTTCAAAAATAAAAAAAAGTTTTGAAGAGGTTCCACATTAGGTTTAGGGTTCTTTGGACTTAAGCATGGATTTTTAGGCTTTTTACATCTAGCCATGAAAATTTCCAATGCGTGGAGGAAATGTTTGCAAGTGTTAGAATCTTGAAGGTCATGAAAATGGATAGAATCCATCAGATACATGTAGCAAAAATGTATATGGAACAACATGAAGGATACACGTATGTTGAAGATCTTCAATGTGTAGAGATATGAGGAGAAAACTAGATTGTGAGACTTTCAAAAGCATAGTCATTCAAAAGATGAAGATATGTTCATTCTAGCCCTGTAAATTTTTGAGATGATTTGAAGTCTTTAGTGTTATACAAATAGTTTCTCTAAAAATAACATCTTGTAGGAAGTATTTATAGATCCAAGAGGCTCCTTTCGATTTATTAACCCTACAAAATGTGAAGAACAAGATTAAGGATTATCACCACATTTCAAAGGATAGTCACAATATATAGAATAGCAAGAGAAGGGTAGTAAACATAAAGTATACATGATAGAGAGAGATTGTAAGGGTGAACATGAATAACATAGTATGCAGAAGCTAGTGTATATAGTGACCAAGAAATCAGTGATAGAGGGTTCAAGGGAACTATTAACAGTAAGGAAGCATTGTTCTATCTTTGATGGTTGTTATTCTCAAAGGATACATGATGTTCAAAACCCTTATAAGGGATTGAAATAGATACAGAGAGTTTGATACAAGGTCAATAGAGGTATGGAAGTATTTGGAGGTTGTATGAAGAGGAATGTGATACTTTTAAAGGGATGATGATTAAAGTATGTAGAAAAGATGTTTGGTCAAGGGCCTAGACCTTACACAAGAAAATTTCTACTAAGAAGGCATGAAGAATAGCTCAATTTTGTGAGATCTAAAAAGGGTCTTGAATACTCCATTTGTCATTCAATGGAGGAAAACTACATAATCCTAATCCCTTCACAAAAACCTAAAAGATACCAAGACTAAAGCAGAGGCATCAAATTAGTGCAGGGTACCTTGGATATTCACATCCACAGAGGAAAGCATTCACCAATGTGGATGATCTAGTCTGAGTAATAATTTTGTTAAACACTACCAACTATTTAGAAGGCATTATCAACCATGACTATCAAGGTATATAAACAAGGTCTATAGGGTGCATAGTCGTCAAGAGTCATATAAAATGATAGGGCAGTGGTTTCTATAGTGTGTAATGAAGATTGGACATGGATGAAAAGAACCTTGTAATAATAATAAACTTGAATACTCCATGTGGTAAGGGACAGTCAAAAAATCTAATAAGGGAAGTAATCCCATATGGGCACAAAGACCCAAGGCGCCTATAGCAGATAGTGAGCTTTAGGCGCATAACTCTAGAAGGGTCTAAAATAGTTTGTGAAAAGAAGAAAGATCCTAACCTAGTGAAGGGGTTTGTGTATACTATAAAGCCTCTAGTATAGTCATACAAATCTCCAAGAGGCTTTATAGTATAATTGTTTAAAGATCTTTGATATAATATACAACTTGTTTTGAGTCATCCATGGTTTGTTCACATTAGCATGTTGTAGCCTCTGCCATATAGTCCTAAATCTAGTTAAGGACTTGTCAAAGTTATGCAGACCAATAGAAGATAGAAAGGTCTTGTTGTAAACCTACATAATATCAAAATATCTGTATATTTTTGCATAACTCTATCAAATAATTGAGATAGTTTTCAAAGAGCCTATGCCAAAGATTAATATAAGGTAACTTTAACTAGTTGAAGAGATCAAGTGAGGATTGAAAATATATTCTAGGAATTGTATAGGTCTATGAAGTATTAACATGTCTATTTATTCATTCTATGTTTGAGTAGGTTGTATGAAAGTTTGCAAAACCATCTAAAAAAATATGAAGATCCTAAATGGTCTTTATGAAATGGGGGGGAAGAGATACTCCTGCATAAAAATATTTGTAAGGATGGTGAAGTCATCCATGTAAGTCATGAGAAACATTGTATGATACATAAAACATAGTGAAGAACCTCAAAAAGAATACGTATGCCTCTTGTAGGTATAGCAGCATTAATGGATAGAATTGTTGAAGACTAGGATGGAGTGTTGGTCATTATGCCAAGATAGACATCTAGACTCTCACAGTGCAGTCAACAGTTAAACAAAGAAGAGATCAAGAAATTTAAGGAACGCAACAATGACAAGGATGTAATGGTCTACAAAAGAGTGACAATCAAGCAATATGACAATGCTAATAAGATACAATGTTAAGAAGATAGTAAACCTTAAGGGGTCTAGATAGAAAGGACTGTATGACTTGATGCTGTAGAGAATAGTGTCATCTAAGTTTGGCCAAGAGCTAAGGTAGTTTGTCAAAAAGATTATGGCTTTGACCAAAGATCTGCCATGCCCATGAAGACTTGAACAAGGAATGAGACTTAAACCTTTTGATAGTCTCAATGTTTTACTAATAGTTTTGTTTATTGTCTTATGGTTTTATTAGTCTCAGTAAACAAGTCCAAAGACTGAGAAAAGAGAAACAACGAACCATGGTTATATGACATATGAACAATACCTTATGAGGTGAAAGTAGATGTATGCCAATATCATAAATTAGTGTCAAGTTCATATGGAGTAAAGAAGAAACACAAAGTAGAGAAGAAAGATTTGTTACATAAACATAAAAAATTAGCACACTGATACACTAAAAATATACAAAGAGATAGAGGTATTTCAATGAGAGTAAGGTGTCTTGACTATATGACAACATGAACAAGTCTATAAAAATAGTGATTAAACACACAACCATGGATAGAAGGTTGTATAAAGGTTGACAGTAAACTTAAAAGGTAGTCCACAGGAGTTCCACATTCTTAATAAAGACTTAATAGGGGACAAGAGTAATATTAAAGGCATTCAAGTCTATTAAAAGATCCTAAAGACAAGGTAAGCAATGTAGTGTTGACAAAGGAAGAGTTTATCGTTACTCAGAAGGTAGATCCACCTTGTCAGTGAAGAAAAGAGGTATTTGAAGTCATAGAAGGACTAAGTCTTCTGTTAATACCCTATAAGAGACCCAATCTCTTTAGGACTTCAAGAACACATGGCCTAGACATCTTCAAGGTGGAGGTTGGAGAGTTAAAAACTAGTTTGACACCTACCCAAGCATCAACAGATAGTTGGGAGACTTGGACAATAAGTTGAGAGCATCTAGGAGCCCAAGAAGGAGCATGCAGAGTGGATAAATGTAGAAAAAGTCAAACAACTACTTTCCTCAATACCCACTTGGAGATTGCAAAGAGCCAAACAAGGAAAATTAGTTCTCAGATGCCCAGAATGAAGTCAAACCTACATCATAAGGCAAGGAGATGTATATTACTTTTGGATAGATTCCATCATACATTCTCTCCTATGCTTAGGAGGAGATATAGGACACCTAGGATAGAGTTTAGTTAGTTCTTTTCTAGTGATTTTTAGAAAAAAGATAGAATTGTAATTTAGAAATTATTAAAAACAAGACTTTTGTAAGAGATTTTCAAAGAAATGATTTAATTTTAGACTTGTATACAACTGTAAGAGCCTCTTTTATCAATAAAATTGGTTTTTGTCTTTTCACATATGCATTGTTATGTGTTACTTTTGGATGATTGATGCCATTTTCTTTATTATGTATCCAAAATCCTTGAGTTTTGTCTTATTCTCAAACAACTTCATGCAAAAACATACATGATTTATATAGGTCATATATTGTGTTAGTGATTTCAGTAGTCTTTAGTTGTGAAAATACATGGTTTTCCTTCAACAAACTGTGAATTTAAACTTTATGAAATACTGATGTCTAGACTTGTCAAAAACACGAGTTGTGCATGAGAAAACTTATCTATTAAAATAAATTGAGTTAAAATATAGTACATATTTTATTTTTAGTTTGGTGCATAACCTCCATAGGTTAGAGTTTAGTTTATGTTATTTTCTAACCCTTTCCCCTATAAACAACATTAGTCTAAGTCATAATAGGTGAAGTATCAAGGGAACCAAGCCTTTGTGGAGGTTCATTTTAGTCATAGGTCACACACAACCTTGAAATGATCCCATGTTTCACTAGATAGCTAAGTGTACAACTCAGTAAGAGTGCATATCTAAGTGACAACAATAAGAAGTGTCGTATACAAGCATGAAAGAGAATCTATCCTATGAGAAGCTTATGAGGGAATTTCTGGTGGACAGAACTATAGAGAGACAACAACAAAAAGGATCAAATTGATAGGATTATGGTGGCCTATTACACAGGGATGCAAAACAATATCTCAAAAATTGTGATATATGTCAGAGGGTAGGGAGACCTATCAGAAAAGATGAAATGCCACTAAAACTAGTACTAGCATAGATACCATTTGAAAAATGGGCAATGGACTTCATAGTCCTAATAGACCCCCCAAAGAACACTCTAAGGCTAGATTTATCATTACTGAGGTAGAGTATTTAACTAAATGGGTAGATGTAGAACCGACAAGGGATTGCACAACAAAAACCACCAAAAAATTATTATATGAGAACATGATGAGAAGATTTGATTGTTTCCTATACATAACAAGTGATAAAGGGAAGCACTTTGTAAATAAATTAATTGCGGAGCATTTAAAAAAGTTTTATGATCACCCATCATAGAAGCTCACCATATCACCCACAAGAAAATGGAGCTAGTGAAGCCCTAAACAAGCTAATTGAGATAGCTCTAACCAAGATGTGCAATGGAAATAAGGAAGAGTGGGATATAAAAGTACCTATAATACTCTAGGTCTATCACACTTCATATAAAAGAATCACTAAGTTCACACCATTTGAATTGGTATATGGGATGGATGCAACTATACCTATTAACATCATAACCCCTAATTTTTGCATTGCATTAATCTTGTGGTTAAGTGAGGAAGAGTCCCTAGCTCAAAGAATTGAGGATCTTGAAATTTTGGATGAGAATCAACTCATTGCATTATATAATTAAAATTTGGAATGAAAGTGATAGAAAGCCTAACACGACAAAAAAATTTGAGGTTAAAAATATTCTACAAAGAAGACAATATTACTATATGATAGTAAACTCAAAAACAAAGGCAAGTTAAATGTATGATGGTTAGGGACTTACTACATACATGAAATTGGAAAATCAAGAACGGTAAGACTCAAGTCTACAAATAGAAAAATTCTAACAAGGTATGTAAATGGAGAACACCCAAAACATTATCATCAATCCGTAGAATAAGGAAAAGGTGTGTGAAATTCATAAAAGAGTATCATATGTACTATAGTGTAACATAAGACAAACAAAATATCATTATCAAGCCACAAGAAATGTTAATGGCTACAAAACCCCGAGAAGATAGAAATGGGAAAAAGTGTTAAATGCGTTTAACAATACTATTCAAACCTATATAAGATCATCTAATGGAGGATATACAACTTTGCATTCTCAAAGAAAATGATGTGAGCCAAATACATATTGAAATCAAGAAATCCTAGCTAGACTCTACAAATGATAACAATGGTGACCCCTTGTTATGTCGTAAAAAGTTTCCCTAGGATTTTTTACCTCCTATTTTAGCTCCTAGGTCACCTTAATTTCATTATGCAAGCTTAACTCTCATCCTAGAGCAATTTACCCTAAAACCCATCTCAAATGGGGAATAGGGGTCCACTTTAATGCATAATCATGACTTAAAATCATACCCTGGACTTGGGTGCCCGTGCCCTAGTCCAATCCCATTTTGCCAAGACCTAAATTTTGGATGTCAGCTTGTGACCTTTAAAATGATTTCCTTTGTCGGCCTATTCAATTTAAATTATGAAATTTTAGTGGGAATGCATATATAAACATGTTTAGGACTTCATTTTAAACCTAGATGGATAATGTAAACTTGTGATATTGAGCTAAGGGATTTCAAGGCATTCATTGTGTTGTAGAGAAGACTTGTGTTGTCATTGTGTTTGTTTGTTGCAGATTTGGCTTCATCAATCCATCTCCTCATGATGTGAAAGATCTTCATTCTCTATGAGGGATTCACCTCCATGGTGACATCCATTTGTGTTTGATCAATCTATTTCATCATTTGATTTTGCCTCTGTCCACCAAGGACATGCACTCTATCTAACAACGATGTTGGAAGGCTTGATTTCCATTTTGAGGCTTGATCAAGGCAAGCTCCTAAACACTACAACCCCCAAACCCCTCTCTTTTTGATTACATGTTATAGGTGTGGGAGTTTACAAAGTGGAGTTACAAAGAAGCTAAGTAGAGGACATAGATTCAGGATCTAAGAAGAAAGTGTAGAAAACCTAACCTACTAGACTAGGGTGCCCACCCCGTAGTCCTCCTGACTAGCATCTTTGGAAACTCTGAAGCAGGTTATAGTACTACTCACCTCATTGTTCCAGATCTATACAAAAAGTGGTCTATTGGACTTGGGCACCCGCCCCAGTGTCCCCAAAGTTTCCACCTTCAAAAATCTAAATCCTGGTATGCTTTTTATCTGTATTTAGTGCCTTCGTGTATGATCGTTTATCATATCTTGTTCTTCTATATCCAGAATCATATAATTTGTTGCAAGTATGTGCTAATCAGTGTTGTCATTGATATAAACATGCTTGTGTTATCATTGGTGTCAACTGTATCTTCTAATGTTTTTGTTGATTGATTGAGTTATTGTATTAAAGTGATTTTAGTGGCTTGCAGAAGTGTTGATGATGTTAGTATATAGTTATTGTTGCTAGGTTTTCAAGTTCTTTTGAGAAAATTTGATAAAAATTGAAGACAGTGTTGTGAAGAAGTATTCTGACTTATAGGATACTGTCCGAGTTTTTTCTTTGCATTTATCCTATGTTGAAGACTAGAGTGTGAGGTTTGGATATATTTTATATAAGTGGTTGAAGATGTAAGATCTATAATTTGGTCCTCTGAAATGTTGTGGTTTGAGAGTTATGTTCACTAGTTTGAAGACTGTGTCTGGCAGTGTTTGTAGTACGACTGGAAGAATGTATTTTGCTTTGCATTTCCCTGCAGTTTGGTTTTTGGTCTTGTGGTTCTGGATGAGTGTTCATAAGGTCCATATCTATGTTCTATCAAAAGGAATTGTGATTTGATGCTCTACAATGTAGTTTTCTTGAGTAGTAGAGCTTGGCAGTGTTGGTTGTGAGCAGTCTGTGAACTGTCTTCAAGTGAGATTTGTAGTTGGATTTGTTGGCTCCCAAGTGATTTCATGTTGTTCATGGATGTTTCTAGATTGTATTAAAGGCTTTTGTTTGGTCTACAAGTTATGGTTGGGTTCTTGGAAGCATGTGCCTAAGTGTTCTTTGTATTTGCACAAGTTAAACCGACTTGGATACTAACACTAATTGTGGATGTGCTTCGTGGATTGAGGAAGCATGTTGAAGCATGTGAAGATGTATTTAGGTTTGAGCTAAGCTATGAAATGTTCTACCTTCATTCCTTTGCTTCACAAGAATGTTTAGGTCCAGACCTAATTTGAATTTTGTATGTTTGTCGACCTTGGAGATTGTTTCAAAAGATGTAAAGTGTTTTTCTGACCTTGGTGAATGTTTCAAGGTTGATGATTGATATAAATAAGTGTAAAGGATTTGTATGTATGAGTGCATGTGCTAAGATGAGGATATTTGCGTTGTGAATTTGAATCAAATGTAGCAAGGATTTTCATGTAGTAGAGGACCTAATGTAGTGAGATGAAGTCATCAACAATTTTTTAGAAGGCTGTGAAGGTGATGTTTCTTGTGCTTCATTGGATCTGAACTCAAGCATGTGTTAGATGCTATCATATCAGTTCATGGTAGTGAGCCCCATTTGGTAGTGAGCCCTTTTGGTAGTGATCCTATTGTAGTGAGCATTTCTTTGGACAGTGAGTCCTTGGGCAATGAGCCCTTTGGCAGTGAGCCTCTTTGTAATTTAATATTGATACTACTTTATATTGTGAGCTAATCCTCACCATGGTTTTTCTCTTTTAGGGTTTTCCACATAAAAAATATGGTGTTCTCTTGTGCATGGTGTTGATGTGATTAAGTTTCTATTATCTATTTTTCTTGTTTAATCTTCATAACATAATAAGGGTTTAAGTGAACTAATGTGGATGTCATTATGTTTGTGAGAGTAAATAAAGTTTTTGATACAACTAATTCACCCCCTCTAGTGCAGGGCACCTAGGAGCACCTTGGTTCCTAAAGGCATTTTGATGCATTTTGAGAAGTTGTGTTTTTTTTGTTCAATGTGTTTTGTAATTAGGCTTTTAGCCATTGTTGTTTGGTCCATTTTGTATGGTCAAGAGGTTTGGGGTGACTATATAAACCTCAAATCCTTCTTAGTCCATTTGGACCCTTGTTGTGCCAATTAGGCCTAAAAGTCTAAGGATTGGTTGAGTTTTTTTGGTTGTTTTAGTGTTTTAGTATGTTGGAAGGAGTGTGTTGATCATTTGGACTCCATTGGACAAGCCAAACAAATCAACCTCCTTGTGTTAATGCAAAACACCATAGTTGTTAAAGGTGTTATGTGTTGGGTCGGTTAAAAACAAACCACTTTGGGCAGTTGAATGCTGTTGTAGAAGTTGGAAACTAACTTGGATGGGTTAATATGGTGGATATCTAACTCCAGTACGGAGGAAGAGATTTTGTATGCAATTTTGGGCACAAAAATCAAGAATTTGACTATTTTTCTGAAGAAAATGTGTTGCTGTACGGACTAAAATCTTGGTCTAATGTACTTTTTCTAAAAGCTCTTGGAGTCAAAGTTCTAATGCAACTAGTTTGAGGTCCTGAAGTGGTTGGGATCAAAAGTTATTGATTTTTCTTTCAAAACAGGTCTAGAAACCCTGTTTTCTAGGGCAGCCATAGAAATTCGGCCCTAGAATGCATTCCCAACAGTGAAAATCCACAAAAACTGGTGAAATGTAGGCTAGGGATATGTACTATAAGATTCCAAAAGATTTTTTTCAGGAAATACAGTCTTCTATTTGTAATTTGATGCCCTAGGTCAAGTATTACCATGTATTTGGCCTGTTTTATGCTATTTGCTGTTGTAGGTGATAGAATCTAGACAAGGTGAATGAAAGAATGGTGGTTTTATGTTGTAGAGACCTAGTAGAGACATTCTAAATTCTTGCCCCTAACATATGAACCCAATTTGAACCCTTTGCTTTGTAACCCAGGCCTAATGTGATCAATTAAGCCTAGAGACCTAGTGGGGGTTTTGAACTGCTGGAGTAGAGTTAGGATTGGAGATTTGGAGGTTTGTTAGAGTCCCATAGAAGGTATCCAAAATCACCATTTGTTTGCCTATTCCTTTGGGGTTTTGTCATTTGGTGTGAAGAAAACTAGTTTTGGAGGGCTAGTAGCCTCACTAGGCCTAGTCAAGGTTAGAGAGTTGAATGAAGTTGGTGATCAAACCAAGTGTTGGTAAGGTGTTTTCAGACCTGCCATAAGGTGTAGAAATAGTCTCAGGGGTTAGACAATAGCTTAGACCACAAATCCATAATTTGCATTTGGTGAGTGGCTTTGCTTGGTTGAAGGCTAGGTGAGTGGGTGAGTGGGTAGTAAACCATTGTGTTGTTGCTTCCCTTGTGCCACTCTGCATTAGGTGGTATCAAAGCCATCAAAGAGATGGGAGATAGAGAAGAAGAGGAGGAAGTCCCTTCAAGAGTGACTAATGCCGAGTTGGCAAAGATAGTGAGAGAGCAAGCAGCCAAGAACAAAAGGATGGAGGCTGAGATAGAAAAGTTGAAGAAGGATAAAGACAAAGACACGAAGAAGAAGCTAGAGGTCATCTTGGATTCAGATGAAGAGGATCAAGATGAGGAAGAAGAAGTGCCTATGGAAGAGCCACAAGGAGACATGTTAGAGAGACAATTCCTAGATGCACTTGGAAAGTTGAGTAGGAAGGACACTAAGGCAGACTTACCTATGTTTTCTAGTAAGATGAATCTAGAGGAGTGCCTTGATTGGATTGAGGCAATGGAGAACTATTTTGAATGTGAAGAAGTGGTAGAAAATCAGAAAGTGAAGATTGCCAAGTCAAGCATGAAAGGGCCAGCCTTGAGTTGGTGGAATTTTATTCAAAATGAGAGGATAGAAGATGATAGGAATCCTATCTCTACATGGAGGAAGATGGTACTTGAAATCAAGAAGCATTTGTCCCTGAGGATTATGAGGTCAACTTGAACAAGAAGTTGCACAACTTGAGACAAAAGGACATGGACGTGAGCACCTACACAGAGGAGTTTCACAAGATGACATTGAAAGCCAAGATGCCTGAGAATGAAAAATAGAATCTTGCAAGGTATCTTAATGGCCTCAAGTTCTCCATTCAAGATGAATTAACTCTCTTTAACCCAAAGATAGTCCATAAGTGTTTTCAAATGGCATTGAGAATTAAGGATAAACAAAGAAGAAAAGGTGATTAATAAAGCAGTAGCAGAGGCAGAGGAAATTAGAACTTTAGGGGCAGGGGCAGATTTCAAAATAGAGATAATTTCTCTAGAGTCCAAGGTGGTGGATCACAAGGCAGCCAAGGGCAGGTTGATAAAAATAGTGCTGATAAGGGTCAGTTTAGAGGGAGAGGAAATGACAGAGGAAGAAGTGGGGGCAAAGGTCCCAATGTGTTTACTGGAAGGTGTTTCTCTTGCAATCTGATTGGACATCAGTCCTTTAGGTGCCCAGAGAAGATGGGAAACACTGCTGCAAATCAGAAAGAAAGAAGAGTACAACTCCTTCAAGAAGAGGACTATCAAAGCACCACAAGTTACCAAACAACCTCTTCCAATTCTACAACACCTGAGAGTGGAGAATGCATCATGTTTAATAGATCCCTCATCATGCCAGCCACCAAGGAGCAGCCCTAAAGAAACAACTTGTTCAGAACCACTTGCAAGGTGAAAGGAAAAGTTTGCAAGGTAATAGTAGATTCAGGTTCCTCTAAAAATTTGGCTTCTAATGAAATGGTGACTAAGTTAGGACTAGAAATAATGCCTCATCCTAACCCCTATAGAGTCTTTTGGCTAACCAAGGAACAACAAATTGTGGTGAAAGAGCAATGTTGGGTTGAATTCAAGATAGGTGAATATCATGACAAGGTTCTTTGTGAGATAGTGGATATGGATGCATGCCACCTTCTTCTTGGAAGGCCTTGGCAACATGACACAAGCACCCAACATGATGGTAAGAACAATGTGATTCATTTGTCCAAGAATGGTGAAAAGTTTACAATGACTCCTTTGATTAATGATTGCAAAGAGAAAGTCATTTCTAGTTCAGTTATGTTGGTAGGTGAAAAAGAGTTTTTGGCTAACCTCAAGGAAGAGAAAGCACCATGTTTTTCAGTAGTCATCAAGCCCAAGGATGTGAATCCCAAGAAGGTCAAAGTACAAAAACCTCTTAGGAAGATTGGACCAAAGGAAGTGGAAGAATTGTTGGAAAGGTTTCATGATGTGATAGCCGATGAAGGCAAGGATGCCCTTCCACCAAAGAGGGAGATTAGTCATTGCATTGATCTTATCCCTGGATCCACCCTACCAAACTAAGCAGCCTACAAGTTGACTCCAGAGCAAAATGCTGAAGTGGCAAGACAAATCCAAGACTTGTTGGATAGAGGGCTTATCATAAGGAGTATTAGCCCATGTGCAGTACCTGCAGTACTTGCACCCAAGAAGGAAAGAACATGGAGACTATGCACTGATTCCAGGGCCATCAACAAGATCACTATCAGGATAAGGGAGGGGGATGAGTGGAAAACCACCTTCAAAACCAATGAAGGACTATTTGAATGGGTTGTGATGCCTTTTGGCTTGTCAAATGCACCAAGTACCTTCATGAGATTGATGAATGAAGTGCTAAAACCTTTCCTTAACAAGTTTATTGTTGTATATTTGGATGATATACTAATTTTTAGTGACAGCAAGGAAGACCACATAAGGCATATCCATCAAGTGCTTAAGAGGCTTCAAGAGGAGAAGTTGAGAATCAATCTTGACAAATGTGTCTTCCTACAAGAAGAGTTGATATTTTTGGGGTTTGTCATCTCCAAGGGCAGCCTAAAAATGGATCCAATCAAGGTTGCAACCATTCTTAATTGGCCAACACCTATAACAGCCTCAGAGGTAAGGAGTTTCCATGGTTTATGCAGCTTTGATAGAAAGTTCATTAGAGGGTTTAGTGGCATTTGTGCTCCACTTGTTGACACCATAAAAGGGGGCAAGAAATGTGTGTTTGTATGGACAAATGAGGCCACTCAAGCCTTTGAACTGTTAAAGAAAAAAATTTCAAAAAAACTAGTCCTAGTGCTACCTAATTTTGACAAGGTCTTTGTGGTAGAGTGTGATGAAAGTAAGAGGGATGTTGGGGGAGTCCTAAGTCAAGATGGGAGGCATGTAGCATTCTTTAGTGAGAAGTTAAATGAGGCAAAACAAAACTACTCCACCTATGATCTAGAGTTATATGCCATGGTTTAGTCATCGAGGAAATGGAGACACTACTTATTGCCAAAGGAATTTATAGTTTTTACTGATAACCATACATTAAGCTTCTTGAACAGGTAGCAAAAGTTGAATCACAGACATGTCAAGTGGATGGAGTACATCCAAGCATACACCTTCTCCATAAAACATAAGAAAGGAGTGGCCAATAAGGTAGTCGATGCCTTAAGTAGGAGAAATCTTGTTGTGTAGACCATACAACTAGAAGGTACAGGTATTCAAGCCATCAAAGATTAGTATGCAGCAGATGAGGACTTCAAAGAACCATATCTCTCTTGCAAGGCCATGACAGAAAGGTATAATACTAATTTTTCTAATTTTTTGTTGCAAGATGGATATATTTTCAAGGGTAGCATGTTGTGTATCCCAAGAGGGTCTGTTAGAGAGAATATAATCAGGGAAAAGCACTGTGGCAGCATGTTAGGTCACTTTGGAATTGACAAGACCCTAGAATTGGTTAGGAGGTACTATTTTTGGCCAAAATTGCCAACCGATGTAAGGAAGTTTGTTGAAACTTGTCAAATTTGCCAAAGAGCAAAGGGGCATACATCCAATGTAGGTTTATACACTCCTCTACCTATTCCTTCAAAGCCTTGGGATTCCATCAGCATGGACTTTGTACTTGGTTTGCCTAGGACAAAGAATGGACATGACAACATTTTTGTGGTTGTAGATATGTTCTCAAAAATGGCTCACTTCATCCCATGTAAAACCACACATGATGCCTCACACATAGCAGGTCTTTTCTTCAAGGAAATAGTCAGGTTACATGGTTTACCTTTGTCAATAATCTCAGACAGAGACCCCAAGTTCATAGGACACTTCTGGAGGACACTTTGGAAGAGACTAGGTACAAATTTGTCCTTATCATCTGCCTATCACCCTCAGTCTGATGGACAAATAGAGGTGATTAATAGGTCACTTGGCAACCTCCTAAGATGCCTAACAAAGGAGTAGGCTGCTAGTTGGGATTCCATTTTGGCACAGGCAGAGTTCTCATACAATGACACTGTCAATAGAAGCACCAGCCTGTCTCCTTTCCAAATTGTTTATGGCACTCACCCAAGGGGTATTTTGGAACTTAGGAAAGTTAAAGGACTAGAAAATAGTAGTTCCTTGGCTAAAGACTTTGTTCAAGTCATGAAAGATGTCCATGAACAAGTACAACAAAAATTGATGTCCACTTCACAGAAGTACAAATAGTTTGCTGACAGGAAAAGAAGGGATTTGCAGTTCAAGGAAGGTGATTTGGTAATGGTCCATCTAAAGAAGGAGAGGCTCCCTACAGGTAAACATACCAAGCTACTCATGAAGAAGATTGGGCCTTGTGAAGTGCTCAAGAAATGTGGAGAAAATGCCTACAAAATTAGACTTCCAGATGGCATTGCTTTGTCTCTTATTTTTAATGTTTTAGACCTTTATCCCTATAAAGGAACTGATCCTCAGACTGTTGTTGTAGTAGATCAAACTGATCAGACACTCCAGGAACTCATTCCTTCATCTCCAAATCAGATTGAGTGCATTTTGGACAAGAGGATTGCAAAACAAACTAGAAGGCACACCTATCATGACTCTTCGGTGAAGTGGCTAAACAAACCTTAGGAGGATGCCACTTGGATGAGTAGGGTAGACATTGAGAAGGCAAGTTTCACATTTGATAGCATTCCAACTCAAGAGACTTGAGTTCTCTTTGACAGTGGGTGTATGGTGCAGGGCACCTAGGAGCACCTTGGTTCCTAAAGGCATTTTGATGCATTTTGAGAAGTTATGTTTTTTTTGTTCAATGTGTTTTGTAATAAGGCTTTTAGCCATTGTTGTTTGGTCCATTTTGTATGGTCGAGAGGTTTGGGGTGACTATATAAACCTCAAATCCTTCTTAGTCCATTTGGACCCTTGTTGTGCCAATTAGGCCTAGAAGGTCTAAGGATTGGTTTTGAGTTTTTTTTGGTTGTTTTAGTGTTTTAGTATGTTGGAAGGAGTGTGTTGATCATTTGGAATCCATTGGACAAGCCAAACAAATCAACCTCCTTGTGTTAATGCAAAACACAATAGTTGTTAAAGGTGTTATGTGTTGGGTCGGTTAAAAAAAAAACCACTTTGGGCAGTTGAATGCTATTGTAGAAGTTGGAAACTGACTTGGATGGGTTAATATGGTGGATATCTGACTCCAGTATGGAGGAAGAGATTTTGTATGCAATTTTGGGCACAAAAATCAAGAATTTGACTATTTTTCTAAAGAAAATGTGTTGCTGTATGGACTGTATGGACTGAAATCTTGGTCTAATGTACTTTTTCTAAAAGCTCTTGGAGTCGGGGTTCTAATGCAACTAGTTTGAGGTCTTGAAGTGGTCAAGATCAAAAGTTATTGATTTTTCTTTCAAAACAGGTCTAGAAACTCTGTTTTCTAGGGTAGCCATAGAAATTCGGCCCTAGAATGCATTCCCACTAGTGAAAATCCACAAAAATTGGTGAAATGTAGGCTAGGGATATGTACTATAAGATTCCAAAAGATTTTTGTCAGGAAATGCAGTCTTCTATTTTTAATTTGATGCCCTAGGTCAAGTATTACCATGTATTTGTCTTGTTTTATGCTATTTGTTGTTGTAGGTGACAGAATCCAGACAAGGTGAATGAAAGAATGGTGGTTTTTTGTTTTAGGAACCTGGTAGAGACATTCTAAATTCCTGCCCCTGACCTATGAACCCAATTTGAACCCTTTGCTTTGTAACCCAGGCCTAAAGTGATCAATTAAGCCTAGAGACCTAGTGGGGGTTTTGAACTACTAGAGTAGAGTTAGGATTGGAGATTTGGAGGTTTGTTAGAGTCCCATAGAGGGTATCCAAAATCACCATTTGTTTGCCTAGTCCTTTGGGGTTTTGTCATTTGGTGTGAAGAAAACTAGTTTTGGAGGGCTAGTAGCCTCACTAGGCCTAGTCAAGGTTAGAGAGTTGAATGAAGTTGGTGATCAAACCAAGTGTTGGTAAGGTGTTTTCAGACCTGCCATAAGGTGTAGAAACAGTCTCAGGGGTTAGACAATAGCCTAGACCACAAATCCATAATTTGCATTTGGTGAGTGGCTTTGCTTGGTTAAAGGCTAGGTGAGTGGGTGAGTGGGTAGTAAACCATTGTGTTGTTGCTTCCCTTGTGCCACTCTGCATCACCCTCTGAGTTGTCTTGTGCATTCAACAATTGGTATTAGAGCGAGAGTTCCTTGGAAGAAAGCCTAACAACTTAAGGTAGATTTGGGATGGCGTACAAGAAAGGCATTCCTTAATTTGATGGATCCGACTATGCATTATCAAAGGTAAGAATGCAAAACTATCTTATTTTTCTTGGTTATAATGTGTAGATAATGGTTCAAGAAGAATACACTATACTTAAAAAAGGTCTGAAAACTACAATGGAGATTAGGGCTTATGAGACTAATGGTAAAGGTAGGAATGCCCTACTAAATGCTCTATCTAACACTGAACTCTCGAAAGTTTTGGATCTTGAAACTACACATGAGATCTGGGAAAAATTGAAGAATTTCTATGAAGGTGATGATTTTGTCAAGAAAGCCAAGTTGCAAAATCTAAATTCCAAATATGAAACTATGCGGATGTCTGAAGATGAGAACATAACAAGCTATATGCAGAAGATTGATGAAGTTGTCAACAGAATCAAAGGTCTTGGTGGAAACGTGGATGATAATGAAGTTGTGAATAAGATACTTAGAACACTTCCCAAATCTTATAGTCATAAAGTGTCTGCCATTGAAGAATTGCTAGATATGGGCAAGCTTTCAAAAGATCAATTTCTTGGTAAACTGACTATTTTTGAGATGAGAGAACTTGGTACTACTGATGGTCCTATGAAAGCTGAGACTACCTTTAAAGCCAAATTAGAAAATATTGTTAGATCAGATAAGTATGCTATGGAATTAGATGAGGAAGACTTTGATAAGATTGAGACAAACTTTGTAAACATAATAAAAAAGGGAACTGAAAAGTTTACAGGTAAGTTACCTTTCAAATGTTTCAGTTGCAGTAAGATTGGTCATTATGCTTCAAGATGTCCTGACAGTTCTTTGAAAATCAAGAACAAATTAGGTAAAGGTAAGATGATAAGGAAAAGTTACTATGTTAAAGATGATGATGGTGTAACTGATGATGAATCTAATTTTGGGGATGGTAATGCTAGTGAATGCTTGTTTATTGCCCTAAAAGAAGAACCTATTTCTACTAACCTTGCAAGCTGTGTGGAAGAAGGAAGTCTGGTAGAAGAGAAAGTGATGTCTACATTTCAGGATATAAAGGAAAAGGATGAATGGATCATTGACAACGGATGTTCAAATCACATGACAAAAGACAAGAGTAAGTTTGTTAAATTGGAAAAGTATGATGGAGGACTAGTTAGATTTGGTGATGATGCAGCTAGTAAGATTTGTAGAAAAGGGTCAATTACTTTTGATGGCAAGCATAATACAGATGATGGTCTTTATGTCAAAGGCTTAAAGCATAATCTTCTAAGTGTCATACAAATGTGTAAAAAAGGATACAATCTGATGTTTAAGGAGAATAGATGTGAGATAAGGAAAATCTCTAGAACAATAATTGTTTTTGGTAAGAAGACTCATGGTAATGTTTATCAATTGAAAGGTATTGATAATTGTGTTTTGTTGGCTCAGAAAAATGAAAGATGGTTATGGCATAGGAGAATGTGTCATATTAACTTTGATAATTTGGTGAGAATAAGCTCAGTTCAAGCTGTAAGAGACCTACCTAAGATTGTGAAGCTTGCTAATGTCATTTGCAAAGAATGTCAATTTGGGAAGCAAACAAAGACAAGTTTCACAAGAAAAGAACAATCCTCTACCAATCCGCTTCTAGAGTTGGTGCATACAGACTTGTGTGGTCCTACAAGAATAAGAAGTCTACAAGGTGATATGTATTTCATGCTACTTATTGATGATTATTCAAGAATGACTTGGGTTACATTTCTTAGAGAAAAATTAGAAGCTCTAGACAAGTTCAAGGCATTTAAAGAAATGGTTGAAAATGAAATGGATTTGTGAATCGAGTGTTCGAGCTCTAACAGAGGTGGTGAGTTTACTTCAAATGAATTCAATGTTTTTTGTGAAGAACATGGGATAAAGAGACAATTGTCTGCCCCCCGAACTCCTTAGCAAAATGGAGTAGTTGAAAGGAAGAATAGAACAGTTCATGAAGTTTCTAGAACAATGATCAAAGAAGTAGACCTACTAGAAGTATATTGGAAAGAAGCAATTCACACTGTTGTCTACATTCAGAATAGAGTATAAGCTAGAGAAAATGGAACAAAGACAGCTTACGAGTGTGGTATGGATGAACTCCTACTGTCAAGTATTTCAAAGTTTTTGGAAGCAAATGCTATATTAGAAGAGATGAAGAGTTAGGAAAGTTTGATGCTAGATGTGATGAAGGTATATTCCTTGGGTACTCTACTAAAAGCAAAGCTTACTGGTGCTACAACAAAAGGTTGAGGAAGATTGTTGAAAGTGCAAATGTGAAGGTAGATGAAGATATTCAAAAAATCTTAGAGCCAAATGGATATGAGTTAGATGAGTCTACTAATACAAAAGTAGTTGAAGAAGACAAAGACAAGGAAGTTTAGATTAGTGAAGAAGAAGCTCCAGAAAGAGTCCCTAAAACCCCCAAGTATGTGCAAAAGAATCACTCAAAGGATCAAATCATCAGTGACAAAAGCAAAGGAGTTTTGATAAGAAGAAGAGTTGCAGAAGAATAGGTAAATATCTATTTACTTTCAAAGGTTGAACCTAAAACAGTTATTGAAGCATGTAAAGATGAACATTGGGTTAAGGCAATGGAATAAGAATTGATGCAAATTGAAAAGAACAAAACTTGGGAACTCTTCCCGAGGCTTGCAGATAAGAATGTGATTGGAACAAAGTGGGTTTTTAGAAATAATTTTAATGAGAATGGAGAAGTGGTAAGAAACAAAGCTAGACTTGTATGCAAAGGCTACTCACAAGTGGAAGGAATAGACTATGAGGAAACTTTTGCTCTGATGCAAGACTAGAAGCTATTAGGTTGTTTCTGGCTTATACAACACAAAGATTTCAAAGTATATCAAATTGATGTAAAGTCTGCTTTTCTAAATGGTGAGTTGGAAGAGGAAGTATATATAGAGCAATCAGATGAATTTCAGTTGTCAGACAAACCAGATATGGTATGAAGATTGAAGAAGGCATTGTATGGATTGAAGTAAGCCCCCAGAGCTTGGTATGCTAGGTTAGATAGATATTTGTTGCAGTAGGGATTCAGTAAAGGCTTTACAAACAATAATTTGTACATCAAGTTAAGCAAAGATCAAATCCTGATTATTGAGGTCTATGTGGATGATATAATCTTTGGTGGAAATGAAGGTATGTGTAAGAACTTTGTAGATGAGATGCAAAAAGAATTTGAGATGTCAATGTATGGTGAGATGAACTTCTTTCTTGGGTTGCAGATTAATTAGACAAATAAGGTCATTTTCATTTCACAATCAAAGTATGTCAAGGAATTGTTGAAGAAGTTTGGAATGGAAGAATCTAAACCAGTTAGTACCCCCATGAAAACTAGTTGCAAGTTGAGCAAAAATGATGAATCCCCTAAGGCTGATTAGAGCAAATAAAGATCAATGATTGGAGGACTACTATACCTAACTGCTACCAGACCATATATCATGCATGCAATCTATCTTGTGGTAAGATTTCAAGCAGATTCTAGAGAGTCACATGTCATGGTAGTAAAAAGGATATTCAGGTATTTGAAAGGCACTCCAAACCATGGTTTGTGGTATCCTAAGTACAATGACTTCACCCTAAGTGCCTACACAGATGCAAATTGGGCCAGATGTGTAGATGATAGGAAAAGTACAAGTGGTGGTGTGTTCTTTCTTGGAGACAAAGCTGTGTCATGGAAAAACAAGAAGTAGAATTTAGTATCTTTAACTACTATAGAAGTAGAGTACATTGTAGTAGCATCATGTTGCACACAACTGCTATGGATGAGATAAACTCTGAAGGATATCAAAGTTGAATGTGATGATCCAATTCCTATTTTCTATGATAATACTAGTTCCATTTACATTTAAAAGAACCCAACAATGCATTCAAGGACAAAGCATATTTCTATCAGGTATCACTTTTTGAGAGAGAAGGTTGTAGAGAAAGAAGTGAAGCTTGAGTATGTGCCTACAAAAGATCAGGTTGTTGACATATTCACCAAGGCTTTTCCTAAGGATACATTTGAGTATCTTTGGGAGAAGTTAGGGGTTATTGCCCCTCCTTTGTTGAACTAGATGCATAAGGAAGTGCATCAGCCTAGTGTGATTCAGGAGTCATTCTTTTTTGGACTGATGATGGAGGCTACCTCTCAGGGGGAGTAGGTAGTGGCATTGAAGAGTGTTGCAATTAGAGGGAGGTATTCAGAGCAGTTAAGAATAGTGCAAGTATGTGCAGTATCATAATTAGTGGGAGAAAACTAGAGAAAGGTGTGTCACCCTTTTCCATTGATGTCAAAGGGGGAGAGAGTTCATGTGAAAAACAAAGAGAGAGTAAGATGTATAAAAGAAAGGGGAGAGTGAGATTAGTGTAGAATTGTGTCATGATGATTTTTCACATCATATGTTGCCATCAATGACAAAGGGGGAGATTGTTGCAAGTATGTGCTAATCAGTGTTGTCATTGGTGTCAACTATATCTTCTAAGGTTGTTGATTGATTGGGTTATTCTATTAAAGTGATTTGAGTGGATTGAAAAAGTGTTGATGATGTTAGTATATAGTTGTTGTTGTTGGGTTTCCAAGTGCTTTTGAGAAAATTTCATAAAAACTGAAGATAGTGTCGTGAAGTATTCTGACTTACAGGATACTGTCTGAGTTTTTCTCTGCATTTCTCTTTTATTGAAGACTAGAGTGTGAGGTTTGTATATTCTTTATAGAAGTGGTTGAAAATGTTAGATCTAGAATTTAGTGCTCCAGAACATTGTGGTTTAATAGTGATGTTCACTGGTTTGAAGACTGTGCATGGCAATATTTGTAGTATGACTGGGAGAAAGTATTTTGTTCCTAATTTCTCTGCAGTTTGGTTTTTGGTCTTGCAATTTTGGATGAGCATTCATAAGGTCCATATCTATGTTCTATCCGGAGTACTTATGATTTGGTGCTATGTAGTTTAATTTTCATGAGTAGCAGAGCTTGGTAATGTTGGTTGTGAGAAGTATGTGAATTGTCTTCAAGTGAGGTTTGGTGTAGCTAGATTTGTTCGCTCCCAGGTGATTTCATGTTGTTTGTGGATGTTTCCATATTGTTTTAAAGGATTTTTCTTGGTATGCAATGGTTGGGTTCTTGGAAGTATGTGACTAAGTGTTCTTGGTGTTTACATAAGTTTAACTGACTTGGGTGCTAACACTAATTGTAGATGTGCTTCATGAATTGAGGAAGCGTGTTGAAGCATGTGAAGATGTATTTAGGGCCAAGATAAGCTATGAAATGTTCTACCTTCATTCCTTTGCTTTGTAATAATGTTTATGTCTAGACCTAATTTGAATTATGTATGCCTGCCAACCTTAGAGATTGTTTCAAAAGATGTAAAATGTTTTTCTGACCTTGGTGAAGGTTTCGAGGTTGATGATTGATATAAATAAGTGTAAAGGATTTGTATGTATGATTGCATGTGTGAAGATGAGGATATTTGTGTTGTGAATTTGAATCAGAGGCGGTAAGGACTTTCATGTGGTAGAAGACCTAATGCAGTGAGCTGAAGTCATCTACAAATTTTAGAAAGACTATGAAGGTGATGCTTGTTATGCTTCATTGGAACTAAACTCAGGCATGTGTTAGGTGCTATCATATTAGTTCATGGCAATGATCCCCTTTTGGCAGTGAGCCCTTTTGGTAGTGAGCCTATTGTAGTGAGCATTTCTTTGGATAGTGAGTCCTTGGGTAGTGAGCCTCTTTGTAATTTGGTATTGGTACTACTTTATATTGTGAGCTAATCCTCACCGTTGTTTTTCCCTTTTAGGGTTTTCCACGTAAAAAAAATTGGTTGTGCATGGTGTTGATGTGATTAAGTTTATGTTATTTATTTTTCATGTTTAATCTTCATTACAGAATAAGGGTTTAAGTAAACTAATGTGGATGTGATTATGTTTGTGAGAGTTTAAGGTTTTTGATACAAATAATTCACCCCCCCTCAGTTGTCTTGTGCATTCAACAATAATTAGGGTTTGAGGCTTAATTGATTGAGGGTTTGACATATCTATCAATCTAATCTATCTTTCCATATCATTCCTAAGTGACATCAACCTGTAGTTGAGTCCTCTCCATTTGTAGTGACTCGGCTTGATTGTTGTCCTTGAGTGTTATTGTCAAAGGAGAGTTTGATTGAATCTACCCTAACCACATTTCAACCTTATCTTCTTTTCATAAACAAAAATTTGGTGAACCTATGTTTTTATTGAACTTGCATCTTTCTAAGTGTTGTAATCAGTTTTTCATTCATCCATATCATATTCATCATCATATCTTCAAAAAGCTTGCATACATTTGAAAAAATAATAATAATAAGCATTCTAGGCTTGCATTAAGACATAGTTTGCACTATTTTTCTTGCATATATTTGAAAAAATTTAAATTTCTGATATTTACATCAGATATGAGATAAATTACAGCATTTCATGATTTCATGAACTTTTACCTTGCATTTGCTAGGGTTTTACTTGAAATTTGCATTTTTTTCATATAACCTAGTAATTCCAAAAGCTAGGATTTGTAGTTAAAATATTATTTCATATTTTTCTACTCATTTAAACACTCTTTAGAATCTAATTTTGGACTGTAGTTTTGCATCATTGTGTGTCTTGGTATTTAGATTTCAAATTTGGCATTTACACATTGTGTATTTCATCAAAAATAAACACATTCATCCATTCTTCCTTAATTTTGAGTGTGCATTGAGCATTGTAGGATTTTTCAATCCCTTTTGCATCAGATATAATCTATTTTACACATCATACCTGATTATATTCCATTAATTCATCATTTTGCAAAGTCATAGCTTAATTTCACTATTAGGGTTTCAAAAATCCTTGCATTTTAGTACATTTGGCTAATTTTCCACCTAGAGTTTCAAGATTGGCATGTTGTGACAAATATTGCTGCATTATTAGACTTATCAAAGGATTTTAGGTTTCTGTACCTTATCATCCTCTTTGTTTCATAACATTGTTGGCATATTTATATTGAAAAAAGTGAAAAAACCAAGTATTTTTGGTTCATAAACATACATAGTTTTGCATTGTTTCATTGAATTTGTCATAAATATATTTCACTATAGATATTAAATTCATTTTCAAGCATATTTTCATTGGTCATTTGAAAATTTTGCATTATTTCATACTTTTTCTTGAAAAATTGCATGTTTTTAATTACACAGTGTGTATTTCAACATTAAAGGATTTACATATTTCCTTTGCATTTCTTTGAGAAAACTTTTCAATGATTCATTTTGCCTTGTTGCGTAGCACTATTTACATCATACTTATTTTGTTTGTAGAAAAATTAGAGTGTGTTTTATTTTCAAAAACCTAATTTCCTCAAACTAGTGTACACCGAGATATCATACTTTCATCATGGATACTTCTTGTTATTCATCTTTGAAAGCTTTGTTTGCATACATCGTAGACATTGATAATTTTTCCAAATTTACTTATGAATATCCTCAAGTCTTAAAACAAATTGCATATATATTTGATGTTTATATTTCTATGTGTTCCACATATGAAATCCATTGTTATATATCTAATATTGATAGTTTCACAAATCTCATGGGAACATATCCTTCGATATTAGATGATCTCACTAAATTCATAGATAATAATAAATATGTTACATCATTTAGTAGTGATGACTTCAATATGTTAGATGAATCCCTAGATGACTTTATCTCCATTGGGAATTCCACTATGCCTCATATTGTTAATACATGTGATGGTAACTTAATTTTACCTTATGATCTCCCTCCCAAAGTTGTTCCCACTTATGAGGACACTTTGGTGAAAGAGGATGAATTCATTGACACATCCCTTAACATCACACCATCATCTCTTCATTCCAATTCTCTCCCTAGCCAAGATGAAGCATTAGTGAATGAATAACCCCCTCTAACAAAGATCATTAAATGGATAGATAAAGAGCATTCATCTAACAATATTAAAAATTCTATCCCTACTATAGTTTATGAAGTCTCTATGGATCATCCTATCGATCTTCCTCCTTTAGTTGAATATTCACATACCTTGGATATTGCTAAGGGAAGACCCTCAATCTCCTCCATTTGGTTGAATATCCAAGTCCCTTGGATATCACTAAGGATGCAAAGACCATAGATAGTCCTCATTTGGTTGCATGTCCAAACCCTTTGGAGATCACTAAAGATATAATCACCAACAATTATCATCACAACACCTTACCTTCCCTTCATTCCTATGCTATCTCTTCAAAATAGAAAACACTAGTGGATAAGGAAAGGTCTCTCATTTTAAATCCCTTACATATGGATGTCAAGATCACTCAAAACAAATCACTTCTTCCTCATCCTAAGGGGTTAGTGAATAAGTGTACTAATTCTACTACAATATCAACAATTTCAAGACTAAATATGATATATCCTCTTATGACAAACATGGATTGTCTGCTTGGAAATATCCCAATGAAACAGGTAAGTCTTTCTCCCTCATTTCATCACACTCGTTGTAGAACCTATTCTAGTTTCTCTCAAGGTGGCCTCCGCCTAGATATATATATTGTTAGCATTGTTTTGTGTTCCCCCGTGATGTGTTATGTGTTTTTTAGGTCTCCTAGGATGACCCTTGATACTCTTGTAAGGTCAAGGATATCGAAAGACTGCCTTTATTGTGACCATTCTTCTATTTGTTTCATCATTCTTCTATCCTTCTATTCTCTATTTTATTGTTGTGTCTCATGCCTTAGGGGCATAGTGTTGCGGTTGATGTCTTGGGGGCATCCTCCTATGTGGTGTTCCTAAGGCACTCGTCCTCCTCTCTTATTTTTATTGTTTACCTTCTTCAGTATATATATATATATATATATATATATATATATATGATGCTTCACTAGTAGAATCACTATGTGTGATGCATCATGTTGTCTTATCTCTTCTAACAAACCTTTCACTACAACTGCTCCTTGCACTTTGGATTGTTTTGTATCTCACCTTGTTGTTACACTCAGTTCTAAGATACCTACAATATAAGCCCAATGGCTATACTTAGATTCAAACCCATAAGTGTAGCCTTGGTTTCTTTGATGTGATACATGCATAGCTTTCATGATTTGATTTGGTTAATATCTTAGAGGAAGATGTCCTAACCTTATCTCTTATTGATTATCTTAGCATATCTTATCAATGTGTCTGTGGGAACATTCAACAATCATGGCACATCACCTTCGAGGGCATGGGATTTGCAAGAGCTCTTGTTCCCTTGCATGTTTTTACTCTACCTTAATGTGCTTGATATCGGTAAGAGAAATCAACCACCTTAAGGTGGGGGCATATATAATGGTATCAGCTTGATTATTTTACACTGACAAAGCATGTTTACATACATTAATCTATTACATATACCTCCTTTTCACTATAGGGTGTCTATGTGATGTTGGTGGGGTTGTATACTTTGAGCACATGCTTCCTTTCTAATGTAAGGTATCTTCGTGATGCAGGTGGGATTGCATTTTGAAATCCCTTCTATGGAAAGCAGGATGGTGTTTCTCTTGAGCTAGTGCACATCCTTTTATACAAAGTCCTCATCGCGAGGTGGGGTTGGATCTTGAGTCATCCTACCTTAAGCATGTTTTTAGTAGTTGTGGTAGTGTATCTCAACCATCAGGTGTGTTTGGTATGTTTTAGATGGTGGTACTTAGCAATAAGCTCCTTCCATCACTTGTGTTTGTCATTTATAAGACATATAGTATGTCTATGGCATGCCATATGGCACTCGTGTATTCCATGTGAATTCATTGCATGTTTGTTGTGTCTTCCCCTGAGTGTGGTCTAAAAGTGTGTGGCGATGAGCCCCCTCCACATTCGAGTCTTTGTTTGGTGTATCTTCCACTGAGTGTGGTCTAAAGGTGCGTGGCGATGAGCCCCCTCCACCCATTAGTTAGGATTTTTAGTTCATATATGAAATGTTATATCAATGTATCAATCATGTATTGAATGATAGTTGTCATGTCTTCATCGTGTATTGTGTGCTTCCACTGTATTCTCCATGTTTTGCGTTCATTTATTGTCTTTATTGTGCCTTGTGTGTCTTCAATGTGTTTTCTAGTACTTACCTGAGACCAGGGGCTAGAAATAGTCCTCCAATCTTTGTGTATGCCTTAGCTTCATGTGTATGGCATGTTTGATGTGTTTTCAACCATACTCTAATGCATGTATGGATCATAAGATCATACATACATTAAAGTGGGGGCTAAATGTTATGTCGTAAAAAGTTTTCCTAAGACTTTTTACCTCCTAGTTTAGCTCTTAGGTCCCCATAATTTCATTATGCAATCTTAACTCTCATCCTAAAGAAATTTCCCTTGAAACCCATGTCAAATGAGAGTTAGGGGTCCACTTTGATGGTTAATCATGACTTAAAATCATACCCTAGACTTGGGCACCCACGCCCTAGTCCAGACCTATTTTGTTGGGACCTAAATTTTGGATGTCAACTTGTAAAGTTAAAATGGTTTCCTTTGTCAGACTATTCAATTTAAATTATGAAAGTTTAGTGGGAATGCATATATAAACATGTTTAGGACTTCATTTTAAACCTAGATGGATAATGTAAACTTGTGATATTGAGCTAAGAGATTTCAAGGCATTCATGGTGTTGCATAGCAGACTTGTGTTGTTATTCTATTTGTTTGTTGTAGATTTGGCTTCATCAATCCATCTCTTGATGATGTGAAAGATCTTCATTCTCCATGATGGATTCACCTCCAAGGTGACATCTATGTGTTCAATCAATATATTTCATCAATTGATTTTTTCTCTATCCACTAAGGACACGCACTCTATCTAACAATGGTGTTGGAAGACTTGAATGCCATTCCAGGGCTTGACTGAGGCAATCTCCTAAACACCACAACCCCCAAAACCCTCTCTTTGTGATTGTAGGTTATAGATGTGGGAGTTTACGAAGTGGAGTTGTAGAGAAGCTGAGCAAAGGATGTAGATTTGGGATCTGAGAAGAAAGTGTAGAAAACCAAACCTACTGAACTAAGGCGTCCATCCCATAGTCCTCTTGACTGGCATCTTCAAAAACTCTAAAGCAGGGTACAGTCCTACTCACCTCACTATTCTAGATCTATAGAAAAAGTGGCTTGTTGAACTTGGGCACTCGCCTGAATGTCCCTGAAGTTTCTTCCTTTAGAAATCTGAATCTTGGTATGTTTTTGATCTGTATTTAGTGCCTTCCTATACAATCATTTGTCATATCTTGGTTGTCTATATCTGGAATCATATAATTAGGGTTTGAGGCTTAATTGAACTAGGGTTTGACATATATAGCAATCTAATCTATCTTTCCATATCATTCTTAAGTGACATCAACTTGCAACTGAGTCGTCTCTATCTATAGTGACTCATCTTGATTGTTGTCCTTGAGTGTTATTGTGAAGGGAGGGTTTGATTGAATCTACCTTAACCACATTTCAACCTTATCTTCTTTTCATACATAACACCCCTATGTTAGTTGACATTTCTGAGAATCCAAGGCCTAAGTAATAAAAACATTCATATAAAGTTATGGAAGTCAACAAAGAAGAGGATTTCTCTGAAATCCCACTAGATGTAGTTTATAAAGAAGATATCTAGAAATATATATATGAACCTATATCGAAGATCAACCACACAAAGTTTGAGGAGCTTCATAAGACACTCCTCTAGCTAGATCAATCTAGTTATTGCTAGACACATAATGATATTGAGAGCGGGGTGAATCAGTATCTAAAGAATCTTCAATTTTAACAACATCAACTTATCTGAAGAAAATTAAAACTTAAGCATCATAGTATTAACATGAACATGAAAGATTAACACAATGCACATCAACACATAACACCAAATATACATGGAAAACCCTAGAAGGGAAAATCCACGATGAGGATTAACTCATAATATATGAATCTCAAATAATAACTTTGTTTTAGGGACTTTAACCCAAGGAAGCTGCTACTCCCTAAGTAACTTTAGTTTAGGGTTATACTCAAGGAAGCTTCTACCCCCTAAGTAACTTTGTTTTAGGGTCACTCCCAAGGAAGCTTCTACTCCCTAAAAGAATACAAAGGATTATAGTATAACAGTCTTTTCTTACTGTCTAAAAACTACCATTGAAGCTCACACTTGATGATTGCACTTATGTCTCTTCAAACTTTCTTTTGAAGATCTAATCAGTAAGGCACACTCTATAGTTGATCATTATCTCAAATATGTCTTCAAGATTAATTCGAGCAACATCAACAACTTCTACTCTTTCTCCTTTAGTCATTCACTAATAATGTATTCAATCTACTTTTATCTACTTGCAAGCCTTTTAAATCTCATTGCAATCAGACCTTCCACACTCAATTTGATCTACTATTTATACATGATATTACATTGATTACATAGGCTTATCAGCTAGATTAAACATGAAAAATACATTTACAAGTCAGCCATACAATACACAATATGAAACATGTAGAAGATAGGTCTAATTAGGACATCATGTTACACCAGTAGAAGACTCAAGCATTGCAGACCCCAACACTTTCTTAACCAGGTCCAAAAAATCCTTCATAGCTTCAATCATCAAGGAATTACCTCTACACACTCTTCTCATTTGAAAATAGGACAGATTTAAGGAAAATGTATGAAAACTTGAAGAATAATGACCACATCAACTTGAAAACCTTGTGTGGTGTAGGAAATAAGAAAGATCTTTGTGAAAATTTTCCAAATGAGTTCACATCATAAAACACCCCCATACACACCTTTTCCACTACACATCAAAGAATTGTGCCACACAAGTTCAAACATTTACTCTGCAAACACTCTATTATCTGGAACACACTACACCAAGCTGTCAATTGAAAAATTGAGCTATGGACCACCAAGAAGCCTGAAATAGAAAAGAGAAATGACATGCACATCCAAGAACATGTTCACAAAACCACAAGGTCAATCATTCACTTCTAGAGGAATTCAGAGCATTCCAGTGGGTCTTCAACACTACACCATTCTACCATAGCACATACCAGTGTTCTATCATACATAACTTTCATAGTAGAGGGAAATGATTTGAAACTTTGGAAATAACACCTTTATTGTCATCTTGACACAACTTCAAAACCATATAGCCACATCTACAACTGCAGAGGAATGTGGAGCATTCCATCACCCTGCTAGGAACTCTTTTACAAAATCAACTCTATATTCAAGCTGTTAGCAGAAAAACATCCTTCTAATGATCAAAACTCATGAAATTGGGAACATACATAAATTAACATAGTGTGAAGCTATGTTCTAAACCACATAAGCTCAATAGCAAAATGATGGAAATGTGAAGCAATCTTCCGGATAGTCTTTAAAGAGCAGTCATTTTGAAACAAGGACTGTCACCTTCTTCCAAAGGCTAAGTGTTCTTTGCATCACCAAATACAACTCGGGATCAATAGTATGGATCATACAACATGCTTCAAACCATCAGGAATCCTTCCTTAACATCTAATTCTTTTAGTTCTTCTAATTCCCATATTAATAAGGCCTCAAACTAAACTCTACTTTGATTAGAAATATAGCTTTTATGACCTCTAATCATGAGCTTTCTCTTTCTTAGGAATATGTAACCAAGAGTAGTATTTTACTTTCCTGATAGTGTCATCAGTGTATGCTATGTTGATATCAATGTATGATATGTTGACATAAATGACAACACATGTGTCCAACAATTATCTACCCCAATACCATGAAATAGAGAAAAAGAAGCTCGATATATGGAAAGATTATCTAGATTTCTCTGTGGAACACAAGTGGCTAAGAATAATACTGAGAATAATTCATGATGAGTTTATCTATCTAGATAAACTGTAATGCATTACTAAACAAGCTATTCAAGTACTCACATGATTGAGTGCAATTGGGGAATTGCCATCCAAAAAGGCAAGGGCAATCAAGAATGAAAAAGTGACTAAACTGATCAGCACAACACCAGATGGTTGGAGCCTCAATGTAAAGGAGATAATTAATCCTACAATGAGATACATGACTATGGGCATAGCTTATAAGATTTACTATGCAAATCGAGAGAGTTCTGCGACAGGCATAGCCATCCACACCACATACCAAATGGTGTTTGAAGGGAAAGATTTTGATTTGTGCTAGGTGTTATGAGAACAATTAATGGAACACCTATAGAAAATAAAGAATTAACACTACAATTTTCAATATGACACACTGATCATATGATTGGTTTTCTACTTTATGAATGCACTCCCTAATTTTTCTAGAAAAGTATTGCAAATGAACATTTTTGTCACCAGACAAATCACACAATATACAAAAAATATTTGTGGATAAACCATCATATACTACTGCATATTGGGGGTTTTCAAGGCCCTACAAGAACAAATACAGGCTAGGGAAAGGATATCCTATGAGTCGGTCAAGTAATACATAAACTACATCAAATTTGTGGTAGATAAGGACTACAAATACATGGAAGTCATAGAACTTAGGACCTCATGGATATGTAGGATCCCATATGAGATCATAAAACAAGAACTAGAGGTATATGCTAAGAATTTACCTAGCAAACCAAAGGATCCAAATGCATAAAGGTTTGGAACATATAAGGAGTTTATGGATAGGCAACAAAAAAGGGATGTATAGGAACAAGCAGAAAAGAATAACTAGAAACTACATGAAAAATGGGGCATACCATCTAAAGAAGCTCTAAAACTGAGCTCCTTAGCACCAAAACCTAAAACATCAACACCATAGTCTAGTACTACAACAATACCGCAAACACGAAGGTTGGGGAGACTTCACTCCACCCCTCCCAATACATAAATTATAGTAGAACCAGCCTCCTCAGGTTAGATGGTATCAACTCCACAACAAAAATGGAAAGAGTTGAATGTACAAAAAGCATCAGAGATCCTTGTACAAATGAACATAAAAAGAAAAAGAAAACAACAAGGAACCAGGTGTTAGGGTTAGCCGACCTAAGATATCAATTAAATGCAAATAAAGATTAAATAGAGGAATGAAAATACACAGAAATAATAATAGTGAGAGACAAGTTTTAACGTGGTTCACCCAAAATCAGGCTACATCCACCAACTGAGAGTCCAATATTATTATCTAGTAAATCAAACTAATTGATGCAGAGGCATCCACACTAAAACCTTGACATACAGCATGTATGTCTACAACCCATCATCATCATCATCATATTTCCCTTAACACTATCAGCATCATCATATTTTCTCTTGCCGACCGATATCCTCCTACAGACAAACCTTCGACCCTTTGCCTGTTAGCAGCATCATCATATTCGGCAAGCGCAATCATCCTCCTAACGATCACTATTCATCTTACCACCAACCTCTATCTGCAGCATCATGATGTTCGACATCATCTTCATCAGCAGGATATAAAATATCTGGTTCCTCCCATATATCCTGATGACGACAACTTCAAGCACCTGTCCTTCGATGCTTACGTCACCCCGATATCCGACCTACTTAAACAAGCAGCATCAGGATATGACTTATCGGGTCTTATTTCGGAATGTCCTGATGACGATTATCCTGATGACGATGACATCATATGCAGCTCCTCCAATATCCTGCTGTCAGCCAAACATAACATTATCGGCCCGCGATGGTTTTATCAACCCGATCTTCTACCTTATGCCGATACGCTCCTCCTCGGCAACACCTTGTGATGATCACCCCAATGCACATTCACCTTATGCAAACTACTGCATCATGTTCACCTCCATCTACTCAGACGATGCCCGTTGTAACTGCAGGATATACATAGAAATATCCTGATGATGCCGTTGCGATCGATTTTCCAACCTTAGCGAATTTTCAATCCGCCGAACCTCCTGAGGTGACCCGATCCGCTTCCTGGACAACTTTCCAGACTCTAACAACCAGCACGACCTAGCACATACCCATGCTAGGGTTCTCAACACCTCTCGACTGCGATCCTGCAAACATACATGCGACCAAACAGAAAATGCAAACTAAAACCTAAACTATTGTACATAGCCATTCCACCGATTTGATGAATCAACCGGTGGAATGGATCAGCGAATCCATGCAACCACCAGAACAGTAACTTGATTACACAATGGAATTCAAAACAGAGAATGGACACAAACAGGATCTCTTTATTGATTTCAAAAGATGCAAATACAATATTCTCTCTCTCTCTGTCTCACTCTGTGCAACCTAGCTCCTCAATATGTATCTATATCTCCATCTGTATCTATATCTAAAACCAACCAATCCTAATACATAAATAGGATCTGCTTGCGAGTACTACCACTCGATTCCCAACGGCTGGGAGCTTCCAAGCGGCTGGGAGGATCCAACTGAACTAACAAACTATACAGCTGTCATCAGCTGTCATAACAAACTACCTAAAAATAGAAAAGCACGGTCAACTTGGACCTTATTACATGCATTGGTCTTATAAGACCTTCTTGGAAACATTAACCAGACCTATAACAAACTAACTACCTCATGGAGGCCAGCTGTCAGGTAGGTGCTCCTGCACCACTAATTACAACCAGCAATCCTTGCAACTCAATACCGCTGCAAAATGCTACAATACATCAATAGAAACCCTAACCCTTAGCTGCTTTTATCAAGCTTTTTGTTAGTTAAAAAAATAGGGATTTTTATGTCTTGGGGGCGCTGCCCCCAAACCCCTACAAGGGGCACAACCGCTTGACCCCATAGGAATTTGGGGGGAAACCACACCGATAAAAGTGGGGTAAATTTAACCTCTGAATCTGATTAGGCTCCATATAACAACAATCTCCCACTTGGAGACTAATCAGACTCCACACCATATCATCTCCCACTTGGAGACTGATCATAACACTACTGACCCTATAGCTCCCACTAGAAATAAGTACTTTGGACTCTGCTATTCTATTTTTGTTGTTTTCAGTCTTGAAGACCAATTGAAGCTGAAGAGGAGCTCAGCTTCTCCCTTGTCACTGCCTTTGTAAAAATATCTGCTAGATTTTCATCTGTATGTATCTTTTCTAGCCTTAGGTGTCCATCATCCAACACTAACTGAATGAAGTGATACCTTAACTGTATGTGTTTGGTCTTTGAATGCAAGGTAGAATTCTTTGCAAGATGTATGGCACTCTGACTATTCGTAAACAAATAACTGTTAGCTTGTTGTTTTCCCAATTCTTCCATGAAAGATTAGAGCCATATCATCTCCTTGCTTGCCTTTGTTGCAGCTAGATATTCTTCTTCTATGGTGGATAAAGTAATCACCTTTTGCAACCTAGAAATCCAACTCACCATTGTCCCACCTACAGTAAAGACATAACCTGTAGTACTCCACCTAGTATCACTATCCCCTGCCAAATCTGAGTCGACATAAGCTACTAAATCAATATTAGAGCCCCCAAAACATAAGTGTTTAGTGGATGTACCTCTCAAATATCTAAGAATCTATTTTACTGCATTCCAATGCTCCAATCCAAGATGACTCATATACCTGCTTATGACTCCTACATCATGTGCAATATTCGGTCTCGTGCATACCATGGTGTACATTAAACTTCCTATAGCTGAAACATATGGTACCTTGGATATTTTTCCTTCCTCCTCTGGTGTCTTAGGTCACATCTCCTTAGTCAATTTCAAATGACTAGGCAAAGGTGTGTTGACAGCTTTTGCATTCTCCATATGGAATCTCTGCAACACCTTTTCAACATAATCAGCCTAAGGTAGAGTCAATTTTTTGGTCTTCCTATCTCTGCAAATTTTCATACCAAGGATTTGTTTTGCTGCCCCCAAATCCTTCATAGCAAATGACTATGCTAACTGTTGTTTTAACTCTCTTATGTGATCCATGTTAGACCCCACTACAAGCATGTCATCAACATATAAGCATAAAATAATATAGCTATCATTATTCAACCTCTTAAAATAAACACAATGGTCAGAATTACACTAGCTATAGCCTTGTTCAGCCATAAAACTATCATATTTCAAGTACCATTGCCGAGGTGCTTATTTCAGGCCATACAAACTCTTCTGCAATATGTACACCAGTTTCTCCTTACCTTTGACCTCAAATCCTTGGGGCTGTTCCATGTATATCTCCTCCTCCAAATCACGATGGAGAAAGTGTTGATAACTGAGAGGGGGGGTGAATCAGTTATCATAATTAATTTAACTTTCTGTTCTTCTTTAATAACTAGTGTAGCATCAAAACAAATAAGCATCCATAACCATGAAAGTAGAAACAAAATCAATACACATAACACAATGATTTTGACGTGGAAAACCCTATTAAGGGAAAAACCACGGGGTGACTAACCCAAGATTGTATTCTTTGTTAAAAGAATAGAAGTACAAAATGGCACTTGCCAATTAGGGCTCACTACCCGAGCACACTACTGACAAGAGGCTCACTACCTACAAGAGGTACAAACAAAGTAACAAGATACTTGAACTAAAGAGAAGAATCCACATATGCTGAGGTTCAGTTTCGATTAGGCTCAATACACTAATCTACTACACTTCATTTTTCCTCTTCTTTGGTGCTGCTATCCTGTCACATACTGGACCTGTATTACTACTTCCACACTGCTCTCTACTTTTCTTCACACCACAAAACACACCACACACACTTTCTCATCGAAATCCATCTGGTATATATATCTGTACACAGGATTTCAACATCTTTTTAGTCGGCATCCAGAATACTCAATATTTTCCCAAAACTCTGGTCTATCGGCTGAATCCTTGCTTACCAAGTGATGCATATCAAAGAGATGCTTATCAAAGTCATCAATCATGTCGGACAATCATGAATAGTCCCTTAAGAAACTTGATTACCATCAATATCTCATCCGGATTAAGGTTTGAACCTCTGCCGGTCAGTTCTTTCTTAGTCTACTCTACCAAACAGGAATCCAACACTTAGGTGCTCATATATTTTCACTCTTACATCACCAGAGGCTCAATCTCTGGAATAAATTAGTCATGGTACTCCTCTTGACTTCCCCAAGTGTGCACTTTACTAAGATACTTCCTCTGAGAGATCTGGACCTGATTGTTGGACCTTGCTGCATGCTATGTTCTTGGTCACCAGACCAAAATACTCTTCAATCTGACTTTCGATATAGACACACCATGTCCTGTGGATGTGTGGGATGGACTTTGTTGCCATAAATGACAACATTCATGAAGTCACACAATTTCTCTTGCCAACAATCTCCCCCTTTGGCATTGATGGCAACACTTAGTGAAAAATGACTAAGTGTCACACTACACTCCCCCTTGGTTGATGCTTTGTTCTAAAGTACACTTTTCTAGAGCTCCCCCTTAGCTAGATTCCACATTTTTCATTGCTCCTCACTCCCCCTTTGACATCAATGGAAAAGGGTAGAATCTACACACCAAAATTCTCAAAAATCCAATTATACTTAGCCGCATAAGTATATATACATGTTATACTTTACATATACTAAAGTATATCTGCAAAAGTTATCTTCAACTGGACAAATTATGTTGCCCAACTCTGCTTCATCCTGTCCAAAATTAAGATGTGACCTCTCAATAGGAATGCAAAAGCTTCTACCCTCTTTAGATTTGTCGGATCACTGGTCTGGGCTGTGGTCTGAGCATCAATTAGGGCCTCATGCATGGCCTCTAATTTAGGGATAATTATCCCTCTAAGTTCACCCATCCTACTTATTAGATTCTTCCTTTCCTTTTCAAGTTTTTTTAGTTCATTTAGAATGGCAATAGTCTGACATTCCTAGTTTATTATGGATGTGGTGAGAGGATCAAAATTTTGAGATACACTTGACATTTTATCCTCTTGCTCTTTCACTTTCTTCTCAATATCCTTTGTCACTTTAGACCAAGATAAACAAAATTTATATATTCCTCCACCATCTTTAAGAGCATTTTATAAGCTCTTTATCCCAATATCAATAGTTCTCCTATCATTTGTTATTAGCCCTTGTACTTCGGAGAATCTCTTACCCAAAAATTCTTTCTGGACTTTCTCTTCTGCTGCTTTCTCTAAAGAGTCAAAATGTGTATTAATAGAATTTACAAGAGACTTTTGGAAGGATGGCATGATTTTCTCTAGCACACTGGATGCAATCTCTATTAGCTCACAGTCTCCTATGTGAGACTTCAGAAGTTTTTCTTTTGCTTTGGCTTGAACAAAAGATGCTACCTTCATTGTCTGGACCAGAGAGAGGGAATCAAAATTGAATGGCCCTTGAAGTAGCTCCAGTTCATCTAATTCCATCATTTCTTTTGTCAAGATGTCTTTGACTACTTCTATAGTGTTTCTTGCCAAAGACAGAGTTTTCTTCCCTTCTACAGCCTTAGCACTGTCACTTGTGGTCTTTTCTGTTTGACCTTCTTCTCTTCCCTTCACTTCTCCTTGATTGATGCTCTCTTCTTTTCTTTCTTTTCCTTCAATTTTGGAGTCTGCAGGGGGATCCGAAAGAGAGGTGTCTACTTCTCCATGAACTTCCTCTTCTGGAATAGAGGAATCTAAGTCCTTAGCTTTCTCTTTACTTGTCTCCTTTGTCTCTTCTGCAACTGTCTCAGTAGATTCTCCTTTGTCATCCATAGCAGAGGGTTCATCACCTAAGTCCTCTATAATAGGAAGATTAAATCTTTTAAAAGCATTCCAGAGGATATCTTCTATTTCTTTAGCCACCTAATCAGTCTCTCTAAGCATAAGCTTATTCATTCTACCTTTTCTCTGGAACTCATCCTTGAAATCCTTGAAGATCATGTTCTTTTGTTGAGGAGTGATGGAAAGATAGAGTTGGATAGCAATCTACTCCCAGATTTATAAGTCTTTTGCCATGGCAATGTTCTTTCTAATTTCAAGTTCTTTTTCTAAACTTTTGGGAATCAGAGATATAATTTCAATGAATACTTTGTTATATATGTTTAGATACCTGACTATAGCTTCTTGCAGGATCTTCTGATCAGCTTCATTAAAATCATCATAAAATTCAATCATTGGTTTCAGGTTCCCATCCACAGTGACTGATTTGATGATATCATCAATGCAAAGAGTAGTCTTTTCAATGAATTCTTCTGCCTTTTCTTCCTTTCCTTGACCGGTAGAGGGTTCACCAGATGTTTTCTTCTTCTTCTTCATTTTCTTGACTTCCTCATCGGTTTCAATTTCTTCATCATCCTTCTGACTTGTATAGGATCTTGTTGCCTTTTTCTTTGTTCTCTTCTCTCCCTTTCTAGATGTATGGGCTTCTAGTTTTGATGCCTTTTGGCTCTTAGAGGTGGCAGGTGTAGACCTCTTGGAGGATCTAGTCCGGGAAGGGGCTTGTACCAGATCACTTTCTTTTTCTGTATCTTGTTTCTCTTTCTCTGCCTTTTCTAGTTTTTCTCTATTTGCATCAAGTGCTTCTTTTGAAATGCCATACCTTTTGGCAACATCCTCTACTTCTTTTGGAATCTTTACACTCAACTCTTCAAAGGTTCCAAACCTTTTTTCCTCAAGGTCCTTGGACTAACTCAGTAGGTGTTGAATATGCAGCTCTAGAATTTTCTCATCAACTTCATACCCCATTGGCATGATCCAGACTATCCTTAGCTCCACTGCCTCCATTAGGCATTGATCAGTTTCTACCATAAAGTATACTGTATCCTTATACTTTTCAACTAGAGATTGGGGGATTCTCTCTCTGGCTTACATCATACTCTGAAAGTTCTTGAAGTAGCCCCAGAGTGCTATATTTTGTGCCTTGGCATCACCAATTCCATGCAAATAATCTCTGATTTGTATGGCTACTAGTTTGTCATTTTGCCATATCCAACCACTAGATCCGAGAAGCTCATTCATAAAGTAAAAGAACAAACATGTATTAGCCCACCATACTTGAATGAGTTCTTCTTGTCCTTCTTGATCTTTTGTAGGTTTTCCAACAGTTGGCTTAGAAGAAGCTCACAAAGATCATAATATGCATTCTCCCTTAACATCTGATAAGCAACATAGATTGTAGTTCTAGATATAGAATTCTCCCTGTTGGAGTGATATATCTTATAGCCAATTATCATGGATGCAAACTTGATATCTAGATCAGTGATATCTTCAATTGTCATTGCTCTCTTGTCAAATTTTGATCTTGTTGCCTCACTCACTATCTGATTCTTGACGGATTTGAGAGCAGCTAACCCACCAGATGAGTGCAATTCAGTAATTGCCCTAATGGCATCCTTGGTTATCTTGAATGGCCTCATCAACCACATAAAGTTGTCATGCATTCTACTCAGAACATACCAGACCCATTCATCTTTTGCAAAACAAGGGAAATGGGTGCAATGTCCAAAATGCTTGTCCCGGATAGCCTTGTACTGAGGTTTGAGTTCAAAAGAATCATCTATTAACTGATTGTGATAGATATCCATTATCTTGGATTCCCCAAATTCCTCAATGTTTGCATGAATATATGCCCTAGAATCTTCTACATACAAAACCCCATGCAGAATGCTTGAAAAGGCGCCTAGGGGATCAACTTCTAGGGATTTGTAGGGATGTTTCTTGAATTTAGGATGCAGCCTATCAGTGATCTTCACAACATTCAGAGTAGCCATCTTTCAAAAGATTCAGAGAGAGGTTTTCAAGAGTAGAAAATACCTTTTACACTTCTAGGGTTCACGATATGAGCTGGATCAGATTGCTGGAAGAATCGACTTCTGCAGTTGATCTTTGAGAGGCTTGAGACAATTTTGTTGCAGAGCTCCTTTTCTCTTTTTCTCGAATGTAAATGTACAAATGATGAACCAAAGAACCCTTTTATTTCTATGCAAACCCTAATTCCATTTTGCAATAAATGCACAACTTAGGTTATTCTAGATGCCTTGTTTTCCTTGTTTCTGAGAGAGATCTTTATGAATTACTGAGATGCACCTAGAATGATAACTTACAAAGTATCTCCCTTTCTCTAATCATTCCATCTAACTGCAAATTCAAATATTTCAATTTTGAGTTATACCAGGTCTTAACTAAGAAAGTCCTACTTTTGCCAGATGACTGTCAAATAGGATTAATTTTGGATGATTAACCTTTTCAAACTTCTTACGGATCTTTCATATCTTTACCAAGGCTTATTTAGATGTTTCTCTAAGAACCCTTTAATTTGCAACTTTCCATGTGCCAATTTCAGGCACTAATTGACTGGCTAGGGGAACTTGTTTTCTTTTGTGACTCCCCCTGAGCCAGAGCTTATCTATTTAGTTTTCAGAAGGAATATCAGCACCAGATTTTGGTGTGGATCCATCCTCAACATTTTCTGTACTCCTCTTCATCCAAATCTTATTCATCTCCCTTTGAATTTCATTCACATTCACTTTTCTTTTTCCTTTGTCTTGGTTTTGATTATGATGCACTGGCCCCTTTTTGTCTTGATTCTTTCTTCTAGAGAATTTAGCAATATGACTGGATCTATTGCAATTGTAGCAAACAACATTTCTTTGCATATTTGACTGATATCCTCTTGATCTACACTAATTATCCATATGTCCCATTCTATTTCATACAAAGCATCTACCATTGAATGAATTGTTCATTTGCATATTTCTACACTCATGAGATTTGTGACCATACCTTTTGCAATTAAAACACTGTCTAGAGAAGGATGAATTAGTCTGATTCATTCTTCTTCTGCACTAATTTTCTTTATGACCAAATTTATTGCAATTGTGGCAGTATCCATTGAAGAATGGATATCTTTGAGCATTTGGTTGCCTTACCGAAGGTCTTCTAGGCCTATTCCTTAGATTTCTTGATCCAGAGTTCTTCTGACCAGATCCAGAGCTTTCACCTTTCTCATACCCCAAGCCTTGCTTGTCATCTACCATCTTTTGGCTTTCAAGAAGAACTTCAAGATGAGCAGAGCTTATCTTGAATTTCTCATTGTATTCATTTGCTGTTTGAAGATCCCTTTTTAGAGTGTCAATCTGATTCTCAAGTTGTTCTTCATTATCTCTAGCTTCTTCAAGATCAGATTCCAAATGCCTGATTATTCTATCCATTTTGTGGCAGTCTTCTGACTTCTCCTTGAGAGATTGTTTTAGATTATCTTTAGTCTTTCTTTTCTCTTCAATTTCTTGAGTGAATTTCATAACCCCTTATTCCATTTCATATCTTATCATAATCACCTCTTTTGATAGCTTCTCACATAATTTGTTCTTCTCATTCAGATCTTCATTAGTATCATTGGCTTCACTTTGACTTGCTAATTACTAAAGAAGTTCCTTTCTCTTTTTCATAGAGATACTTAGTTTCTCCTTTAGTTCATTTATGAAATCATCAGCTTGTTTGAGTCTTTTCCTCAAGTTATTGACTTCAGAGTGAGATTGCTCAAGATCATCAAGGGTAGACTAAAGTTGTTCCCTCATACCATACATATCCATTGGAATTCCTAGATCTTCCTCAAGCTATTAGGCTCTATTTAGAGGAACCTTGCTTTGATACCAATTGTTGATAACTGAGAGGGGGGTGAATCAGTTATCTTAATTAATTTAAATTTTTGTTCTTCTTTAATAACTAGTGTAGCATCAAAACAAATAAGCATCCATAACCATGAAAGTAGAAGCAAAATCAATACACAACATAATGATTTTGACATGGAAAACCCTATTAAGGGAAAAACCATGGGGTGACTAACCCAAGATTGTATTCTCTATTAAAAGAATAAAAGTACAAAATGGCACTTGCCAATTAGGGCTCACTCCCTACAAGAGACTCACTGTCTACAAGGTACAAAGAAAGTAACAAGATACTTGAACTAAAGAGAAGCATCCACATATGTTGAGGTTCAGTTCTGGTTAGGCTCAATACACTGATATACTGCACTTCATTCTTCCTCTTCTTTGGTGTTGTTGTCCTGTCACATACCGGACCTGTATTACTCCTTCCACACTACTCTCTGCTTTTCTTCTCACCACACAACACACCACACACACCTTCTCATCTAAATCCATCTGGTATATATATCCACACAAAGGATTTCAACATATTTCTAGTCAGCATCCAAAATACTCAATATTTTTCCAAACTCTGGTTTGTCAGCTGAATCCTTACTTACCAAGTGATGCGTATCAAAGAGATTCTTATAGAATTCATCAATCATGAATGATCCCTTAAGAAACTTGATTACCATCAATATCTCATCCGGATTAAGGTCTGAACCTTTGTCAGTCAGTTCTTCCTTAGTCTACTTTGCCAAAGAGGAACCCAACACTTAGGTGCTCATATCTTTTCACTCTTACATCACCGGAGGCTCAATCTCTGGAATAAATTAGTCATGGTACTCCTATTGACTTCCCCAAGTCCATACTTTACTGAGATACTTCCTTTGAGAGATCTGGACCTGATTGTCAGACCTTGCTGGATGCTCTGTTCTTGGTCACCAGACCAAAATACTCTTCAATCTGACTTTCGGTATAGACACACCATGTCCTGCGGATGCATGGGATGGACTTTGTTACCATTAATGAAAACATTCATGAAGCCACACAGTGTCTCTTGCCAATAGAAAGGCAATTTTCACATCTAGTTGTTCCAAATGCAAATCTTCAGCGGCCACAATACTTAAAACAATACGAATAGAAGTCATCTTGACAATCAGAGAAAATATCTCATCAAAATCAATGCCCTTTTTCTATGCAAATCCTTTTACAAATAACCTAGATTTAAATCTTTTCTTACCTCCATCTTCCTCTTTTAGCTAATAAACCCATTTGTTTGGTAAAGCCTTTTTACCTATAGGCAACTTACATAATTCCCAAGTCTAATTTTTCAACAAGGAGTCCATTTCTTCTTTCATTGCAAGCTTCCATTGAACCTGTATATCCACCTACATAGCTTCATCATACCCTTCTAGTTCACCAACATCTATTAACAAAATAGAATAAAAAGAGGGAGAAAACCTTTTAGGAGGTCTATTTAGCCTTGTTAACCGTACATTCATTGGAGTTTGTGGTATTTCTAGTTGTTGTTGTAGAGCATGAGGAACCACTAGAACATAACTATTTGGAGTATCATTAAGCACCACATAATCCTTTTCTTTCTTCTCATGTTGTTGCAACTGATCTTTGTACAACACCTTCTCATTGAATACAACATCCCTACTTCTCACAATTTTTTGATTTTCAAAATCCCAAAGCCTATAATCAAATTCATCAATGCCATATCTAATGAAGGTACACTTTTTTGATTTTGCATGCAACTTAGTTCTATTTTCATAATCTACATGTGCAAATGCTTCACATCCAAAGGTTTTGAGAAAAGAATAACTCACCTTCTTACCTATCCATGCTTCCTCTGGAATACTACAGCCTAAAGGAACTGAAGGACCTCCATTAAATAAATATACATTAGGGTTGATAGCCTCTACCCACATGTTTAAAGGTAGCCCAACATGCAATCTCATGGTCCTTGCACCCTCCATTATTGTCCTATTCATGCAATCAGCCACTCCATTCTCCTATGGAGTTCCTGGAATAGTTTTCTGCCTACGAATTCCATTAAAGGAACAATAATCCTCAAATTCTTTGTTGCAATACTCACCACCATTATCAGATCTAAGACATTTTAATTTTTTACCCATCTCATTCTCAACCAAGCTTCTCCATTTCTTAAATGTTTCAAATACATTAGATTTCTGCCTAAGGAAATAAATCCAAACCTTCCTAGTTGCATCATCTATGAATGTAACATAATACCGAGAGCCACCAAGAGAAGATATCTAAGCTGATCCCCATACATCTGAATGCACAAGCTCCAACTTTTCATCTTTCTTTTGCTTCCCATCCTTGAGAAAACTCATTCTCTTTTGTTTTCCATACACACAACTTTCATAGAAATCTATATTAATACATTTTAGATCTGGTAAAACTTTCTTAGAATGAAGTACCTTCATACCTTTTTCACTCATATGCCCAAGTCTATTATGCCACAGTGTTGTCTCAGAACCTGCAGCAACTGTTTCAGTCTCTTCCTACGAACCTACAACAACTATTCCTAAACTTGTTTATTTTTTCTCTGCAACAACTAAAGTAGAAAGAATAGTATGACTTGTACAAAGATATGAGGTGCCTACTTTCACACCTTTTTCTACTATTAAGGCACCTTTTGAAACCTTCCAATTTCTATCAGTAAATGTAACAATGCAACCTTCTTCAGCTAGCTGCCCTACTGAAATTAAATTTCTACTAAGCCTTGGAACATGCCTTACCTCTTGTAGTAGCCAATGATTCCCATTCTACAACTTAATCTTGATTCTTCCCTTTCTAAAAATCTGATAGGGTTCATTATCTCCCAAATAAACTAGCCCAAAATCCCCTAGGACATAATCAATAAAATAACTTCTATGGGGCATAGCATGAAATGAGGCCCTTGAATCTAAAACCCATGAATTATCAACATTATCTAGGGAGAGAATCAAAGCATCATCTTCAAATTTATTACTTACCACATTTGCCTCCTTATTGCTCTCTTGTTTGTCTCCTTTATTCTTCTGAGACCAACAATCTTTCTTTAGATGACCTAGTTTCCCATAGTACTAGCAATCCTTTTGTCCTTTAGATTGGGATCTCTTATCCTTTGATTTTTCTCATGACTTCCCATGACCTCCATAACATTTTCCTCTCTCCTTTGTTCTGCCCCTACTTTCTACATTCAAAACACTACATAATGTGGACCCTCCTGAGCTTTTCCATCGCATTTCCTTGCTAAGGACAACACCAACAACATCATCAAATTTTAAAGTGTTTGAGCTAGATACAGAGTTACTTACAGCCATTACCAAGCTATTCCAGCTTTCTGGCAAAGAACATAAAACCAAGAGAGCCCTCACCTCTTCATCAAATTTCACTTTTACAGAAGTTAGCTGACTGACAATCATATTAAACTCATTTAAATGATCTATCACAAATCCACCTTCAATCATTTTCATATTAAACAAACGCTTCATGAGAAATACCTTATTTGAGGTTGAGGTTTTTTCATACAATTTAGCCAAAGCTTTCATTAGTTCACTTGTTGTCTTCACTTCTATTATATTGAATGCCACAAATGGTGCCAGGCACAACTGAATGGTTCCCAGTGCCTTTCTATCTAGAAGTTCCCAATCCTCATCTATCATTCCTACTGGTTTCTTAGATACTCCTTCCAATGGCCTCCATAAATCCTTTTGATAGAGATAATCCTCCATCTGCATCTTCCATAACTAATAGTTCTACCCATTAAATTTATCGACCTTTAATTTACCCTCATCCGCCATTGCTCCCACTCAACTGTGAGACCTTCCTGCAGATGATAATTAAACAAAACCCACTTTGATACCACTTGTTAGGGTTAGCTGATAGAAAATATCAATTAAATGCAAATAAAGATTAAACAAAGGAATGAAAATACACAGAAATAATAATAGCGAGAGACAAGTTTTAACGTGGTTCACCTAAACTCAGGCTACATCCACCAACAGAGAGTCCAATATTATTATCCAATAAATCAAACTGATTACAGCTAGTAATCCTTGCAACTCAATACCTCTGCAAAATGCTACAATACATCAACATAAACCCTAACCCTTTGCCATTTTTATCAAGCTTTTTGTTAGTTACAAAAATAGGGTTTTTTTTTTGTCTTGGGGGCATTGCCCCTTGACCCCATAAGAATTTGGGGGGAAACTGTGCTGATAAAAGTGGGGTAAATTTAACCTCTGAGTCTGATTAGGCTCCATATAACAACACCAGGGAGTGAAAAGGAACATCATTCAGGCACAAGGAAAAGAAGAAACAAAGGAAGAGGAGGAGGAAGAAGTGAAAAAACCACTACAAAAGAAGAAAACAAAAACCTCAACGGTGAACATAGAAGAAGAGGAAAAAATAGAGTAGCCAACACATGATGAGCCAATAATGAACTTAGACATGCTAAATAATGCTATCTAACACCATGGCATGCTAGAAAAAATAGTCAAAATGTACAATCAAGTCTTCGAAGAGAACAAGGATATCATACAAAGGGCAATAATAAGACACATGTAGAGAAGTGACCAAACACTTAAGGAGATCATGGAAGATTTACCACAAGAGTTAATTGATGCATTGAGGAAAATAAGGGAGAAAGCACTAGAAATGGAAGAATAAATAAGGCAGTAGGTAATAGACAAGGTGGACCCAGCCATTTCCACAACTCAAAAGGAAAATTTGACACAAATGCAGGCCAAATAGCTTAGAACAAAACAAAGGGTTGACACATTGATGAGCATAATAGAGGAAGAGAAAAGGAAGACAGAAAAGGACATAGAGGAAATAATAAATAAGACTTATGATACATTAAGAGATAAGGAGGGAAATGAACAAGAACAAGAAATAGAGTCTCTATAACACAGTGCATAAGAGAAAGAGCTACAACAAGAACAACAAATAGATACTCTTGGGTAATTTTCATCTACATCCCAATCCAATCTATAAAGGATTTATTGGCATAGAAATAGTAGATACAACCAATTACAACACCTCAGCTATTACAAGTCCTGCTACTAGGCTCACAATTTAACTTGTCAGAGATATCTCCAATCCAAAAACTTCAGCTAGGAGATATCTTCCATGCCATTGTAAGAGAGGAGATTCTACAACATGTGGATAGTACATAACAATTACAAGAGGCTATAACAACAATTCAAAATCAAATACCCAATGGAAGAAGGGATACAACACTATAACTACCACAATAGCTCAAGCAACTAGTGGATAGCTTAAAAGAAAAGATGTAATATCGAGAGACCAAAATCAAGTAGTAGGTCACATAAGAAATGACAAAAAATAGAATGATTCATGCCACAAAGAAATGTGTGGAAACACATACCCATTTAGAAACAAAATAAAAAACCTACAATAAGAAATAACTGAAGGACATGTTCTATATCAATTCTTCCTATAGTGGCCTACAATGAAAAAGAATATCAAGGATTAGATGGATCACCTAGAGGCACAAGTTGTACATACAACCAGAACATATGATCCACTTAAGGACATGCATGTCTTAGTTAAGGCACAAATTGAAAACATCCACACATAGCTACAACAACTACATGATTAGAGAGAACAAATCAAGATGCAGATCAAGCAGTTGAGAGAAGTGATCAGCTTAAGGTTAGCTCACTTGACAGGGTTACTAGGAGAGTCTAATAAAATCACATAGAAGATACAAATTCTTGCTAGTCTTATGGAGGTAGAAACAACCCACATCTAGATCCAAGGTCATATACAAGTATTACAACAAGCCAAGAAGTAGCAGGACACTAGTTTGACACAATTGAAGCTGATCTACAAGAATATCCTCCCTGGTAACTATTGACACATGTCTTGAGGACAAGACATATTTTCAAAAGGGGGGGATGATGTTGGCAGGATACAGGGCAACTAGTAGAACCCATCTTCAATGGATTCTTTCTCTAAGTTAAAAGAAGATGTTGACTAAGGTAATCTATTGCAGTCTTGGGCTTCCTTTCACAAAAATCCAAGGCTAACTTCATAGAAATAATTTCATACAAGTGGCATAGGTGGGAAGTCCAAAGACCTTTTTCTATCATGTTGGCTCCCACATCAAGAACCAACTATCTTTCAGGGATAGAAAGTTTCCTCTCCTTCAGGTTGTACATCTGTGTATAAGACAAAATAAGCTAAGGAGATTGTAGGGATACCCAAAATGTAGCAACCTAAGCTAATCCTAAAGTGGTCAAACACTATGTCTAAAAGGACTTGTCTCCTTCCTTGTTCATCTTCTACATGAACTCTTGGATATTATCCTATTCTAGATTTGTATCTCCAATCTTTGTATATGTTGAAAACATCTTGGATGGAGGATGATACCCCTTGAACTCATGCTTCACCTCTTTTTCTAGCAAGTTCTCTTGCATTTCTACAAAAAAACCACCTATTAGAACATAACATGGATCATAAGTTATATCCCTTCCAATTCATCATGTTTAGTACATTTTAAAATCTTAAAACATATCCTTGAATAATTCTACTTGATAGGCAAAGAAATAAGCAACAAACCACATTTTAACTGTAATTCATTGGTGATCCCTAAAGTCTAATATCCACCCAAAGGATAGTACTCTAAAATAAGTTGGGGTCAGGGATCAAGGAGATTTGATAACTCATGCCAAAAGGATAGGCCAAAACCCATTAATCTGATCAACCGATATCAAGAAGCTACTAAGTCAAAATTATTAGAGATCATAAATTGGAGGGAACTCATAATCTATGCCATCAAAGCACCCAAAGACAAGATGGTCTGATGATGTGATCTTGAAGGGTTTTAATATTCTAGAGTACCAGGAATTAGGAACCAGAGTAAACTTTGAACCTATGCACAAAGGACACTAGGAAATAATCAAATCTTAATCCGTGATCCTAAGAAGGTTAAATCTTTATAGCGTCAGGGATCAGGGCTCAGAGATAACCTTTATCATATGTTAAAATAACAATGCAAAACAAACAAGTCCAACTTCACAATTCCAATAGAGATAACACACTAAAGTGTTAGGATTCAAAAGCTAGAGACAACTTCAAATGCACACCAAATGGAAAGAGAAAATGAATAAGCCTAATGTTACAATCCTAAAATGGTCAACACATCGAATTGTCGAGGATTGAGAGTCAGGGACTAGCTCTAACACATGTCAAAATAGCAATACCAAATGAAAATTCTTGAATTTGTGATCATGAAAGACTTGGAAACATTTTGTGATGGGGATCAAAGACCAAGAAAGACTCATTCAAAACATCCAAAAGAGATGAAATGAATAAAAAAATTGATACTTTGAAAGACAACATGATGAAAACAAAAACAACATTGAAAAGCATGCCAAAGCATAAAGTGGATTCAATAGGTAAAAATTAAAAATGCCAAGGGCAATAAAAACCCTAATGAACAAAACAATTGGGATAGGAAAACCCTAAAATGACTCATAATTATTGAGAAAATACATGGATCAAAGAAAATGAAGATTAAACCAAAGTAGCAACACCTTTTAATTAGGTAAAGATGCCATTAAAAATGTACAGAAAACATAAGACCCTACATGGGAAATGGTGAGTGAGGAAATGATGAAGGAGGTGTAAGAACAGTTGCACAAGTAGGAAAATCATGATTAATCACCTTCAGACACACTTGTAGTTTTGATCTTGTGCACAAGACCAAATCATCAAAGAGCTTGAAGCAAAATTGCCAAAGTAAAAAGTAAAAGTTAATTGAGTAAAGACGGTAATAAAATCCCCTTTTCACACATGCATGAGAAATGACCGTAATAAAAGCAAGGATAGGGGTAGGCTGGATTTAGGTTAGATCCCTAGCCATTTGGTGTACATCAGAGACACTTTCACTGTCATGTTAGGATGGCAAAATCAAAAAGTTTGATGATGGTGACACACTTGTTATGTCATAAATTGTGCTCCTTGGTTGTGAAAGCTTGATCTCACTATGTTTAGCACCTTCCTTTAGCGATCTCTAGCCTAGTCCATTTTTAGGTTTGCCCTAAATCCTTGATTTCATTAAATGTCACATTCTAACTAATGTTTGGCCAAAACCCAAAAACAAAGTTTAAACTTGGCATTATCTCTACCCCAAAGGCAGGCTTGTAAGTTAATTTTCTGATAGAGCCTATGGCGCCCAATACCCTAGTCCTCCTATGTTTTATGGGTGGAAAATTAATTTTATAGGTTGGCCTTTGTGTTGGTTAAGTCAACCCCGACTTCAAATTTGGTTTTACCACATGTTGTCAACTCTTTAATTCGAATATCTCATTTCTAGGGCCTTATATATTAGAAAATGACCTTTTCATTTGAAACAAGAGATGAAAACGATAATTGGAATCCAATATCATTATGTAATATTATGCTCTTGCTACTCTCAAATTACTATAGGTTGTCATTGATCAATTTGAAGTGACTTTGCTCTCTTGGAAGGATTTGTGACGGCTAGGAAGAAAGATCTTGAGTCTATCTTGTCATTCCTAGGTTCAAGCACTTTGCATGATTGGGAGAAGGGTTGGAACCACCTACTAGAGATTGGCTTGAGTACCCTCCTAGGGTATGGTTGCATCTCCTTCTTATTCTACAAACCTTTGATGAATTCTCCTCCTTGACATGAATTTATGTGTTTCCTTGAGTGAAGCATTTCTATTATCATCCTATATCATATTTTCTTGAGTCATCTAGGGCTAGGGTTTGATATTTGTGATTAGATCTTGCATGTTACTACTCACACTTAGGATTTCTGAGCACACACAACATATTGTTCTAATCTTGGAAATCTATGAGGTAGGAATACCAAAGAGGGGGCTTGACTATGGCAACCTCTTGTATAGCCACAACACTTTCCTCCTTGTTTTGTGTGTACAGGTTATTAAGATTACAAGTTTCGGAAGACACTAGTTAGAGGAAATGAAGGTCTTGTAGGTACAAATCAGGTGAAGTTCAAACTTTTTGTAGAACCTTAATTTTGGTCTAGGGTGCCTAGCACCCTGGTACCTCTCAGCCCATAGACCCACATTCCTATTTCCTGTAATAGTTTTTGTATGTCATTTATTCACTAATCTTGCTCAATTAGGGTTTCCTACTTTACCCTAGTTTGATTGGTTAGATTTAGCTTACACTCTTTTATATAGAAAAAAAACAACACCCCTATAGTTTGGCTCTCCCCCAAAGGTAGAATCCAAGCTCATTTTTTGTTCCAATGTTAATAGAAGAGGGTTTGACCTAGTTTAGGGTTTTAAGCTAAGTCTCCCTTTTCCATCAAACATTTTGGTGAACATGACATATCTTACACTCTTACATCCTTCTTCATTTAAATATAAGTTGTTTGTTTTCCTAGAGTTGATTAGGATTGAATTTATTCATCATTTGTGTACTTTCATACCTTGCATTTTGCATTTGATCCTTTATTAGGGTAACAAAAACCTTGCATTTGTAGAAAAACTAGCTACTTTTGAACTTAGGGTTTGTAAATTAGTGTGTTGTTTCAGATCTTTGTGGCATTAATTGACTAGTTAAATTGATTTCATTTATTGTAGCTTATCACATTTCATGTTTAAAGATTCTTGCATAGTTGCATGTGAAATTGGAAAATCAACCATGTAATTTAGGTTTAGAAAATAATATATTGGTTACATTGTCTATATTTCATAAATTTAGATCTTATAACATGATATAAATTTCTAATTTTATCATTAGATCTGATTATTATTAAGTTTAGTAAAACACTTGTCAATTATACATCTTTCATTCATACATATACATTGATTAGGGTTATCAAAAATCTCATTTGTTGATAACTCTAGCTTGAAAATTGTAAATTTTGATTAGGTTTTAGCTATTCATTGGATAAACATAATTGTTGTTCATAGATTAGTTTATTTCATTTTGTAAAAGCATAAAAACTTAAACAAACTTTATTTCATTCTTCTCATTTATATCATTTGTATAAGGCTTGAAAAAGTAAAGTATGTGACTATGTCAGACCTCTTTCTTCAACACTTTAATGCATTTGATGAGCCATTTAGTAGTGATAATTTTGACATGTTAGATGAAGCCCTAGGTGGCTTCATCTCTATACAGTCATCCTCTATGACTCTTAAACCATCTTTATTACAAAGACTCATAAATACAATTTATGTTTTAGTTCCCAAAAAGAACCTGAGAATCCCAAAATTGTTGTGCATCTTCGTAATGATGCTCCTTAATCACAATCAAAATTGATTTTCACAGTAGGAGATACTCCAAAAACTTCTAGACCTCCTAGTTACATCTTAAAATATGCAAAACAAATCACTAAAAAACATTCAACTCAATCAAAATGTGTGTTATAGAATAAAATGTATACACTAGCATTTTACACCTAGTTTAGCCCTTGGTTGGACCTAAAATGTTACCTTTGTTAATCAAGACCTATTTTAACACCTTTAGCATAAAATGATAAAATTTCAATCCCAATGAATAAACTTGATAGAATAAACTTAGGATTGCCCTAAGCCCATGACATTAGACACTCCCTGGAGTTTGTGGGGCTAAAGGACCAGGGTGCTCGAGTGCCCTGGTCCCAGATGGGTCCTTTAGCCTCTCACTTGTGGTGTTATCTTAGAACACCTCCTTAGCTTGTACATGTTGGCCACATTTGGTTTTATTCATTGTTTGTGAGTTGGCATGCATATATAAAGGAGTTTTACAATTCATTTTACACTATGATGCCTAATGCAAAATTAGAGTTTTCTCACATGTTTTGATCTTCTATTCTAAAGTTCTCTTCATGCTTGGAATTGCTATTTACTTGTAGATGTTATGAAGTTTATTTGCAGGTCTTGAAGGAAGTTTCAAGACTTCTCCATCTCTCTCCTTTGTGGTTTATGATCTTGAGCATCTACTCCAACTAGGGTTTTCACATCTTGTGGTAATCTTCATCATTTTCATTCATACTTTCATCATATATTATAGATATGGCCTCTCCCCTCCTAGGGCATGCACTCTTGGGTCTAATAATCATTGTAGTGGAGGTGGAAACACCAACACAATGTTTGACCAAGGCAAGCCCCTATACACAACACAATTGTTTCCTCATTGCTTGTGTGCAAGTTGGAGATATAGGTTTCAGAAGACAAGATCCAGGAAGAAGAAAGGGTTTGTAGGTACAGGTCTAATGAAACTCAGATATTCTATGAAACCCTAATTAGGGTCTAGGGCACTTGAGAACCCTGGTCTTTTGGTGCCTCTGAGTCCAGATCTAGGCTCTTCTCTGCTTCTTGATCTTTGTTGTACTTTTAGTTTTTTGATATTTGTTTCTGACAATTAATTATTAGCATATCTTTATTAGATAGGGTTTGGTCATTTGCCCTAGTTTTCTTTTTAGAATTTGATTAAATTTCATTGATTCTCCTCTATATAAAATAATAAGTGAACCCTTGTAGTTTGGATCTCCTCCATGGGTAGTATCCAAGATCAATTTGTGTTCTAATGTTTGGTAGAAGAGAGTTTTGACCTAGTTTAATCCCTTAGGCTAAGTCTCCCTTTTCCATCAAACATTTTGGTGAACCTAACTTGTCTTGCACTTTGGGCATCCTTATTGCATTATATATGAGTTTCTTTCAGCCCTAGATATGATTAGGATTAAATTCATTTATCATTTTGCATACCTACATAGCTTATTTTTGCATAGTTTCAAAATTAGGGTTTAGAAAACCTTGCATTGTTAGAAAACCTAGCTAGTCTTGAACCTAGGGAACTTGGAGATTAGTGATTTTTTTCAGATATCTATGGGATGATTGAATTGATTTCATTTTTTGTTTCATATCATCTTTGTGTTTAAAGAAAATAAAATCTTACATACTTGCATTAAAAACTAAAAAATCAAGCATTTTAGGGTTAGAAAAAACATGCTTTTTGCATTGTTTCATTGCGTAAGTTTTAGATCATCTTAAAAAGATTGAAATTTCAGATTTTTGCATCAGATTTGATTGGTTTTTCATTTATTATTCATTTCCTAATGTTTTACTTTGCATTTGAAACTATTCATTGCTAAGGTTTGTTAAGAAAATGTTGCATTTTTAGGAAAACCTACTTATTGTGAAATCTAGGGTTTGTGGTTCATATCTTGTTTCATATTTTTATTGTGACATTTGCATTTTAAATCTGATTTTACATTTCTATCATACATTATACATGTCACCTTGCTTTGAAATTTGAAAAGAAGAACAATTTTTTTTGCATTGATACATCTTGAAAAAAGCTTTGAAATTAGGGTTAGACTTGAGCATTGGCATTATTGATATGTAAATGGATTTGAGTAAAGTTGAATTTGATCAAGGATATATTATGTGCATTATGTTTGTTTACATTTAAACAAAACATTGCTTCACTTAAATAAAAACTCAAACCCTTGTTTTGCTACATCATTCATGTTTCTTCTATTTGTTCATCTTGTTAGTTACTAAATCTTGTAGATGTTTTATGAGCTTTGTGAACTAGTGCCATATTTCCAACACTCTTCTGTGAAGAAGTATTCAAATTATGGGTTCTAATTCTTTGAATAATGATGATAAAAACACATCAGAACCTCAATTCCTAGTCTTATCACACAAGAAGGTCAACCACTTCTTCCTAAAGCATCAACTTTGCATGAATCCATCAACATTGATGCTCTTGTGGCTCATGCTCCTAAATCTCAAATTCAAAGATTAGACATTGAGTTGGATAATTTTCAGCAATTCGTAAGCTCAGAACATATAGATAAGGAGGATGTCCTTGTTGTTGAGAGTCTAAGAATTCTATTGCTCGAAGGTCAAGAAGGATTGGAAGTCTTGTGTGGCCTTGCTAATATAGTGCAAAAAACATTCTATCTGTATATAGTTGCACTAAAATTGTCACTAATGTCACTTCTTCTAAACAAATAGGGACTCAAGTGTTGGCACCCATACCAACACTCCCTATTCCTACATTTACTTTTACTATTCTCACCACTACTACACAGCCAAGTAATAGTGCTACCACATGTGTTGGGTTATCTACTGGGAATCTCGTTTGTCATTATAGTACCATTCCATATAATTACACAAATTCCACACCTAATGTTACTCCACCTACATCTAAACCTCCTATCACTTTCCAAAAGGCTACTTATACATTGACATCTAGTCCTTCCAATTCATTCCAATCTCTACCTAGTTCATCTTCTGACCCTGTCATAACCAATTGTTGCAAAATATGACCTCCAACTAAAAATAATTGGCTAGCATAAGTAATAGTCCACCTAAACCTAATATGATAACACATTATATTTGTATCCATTTGTCCTATTCTATCCTAAGAGCTCAAATGCCCAAGAAGTTTGAGACCCCTCGCTTTGAGAAATTTAATGGGAAGGGACACCCTAACAACCATGCGGTAACCTTTACAACTATGTGTAGTGATTTCTTCTTTGAAGATGCAATCTTGGAAAAACTCTTTCCTATGTCACTCAAGGACACAATCTTGGATTGGTTTTGCTCTTTACCTCCTAATTCTATAACTTCTTTCTCACAATTAGTCAATAAATTCCTTGAACATTTGCAAGCGAACATTGGACCTCAAGTCTCTTTTGACTGACTTGGTTCATTACAAACAAGAAATAAAAGAGAAAATAACAAATTTTATGGGACATTATCAAGCTCTCTTCTGCCCTCTTCTCACAAGTTCAATATTCTATTTTGAATACTGATGTACAAAGAATCTTTACTAGAAACTTACAACCTCATATCTGTGATAAGATATTATTGATGTGTTATGATTCTTTCACTCATCTTTACATGGCTCTCCATGATTACCAGCTTTTAGTTAGTTAGTATGAAAAGAATGCCTCATTGGATCTAGTTGGTCAATCTACAGCCTCTCACAATCAATCATTTAAAATATACAATAAAAACTTCATCAAGATCAATGAAATTTCAGCTAGTAGCATAAGAAAACATGTGGTGGTAGTGTCATCTCCTACTCCCACCCCATATAAATTGAAACTTAAAATAAGACATTTCACACCATTATAAAAGTCTCTTTACTATAATGACACAAATTTTGAACAACAATCTCATCAAGCTTCCACTTGTTAGACCTCTCGATCCAAGTAAGATGCAAGCATCTTCCTTTGATTCGAAGGCCTTTTGTCAATTCCACCACACCGCCAACCATGACACTAATAGATGTATGCATTTTAAACATGAAGTTCAAGACCTCATTGAATGCAATGTCATCTAGGTTGATGGTGTGAATGACAAAGGAAATAAATTGGCGGCTCCACCTAATCAAAATATTCAAATTTATACAAATCCATTACCTCATCATGAATCTAATGTTGTGAATCTATCTCAAGAACAAGACTATTAAGGTGATGTTTGTATGGTAGATGCCCGCCCTTATAAAGAGCACACAAAACTTGAACTGTCTATATCTTTTACTCCACATGATGCTACTATTGAAGCTCCTAATGGACCTCTTTACATCACTATTCAAATCAATGATAAAACTAGTCAAGGTGCTATGATCAATCCTATTTGCATGGTAAATGTAGTAATTGAAAAGTTTCTCTACATGCATGGTTCACATCAAGATACACACAACATATTAGAGATGGTGATTAGAGAACATGATGGGCTGATCCTTCCAACTCTTGGTGTCTTGATCCACGATGTCAAGGTTAGGCCAAGAACCTTGGATGTTTATTTTATCAAAATTCCTACATTATACTTATTTCATGTGAAGTTGGGTCACATGTGGCTCCACTCCATGAAAGTGGTCCCCTCTATGCTTCACAAGTACTTAAAGTTTCCATTTTAGGGATGGGTGCACACTGTACATCACATTCAATACCAACCCATTGCCCGCAATGGACACTTTACACTTGACTACTTCTGGCCAAAACCAATTGGAGTCGCTCAAGATAGAGAGGATATATTTTTCTTGTCATAGAAAAAATTTAACGAAAAATAAAATAGGAGAGTGGTCACTTAGTAATATACCTCCTTGTGATGTTCTTGAACCTCCTCAATCTTCTGAGGTTATGATAGTTTTTCCCCTGTCCCAAAGGTAGTGAATGAATTTAAGCTCGAATCGAAAGTTCTTCCCTATCCTCGAGCGTCTAGTAGACATGTTGAGGTTCCTCCTCTACCATCCATTCAAGCACAATGAGGTAGTTGCAAATCATAAAACAAACCTCCGTACAGTTGCAATATAACTTTTGTACCACCCACCTCTATGGAGACTAGTGGAAATCAATCAATTACGCATGTGTTATTTCCTAAGGTTTCTCAACTGCTTGAGGATGCTCATGTACTTCCACCTATTTCACAAGTTGAGAAGGAAGAGAAGCCTTAATTAAGGAACCCTCCCCTGTGGTCTCCCAACCTTCGTTGGTTCCTCTTATTTCTTCTAATGCTCTTGAAGGAAAGGAAGAAAAGGAACCCATGTTGGAAGATACTATGGTTCCCTTAACAAACATCACAACTAAAGCTAAGTGAAATAAAATTGTGACAGAAAGAATTGTTGTCATGTTATGGATCACCTTGTCACAGGAGAGGAGAATCACCCTCCTCACAAGCATTTATCATTGACAGATGCGGAAGAGTCATCTACTAGTGTTATGTCTCCTCTAGAAAAGGATAAAGCTTCACAAGATACTATGAAACTTATTGTACTACATTCTGATAGTGAATCTAAAGATAACAATGATACAGGTATGGCTCTTCTTCCTTACACCAAACTTTCTATAGTTCCTCTTACATCTTGTCCACCTATCCAAATTGGTGACATGAGCAAGATTGGTAGTAGGATGATTTGTTTTAGGTTGACTCGTGAGTGTGGCTCTTAGTTCTATTTTATCATGAGTGCATATGATTATTTCCCCCCAAAATGTGTTGCTTGATGCTTTATTTATGTTGTTGGTGTTAATCTCTCTTTGGATGACCCTTGACACCCTTGTAGGTGCAAGGATACAAAGGGACTAAAATTCATTGTGACATTCTCTCTATTTGTATCATCATTCTTCTATATGTCATAAGTTGCATTGTTGTTGTTTGCTTTGGGGATGATGCATGGCGTAGGATGTTTTGGCATTCTCCCTTGTTGACTCAAGAGGTTTTTATTTGATTTCATATGTTATTTTTGTTGAGTGCACAAGACAACTAAGAGGGGTGGGTGAATTAGTTGTAACTTATAATTCCAAAACCCTCAAACACATTTATATCTACATCAATTCAATTAACCCTTAAACTATTATGATAATTAAGCATGAAAGAAAATTACATAAACTAAATCAAATTAACATCAAACACAAGAGAACACCAGATTTATGTGGAAAGCCCAAGAAGGAAAAACCATGGTGAGGATTAGCTCACAATATCAAGTAATATCAACACCAAAAATCAATAGGCTCACTACCAGAAACCTCACTACCAAAGGGCTCACTTCCCAAAAGAAAGAAAGGCTCACTACGAAAGGATCACTTCCAGAATAGAGAAGAAGATAGAGAAGATTTTTACAAAGAGAAAACTATCTCAATGCAATAGAGAAGTCCACCACCATGCCATCATCACCTCTATAGTCTCACTAAGGAATTGTAGACACCTTCGGCTCACTACCTCCAGTAATCTAACACATGAAAGTTTACACTATACTCCACAAATTTGCACTCTATAACTTTGTAATTCACATCACATCATCATACTTATCTATCTTATCATTCTTCAACAACTTAACACTCATTTATACCATCTTCAACCTTAAGAACATTCTCCAATGTCAGAAAGATACCTTGATCATGTAAATTCAAATTAGGTCAGCACCAAAACATTCCCATGGTGGAGAGGAATGAAGGTGGACCACACCATACCTTATCTCAGACCTAAATCCATCCATACACACCACACCATGTTTCCACAAGCAACAAAGCAGCTCTGCAATTAGTGTAAACACCCAAGGTCGACCAAACCGATGTTAACACCATGAACAATTATGTACATGCTTCCTCAAACCTAAAGACAACTCATGGACCATACATCATGCTTGAGCACAATCTAGAATATTCCACAAACACCCTGAAAACCAACAAATTCCTCTACAAAAACTTTCAGTTGCTACACAACCTTATCCTATTTACCTAGCATACTCAAGTATCTCTATAATGTACTACAACTCAATAAATCATCTTCCAGAGCACCAACCCATGAACAACTTTGAATGAAGATAGATATTAACCTTATAAGCATTCTTTCAGAACTGCAAGACTTGAAACTACTTTGCAAAGAAATGCGAAGCAAAAACATTTCTCCTAGACACCTCTACACAACATAGTTCATATACTGGTGAAAACATCTTCCTTTGCACATCAATCTAGCATGACAAATTCTAAATGTAGCATCCTTAAACACCTCTAAATAGCATATCCAAACTGTACAAATAGATCTTCAATATAGAAGAAATATGGAGCAAAACTAGAACACTACTCTGCAATACAGAATACCATTGCTACACACAGTTTACTTATTTTATTCAAATTTTCTCAAAAGCACTTGGAAACCAAGTACCAGAAGCATATTATCACCATATTTAGGGCATCCTCATCATCAAATACATCTTCCACTCAACACCAACTGCTCATACTCTTGCGACATCTCTTACTCATACAGTTGACACCAATGACAACACAAGCTTGTTGACATCAATGACAACACTAACTACACATACTTGCAACGATCTCCCCCTTTGTCATTAATGGAAACACATAGTGAAAAACCATCAACACAATAGCATCCTCAATACTATGCTCCATACCAACTCTTTTCCTTTCTCTTTCTCTATCCCTCAGCTTACTATTCTCTTTTTTGACAACTAACTCTTTCCTTTTTCACATTGCTCTCTCTCCCCCTTTGACATCAATTGCAAAGGGCTACACATCTCTCTTTCAATATCACTTTTAGACAACTAATCAAGCTTGTACCTTCTCACTACTTCTTTGCAACACATTTCTTTTACTGCTTTGCATACTCCCTCTTAGAAGTAACCAACATTAGAACTTACTCCCCCTGACCGCAACAACCATCATGACCACTACCTACTCCCCCTGAGAGGTAGCTTCCAACATCAATCTAAAATAAGGAATGAATCTTGAAATCCACTAGACTAATGCATCTCCTTATGCATCTAGTTTAAACAAGGGCCAATAACTCCCAACTTCTCCTAGAGATACTCAAATGTATCCTTAGAAAGAAGCTTAGTGAATATATCAGCAACTTGATCCTTTGTAGGCACATACTCAAGCTTCACTTCATTTTCTACAACCTTCTCTCTCAGAAAGTGATACCAGATTGAGATATGTTTTATCCTTGAGTGCATCACCAGATTCTTTGAAATGTTAATAGAAAGTTTGTATTATCACAGAAGATAGGAATAGGTTCATCATATACAACTTTGATATCCTTCAAGGTTTGTCTCATCCCTAATACTTGTGTGTAGTACGATACTGCTGCAATGTATTCTACCTCTGTAGTAGATAAAGATACTGAATCCTGCTTCTTACTTAGCCATGACACCACTCTACCTCCAAGAAAGAATGCACCACCACTTGTACTTTTCCTATCATCTACACAACTAGCCCAATCTACATTTGTATAAGCACTTAGAGTAAATTTATTATCCTTTGGATAGTACAAACCATGATCTGGAGTGCCCTTTAAATATCTAAATATCCTCTTCAATAGTGTAACATGTGACTCTCTAGGATCTTCTTGAAATCTAACCACAAGACAAATTGCATGCATAATATCTAGTCTAGTAGCAGTTAAATATACCAATCCTCCAATCATTAATCTATATCTTCTTTGATCAGCCTTAGGAGATTCATCATTCTTGCTAATATTGCAACTAGTAGTCATAGGGGTACATACTGGTTTAGAATCTTCCATTCCAAACTTCTTTAACATCTCCTTGACATACTTTGATTGTGAAATGAAAATACCTTTATCTGTCTAATTGATATGTAGCCCAAGAAGAAGTTCATTTCTCCACACATTGACATTTCAAATACTTTTTGCATTTCATCTGCAAAATTCTTACACATACCTTCATTTCCACCAAAGATTATATCATCCACATATACTTCCACAATCAAAATTTCATCTCCTACTTTGATGTACAGATTGCTATCTATGGTACCTTTATTGAATCCTTATTGTAATAAGTACCTATCTAACCTTTCATACCAAGTTTTGGGGCTTTCTTTAATCCATATAGTGCCTTCTTCAACTTGTAAACCATATTTGGTTTATCTGATGTTTTATAGGAAAAGAGGGGGGTTTTCAATTTCGATGGATGTGTGGGTTAAATCCTCCTTTCACTACAAACATTCAAGAACATTTCAACTGAGTTGGATCACACCTTTTGCAAGAGGATTCACCTACAGGTTGGGTGTCACTTGTAATGCTATAGAAACTTAGAAGCTCATGCAAAATCGGAAGAAAACTAGTAAATTATGACAAATGCTTGTAGACCAAGACAGTAGATAGAGATTAGTTACTAACCATTTTTTAAAGTTTGTGATGCAGAATACTTAGGGACATTGGTACTCATGCCCTAGTCCAATGTAGTCTTTTCTTCAGAGATTTTAGGACTCATTATGTCATTAATGATCATTGTTCTATATGTTTGTCGTGGAAGATGCAAAGTATACTAGCACTCATGCCCTTGTCCTGAAAGTTCTTTAGGAAGCTTCCTTCCACTAGATATAGAGTCCTTATCTTCTGTAACCCTCCTCTACAACTCCATAGATGAAATCTAAAACTTGTAACCTATAATCACAAGGAGTGTGGTTGGGGGTTGTGGTGTTTAGGAGCTTGCCTCAGTCAAGCCCCAGAAGGATATTCGAGTCTTTCGAACATTGTTGTTAAATAGAGATTGCGTATCCCTATAGGATAGAGGCAAAAAAAGAATGATAAATGATTCAAACACAAATAGATATCACCTCAGAGGTGTAGCTCGTATGTAGATGAAAATCCTTCAACACATGAGAAGATGAAGCCAAATTTGCAATCACAAACAAAACAACAATATTTTGCTCTGCAACAATGAATATCTTGAATGCTCTAAAATAAGAAGTTTTCCAAAAGTTCATAATCATATTCTAGTTTAAAAATGAAACCCTAAACATGCTTATATATATGCATTCCTGCTTTAAATTTCATAATTCAAACTTGAGATGTTGGCAACGGAACCTTCCAACGATCACATAACTGACATTCAAATTTGGGACTTGCCTGAAATAGGGCAGGACGAGGGTACAAGTGCCCATGTCCTCAGGTCCTATTTTAGGGTAGGATCAAATGTAAAAATGTCCCTCAAACCCCATGTGACATGGGTTTCAGGCCATTTTCTTCTAGGAGTTAAAATGAACATGCAAGATACAAAACAAAGGACACGAGAGCTAAACTTAGGAGGTAAAAGTCCTAGGGGAACATTTTACGACATAACATTTAGCCACCACTTTAATGTATGTATGAACGCAAGGCCCAAACATGCATTAAAGTACAGTCAAAACACAACAAACATGCCAGGCACTTGAAGCTAATGCATACACAAAGATTGAGGAACTATTTCTAGCCCCCAGTCTTAGGTAGACATTAGAGAAAACACATTACATACATGCCAAACATAGTGAAGATAGTATCAGGCATGCAGATGTGAGGCCTACTATTTCACTCCCTTATTTTGATCATTTTATATTACTGTTGGAGACACATTTTAGACTTTTGGGACTATTGATCCTGATATGCAGAATTAGTAGACTATATTCTTTTGTTTTTGTTAGTATTGATTAGTATGTTGTGATTAGACTAGATCCTAACTCCGTTTCACTGATGCAGATATTGACATGTGATTTACATTATGATATTATTTGAGATACTAGTTATGTGATTATGTTATGGATTTATTATGTGATTTTATCTTGAGATGGATTATAGAAATGCAAAATTATGAATCTAATTATGATGTGATTTTATGATGTTTTATATGATTATGCGATGGTGTGAGTGTATGTTTTCCCTTCCTTTGGCTATGATATACATGATTGGATTAATCTTTTGTTTAAGTGCGCAGGTGTTTATCCCAAGCCACGGATAATCAGAGATTATCCCACACAATTTGTGAATTCTCGTGTTAAGTTGATCTAGTTCCAAGAGGAACCAAGATCAACTGTGTAAATGCATGATAAATTTTCATAATGTTGTGTATGGTGTCTTTTGGGCTAGATCTACCATTTTTCAATTGATTGTATATTGGTGTTGTAAACATGTAATGTTTAATTGATTTCATTTTTGAAGTTGTTTTTTGTGACCCATTTTCATGTGATTTTACTCATCCTATATTGCTCAAAATAGGTTAAAAGTGACCCTAGGTTGTACCCCTAGGGTTTGAGGACCATTTGAGCTTGCCTAACCTTAGGAAAACACCCATTTGGTTACTTAAACTTCACCCTGAAGTAAAGTGACGAAAATGGTAGCTTGGGAAGGAGTGGGAGGTTGGGTCAAACACTCAACCTTACCCACACCTCTTTCCAAGGCTTGGGGAGTCTTCAACACCCCTAAATTGTGGAGGACTCAACTTCAAGGCTCTCTCACATTGGTGAGGGTACCTTGGGGTTTTGTGGGCTTTCATGGGAGGATAGGATTGGGGCACTTGTGGTACCCACATTCTTCTTTGGCTCCACTTTTCTCTCTCACGTGTGAGAGAGCACAAGTGGAGGGGGCAAGACTTGGTGGAATGGAAGGGTGACATGTGGGAGGATAGGATTGGGGCACTTGTGGTACCCACATCCTTCTTTGGCTCCACTTTTCTCTCTCACGTGTGAGAGCACAAGTGGAGGGGTCAAGACTTGGTGGAATGGGAGGGTGACATGTGTCACCCCCACATTCCATGAAGCTTTAAAGTGGTTGTGAGGAGGAAGGAGAAGGTTACATGTGTCATCTTCCCATTCCTGAAGGCTCATGAGGAGAGCCTATTTTAATCCCTCTTGAAGAAAGGGAGAGGGTTGTTGATTTTATTTTATTTTTCTAATTTTATTTGAATTTGGGGAGAGAGTTAGAGGAGTTTTTGGAGGCTCATTTGGAGAGGGACTTGGAGGTGGAGTTGGAAGTGTTCTTCTTCAACTATCTTTCTTTTGGGCTATTTAAGGTAGGATTCAAGGCTTGATGCCATTCCTTATGTATTTTACTTTACTTGTGTGTGGCATTGTGATTGTTTGTTTGTGTTTTGTTGTTGTGGGGTTTTATGGGTGTATGTCCATTTGGAGAAAATGCTCAACATGTGTGGGGTGAGAGAGGAGTGAACCTCCTCGAGGTCACCTCCTAATTTTTGGTATTTTGGCCTTGAGGGAAAGTTGTGATTATGAGCATTTTTGAATGGCTTGAGAGCCATGGGGAAATATGTGTGATTTGGTATAAATGTGTTGGCTTGAGGCCTTGTTAGAGTTGAGTTTTGAGATATTTGCAATGGCACTCTTGAGTTGAATGATGTCCACTCCTCTACCCATTTAAACTCATTTCTATGAGTTTTGTTTTGTGCAAGCCATGGGTGTTCTTCATGTTTGTTTATTTTGTCAGTTTTGTTGTGTTGTGGAGTGAAAGTTCCTTATGTGTGGATGACCTCCAAGCTTGGGGGTGACTCATTAGTGAGTCTATGGTAGGGAGGAGAGAAGTATTTCATGGCTTTTTCCCCCTGCCCATACTTGTTATTTGTAGGTTTATTGTAGCATTTGAGCTTGGAAGAAAGAGGCTATGAATCTTTGAGTTTTGTCATTTTGGCTCCTTGAGAGCCTTGGCCAAGTTTGGCCTTTGTGTAGTTTATTTTCAAGCTAAGAGAGAATATTTTTCCTCTTTTATTATGTAAAGATAAATGTTTACATTTTGGATTGTATGAATTTTATTTTTGAAGTTGAAAATAAAATATAGAGGCTGTTTTATTTTATGAGATTTATGGAAGTATTGCAATGAAAAAAAATATTGTATGTAATGTTTTGTTTTATATTATTGTCAAAATATGCCTAGAAATAGTTCTTCATTTCATATGATTTCCAAGTAAAGGAAAAGATATAATTGTTGTTTTCAAGCTTATAGGTGCAAGGAAAAATACCTCTTAGTAGTTGTGTTTCTTTATTAAAACTATATATATATATATATATAGAGAGAGAGAGAGAGAGAGAGTGAGTGAGTTGTTGATTTTATTTCAATATATATATAAAATACATTGTTGTTTTCTTTTTAAAAATATATATATATACTTGCATTGAAAAATAAATGGATTTAATTCATGTTTTTTAGGAAAATATTTCTCTTATGTTATCAAAAATGAATGAGTGGATATTGAGAAAATGCATTCCTTGCATATATTGTGTGTTTAATAAATGTTTATCTATAGCTGAAAAACACACACACACACACACACACACACACACACACACACACACACACACACACACACATATATATATATATATGACTGTAAATATTTGACTGAGTTTAATATATATAATATATTTTATACTACTCTTTTTCTAGAAAATGCACAGACTGTGTTTATGACCATATATATAATAAACTGAACATTTATTAAAATCTTATGGAGAAAAGTAAACTTCATAACAAAATCTTTGTTATAGCACCAAATATAATAGTGAACTATATTTGGCTTATAAATGTTTTTATTTGAAGAAGGAAATGTGGTAAGGATTCGGAGGACGACGGCCTCACTGCCCCCCCGCCCCCTATTCGTTGCATATGTTTTGGTGGAGTGGGGTGGGGCATCCGCCCCACCCACCACTCCACTATATGTGGAGTGGGGGGTGGGACATCCACCCCCCCAGACATTTTTTTTAATGGTTCAAACAAAAAAAATGCAGCATACCCCTGCGCGGTGGCTTAACTCTTCTACCCGTCACCCCTCCAATGGCCATCAGCCCTTCTTTGCTTGCCCTGAATATATATGCACAAAATAAAGAGAGGGTTTTAAACAAATATGCTTATATTAAATGAGTATACCTCCCTGGCAAAGCCATGGCTGCCTTATACCTGTGACCTGCAACACAAGAAAACAAAGAAGAAAGAAACGAGGAGATTGAGAGAAAGAAAAATGGAGAGAAAAGAAAATGATAGAAAAGAATGTAGGGTTAGGGTTTTGTATTCCTCCATAAGGAAACTAATTTTTAAAATGAAGAGCTTTTAGGGCTTCTTTTTTTTAATTTTATAATTGTTTAACTTGAGAGGGAATTTATTCCCTTCTCTTTTATTTTGAGTTTTTAAAATTAGTTGTTTTATTGAGATGGGGTTTTATTTTAATTTAATTTTGAATGGTGTTATGAGGACACTTTAATTTCCTTTGGAATAATTCTTTTACCTCATTGAGATTAAATTTTATTTAAACTTTTGTGGGGAAAATTGAGATAAATGTTTTGGGAACTCTTTATTTTCTTAGGTAAGTTATTTTAATTTTATATTGAGGGGTATTAGATTAATGAGGTGTTTTATTTAGTTAGGATTATGAATTTAAAACTCTTCTATTTGATTGTATTAGTTTCTTTAGAGTTTAATATTTCGACCTTGAGGGAAATATTGATTTTAATTAATTATTTAGAAGTGGGGTTTAATTATTCTTATAAGTATCAATTGAATTTAACTATTGTAACCTTATTTATTTCTAAATCGATTTAATTTAACTAGTATATTTATATTTGAAAAAATATATCTACAGTACGCCGAGAGATATCTTCCAATTTGTTGGCATTTATAATTTACTTGCAGTTAGAATATTTGATATACTCACATGAGTTAATTTAAAGAGACTATGCTACGAGACTTTTCATATTCTTCAAATGTAATAAAGATTTCACTCTATAACTACCCAAGTTTTTCTCTTTTTCTATCCATTTAGCTTCCACAATTTTTTTTTTGTTTAACATGATAAAGATTTCACTCCATAATTGCCCAAGTTTTTCTATTTTTCTATCCATTTGGCTTCCACGAATTTATTTATTTACACATTTTATGAATTTTATTTACTTGGGAATCTGAATCTTAATTGTTTACGGGAATCTGAATCTTTCAGCCCTTGTTGTGAGTGTAGAATGCCTCTTGGTGTAATTATTTGTATGTGGGATTTAATTGAAGGAGGTTATTTTAATCTAATCTAGCTTGTTTTAATTAATTAATTAATTCATTTAACCTACTTTAGTAAGCTTAGGGAACCTTTGATTAAAATTCTATTATTAGAATAATTCCTATTCATGCCCAAGAGGCGTTATGTTGCCAGATTTTTCCCAGATTTAGGGTTAAATTTCCTTAGCGACTTAAACCTTGTGTAGAGTACAATTTTAATGTTTTCGCAACTATTTAATTGATTAAGTGGTTATTTAATTCTTTTAATGCTATAGAATTAATGTTTTGATTTCAACTCATCAAAATCCCATCACTCACCTAGGAAAACTTAGGGTTTTGATCAATCGATCCTAACCCTAATGGTGACGCTCCTCATGTCGTTTTAACCCCCTTAGTCGACCATCATCACGCAAGGGATTATGCATGAGAGTGCAATACCTTGAATTTGATTGCCATGTTTACACCTTATGAGTATTGCCACCAAGTATGCTGATGCGTGCGAGGGGGTCTCTAGGGATGCGTGAATTTTTTTGATATTTCATGTCATGACCACATGACAAATGTGGACATGACACGTGTGTTGCATATTGTGACTGCATGAGAAATTTGGGCATGGCATTTGGTATCAGAGCCCAAGTTTAAAGACTAGGCTTGTTTGGGCACATTACATATTTTGTATTATCGATTGATTCGTGATTACCTTGTTCTTGTAGGATGTCACCCAGAACAAGGTGAGTGCATTCAGGCACCACTGCATCGATAGAGGTGCATAGCGACTCATTAGCCAAGGGTCAGGGATTGCTGGCACCACAGGCACCACCCACACTTGATATCAGACCACAGATCTTACATGCATTACAGGCAGTGTTAGATAGGTTACCACTGGCTACAGTAGAACCATGTATCGATCCGCATGTTGAGCCTTGCATTGATCCGCGAGAGGAGCCACATATTAAGTCATGTGTGGAGCCACGTGTAGAGCCCTGCATCAAGCTGTGAGTGGTGCCACATGTAGAGCCTTATGTTGAGATACCTGACACCATAGCGGAAGAGGTTGGTTCAACTTACAGAGCTTGTAGTAGGAGCCCTCCACATCATATGAGGTGAGAGGAGATTGTGAGGGTAGAGTAATTTTATCATGGGCCATATGGTTATGGTGAGCCTATCAGAGGACACAGAGACTGAGGAGACCCCATCATAGATTTACTTAGGCTGAACCCACCCACCTTCATAGGAACCACAGAGGGAGCTGAGGCAGAGGCTTAGCTTATCAGTTTAGATAGGTGTTTTGCATTGCATCCTTACGAGGGCAACATGAAGGCATGCATGGTGGTTCATCTATTGAGAGACGTAGCAGTAACTTGGTGGCACACTGAGGAGTGTAAACATCGCTTATCTTTGGATACACTTTCATGGGACACTTTCATTGAGCGATTTAATGCACATTATCTGTCAGACCATTATAGGCAGCGTCATATTGACAAGTTCCATGATTTACAATAGTGAGGCTCTACTGTAGCATAGTATGAGAGCAGGTCCACTGAGCTGTCACGCTATGTGGAGTATCTCCATGATGAAAAACTTCTAGTTCACAAATTTATCAGAGGTTTGAATCAGGGGATATCATGCCCAGTGCGCATAGTAGACCCCCAAACCTTGAGTGAGGCTGCTAAGAAGGCATACATTGCAGAGGAGATATAGGGACAAGGTCAGAGTTCACACCCTTAGTTTCAAGATTATAGCCATCATTAACAACAGAATTTTCCTAGACCACCACCACCACCTCAGAGAGGAGGGTTTAGTTATGCATCTTTACCTCCTAGGCCTCCACAACAGCAGAAGTAGTATTAGCAGAGGGCACAAGGAGGATAGAATCATGGTTGGCAACAGTAGGGCCCGTGTAGGGATCAAAGATAGCAGGGACCACTTGCAGGACCCACAAGGTCACATCAGTCTTACAGGGGTTCTCAAGGGTCCATGGGTCAGACTGGACAACAGCAGAGTAGTAGGACACAGACTGGATAGGTTTAGGCTTGGGGCCCATGATATGTTTGTGGCGGGGCAAGACATTTAGCCAGAGAGACAACCTTATGCAGGAGGATTAGAGTAGACGGTTAGAGATGTGGGTAGATCCCATCGTATGTTTGCAGTGGTTGATAGCTGCCAGGCTGACTTCCAAGCCTTAGTGATCAAGACAACATGTATGATTGGGGATGTCCCCATTGCTATTTTATTTGACTCTGGCACTACTGATTCATTTATATATCCATCGTTAGTGGAGCATTGTAGGTTGGTGGCCTCTAGGTAAGGTGATAGGTGAGAGGTTGAGTTGGCCACTAGGGCCAAGATGTCAACAGATGCTTTGGTTCAGGATTGTGAGATATCTTTGGGGGCCTTCACTACATTATGTGACCTTAGGGTTATGTCTTTAGGATCCTATGGTTGAGTTTTAGGCATGGATTGGCTTGCAGCTCATAGAGCCAAGCTAGATTGTCACTGAAAGATGATTATCTGTCTAGATGATCATGGCACATTAGTTGATATAGTGGGCATTTAGAAGCCCACGACAGTTCGTATGATATCTGCTTAGTAGATTAAGAGCTGCATGCAGAAGGGATGTCAGTTGTTTTCCATGACTGTTAGCAATAGATCAGAGGATGAGCTAGAGGCATCATTAGATCATCATCCTATCTTGACGGAGTTTGGCATTGTCTTTCCACCATAGTTACTAGGTATGCCACCTCATAGAGAGGTAGACTTCCACATTGATCTAGTGTCAGGTGCCAAGCCAGTGTCTTGTGCACCCTATAGGATGACCACACATGAGCTCATGGAGCTCAAGTTGTAGTTAGAGGAGTTGATTGAGAAGGGGCACATCTGACCTAGTATTTCACCATGGGGTGCACCGGTCATCTTCATGAAGAAGGATGGGTCTCTTGATTTGTGCATAGACTATAGGAATCTTAATAAGGTGATGGTGAAGAACCGTTATCCTCTACCTAGGATTGATGATCTTTTCAACCAGATGCAGGGAGCTAGTGTGTTCTCTAAGATAGACCTGAAGTCTTTTTACCATCAGTTGCACATCACATAGGTAGACATCCATAAGACTACCTTCCAGGCTTGTTATGGCCACTACGAGTTCACTGTGGTACCCTTCGGCTTGACAAACACCCCTCCAGTGTTCATGAGTCTTATGAATGGAGTGTTCCATACTTACTTGGATCAGTTTGTGATCATTTTCCTTGATGATATTTTGATCTACTCACGGACCGAGGAGGAGCATGAGGATCACTTATGTCAATTTTTGTAGTGCTTGAGAGAGTAGCAACTTTATGGCAACTTGGCAAAGTGTGCCTTTTTCAGGATTGAGGTGTAGTATTTGGGGTACATCCTATCTGGAAATGGTATCTTCATAGATCCATCAAAGATTAGGGCTATCAAGGATTGGTCAGCACCCACCAATATGACAGAGGTCAGGACTTTCATGGGGTTAGCTGGGTATTACCGCAGATTCATAGAGGGATTTTCTAGGATAGCACATCCCATCACTTCCCTTCAGCTGAAGGGGAAGAGTTTCATTTGGACTAAGCAATGCGAGAGGGCCTTCAAAGTCCTCAAGGAGCATCCTATTAGTGCTCTCATCTTAGTAGTTCCTAATCCAACATAGGATTTTGTGGTTTGTACTGATGCATCACTTGAGGGTTTGGGAGCCGTACTTATGCAAGGTGGTAGAGCGATCTCTTATGAGTTGTGAAATCTCAAGACCCATGAGATGAACTACCCCACTCATGATTTAGAGCTCGCAGTAGTGGTTCATGCTCTCATTCATTGGACACTTTCTTTTGGGTCATCACTTTGAGCTTCATTCAGATCACCATAGCTTATATTACATATTCACATAGCTGAACCTGAACGCCTGCCAGCAGTGTTGGATGGAGTTTCTTTGCGAGTATGACTTTGATGTCCACTACATCAAAGGGAAGGAGAACATGGTTTCTGATGCATTGAGTTAGAGGCACAATGATATCCTAACCTTGACCTTAAGTGTGGACTTGAGAGGGTGCATCATTTAGCATCTGCCTTAGGATCAGTAGTTTCTTGAGGTGCAGCAGGAAATCTAGTCATAGAGGTCCCTTGTGGGCAAGTTTGTAGGATATTCCCTTGAGGCAGATGGGTTACTTAGACATCAACAGCGCATCTATGTACCCCATGCAAGTAACCTCTATACAGTAGTTCTTTCAAAGGCTCACAGAGCATCTTCTGTAGCACACCTAGGGGTGAAGAAGATGCATGCTGAATTGTGATAGTTGTACCATTGGGCGGGTATGAGATGAGATATTGTAGAGTATGTTGCTTGATGCCTTGAGTGCCAGAGGGTCAAGGCTGAGCATTAGCATCTAGCAGGTCTTTTATACCCTCATGAGATATTAGAGTGGAAATGGAACACTATTTCCATGGATTTCATTATTTATCTTCCTATGTCATCTCGCCACCATGATGCCATCATGGTGATAGTTGACAAGTTGACCAAGGTGGTGCATTTCTCACTTGTATGCACAACATACAATGCTCCATTGGTGGTGAGAGTATTCTTGGATGAGATTGTTAGATTACATGGAGTACCTCACCATATCATATCTGACAGAGACTTAGTGTTCATATCAGCCTTTTGGAAGGCATTACAGTAGGCATTGGGCACATAGCTCAACTTCAGTTCAACTTATCACCCTAAGACAGATGGTCAGACAAAGAGTGTGAATCAGGTTCTAGAGGATATGCTCTATATGTTTGTTATGGGTCACTTAAACTTCACCCTAAAGTAAAGTGACAAAAATGGAAGTTTGGAAAGGAGTGGGAGGTTGGGTCAAACACTCAACCTTACCCACACCTCTTTCCAAGGCTTGGGGAGTCTTCAACACCCCTAAATTGTGGAGGAATCAACTTCAAGGCTCTCTCACATTGGTGAGGGTACCTTGGGGTTTTGTGGGCTTTCATGGGAGGATAGGATTGGGGCACTTGTGGTACCCACATCCTTCTTTGGCTCCACTTTTCTCTCCCACATGTGTGAGAGAGCACAAGTGGACGGGGCAAGACTTGGTGGAATGGGAGGGTGACATGTGTCACCCCCACATTCCATGAAGCTTGCAAGTGGTTGTGAGGAGGAAGGATAAGGTGACATGTGTCATCTTCCCATTCCTCAAGGCTCATGAGGAGAGCCTATTTTAATCCCTCTTGAAGAGAGGGAGAGGGTTGTTGATTTAATTTTATTTTTTTAATTTTATTTGAATTTGGGGAGAGAGTTAGAGGAGTTTTTGGAGGCTCATTTGGAGAGGGACTTGGAGGTGGAGTTGGAAGGGTTCTTCTTCAACTATCTTTCTTTTGGGCTATTTAAGGTAGGATTCAAGGCTTGATGCCCTTCCTTATGTATTTTACTTTACTTATGTGTGGCATTGTGATTGTTTGTTTGTGTTTTGTTGTTGTGGAGTTTTATGGGTGTATGTAAGAGCCTCTCCATTTGGAGAACATGCTCAACATGTGTGGGGTGGGGGAGGAGTGAACCTCCTTGAGGTCACCTTCTAGTTTTTGGTATTTTGGCCTTGAGGGCAAGTTGTGGTTATGAGCATTTTTGAATGGCTTGAGATCCATGGAGAAATATGTGTGATTTGGTATAAATGTGTTGGCTTGAGGCCTTGTTAGAGTTGAGTTTTGAGATATTTGGAGTGGCACTCTTGAGTTGAGTGATGTCCACTCCCCTACCCCTTTAAACTCATTTATATGAGTTTTGGTTTGTGCAAGCCATGTGTGTTCTTCATGTTTATTTGTTTTGTGTGTTTTGTTGTGTTGTGGAGTGAAAGTTCCTTGTGTGTGGATGACCTCCAAGCTCGGAGGTGACTTATTAGTGAGTCTATGGTAGGGAGGAGAGCGGTATTTCATGGATTTTTCCTCCTTCCAATACTTGTTATTTGTAGGTTTATTGTAGCATTGGATCTTGGAAGAGAGAGGCTATGAATCTTTGAATTTTGTCATTTTGGCTCCTTGAGAGCCTTGGCCAAGTTTGGCCTTTGTGTAGTTTGTTTTCAAGATAAGAGAGAAGATTTTTCCTCTCTTATTATGTAAAGATAAATGTTTACATTTTGGATTGTATGAATTTTATTTTTGAAGTTGAAAATAAAATATAGAGATCGTTTTATTTTATGAGATTTATGGAAATATTGCAATAAAAAAAATTTGTATGTAATGTTTTGTTTTATATTATTGTCAAAATATGCCTAGAAATGGTTCTTCATTTCATATGATTTCCAAGTAAAGGAAAAGATATAGTTGTTGTTTTCAAGCTTATAGGTGCAAGAAAAAATACATCTCAGTTGTTGTGTTTCTTTATTAAAACAATATATATATATATATGAATCTTGTTTTTTCAATTTAATGATTTTATATATATATATATATATATATATAGTTTAGTTAGTTGCTGATTTTATTTCAATATATATATATATAATACATTGTTGTTTTCTTTTCAAATATATATATATATATATATATATATATATATATATAAACTGAACATTTATTAAAATCCTATGGAGAAAAGAAAACTTAATAACAAAATATTTTTTATAGAACCAAATATAATAGCGAACTCTATTTGGCTGATATATATATTTTTTTGAAGAAGGAAATGTGTTAAGGATTCGAAGGACGACGGCCTCACCATTGCCGCCCCCCCTTCACCACTTCACTATATGTGGAGTGGGGGGTGGGACATTAGTAGCCCCCCCCCCAAAAAAAAAAACCTTTTTTTTAATGGGTCAAACAAAAAAAAACACAACATACCCCTGTGCGGTGGCTTAGCCCTTCTACCCATCACCCCTCTAGTGGTCGTTGACCCTTCTTTGCTTTCCCTGTATATATATATATATATATATATATATATATATATATATATATATATATATATATATATATATATATATATATATATATATATACGCAAAATAGAAAGAAGGTTTTAAACAAATATGCTTCTATTAAATGAGTATACCTCCATGGCAAAGCCATGGTTGCCTTATACCTGTGACCTGCAACACAAGAAAACAATGAAGAAAGAAATGAGGAGATTGAGAGAAAGAAAAATGGAAAGAAAAGAAAATGATATGAAAGAATGTAGGGTTAGGGTTTTATATTCCTCCATAAGGAAACTAATTTTAAAATGAAGATCTTTTAGGGCTTTTTTTTTTCAATTTTATAATTGTTTAACTTGAGAGGAAATTTATTCCCTTCTCTTTTATTTTGAGTTTTCAAAATTAGTTGTTTTATTGAGTTGGGGTTTGATTTTAATTTAATTTTAAATGGTGTTATGAGGACACCTTAATTTCCTTTGGTATAATTCTTTTACCTCATTGAGATTAAATTTTATTTAAACTTTTGTGGGGAAAATTGAGATAAATGTTTTGGGAACTCTTTATTTTCTTAGGTAAGTTATTTCAATTTTATATTGAGGTGTATTAGATTAATGAGGTGTTTTATTTACTTAGGATTAGGAATTTAAAACTCTTCTATTTCATTGTATTAGTTTCTTTAGAGTTTAATATTTCAACCTTGAGGGAAATATTGATTTTAACTAATTATTTAGAAATGGGTTTTAATTATTCTTATAAGTATCCTTCGAATTTAACTATTGTAACCTTATGTATTTCTAAATCAATTTAATTTAATTATTTGTATGTGGGATTTAATTGATGGAGGTTATTTTAATTTAATCTAGCTTGTTTTAATTCATTAATTAATTCGTTTAACCTACTTTAGTGAGCTTAGGGAACCTATGATTAAAATTCTATTATTAGAATAATTCCTATTCATGCTCGAGAGGCGTTATGCTGCCGCATTTTTCCTAGATTTAGGGTTAAATTTTCTTAGTGACTTAAACCTTGTGTAGAGTAAAATTTTAATGTTTTCACAACTAGTTGATTGATTAAGTGGTTATTTAATTCTTTTAATGCTATAGAATTAAGATTTTGATTTTGAATCGTATCGAATTCTCGTCACTCACCTAAGAAAACTTAGGGTGTAATGCCGCGCCATGAATACCTCAAAGAACATCATATTTATGCTATACGCAACAGGAATTTTTTTTTTATACAAAAGATAGAAATAACAAAGTAATATTAACACATCATTTAAACTAATGACTTGTCCTCTAAGATAACATGACTACATTACTTGACGAAACAATTAACACAATCTAACACACATCATGAATTAACATCAGTAACTCATTGTAAACCTAATGCACTAATTCAATAAACATTTACATATATATGACTTCATATAAGTATTCATCAGGATCTAGTACATAGTTACAATTTTTCCTGACATATGAATACCACATTACATCATTACATTATCATCTTCTAAATACATAAGAATACATACATAATGAATCATCTGATACACAGGCTAGTACAAGAGCATAATAACTCTCTCCATAAACAGGTACATGATCTGAATCTGCTACAGGAGTTACCACCTTCTTGCACATGAACAAAGGCAAGGAAAAACCAATGGAGATAAGCACATCCACCCGACCATGTGGAACCCTAAGGTCCACCCCCCGTGCTAGGAGATAACATAAGGTCCCAAACATCAACCAGTCAGGTAGACAATTAACTAATTTGAACAAGGACTGAACAAGACTCCATTACAACACATGACAACACCACAAGCAACTCAAATCACTTCCAGAGGCAACACACGACGAATGGGGAGAGACAACTAGGGAATGCTAGGCTGCAGTAGGAAGAGTGTCATCGCATGGTCCTGACATGGGTTATCCTGACAGCCTCTCACTAGGTGCCAGCCCCATAGGGTGACATATGCAGAATCAACCTTCCTTTCGTGAGGACAAGGAAGTTGATCTTGCCAACCAGGCCTTCTCTACCCATCCTTAGTCTAAACAAGCACTACAGGCATGGGAGAGGAATTCCAATTATCTTGTTAATGTGTGTTTTACCCTTTTCCCCCCAGTTCATTTTTAGGTTTTCACTTAATTAACAACTTTCAATGGGTTATCCTGATAGCCACTTTGGACGCCGACCCCACATTGAAAGCCACTCCCCTACCAGCATCTAGAAACCCTAACATCATGCAAGACAATCACTATTATACTGATAAGTGCATATAAACAATGCTAGGCATTTACCTTCTTGCATACAAAACATAAGCACAATGACCAACCTATACATCATTGTCCCAAAACTTTTTGTTGTTCAATCGCAATAACCATAACAACACATATCCAGAGCAAGGTATGGGTCATCTTGCTCGCAAATCTCAACCATGAACAAAATAGTTTCTCATTACAATTTCCAAGATCTCCCCATTACAATACTAAACATAAGCTCGACATCAACACTTCTTTGAAGGAGATTTAAACCCATCATAATATATTCACAACACAGTATGTACATCATCTCACAAAATTGTTTACCAAGACCCACTTACATAGACAAAGACATCATGTTCTTACAACATCCTAATTTCAAGACACCCATCAACATAATACATACAACCAATCATATTCAACCAATAGCAAGATTACATATACAAAAGAATCATACAAAAGACTACCCCTCTCAGCCTCTGGAATCAACTTCCACTAGACACCACTGTAACACAACAATCGACATCCACTCTAAAAACACAGCTTCATCAAATAGACGAATCCAATTAAAATCCCATAAGTGCAATATAAAATATGACATACTAACCATGGGTCTTCGAGACAGTAACGGTACTCATAAGATGCCCAATTGATATATGTGAGTAAGATATTCCACAATATGCATTTTATCTTTAACACACACACATAAACCCTTATTGTCACCTTACCAATGCATTAAACATAAGGCCCACTATCAACCAATTAAAACACATTTTCCATACAAACGATAGGTTCACTGCTAACCCAAAATCAAGTAAAACATCACCTCGATTCACTAGTTAGGAACTTTTGATCTACAAAACATATATGTTCACAAATTAACGTTCTAGAAGATAAACAACATCATGTAGTTAAATGTACAATCCTATAATCTACCATAAGGCATTAATGACAATAATCTTGTCAAGCATTTATACTTCCATCAAGTCTAATCATTAAGTTCAACCCACAAATCTTACCTATGCTATAAGTTTTACAAAAGTAAATTTCAATCAACATATTCTATCCTACTCAATATTTCAACCCTGAACTAAAATATCCTTTAAAGTTACAAGACACATCATCTAATTTCCTATCATTCACTCGCACAAGTTTAATCATCCTATAACTTGTTTAGCTACAACTCTCTATTCAAGACAAGAATTAACCAATAACATATTTATCATTTTAAAACAACTTTCTTTTAAATTCGCTACCTAACACCCTAATTTATTCCAAAAACATAGCCTTATTCTTTTTCATACATTTACTTCCATGAGCTTAATATACCATATCATTGCTTAGTAAAATGATTTATTTAATAAAATATCTCAAGAAGAATAAAACCATTCTAAGGAAGTTTATCTACTAATGAAACCATTAGTAAATCTCACCTTAGTAATCTATTTATCAAATCAGCATTCTACAATTATAAAAAATTTATTTATTTATTTATTTATTTTAAAGAAATAGCAATTTAAGTCAAAGATAAATTATTCTTATATTCTTTCTAAATTTATTTCCACCTTTCATGAAGGATAAAAAAAAAAAGTTTGTGCCACCGATAGGTAAGCTTGCTAGATTTTAATTAAAGTAAGGAATTAATTTAAAAGGGGTTCCCACTTACTTAGCACCAGAGAGATATCTAGGAAGGAACAATAGAAGCTAATAAAAATCGATTAGAGAGCTTCAATTAAACGGATCGATCAGAAGGGTATAAGGAAATCGAAGAAGAAGATAAGAAAAGAGTTAATTATTTTAAAGAAAATGTCTTCAAGCCCAAGGAAAATATTCCAGAGAGTGAAAGGAATAGAGACAATTCAAATTATCTTTGCGAAATCATTACAAGGAGATGGACCTTTAGGGTCACCCTGATTAGATAAGGAGGTTTTAAAAGAATATTTCTAAATCCAAAGATTGCATTCCTAGATTCTAGGAAGAACAACCAAATCTATGTAGTGCAAAAACTGATTGTGATTACCTTTATGATTTGATATTACTAAACAGAGTATCACTTTCCACAATTGGTTCATCTAAACAAAATATTTTATAAGCCGCTATGGGATGAAAGATGTATGGTGGGAATGTAGATAGATATAGGATATGTTCAAAATGGAATTGTTGAAAGGGCTATATAAACTTTCAAGTAAACACAATTAGCAGGTATAAAGCCAAGCTCCACAGCCTTTGCCAGCATCCTCCCTGCCTGCGTCAAAGTGGGGGTCTTGGAACAGCATATGGGCATCCGTCAAAGGATATATGATAGAGGGATTTTGGCAGATGCTGTAGTTGTAATTGTCCTGGCAGACATTTATGCCAAGCTGAGCTGGAAATCCAAGTCAAAAGGCATTAGGTCTGATTGCTTGGAGAATGGAGTTAGATCCATATTTGATCGGCTTCAACTTGTGATACTGTTTGTTGTGAAACTTTATTTATCGAAGTGATACCAAAAAAAACACCAACTTGAAATGAATGAGGAACTCAATGTCAATAATGAAGTGCCCTTTAATTTGGCTTTGAGTCTGCCGAAGAATGTCTTGACTTCATGAGTGAAATCCAGCCAAATGTTGCACGATAGTAGAAGTGATGTCTTGGTCCTTTTGCTGCTGGGACATCTGTAGCTAGAAGAGCAACACAAATCTCATAAGGTGCCAAAGGTTGGAGGCCATAATAGACTTCAATAGGAGGATGTCCTTTAGAAGCATGAGTAGCTTGGTTGTAGCTATGATGAATGAAATGCAGATAAGTGTTCCATTGCATGTTCTTTTGATAAAAATTCTAGAGCATGGACTAAAGTGTAATTAACAATTTTGGTATGACCACCAATCTGCAGATGAAAAGAAGTCAAGATGTGCAACTGGCAGCTGAGAAGCTTCCACAATGATCACCAAATGTGACTCAAGAAGTGTTGGTCATGATCTCAGATGATAATTAGCCGCAGCCAAAAAATGTTCAAGATGTGCTTTAACTTATGCATAAAGGAATACAATCCTCATTCCGGCATAAGCTGCGTTGAGCATATAGATTATGATAGACGCATGGTAGAGATAAGGAGCAGGAAGATGGATGCAATTTTTTAGACATTGACAAACTTCATTACGAAATGTCATCCAACCTAAGATTACAAGATACACACAAAATGGCATTGTTGAAGGGCTTTAAACAATTTTCAAACAAAGGCAACTGACATAATTCAAAAGTGAACCATTTGATGATTGCATAATATGTACAAAGGAGAGCAACAACGATTGTTAAATGAGCAAGGTTGGTCTTTTTGGGCCGCGCCAACCATCAGGAGAAAACCCTAAACTTGTTCATTGAGATACCTGTCAAATCTGTACTAGTTGAATTTATGTGTTTTCTTGGTGCCCATTGATCACATATGAATATATCCTCAGGAGTATTTGCAAAATTCACACGAAATAGATTGGTTGGCCTGGTAGACATACATGCAAGATGTGGATGCATAGGCAAGGCATGGGAGCTGTTCGTTAGATTATCTTATAACAAATCTCTTGGAATGCAATGGTTGTAGAATAGGTACAAAATGGATTTGTTAAAAAGGCTTTAGAAAGCAAATGGAATCGGCAGGTGAAAAATCCAACACAAAGGTTGTAGGATATGCACAATAAAGATTTGTTGAAAACTAAAAAGTGATCTCTGATAGATGACATCTCATTAAACGAAATGACAGCATGATATGAACAACATGGATTTATTAAGAAGGCTTAAAATTGTTAAGGAAAGAAATAACAGTTTATACCAGATGAAATGACCTTTGAAATGTAAGGAGAGAGAGTAATGCTGTGAGATATGAGAACCTTTTCCATTGTTTAAAATTGAGATATAGATCTTGTTGAAATTACTAACCTGAAGCTAGTTGAAGTAATCTGAAAACAAGCTTGGACTGTTATATTGCTTATCGTAGCACCAGATCTCCTACGAACGAAGATGGGACTCAGATCGATATGCAAGAAGAAGTTAGGGTCTGCTAATAGGCATTCCACATTTCAGAAATTGGCAGGAGTAAAGCTTGAAGCCAAAACCCTCCAAATTTTTCTTCCCCCCCATTCACAGCAAGAATCTTTCCTTTATATTTGTAAGAGTGCAACCACCAAACGGGGAAAACCAACTAACTCAACTAATTACTAAACATTAAATTTATTAAGCTCACAGTTATAAAATAATTACCCAATCCAATTTATTCATGTAGACGGGTAATTTGTTTACCCCCACATTTACACAAACCATAATATTAATTATTATTAATTTAACATTTCATGCACATTAATAATAATCTATTATATTTATTGCTTCATAAATAACTTATTAAATAATAATAATAATAATATGATATAATCACATTAAATATTATAGTGGGTTAAATAATAGTATACTATATAATTTCTATTTTTTTTTGCCACAACGAAAACTAGGCATACATAATTACCCCACTGAGCAAGAAAGATCTCAAATGCGACATGTTGTGTGGTTACACAACACGCCCCATTTTGACTTGGCAAAACAGGGACCCAACTTCTTTTGGCTTGGCTTGTGTTGTCTGTTTTCTGGCGGTTTGGTAAAAATCAGTCAAGTGCATCATCACGTTGAGTTAGGATGAGGTAAGTCCCCAATATGAGGTCAGGTTGTCAAAATTCATATTTCGTATCTGTGACCTCATATTCTGAAAGAACATTAAATTTCATGCAGGTTTGCCTTTTACATCACCTTGATATTCATCAGGATGTGAGAGTTATGAACAGTCAAAGTCTTGGTCAAACCTGATATTCGCAAGAGGGGGGGTCATATTTTATAATATGAGTCATGTTGTTTAAACATCGTCGTCATATTTGAGACATCCCCTGATATATCCTGCGGCTCAAATATCCGGACGTCAACTTTAAATGGTAGTAAGTCTTTCCCGTCAAGCGGTCTTTTATACCGCGAACATCATGTTTTGAAAAGTAACCCGATATTCGTTAATATCATCCTGACGAGAAATATCACCCTTAACAAACATCCTGATGACATCATCTGAATATGATAAACGAAGAAACAAACATCCTGATGACATCATCATCATATTTACATTTTGACAGGATATTTTGTAAACATGATCATGTTCGCCCAATATGACGATGACGTCATGAAGCATTTCTGATACAAAGAATGAATATCATGATGACGTCATCCTGATATTCCGAAAGGAGGATGAGCAAGCTTGTCTCATCATCACCTTATTTTTAACATCACCCGATAAACTAAAATATCCTCATGATGTGCTAAAACGTAAACAAAGGGTGCATTGTTACCCGAATCTTGTCGCGATAACAATTTCAATGTTGGGGAGAATGATATCGAAAAGTAACCCGATATTTGTGAACTATCATCCTATCCTCATGATATCCCATCATATGGATATCCCCCCACTCCCTTTGCTGTCATTATCATTAAATGCGCGCAGATATGGTAGGTGATTCCCGCCGATCCCGGAACCCAATGAAATACCTGGCGAGATCCTGAGTTTTCACACGAATGATCAAAGATTGCAATCTAACTTGTTAGAGGTGCCCTAAATTTACCCTAACTACGAGGTTAAAAGGTAATTCAACCGCCATTGTTACATTTACCTACGTTAAAATTGTTTTACAGAGCACTAGCCTCCATATCCGCATAACAGCTACCATTGCGCAATTCGAGCTCACAGATAGAAGGAAGGAAGTGATCAGCAGTTGAATCAAGAGCGTCTTGATGATATACTGGTATAAAGGAAAATCTGCATAACCAGGTAAGTAAACTGAAACCCTCATCATGTTGTTTCTAAATGATGTTGAAAGTTCTAGTTATGTATCCATGTAAGTAATGTGAAATTGATGCAATAGGCATGATATTTGCAATATGTATGCATGCATATCCCTGTTGTGAGAAGAAATGTTGTTAATTGCAGGTACCCATGGCTGAAAAATGCTTAGTCAAGAATCAGGAGGAATTCAGCAGGCCTATGTTCTCTTCCCAGAGAGGGGTCCTGTTCAAATATGGGGCAATTACAGACACCCACCAGGGGATTACTAACCTAGAAGCCTGGTCGGCCAAGCTGAATGATGGACAGGACAAGAGTCCGGTATTGGATGCAGTGCTTGTATCAAGTATGTGGAACGCTGCTGGCTTCCCATACTCCATGGAGTCTCCGGAGCTAGTCATTGAATGTGCCTGTAATTATAACCCTCAGACGAGGCAGGTGGTGAAGCATGGGAGGGTATATGCAGACCTATCCATCAAAGGTCTCTCCCGGACATTTGGACTGCCAATGGGCAGTAAGGTAAAGAGTGTAGACTTGAAGAAGTCCGAAAGAGAATACAAGGCCAACAAGAAGGTGGCCAGAAAGAACATGTACGCTTGGCGGGCCGAGAACAGTACATACAATGCAGTGGCCAAGCTCCCCGTGCACATGTTCAAGTTTGATTTCAATGAGGAGTATCAGTACGTGATTGCCCTCCTGAACAGGGTGACTGGCCAGCCTGATACTGGTGAATTTAGAGATTGGATGTACGGCAGAATAATGATGTGTCTGTATGCCGACATCAAGCCACTGTGGGGCCAAATAATTAGCGATGCCCTACATGAGCAGCTGATGAACCTGGGAGGTTCATATTGTGCATTCTACATGACCTCCTATATCGTGTATTCTTGTGCTTATAGGGGCACTTTTGATGCCCTGGTGACAGATGGAAAACTGACGGGCACAAATGCAGCATATATCTAGGATCATCATCCCCAGCTGCAAACAACGAACTATATCAAAGATTACAAACTGGTCAATGATGCATTCTCTATGCATCTGGTAAGGACCATGGAAGATGACAGAACCAAAAGGTTGAGCATGGAAGCTCAAGAGGCAGTATACAAGCATGGGGCATGGTACATACAATTTGCCACCTTTTCTTATATCAGGATAGAAGGTTTTGAAGGACATCCCCTGATGCTGCCAAGATATCCTACTGATGCAGTAGTGTTAATGGAATTTATCAGGCAGGGCTCCACCATGATACAAATGTACAAGGATGCCAAGAAGCTGCCACTAATTTTGTTCCCAGTCAGCATCGGCAACTACATGTGCCCTGACTCTGATAATATAAAGAAGGTGATGGTCACTCTGAACAAGATGAATCTACTACCTTTTCCGATAACCAGACCATATGATCCTTACGGTAGGATACAGAAGATCCTAGGAAAGCGTATTCACCAGAGGCACCTAGAAGATTTTTGGGCTGACTGCGAAGATGAGGCAGAAGCCAGGAGGAGGAGGTATCAGAGGTTGACTCTGAACCAGATCAGGACATTTGATTGCATATCCCTCCCTCAGCAGCTGAAGAGTGATGACGGCAGGATAATGGCAGACGAATATGAGCAGAAGAAGATTTACAATGATACCATCTCTGCACTTGACCTCACCATGCAGGAGGATATGTCCTTGGACCCATTCTTTGCCAGAACCCTACACTTGACCCAAGCTTGGGTAGATGCACAGGTAGAGGCATTGAAGAAGAAAGGTGTTGCCATCACGGTGGACAACAAAAAGAAGGGGCAGGACATCCCTGCAGATGAATATGATGACTTCCTGCTGGAGAAGCGGAAGACTAAGGGAGAGAGGATCCCTCCACCACAGCAGCCTAGCAAAAGGGCCCCAAGGGGCAAGAAGGTGGAGAAAGGACCCAAAGGGGTCATGATTGAAAGGGCAGTATTCACAGCGGAGGAGGCAGCCAAATCAGGATCAGAATCAGATTCTCCTCCAAAGCCCAAGAAAACCAAGACAGCAGAGGCTGGAATCACAGAGACCCAAGAAGTGGGTCAGTCATCCAAACAACCAAGCAAAGATATCCTCATGGAGGAGGAGCCTGAAGAAGAGGAGGAAGCTCCACTGGTAATCAGAAGAAAAAGGAGAGCTCCACAGGTGTTGGTTCCCACCACACCTAAGAAACCAAGAACCTCCATGAGAGGTGAAATAAGTCAACCCCCAGCACAATTACAAGGGGCAGGTAGTGAAGCGTCGAAGGAACTTCAGCACAATGTTTCGCTTCCTACCATTGTCAAGTTCAAGACTGAACTTGCTGAAGAACAACAAAAGGAAGCATCTCAGACACAAGCGGAAAGGCATGCCTCGCTAGACGAGATAATAAACTTGTCTGATGATGAGGTGGTGTAGGATGTGGCTGCACAAGAAATGGAAACACTTGCTGCTGATGCAAGTGTGACTCCTCACAAGCCTCCAACAGTTCAAACAGCGCTTGAGGAGATGAAACAAGTAGAAGCAGAGCGAGAAAAGAGCCCGGAACCAGAAAAGAGCCCGGAGCAGGTAGCTTACGACATAGGGCTGGACACACTGATTGCTGAGGTGACAAGTCCTGTAGTGGTAGAATTGACAAAAAATAGGATGGAAGTCCTGAACAGCCAACAGGATCACCTGATAAGGGCCACCTAACAGAGGAGATAGAGATGGCAGAAGCAGAAGGCCATGCTCTTGAATCAGGCCAACAAAGCCCACAAGATACATCAGCAGGACCTGCTATAGTAGAGGTCCAAGAAGCAAGGGCTGATGAGAAGAAGAATGAAGAAATAGAAGATCCAGCTGCTAAGGCACAAGAGGTGGATAGTGCAGGAATAGAACAAATAGCGGCTGCAGAACAGATGCCATCACCTCAGGCAGATCCTATGATATCCGGTACGGTGGACATACCACCAGAAATCGAGAAACAAAAGGAGGATGATCAACATCCACAAGGGGAAGAACTGGGAACAGGTGAAGTAATAATGGAGAAAGAGCATGATCATCATGATCTACATACAGGTACACCGCAAGGTTCCCCACACAAAGAAGATGCTCCCCCAGAAAAGGAAGTTCCTCAACAGGAGGAGGCACCACAGGATCAGTAGCAAGGCGAGCATCAAGAGAGAGAAAAGGAAAAATCACCATCTCCACAACACGTGTTGATAGAAACGGGAGATAGGGGTGAACAGCATCATGATGCTGAAAAGCATGATCAGGTGCCTCCATGGTTAGAAAAGGAGGTAAATGTTGAGGAGGAACTTGAAATCCAAGAGTTCAACGTCTCCACCCTGTTCTCCGCGGATATAATGAAGCCCAGGAGAAAGACCAGAATGACTTTGGCCATCAAAAGAGATCCGGCAAACGGGAGAAGGACCGCACAAATTGTTGTACCTGCGGTAGAGAAGGAGAAAGGCAAAAACACTGTGGATGAATTCCAGATAAGCACAGTAGATTTGGGTTTTGCCAATGAAGAGCAGGAAGGTCAAGAGGGAAAAGACATCATAGACTCTCTAATTCAGAAAGTGAAAAGAGAGAAGGAGAAGAATAAGCAACATAAAGAGCACATTGCTCAGTTGCATGCTTACATTAAAGGCTTAACCAATCCTGATGATACTACAAGTGAAGCTACAGTTCCATTGACTGCCATTTCTCAGGAGGAGGTAAATAAACTGGACCTCATGAAACATGAGGATTCCGTAATAAGAAAATAGATGTCATCCACATTGGATGATGCTATAGAAATAATGAAGGGTTCTTTGAAGAGGTGGAGCATATTAAGTGACTCCAAAACCAAGGTGGACAAATTGCAGATGCAGACCGGAAAAAGGTCTTATAAACTGGAGAAAGTCCTCAGCCTGTTGGGAGAAATAAGGAAGATAAACCCACAACTGCTTATCAGTAAGCAGGTATTGAATAATAATACTGCATTATTAATAGACATCTGGTACAAGGATGTGCAGTTTGAATGCGGAATCCTCAAGAGATGTAATAATAAGCTGAGGGAGATCAGCATGAGGCTACGTGATTTAATGGGCATTGAGGCAGACATGCTAGAAACGCTAGAGGGCAAAGTGGAAGGGAAGATAGAGAATCAAGATGAAGATTCTGCCCTTAAGGCTCTGCGCAGTAACTTCCAAATGGAAGATGATGGTCCACTCATCCACTTGTCAGAAGAAGTGATAAATAAAATCATGAGGATCAAGGTCAAGATGGAGACCTACAATGAGACATTGCAGGATAGGGAAAATAAGCTGGATAATAGCAGGGATAAGTATGAGGCACACAAGCACGCCATTATCAAGGCAAAGACTCAAGATGGCGGAGGAATAGATCAGGTTGTGCGGTCATATGAACAGATCCAGAGCAGCATGCAACCCCATATGCAGCAACATCATCATAAAGATAGCGAAGGTTCAGGAAGTGATGCACATGATGATGACCCGCATGCATCAGCTGAAGAGCATGATGGAGATACATCGTGAGGGGGAATATTTTGCATATGCAATAGAGATAGTTGCCAGCTGGCAACTTGTGCCATTTTGTAAAATTGACAAGTCATGAAATGATGACCATGGATTTGTATTGACATATCAGATCCGTAGATCTTTTGTAACAGATTCCTCACCTTATTCTATAAAAGGTGGTGGAATGCCTTGTTATATTCATTCGAAACTTAATTGAAATCTGTTTGCTGAAATATTCAGGGCTCATTTCAAAGCTGCTGTATATGTACATGTCTTTTGCATACTTAATGAAAGGGAAGAGTATTTTGATTACAAATCTTCGTAAATCTTGAGTAATCTGTGTTTGAATTCTGGATATGTGTTTTGATTAGCTGCATCCCTTGGAGTGCTCATCATGTTGCATGTATTGTTTTCATTCATTATCCTCTGAAGTTTGCATCAACTGTATCTAGCTGTGGAATGTCCTGGTGAACATATGGTTTGATTTCTTCTCCTCATGACAGTATCAAGCATGTATGTGGATCAAAAGCTAAAGGTTCAACTTAATTAGAAGTATCTCCTTTAATTTCTTTCAATTTCAGAGCATCTCACCATCACAGTTGCAAATAACTAATAATCTCAAGCAAACAACCCAAAATATGCAGACATCTCATAGATAATCGCAAATATTTAGCATATTTGAACACTAAGCATGCACAATTGAAAATATCATGCAAAGATCGAGGTATTTTACTTCTTTTCATCAAATAACTGCATAATTTGACTTCTCTGTAAAGAATTTCTCAGGAACGTCATGATGATAGTATATTTTCACGTAAGACCCCAAAATGGAAACAACAATTCACATTAACTACTGAGTAACGTCAGTCGATTAAGACCTAATCACTGGAGACTTGGGATCATGAATTCTCTAAATTCACTGTATCTTTCAAGATGAATAAAGGTTAATGTGTACTCTTATTCTATGTTTGTTTGTGACTAACATCATGATCAACATAAATTGGCACTAGAAGGAGGGCCGTCCAGAAAACCACGCTCATCATCATTATTTTCAGGTTTGATGACGCATAGAGTAAGGTAACCTCAGATCACCTGTGAATTTCATTAAATTACGTAAATAATTACTGTGAGAAGTTTGTACGTGTTCATTCTATGTAAAGATTTCTAGGTCTCACGTAAATATTGCAAGCTTTACAGTAAATCGTTGTGAATTCACTAATATCGGCCAAAGATAAGTAAATTTGTTCAAAATTTTGAAGAATTTAGGCCAGAGACACTTGAGATCTCGTGTTACGGGTCAAGATACCCCAATATCCTGTCATATTTACAGTATCTTCGCAAATATTTCATAAATATCCAATCTGATTTGCCATCTGACCGCAAATATCACCTCATCCGGTGGAATCTAGCCAATATTTGCAAAGTTTCAGCCAATTTGCCTCCAAATCGAGAAATCCTGGCTCACAGGATAAATACCAGGTCTAGACCTAGTGAAATTTTTGAAGAATTGCCTGTTAGAGGTTTCAGACCTAGGACTGTAGACATTCATCATACTCCAGGGTCTAGTGCATCTAGAGCTTCACCAGGACCTCCTCCTGTAACTCCTGTTGGTTTGCAAATACCTTCCGGTATATCCGCCACACCTCCTGTTCAACCTCAGGGTATACCTTTAGTTCAACCTCAGCCAGCTGCACCACCAGTTCAACCCCCTCAGGTTGCAATGTCTTTCTTTGCAGCAGAGTCACCTTTGACCTTTAATGCATATCACGAGTTACCAAAGAATCTGGACAAACTTTGTCCAAAATATCATCCTTATCAAGATGCTGATGATCATATCAGGACATTTAAAGAAGCTTGCTACAGAGCCAGAATAGAACATCAGGACGTGGTGTGTAGATTATTTCCTTTTTCCTTAGGGGAAGAGGCTTATAATTGGTTCATCAGTCTTGGCCAAGCCTCTGTTGGTTCATGGGCTGTCTTAGAGAAAGCTTTTCTTGACAGGTTCAAGGTCCCTATTGATCCATCCATGAATTATCACATGTTTGCTACAATCAAAAGATTTGAGAATGAGCCTATTGCTAATTTCAATGCTAGGTTCTAGAAAATGTTGTCCAAGCTAGTTGCCCCATATGTAGTAGTTGATGCTGCTACTAGGAGTATCTACTATTCAGCCCTAGATCCATTAACTTCCATGTTCATTAGGAGAACACATCCAGAGATCACTACAGTGACAGGAGCTTTTCAAGAGGCTATCAAGGTAAATCAGCAGTTGATACCTGCCCCTACTCCAAATATAGTATTCCCTACTTTGCGTGGCATGCAGTCACAATATCCTGTACAGTATCCTGCACCGTATTCACCACAGTATCCTGCACAATATCCAAATGGAGCAGTGATACCTCCGGCAGTCATGCCTGCACCTTTGCAAGCACCTCCACTGAGTATTATGCCTCCTCCTAACGGAAATGGCCAACTACCACAATATCCTGCACATGCTCAGACACCTCAGGGTACTGATCTATCCAACAGTAACCATGGATCCTCTTTTTTCATGCCTCAGACCGAAAATGTAGTTGCCAAAGCTCAAGAGGAAAAGGAAGAAATCAAAGAAATTTCTGCTCAGTTGAGAAAACTCACCACCGAAGTAACACATCTGAGAAATCAGGGTTTTTATTCCCAGTCAGGTTAGAATAGGAATTATTCCAATGATAGACCAAATTATCCTGACAGAGGATATAACAACAATAACTTCAACAATAATGGTGGAAATAACAATAATCCTCCTAGACAGCCCAAAATATGGAACTCCAGGCCAAATAATGGTTCATTACCATCACCCCTGGATAATCAGCTTCCAGGTGAAGCTAAACAGACTACTAGAGTCAATCTTGCTGAGGCAGCCCTTACCAATTGGTGTAGGATCCACAATACAAATGCACATGTAGAATTAGATTGTCCACAATTTAGGATTGCTGCCAGCATCTTTCAAACTGAAGTGTTTAACACTTCTGGAAATCCACCTCAGGCAGAAGGAAATGAGATAGTTCCTTGTGGATATGACTCAGCTTTTGTGCTAGAAATGTACACTAACCAGCCTCATCTGAGTTATGATCAGGCATGTGAAGAATCTGCCTTAACCTTTGAAACAAATTATGTTTTCCCCTTTGAGGATGAAAATGAACCTGCAAGAGAGCATGAGGAAGTACATGCATATCAGCAGCAATATCCTGGTAAGCACAATTATAACCTGAGGAGCAATGCCAACAGACCTGCTGGTCCATTGACATCATCTCTACCTCCAAACAACTTCAACACACCTCCTGATCCTAAGGCTAGCAATAACCCTGGGTTCCCTAAGGTGAATGCTCAATACTTGTCTCCTCAAAACACGGTAACAAAAGTCGTAAATGCACCTTAGGAGTCTGACAAGTTAGTCAGCTATTTGGCTGATGAAATGAAGAAAATCAAGATCAGCCTGTCCTTATCGGAGTTACTGAAAACTCCTGCCATCAAAAAGGCATTCATGAAGTCACTAGATGATCCTACTCCTAAAGAGGATAGTCATCTTTCAAGTCAATCCAATGGCAAAGATCATGCTGCTAAGGATAATATTATCAAGCCTAAAGTGTCAGCTACAGTCCAAGCCGCCGAAACCTCCCACATGACCTTGTATAGAGATAAAACTGAATCACCTCCGTTTCTCCTCACCATAAGAATGTTCAGCAAGAACTTGCACAACTGTTTGGTTGATTCAGGAGCCTCAACGAATGTTATGCCTTTGTCAATATGTAATGCATTAGGACTGCATCCTGCTAAATCCTTAAAGAAGGTCACTCAACTGGACAAGACAGAAGTAAGTGTAGTAGGAGAATTAACTCACATTCACATGCAGCTAGCATCTGATCCTAGGATCCAGTATTACATTGACATTCAGGTAGTTGACATACATGATACATATGGGATGTTACTTAGCCGAGATTGGTCTAGAACGCTTAACGGATATATGTCCACAGATTTCAGTCACATGTGGTTACCATGGAAAGGTATACCTAATCAGATCAAGATTGATGCTGAACCTAGGATGAAACATATGATCACAGAGTACAACAAAACAAATGAGATCATGTACGTAAACGTGGAGCATGGAGTTTATTGCATCAGGCCGCAGACTGTTAAAATAGAGGAGATCCTGATGCTTGATGTTCATCATCATCATGATGATGATCCTCATGAAGACCGGCTGGTTATAGAACCTGATAATGATCCAGATAACAAAAATGAAATGAATCGCTTCAGAGATTTTGAGATGCATTTATCTACTCAGGTAAAACGTTGTCAATTACTAAATATACCTGCTAATGACATCTTAATTGACGGATGGTGTCGATTACATGGTGAAGCACACTCAGAAAAGACTTGTGAACCATGCTTAGACATGATGATACTGGAGCAGACATATAGTGAGGCATCATCATCATATTCTGAGGTGAGTGCTACATCTGATGATGACGATGATACTAATTCTTATTTGTCTTCTGTAGGAACAGAAGAGTCGACAGATCATGATGAAGATCATATCCTAAAAGCAGAAGAGATCCTGGTGTCCGATCAGATAAATGATGCAGAAAAAGAAAAGATCACTCCTGGTAGCGATTGCTTCATGGAACTGGATTATGAGTTGTCTGATGAAGACAAAGGTAGTGACCTGACGAAGTTCGAAGAATTTCTGGTAAAAGAAACAGAGAAGATGACACGACAGCGTAAATCTCCCCAAGAGGTTTTAATTAAAGGTTGGTGTAGGCTGCATGAGACACCTCACTCAGAAACAACTTGCTCACTATGCTTACACATTTTGAAGAAGCATGCAGCTGTAGATCCTGAACATCATCCTCTTGCTGATATGGAAGAGAAAACAGAAAAGCCATCAGGCTCACAAAATAAAGGAAAGAAGAAACTTGAGGATGATGACATCCCCAAGTTAAAGTGGATATCAGGTAGAGCAGCAGCCAGAGCTGCCAGGAGAAAAGAAAGTTCAGCTAAGTGTCCTGCTGAGGATAAGCCTTGGATCCTGAGGTTTGATGGATCCAAATCTAAGCAAGGTGCTGGGGTAGGAATAGATCTCATTGATCCATCAGGAAAATCCTATTTAGCAGCTTACAGATTACAGTTCCCATGTACTAACAATGTAGCAGAGTATGAAGCTCTGATTCATGGAATGTTGTTTGCTCATAAGAAAAAAGTAAAGATCCTGCATGTCTTTAGGGATTCAGAACTAGTTGTGAGGCAGGTAAGAGGAATTTACTCCTGTAACTACAGAAAACTATCAAATTACAGGCATCGAGTGTGGGACCTGATTGAAGACTTTGATGCCTTTAATATCATTCACGTACCAAGAGAACAGAACCAGAGGGTAGATGCACTCGCCCAGGCCACCAGTACGTTGGAACCGCTGTCTATATTTGGTCTAAAGAGATTTTCAGTAGAATTGGTGTCAGTACCTTCAGTACCTGACAATGTGACTAATCTCCAGGTGTTTGATGATGATCAGCACATCTTGGACTTTATATCAAACAGAAACATATTTGAAGCTCAGATTATAGATGAGAATAGTATGGAAGATCATGTCTGGGAAGAAGATGAGATATTAGAGTTGCCTAGCAACAGAATTCCCAAAGGTATGATTGAATTAGAAAGAGCTTTTGATCTAGATAATATGCTTAAACATAAAGATCTGCCTAAGGCAGATGGAGGTCAATATTCACAAGTGAATATTGGACAAGCTGATGACAAGAGAAACGTCTTATTGGGTAAGGTTTGTACACCAGAAGAGTTAGAAGGAATAACTCAGGCCCTAAAGGATTACATACATGTAATTGCATGGACTTATGATGAGCTAAAGACATATGACACCTCTGTCATAACTCATACTATACCTCTCAAGCCAGATGCAAAACCTTTTAGACAGAAGCAGAGGCCAGTCAATGCTCTGCTTGAACCAATCATCCTTCAAGAGGTCAAGAAATTGTTAAATGCCCGGATAATATTTCCTATAAGGCACTCCACTTGGGTGGCAAATCTTGTGCCAGTCAGAAAGAAGAATGGAGACATCAGGTTATGTGTAGATTTCAGGAACCTGAACAGAGCATCAGAAAAGGATAATTATCCTTTGCCCTCCTTGGATGAAGTTCTACAGATTGTAAATGGGGCCAAAATGATGTCCTTCCTGGATGGTTTTTCAGGATACAACCAAGTAATGGTTGACAAAATTGACAAATTGAAAACTGCCTTCACCACAAAGTGGGGGATATTTGTATATAGACGTATGCCATTTGGACTTACAAATGCTGGAGCTACATTCCAGCGAGCAATGGACATAGCCTTCAGAGGCTTAATAGGAAAATCTATAGTCATCTACATGGATGACTTGACAGTATTCTCCAAGGAAAGGGGAATTCATGTTGCTGATCTCAGAAGTGTACTGAAGAAATGTGAAGAATATGGAATATCTTTGAATCCTAAGAAGTGCATATTTAGAGTCACAACAGGAAAGTTACTAGGCCACCTGATCACAGAAGATGGAATTATCATTGATCCTAATAGGGTGGAGTCTATTATGAAGTTACAACTTCCAGGAAGCAAAAAGGAACTTAAGTCTTACTTTGGTAAGATAAATTTTGTGAGGAAGTTCATCACCGGCTTTGCTGAAATTGTCAGACCACTAAATGCCATGTTGAAGAAAGATGCACCAATTGAGTGGACACCAGAAGCCAAGGCTGCTTTTGAAGATATAAAGAAGGCCATTTCAGATGCTCCTGTCCTCATTAGTCCAGATTATACAAGAGATTTCTACATCTACTCATTTGCCTTAGAACATACTTCTGCAGCAGTGTTAACTCAAAGAAATGAAGAGAAAGAAGAGAAACCAATTGCTTTCATGAGCTATCCTTTCAGGGATGCTGAGTTGAGATATGTAGATGTTGAAAGATAGGCACTTGCATTAGTCAGAGTAGTAAAGAAATTCAGACATTATATACTGAGAAGCAAAGTGATTGCTGTGGTACCAGATGCAGTAGTGAAGATGCTGCTGATGCAGAGTGAACCTGGTGAAAAAAGGGCTAAATGGATTACTGTATTACAAGAGTACGATATGGAGATCACACCAATGAAGCTGGTGAGAGGACAAGCTCTAAGCTAGATGATATCTGAAACTAATCCAAACATCATCAGTCAGCAGTATGTGATCAATGAGAAAGACAATAGAGAATGGTATTCAGACATCAGGCACATCCTGATCACCGGAAGATGTCCTTCAAGAATGCAAGCTTCACAGAGAAGAGCCTTGAAGATAAGATCCCAGAAGTATATGATGAAGGGAGGAACCTTGTTTAAGAAGAATTATGAAGGAATATACCTGAGATGCTTAGAGAAACCAAAAGCAAATAAAGTTTTGACAGAGTTACATGACAAGTTTGGAACGGCACACGGATCAGCATTGGCCACAACACATGCAATCCTCAGAGCAGGATATTACTGGCCTACAATTTTTAAAGACACGGCTGATCATGTTAAATGTTGTCATGTTTGCCAGGTTGCTGCCAATAGAGAGAAATATGCTGCGCAACCATTGCAGCCAGTGGTGGAAGAGCGCCCATTTGTACAGTGGGGCATGGATTTCATAGGACCGATCAATCCTCCGTCTTCCTCAGGCCATAGGTATGTCTTAACGATTACTGACTATTGTACTAGATGGACTGAGGCTACCAGCAGCAAAACTTGCACTGCAGATGATGTCATTAAGTTTCTGGAAAGCAACATTGTCACCAGGTATAGAACTCCTTATGCATTGGTAAGTGATAATGGTTCTGCCTTCATTTCCACCAAATTGTCAAGTTGGGCTTTTGATCATGGGATCATACTTAAGTTTTCATCCAACTACTATCCCCAGGGAAATGGATTAGCAGAATCCACCAACAAGAATTTACTGAGTATCATAAGAAAACTGATAGAGAAAAATCCTAGGGAATGGAACTCATTTCTGAAATATGCCTTATGGGTAGACAGAACTAGAATGAAAATTGCATTAGGAAACTCACCCTTCCAACTAGTATATGGGGTAGATCCTATCCTCCCTGTAAACTTGAAAATTCCTACTCTACAGTTTGCCCAAGAATATCTAGGCATAGATAATAAGCAGGAAGTCAGGTTGCTTCAGTTGATGCACCTGGAAGAAAAACAGAGTCAAGCGATTGACCAATTTGCAAAACATCAGGCTGTTGTCAAACGCTGGTTTGACAAGAGAGCCAGAATTAAAGCTTTCAGGATATCCGATTTGGTCCTGATGTGGGATAAAGCCCATGAAAAGAAAGGTGATCATGGTAAGTTTGATAGATTATGGATAGGTCCCTTTCAGATTTCTGAGATCTTAGGAGACAGCACTTATAGGCTTAAGAACCTGACAGGCGAGGATGTTCCGTTGCCAGTCAATGGACAATTCCTCAAACATTATTTCCAGGCCTGAATGACTTCGTGACAGTCATATGTACCATATTGTATATTTGTATAGTTATTTGTATAGTTTCTTTGTTGTGCTTGTTTTGTTTTGTTGGTTGGGATTTTGTTCTAGTAAGTCAGGATGATGCACTTCATCACCCCAGACAATAATCAAGTTGTTAAGATACAAGTGATGAGAACACATTTAAACATAGGTTATGATTCATTCTAAAAAGTGTTCGTGATCAGGTTTGTGATATCTTTTCATCAGGGTGCTTCTTCCTGGTCAAAGTGAATCCATCACAATGAAACACCTAACAGCCTTGGGTTTGTTGAACACACTAGTATAGGTGTTAAGTGAAAAATCTAAAGGGACTCCCTTGCTACTAGTGCAATCTCCAACCTAAAGCTGCAAGTAATTGTACCTGGTACAAATGAGCTAACATGATGATATTAGATATGAATTTTAAGGAGAAAATCAGAAAAGAAATAAAATTAGGCCATCTAAGTAACTCTACCGAGGCTATGGACGCCTGCTGGCAGTGGGGCTCTACTTAGGGAGATTGTATAGATAACCTTGCCGGGGCTATAGACGCCTGCTGGCAGCAAGGCTCTATCCAGGTTGGCTATGAGGGATGATCTCCAACTATGTAGTTTAACACTGGTTACTTACATTTTCAACTTACTTTCAAGATGAGGATAATTAATCATATGCACACACCTGATCCTTTGTTAGCACTATCACCATGATGAAAATTTATCATTCAGAGGATCATGATGCTTACACTTAGACAGAATTAGAATACTATAGATAAATGTGATCACATCACTTGAATCATTGGAATTTGTTTATTTTCTTTGGTGGCAAGTTGTTGTGTGGTTACACAACACACCCCATTTTGACTTCGCAAAACAGGGACCCAACTTCTTTTGGCTTGGCTTGTGTTGTCTGTTTTCTGGCGATTTGGTAAAAATCAGTCAAGTGCATCATCACGTTGAGTCAGGATGAGGTAAGTCCCCAATATGAAGTCAGGTTGTCAAAATTCATATTTCGTATCTGTGACTTCATATTCTGAAAGAACATTAAATTTCATGCAGGTTTGCCTTTTACATCACCTTGATATTCATCAGGATGTGAGAGTTATGAACAGTCAAAGTCTTGGTCAAACCTGATATTCGCAAGAGGGGGGGTCATATTTTATAATCTGATTCATGTTGTTTAAACATCATCATCATATTTGAGACATCCCCTGATATATCCTACGGCTCAAATATCCGGACGTCAACTTTAAATGGTAGTAAGTCTTTCCCGTCAAGCGGTCTTTTATACCGCGAACATCATGTTTTGAAAAGTAACCCGATATTCGTTAATATCATCCTGACGCGAAATATCACCCTTAACAAACATCCTGATGACATCATCTGAATATGATAAATGAAGAAACAAACATCCTGATGACATCATCATCATATTTACATTTCGACAGGATATTTTGTAAACATGATCATGTTCGCCCAATATGACGATGACGTCATGAAGCATTTCTGATACAAAGAACGAATATCATGATGACGTCATCCTGATATTCTGAAAGGAGGATGAGCAAGCTTGTCTCATCATCACCTTATTTTTTGAAACATCACCCGATAAACCGAAATATCCTCCTGATGTGCTAAAACGTAAACAAAGGGTGCATTGTTACCCGAATCTTGTCACGATAACAATTTCAATGCTGGGGAGGATGATATCAAAAAGTAACCTGATATTTGTGAAATATCATCCTGCCCTCATGATATCCCGTCATATGGATATCCCCCCACTCCCTTTGCTGCCATTATCATTAAATGCGCGCAGATATGGTAGGTGATTCCCGCCGATCCCGGAACCCAATGAAATACCTGGCGAGATCCTGAGTTTTCGCATGAATGATCAAAGATTGCAATCTAACTTGTCAGAGGTGCCCTAAATTTACCCTAACTGTGAGGTTAAAAGGTAATTCAACCGCCATTGTTACATTTACCTGCGTTAAAATTGTTTTACAGAGCACTAGCCTCCATATCCGCATAACAGCTACCGTTGCGCAATTCGAGCTCACAGATAGAAGGAAGGAAGTGATCAGCAGTTGAATCAAGAGCGTCTTGATGATATACTGGTATAAAGGAAAATCTGCATAACCAGGTAAGTAAACTGAAACCCTCATCATGTTGTTTCTAAATGATGTTGAAAGTTCTGGTTATGTATCCATGTAAGTAAGTAATGTGAAATTGATGCAATAGGCATGATATTTGCAATATGTATGCATGCATATCCCTGTTGTGAGAAGAAATGTTGTTAATTGCAGGTACCCATGGCTGAAAAATGCTTAGTCAAGAATCAGGAGGAATTCAGCAGGCCTATGTTCTCTTCCTAGAGAGGGGTCCTATTCAAATATGGGGCAATTACAGACACCCACCAGGGGATTACTAACCTAGAAGCCTGGTCGGCCAAGCTGAATGATGGACAGGACAAGAGTCTGGTATTGGATGCAGTGTTTGTATCAGGTATGTGGAACGCTGTTGGCTTCCCATACTACATGGAGTCTCCGGAGCTAGTCATTGAATGTGCCTGGAATTATAACCCTCAGACGAGGCAGGTGGTGAAGCATGGGAGGGTATATGCAGACCTATCCATCAAAGGTCTCTCCTGGACATTTGGACTACCAATGGGCAGTAAGGTAAAGAGTGTAGACTTGAAGAAGTCTGAAAGAGAATACGAGACCAACAAGAAGGCGGCCATAAAGAACATGTACGCTTGGCGGGCCGAGAACAACACATACAATACAGCGGCCAAGCTCCCCGTGCACATGTTCAAGTTTGATTTCAATGAGGAGTATCAGTACCTGATTGCCCTCCTGAACAGGGTGACTGGCCAGCCTGATACTGGTGAATTTAGAGATTGGATGTATGGCATAATAATGATGTGTCTGTATGCCGACATCAAGCCACTGTGGGGCCAAATAATTAGCGATGCTCTGCATGAGCAGCTGATGAACCTGGGAGGTTCAGATTGTGCATTCTACATGACCTCCTATATCATGTATTCTTGTGCTTATAGGGGCACTTTTGATGCCCTGGTGACAGATGGAAAACTGACGGGCACAAATGCAGCATATATCTGGGATCATCATCCCCAGCTGCAAAGAACCAACTATATCAAAGATTACAAACTGGTCAATGATGCATTCTCTATGCATCTGGTAAGGACCATGGAAGATGACAGAACCAAAAGGTTGAGCATGGAAGCTCAAGAGGCAGTATATAGGCATGGGGCATGGTACATACAATTTGCCACCTTTTCCTATATCAGGATAGAAGGTTTTGAAGGACATCCCTTGATGCTGCCAAGATATCCTACTGATGCAGTAGTGTTAATGGAATTTATCAGGCAGGGCTCCACCATGATACAAATGTATAAGGATGCCAAGAAGCTGCCACCAATTTTGTTCCCAGTCAGCATCGGCAACTACATGTGCCCTGACTCCAATAATATAAAGAAGGTGATGGTCACTCTGAATAAGATGAATCTACTACCTTTTCCGATAACCAGACCATATGATCCTTACGGTAGGATACAGAAGATCCTAGGAAAGCCTATTCACCAGAGGCACCTAGAAGATTTTTGGGCTGACTGCGAAGATGAGGCAGAAGCCAGGAGGAGGAGGTATTAGAGGTTGACTCTGAACCAGATCAGGACATTTGATTGCATATCCCTCCCTCAGCAGCTGAAGAGTGATGACGGTAGGATAATGGCAGACGAATATGAGCAGAAGAAGATTTACAATGATACCATCTCTGCACCTGACCTCACCATGCAGGAAGATATGTCCTTGGACCCATTCTTTGCCAGAACCCTACACTTGACCCAAGCTTGGGTAGATGCACAGGTAGAGGCATTGAAGAAGAAGGGTGTTGCCATCACGGTGGACAACAAAAAGAAGGGGCAGGACATCCTTGCAGATGAATATGATGACTTCCTGCTGGAGAAGTGGAAGACTAAGGGAGAGAGGATCCCTCCACCACAGCAGCCTAGCAAAAGGGCCCCAAGGGGCAAGAAGGTGGAGAAAGGACCCAAAGGGGTCATGATTGAAAGGGCAGTATTCACAGCGGAGGAGGCAGCCAAATCAGGATCAGAATCGGATTCTCCTCCAAAGCCCAAGAAAACCAAGATAGCAGAGGCTGGAATCACAGAGACCCAAGAAGTGGGTCAGTCATCCAAACAACCAGGCAAAGATATCCTCATGGAGGAGGAGCCTGAAGAAGAGGAGGAAGCTCCACTGGTAATCAGAAGAAAGAGGAGAGCTCCACAGGTGTTGGTTCCCACCACACCTAAGAAACCAAGAACCTCCATGAGAGGTGAAATAAGTCAACCCCCAGCACAATTACAAGGGGCAGGTAGTGAAGCGCTGAAGGAACTTCAGCACAATGTTCTGCTTCCTACCATTGTCAAGTTCAAGACTGAACTTGCTGAAGAACAACAAAAGGAAGCATCTCAGACACAAGCGGAAAGGCATGTCTCGCTAGATGAGACAATAAACTTGTCTGATGATGAGGTGGTGCAGGATGTGGCTGCACAAGAAATGGAAACACTTGCTGCTGATGCAAGTGTGACTCCTCACAAGCCTCCAACGGTTCAAACAGCGCTTGAGGAGATGAAACAAGCAGAAGCGGAGTGAGAAAAGAGCCCTGAACCAGAAATGAGCCCGGAGCAGGTAGCTCAGGACATAGGGCTGGACACACTAATTTCTGAGGTGACAAGTCCTGTAGTGGTAGACTTGACAGAGAAACAGGATGCAAGTCCTGAACAGCCAACAGGATCACCTGATAAGGGCCACCTAACAGAGGAGATAGAGATGGCAGAAGCAGAAGGCCATGCTCTTGAATCAGGCCAGCAAAGCCCACAAGATACATCAGCAGGACCTGCTATAGTAGAAGTCCAAGAAGCAAGGGCTGATGAGAAGAAGAAAGAAGAAATAGAAGATCCAGCTGCTAAGGCACAAGAGGTGGATAGTGCAGGAATAGAACAAATAGCGGCTGCAGAACAGATGCCATCACCTCAGGCGGATCCTATGATATCCGGTATGGTGGACATACCACCAGAAATCGAGAAACAAAAGGAGGATGATCAACCTCCACAAGGGGGAGAACTAGGAACAGGTGAAGTAATAATGGAGAAAGATCATGATCATCATGATCTACATACAGGTACACCGCAGGGTTCCCCACACAAAGAAGATGCTCCCCCAGAAAAGGAAGTTCCTCAACAGGAGGAGGCACCACAGGATCAGCAGCAAGGCGAGCATCAAGAGAGAGAAAAGGAAAAATCACCATCTCCACAACACGTGTTGATAGAAACGGGAGATAGGGGTGAACAACATCATGATGCTGAAAAGCATGATCAGGTGCCTCCATGGTTAGAAAAGGAGGTAAATGTTGAGGAACTTGAAATCCAAGAGTTCGACGTCTCCACCCTATTCTCCGTGGATATAATGAAGCCCAGGAGAAAGGCCAGAATGACTTCGGCCATCAAAAGAGATCTGGCGACAGGGAGAAGGACCGCACAAATTGCTGTACCTGTGGTAGAGAAGGAGAAAGGCAAAATCACTGTGGATGAATTCCAGATAAGCACAGTAGATTTGGGTTTTGCCAACGAAGAGCAGGAAGGTCAAGAGGGAAAAGACATCATAGACTCTCTAATTCAGAAAGTGAAAAGAGAGAAGGAGAAGAATAAGCAACATAAAGAGCATATTGCTCAGTTGCATGCTTACATTAAAGGCTTAACCAATCCTGATGATACTACAAGTGAGCTGCAGTTCCATTGACTGCCATTTCTCAGGAGGAGGTAAATAAACTGGACCTCATGAAACATGAGGCTTCCGTAATAAGAAAATGGATGTCATCCACATTGGATGATGCTATAGAAATAATGAAGGGTTCTTTGAAGAGGTGGAGCATATTAAGTGACTCCAAAACCAAGGTGGACAAATTGCAGATGCAGACCGGAAAAAGGTCTTATAAACTGGAGAAAGTCCTCAGCCTGTTGGGAGAAATAAGGAAGATAAACCCACAACTGCTTATCAGTAAGCAGGTATTGAATAATAATACTGCATTATTAATAGACATCTGGTACAAGGATGTGCAGTTTGAATGCGGAGTCCTCAAGAGATGCAATAATAAGCTGAGGGAGATCAGCATGAGGCTACGTGATTTAATGGGCATTGAGGCAGACATGCTAGAAATGCTAGAGGGCAAAGTGGAAGGGAAGATAGAGAATCAAGATGAAGATTCTGCCCTTAAGGCTCTGCGCAGTAACTTCCAAATGGAAGATGATGGTCCACTCATCCACTTGACAGAAGAAGTGATAAATAAAATGATGAGGATCAAGGTCAAGATGGAGACCTACAATGAGACATTGCAGGACAGGGAAAATAAGCTGGATAATAGCAGGGATAAGTATGAGGCACACAAGCACACCATTATCAAGGCAAAGACTCAAGATGGCGGAGGAATAGATCAGGTTGTGCGGTCATATGAACAGATCCAGAGCAGCATGCAACCCCATATGCAGCAGCATCATCATCAGGATAGCGAAGGTTCAGGAAGTGATGCACATGATGATGACCCGCATGCATCAGCTGAAGAGCATGATGGAGATACATCATGAGGGGGAATATTTTGCATATGCAATATAGATAGTTGCCAGATGGCAACTTGTGCCATTTTGTAAAATTGACAAGTCATGAAATGATGACCATGGATTTGTATTGACATATCAGATCCGTAGATCTTTTGTAACAGATTCCTCACCTTATTCTATAAAAGGTGGTGGAATGCCTTGTTATATTCATTCAAAACTTAATTGAAATCTGTTTGCTGAAATATTCAGGGCTCATTTCAAAGCTGTTGTATATGTACATGTCTTTTGCATACTTAATGAAAGGGAAGAGTATTTTGATTACAAATCTTTGTAAATCTTGAGTAATCTGTGTTTGAATTCTGGATATGTGTTTTGATTAGCTACATCCCTTGGAGTGCTCATCATGTTGCATGTATTGTTTTCATTCATTATCCTCTGAAGTTTTCATCAACTGTATCTAGCTGTGGAATATCCTGGTGAACATATGGTTTGATTTCTTCTCCTCATGATAGTATCAAGCATGTATGTGGATCAAAAGCTAAAGGTTCAACTTAATTAGAAGTATCTCCTTTAATTTCTTTCAATTTTAGAGCATCTCACCATCACAGTTGCAAATAACTGATAATCTCAAGAAAATAACCCAAAATATGCAGACATCTCGTAGATAATCGCAAATATTTAGCATATTTGAACACTAAGCATGCACAATTGAAAATATCATGCAAAGATTGAGGTATTTTACTTCTTTTCATCAAATAACTGCATAATTTGACTTCTCTGTAAAGAATTTCTGCAGGAACGTCATGATGATAGTACATTTTCACGTAAGGCCCCAAAATGGAAACAACAATTCACATTAACTACTGAGTAATGTCAGTTGATTAAGACCTAATCACCGGAGACTTGGGATCATGAATTCTCTGAATTCACTGTATCTTTCAAGATGAATAAAGGTTAATGTGTACTCTTATTCTATGTTTGTTTGTGACTAACATCATGATCAACACGACATCGACCTAGATCATAGCTAGAGCCAAAACACACTTGACCAACAACTCAATTAAATGAAGTCAAATGTCAATCAATTACCTGACCACTAACCCGGCTTGAAAAGCAAGGCTTCAACCAACACTGCCTAACCATGACAAAACTGACAGGTTGAATTGAACATAACATGCATCCTCATCAAGGATGATAACTTGGGGCGAGGAACCTTAAGTTATCTTCGGAACAACTTATCCATTGGGTTTAGGGCACGCTCAAACTTGTTAATTCAAGTGGAGTCGATGCCTGATACTTGCATCCTGCAACAAACGACACAGTCAAGCATGTATAGATGCATATAAGCTGACACTTAGGTGAAAAAGGAATCACAACATCGCAGGGCACTCGCAAGCAAGTGATGCAACATCGTCCTTCCACATCAGATCAATCTAGATTAGGTAACACATAATCATAACCAAATCGAATCTTCTTCATTATCTGAATAGAACCATACATTGAACATTCAGGTGCATGAAATTAAATAAGTCTTAGAAGTAACATCATGATGTTGTTTGCCTTACCTTACCTTAATTATTCCCGTTATTTTACCTTCACATTCCTGCACCTTGATCAGTTCACCTGCACATCCAAGGTGGAAACGGAGGGGCACTTCATCCTCCCCCCCTAAAACTTGACTTACTCCTGGAAGTCACAGACTAGGGTGGAAACATAACACATTAGTATTACGATTTTCTATTGCCAACATATGCATTCACATCAAGCAATTGTTCCCAAGACAAGCACAATCGTTCAATACAGGCATAAAAGATATCAATTTCTTACCTTAAAGGTGTATCATGTATTCTACTTATGACCAATCTCACGTATTTTGAGCATTTCATTCGATTCAGTGATCCGTGTTTACATAATATCAAGGAAAAATTACATCTTATTCCTTATTTCCACCATGGTTCTAACTAATTACCAAGCATTCAAGTATGATTCTCCACAGAGTCCTCCCTTGTACACACTATCAGAGGTTCGAAATGAACATGATAGAAACAACACTTGACACAATACAGGGCTAACAAAAACAAACATACGGAATAGTCACCATCAAAGTTTTAAAGAAGGTGAAAACCCAAGTGGGAAAACAACCAAATCCAATCTTAAATCACAAAATGCTGGCAATTTCCAATAATAACTCAAGTATAGAGAAAAGAGTTTTGGTGACCACTCCCATCATAAGAATTTTCAAAGAAAACAAATTCACTGTTAGTCCCTAACAACCATCAAAATTTCAATTTAACCAAATTGCAAACAAACCCACATCACAAGGTGGCTAACTTTAGTCACAAAAAGGGAGTATCTGCTACACAACATTCAAAACACAAGGTCTAGAATGCGTTAGAGAATGTACGCCAACACATAGATAATTAGGTTATCTACATCCTCATCCTAAACAACTTTTATACAAGAATTTACGGCAACAAAATAATTACTTATTTACAACAATTTCTACCTTTAATGCTATACAATTTCTTTTCTTCTGAAATGCTAGAGACCACAAGAGAAACTCAAGACCTCATCAAATCAGTAAATACTAGCATTCAAGAAACATACACATATTGTTAAATGTATCATCTGATTCTCATAAAAGAAGGAGAGAGGGCACATAGCAGAAGCATAAGTAAGACAAGGCATAAAGAATTCATTTCTTCCAGAAACAAGGAACAAGTTTGTAAATTTATCAACCTTCTAACACCATGTTAAGGCACATAGGTGCAAGGTACTATTACTAACTCACCACAAGGAGAAAAATGTTTAACCTAAAACAACGACAAGAACCAGAGATCCCAGTGTTGCAAACCTTTGCTCTAATACCAGATGTAATGCCGTGCCATGAATACCTCAGAGAACATCATATTTATGCTATATGCAACAGGAATTTTTTTTTTTTTAATACAAAAGATAGAAATAACAAAGTAATATTAACACATCATTTAAACTAATGACTTGTCCTCTAAGATAACATGACTACATTACTTGACAAAACAATTAACGCAATCTAACACACATCATGAATTAACATCAGTAACTCATTGTAAACCTAATGCACTAATTCAATAAACATTTACATATATATGACTTCATATAAATATTCATCAGGATCTAGTACATAGTTACAATTTTTCCTGACATACGAATACCACATTACATCATTAAATTATCATCTTCTGAATACATAAGAATACATACATAATGAATCATCTGATACACAGGCCAGTACAGGAGCATAATAACTGTCTCCATAAATAGGTACACGATCTGAATCTGCTACAGGAGTTACCACCTTCTTGCACATGAACAAAGGCAAGGAAAAACCAATGGAGATAAACACATCCACCTGACCATGTGGAACCCTAAGGTCCACCCCCCGTGCTAGGAGATAACATAAGGTCCCAAACATTAACCAGTCAGGTAGACAATTAACTAATTTGAACAAGGACTGAACAAGACTCCATTACAACACATGACAACACCACAAGTAACTCAAATCACTTCCAGAGGCAACACACGACGAATGGGGAGAGACAACTAGGGAATGCTAGGCTACAGTAGGAAGAGTGTCATCGCATGGTCCTGACATGGGTTATCCTGACAGCCTCTCACTAGGCGCTGGCCCCCTTCTATGGTTATCCTGATAGCCTCTCACTAGGCACTGGCCCCATAGGGTGACACATGCGGAATCAACCTTCTTTTCGTGAGGACAAGGAAGTTGATCTTGCCAACCAGGCCTTCTCTACCCATCCTTAGTCTAAACGAGCACTACAGGCATGGGAGAGGAATTCCAATTATCTTGTTAATGTGTGTTTTACCCTTTTCCCCCCAGTTCATTTTTAGGTTTTCACTTAATTAACAACTTTCAATGGGTTATCCTGACAGCCACTTTGGGCACCGGCCCCACATTGAAAGCCACTCTCCTACCTGCATCTAGAAACCCTAACATCATGCAAGACAATGACTATTATACTGATAAGTGCATATAAACAATGCAAGGCATTTACCTTCTTGCATACAAAACATAAGCACAATGACCAACTTGTACATCATTGTCCCAAAACTTTTCGTTGTTCAATCGCAATAACCATAACAACACATATCCAGAGCAAGGTATGGGTCATCTTGCTCGCAAATCTCAACCAGGAACAAAATAGTTTCTCATTACAATTTCCAAGATCTCCCCATTACAATACTAAACATAAGCTCGACATCAACACTTCCTTGAAGGAGATTTAAACCCATCATAATATATTCACAACACAGTATGTACATCATCTCACAAAATCGTTTACCAAGACCCACTTACATAGACAAAGACATCATGTTCTTACAACATCCTAATTTCAAGACACCCATCAACAGAATACATACAATCAATCATATTCAACCAATAGCAAGATTACATATACACAAGAATCATACAAAAGACTACCCCTCTCAGCCTTTGGAATCAACTTCCACTAGACACCACTGTAACACAACAATCGACATCCACTCTAAAAACACAGCTTCATCAAATAGACGAATCCAATTAAAATCACATAAGTGCAATATAAAATATGACATACTAACCATGGGTCTTCGAGACAGTAACGGTACTCATAAGATGCCCAATTGATATATGTGAGTAAGATATTCCACAATATGCATTTTATCTTTAACACACACACATAAACCCTTATTGTCACCTTACCAATGCATTAAACATAAGGCCCACTATCAACCAATTAAAATACATTTTCCATACAAACGATAGGTTCACTGCTAACCCAAAATCAAGTAAAACATCACCTCGATTCACTAGTTAGGAACTTTTGATCTACAAAACATATATGTTCACAAATTAACATTCTAGAAGATAAACAACATCATGTAGTTAAATGTACAATCCTATAATCTACCATAAGGCATTAATGACAATAATCTTGTCAAGCATTTATACTTCCATCAAGTCTAATCATTAAGTTCAACCCACAAATCTTACCTATGCTATAAGTTTTACAAAAGTAAATTTCAATCAACATATTCTATCCTACTCAATATTTCAACCCTGAACTAAAATATCCTTTAAAGTTACAAGACACATCATCTAATTTCCTATCATTCACTCGCACAAGTTTAATCATCCTATAACTTGTTTAGCTACAACGCTCTATTCAAGACAAGAATTAACCAATAACATATTTATCATTTTAAAACAACTTTCTTTTAAATTCGCTACCTAACACCCTAATTTATTCCAAAAACATAGCCTTATTCTTTTTCATACATTTACTTCCATGAGCTTAATATACCATATCATTGCTTAGTAAAATGCTTTATTTAATAAAATATCTCAAGAAGAATAAAACCATTCTAAGGAAGTTTATCTACTAATGAAACCATTAGTAAATCTCACCTTAGTAATCTATTTATCAAATCAGCATTCTACAATTATAAAAAATTTATTTATTTATTTATTTATTTTAAAGAAATAGCAATTTAAGTCAAAGATAAATTATTCTTATATTCTTTCTAAATTTATTTCCACCTTTCATGAAGGATTAAAAAAAAAAGAAAGTTTGTACCACCGATAGGTAAGCTTGCAAGATTTTAATTAAAGTAAGGAATTAATTTAAAAGCGGTTCGCACTTACTTAGCACCAGAGAGATATCTAGGAAGGAACAATAGAAGCTAATAAAAATCGATTAGAGAGCTTCAATTAAATGGATCGATCGGAAGGGTATAAGGAAATCGAAGAAGAAGATAAGAAAAGAGTTAATTATTTTAAAGAAAACGTCTTCAAGCCCAAGGAAAATATTCCAGAGAGTGAAAGGAATAGAGTCAATTCAAATTATCTTTGGGAAATCATTAGAAGGAGATGGACCTTTAGGGTCACCCTGATTAGATAAGGAGGTTTTAAAAGAATATTTCTAAATCCAAAGATTGCATTCCTAGATTCTAGGAAGAACAACCAAATCTATGTAGCGCAAAAACTGATTGTGATTACCTTTATGATTTGATATTACTAAACAGAGTATCACTTTCCACAATTGGTTCATCTAAACAAAATATTTTATAAGCCGCTATGGGATGAAAGATGTATGGTGGGAATGTAGATAGATACAAGATATGTTCAAAACGGAATTGTTGAAAGGGCTATAGAAACTTTCAAGTAAACGCAATTGGCAGCTATAAAGCCAAGCTCCACAGCCTTTGCCAGCATCCTCCCTGCCTACGTCAAAGTGGGAGTCTTGGAACAGCGTATGGGCATCCATCAAAGGATATATGATAGAGGGATTTTGGCAGATGCTGTAGTTGTAATTGTCCTGGCAGACATGTATGCCAAGCTGAGCTGGAAATCCAAGTCAAAAGGCATTAGGTCTGATTGCTTGGAGAATGGAGTTAGATCCATATTTGATCGGCTTCAACTTGTGATACTGTTTGTTATGAAACTTTATTTATCGAAGTGATACCAAAAAAAACACCAACTTGAAATGAATGAGGAACTCAATGTCAATAATGAAGTGCCCTTGAATTTGGCTTTGAGTCTGCCGAAGAATGTCTTGACTTCATGAGTGAAATCCAGCCAAATGTTGCATGATAGTAGAAGCGATGTCTTGGTCCTTTCGCTGCTGGGACATCTGTAGCTAGAAGAGCAACACAAATCTCATAAGGTGCCAAAGGTTGGAGGCCATAATAGACTTCAATAGGAGGATGTCCTTTAGAAGCATGAGTAGCTTGGTTGTAGCTATGATGAATGAAATGCAGATAAGTGTTCCATTGCATGTTCTTTTGATAAAAATTCTAGAGCATGGACTAAAGTGTAATTAACAATTTTGGTATGACCACCAATCTGCAGATGAAAAGAAGTCGAGATGTACAACTGGCAGCTGAGAAGCTCCCACAATGATCACCAAATGTGACTCAAGAAGTGTTGGTCATGATCTCAGATGATAATTAGCCGCAGCCAGAAATTGTTCAAGATGTGCTTTAACTTATGCATAAAGGAATACAATCCTCATTCCGGCATAAGCTGCGTTGAGCATATAGATTATGATAGATGCATGGTAGAGATAAGGAGCAGCAAGATGGATGCAATTGTTTAGACATTGACAAACTTTATTACGAAATGTCATCCAACCTAAGATTATAGGATACACACAAAATGGCATTGTTGAAGGGCTTTAAACAATTTTCAAACAAAGGTGACTAACAGAATTCAAAAGTGAACCGTTTGATGATTGCAGGATATGTACGAAGGAGAGAAACAATGATTGTTAAATGAGCAAGGTTGGTCTTTTTGGGCTGCACCAACCATCAGGAGAAAACCCTAAACTTATTCATTGAGATACCTGTCAAATCTGTACTGGTTGAATGGATGTGTTTTCTTGGTGCCCACTGATCACATATGAATATATCCTCAGGAGTATTTGCAAAATTCACATGAAATGGATTGGTTCACCTGGTAGACATACATGCAAGATGTGGATGCATAGGCAAGGCGTGGGAGCTGTTCGTTAGATTATCTTATAACAAATCTCTTGGAATGCAATGGTTGTAGAATAGGTACAAAATGGATTTGTTAAAAAGGCTTTAGAAAGCAAATTGAATCGGCAAGTGAAAAATCCAACACAAAGGTTGTAGGATACGCACAATAAAGATTTGTTGAAAACTAAAAAGTGATCTCTGATAGATGACATCTCATTAAACGAAATGACAGCATGCTATGAACAACATGGATTTATTGAGAAGGCTTAAAATTGTTAAGGAAAGAAATAACAGTTTATACCAGATGAAATGACCTTTGAAATGTAAGGAGAGAGAGTAATGCTGTGAGATATGAGAACCTTTTCCACTGTTTAAAATTGAGATATAGATCTTGTTGAAATTACTAACCTGAAGCTAGTTGAAGCAATCTGAAAACAAGCTTGGACTGTTATATTGCTTATCGTAGCACCAGATCTCCTACGAACGAAGAAGGGACTCAGATCGATATGCAAGAAGAAGTTAGGGTCTGCTAACAGGCATTCCACATTTTAGAAATTGGTAGGAGTAAAGCTTGAAGCCAAAACCCTCCAAATTTTTCTTCCCCCCCGTTCACAGCAAGAATCTTTCCTTTATATTTGTAAGAGTGTAACCACCAAACGGGGAAAACCAACTAACTCAACTAATTACTAAACATTAAATTTATTAGGCTCACAGTTATAAAATAATTACCCAATCCAATTTATTCATGTAGACGGGTAATTTATTTACCCCCACATTTACACAAACCATAATATTAATTATTATTAATTTAACATTTCATACACATTAATAATAATCTATTATATTTATTGCTTCATAAATAACTTATTAAATAATAATAATAATAATAATATGATATAATCACATTAAATATTATAGTGGGTCAATAATAGTATACTATATAATTTCTATTTTTTTTGCCACAACGAAAACTAGGCATACATAATTACCCCACTGAGCAAGAAAGATCTCAAATGCAACATCGACCTAGATCATAGCTAGAGCCAAAACACACTTGACCAACAACTCAATTAAATGAAGTCAAATGTCAATCAATTACCTGACCACTAACCTGGCTTGAAAAGCAAGGCTTCAACCAACACTGCCTAACCATGACAAAACTGACAAGTTGAATTGAACATAACATGCATCCTCATCGAGGATGATAACTTGGGGTGAGGAACCTTAAGTTATCTCTGGAACAACTTATCCATTGGGTTTAGGGCACGCTCAGACCTGTTAATTCAGGTGGAGTCGATGCTCGATACCTGCATCCTGCAACAAATGACATAGTCAAGCATGTATAGATGCATATAAGCTGGCACTTAGGTGAAAAAGGAATCACAGCATCGCAGGGCACTCGCAAGCGAGTGATATGACATCGTCCTTCCACATCAGATCAATCTAGATTAGGTAACAAATAATCATAACCAAATCAAATTTTTTTCATTATCTGAATAGAACCATACATTGGACATTCAGGTGCATGAAATTGAATAAGTCTTAGAAGTAACATCATGATGTTGTTTGCCTTACCTTACCTTAATTATTCCCTTTATTTTACCTTCACATTCCTGCGCCTTGATTAGTTCACCTGCACATCCAAGGTGGAAATGGAGGGGCACTACATAGGGTTTTGATCAATCGATCCTAATCCTAATGGTGATGCTCCTCGCATCACATTAACCCCCTTAGTTAGTCATCATCATGCAAGGGATTGCGCATGAAAGCGTAATACCCAGAATTTGATTGACATGTTTATGCCTTATGCATATTACCACCGAGCACACTGACACGTGCAAGGGGGTTTCTAGGGATGTGTGGAACTTTTTTGATATTTCATGTCATGACCACTTGAAAAATGTGGACATGACATGTGTGTTTCATGTCATGACAGCATGAGAAATGTGGGCATGATAGCAAAACATAGAAAAGATAGTAACAAGCACACAAAACATGGAGAAGATAGTATTGAAGACACGCAAAACACAATGAATACAGTGAATGCAGTGATTATTTCTTTTTTTTCATTTTCATATATAAATGAATGTAGATACAAATACAAATGCATGGAAAGTAAAGATGCAAAATGCCACCCAAAATGTAGGAGGGGCATTTCACCATGCTCTTTAGACTACATATGGGGTAACAGACACACAATACAAATCTCAGAGTGTAGGGAGGGACTCATCACCACACAAATTTAGACTACACTTGAGAACAAACACACCATACAAAACCTAAGTGTAGGGAGGGACTCATTGCCACATAGCTTTAGACTACATAAGGGAACAAACATGCCATACAAATCCCAAAGTATAGGAGGGGCATTTCACCACGCTCTTTGGACTATACTTGAGAACAAACACACCATACAAATCCCAAAGCATATGAGGGGCATTTTTTCATGCTCTTTGGACTATACTTGGGAACAAACACATGGAAGACACTCAGAAAACACGAGCACCATATAGCATGCCAAAGACATACCATACATCAAAAACAAGGTAAACAAGGCAATGGAAGGAACTTATTGCTAAGACCCCGCCATCTCAGGCACATTATAGGCACACCTAACATTTGGGCTTGTGTCACAACAACCACCAAAGATACACTTAAGGAAAGATACACCAACCCTGCTTACTTGGAGGACTTTTGAAATAAAAAGGATGTGCACTAGCTCAAGAGATACACCATCCCCGCCTCCATAGAGGGTTTTAAATAAAAAGGATATGCACGATATCCCACCTCCAGGGAGGGATTAAAATAAAAAGATATGCATGATATTCCACTTCCATAGAGGGATTTCTCATTGCAATATAAAATAAATGTGTGCACTCGCACAGAGATACAACAACTCACCTCCGCAAATGTCCTACAAACATGCTTTGTTAGTACCAAAATCATCAGACAACTTACCTTATATGCCCCCACCTTAAGGTGGTTGATGTCATGTACTGATATCAAGCATTTTAAGGTAGAGAGAAAACACACAAGGGAACAAGAGCTCTCGCAAAGCCCATGCCCCCAAAGATGACATGTACTTTACGATCGCTAAATGTTCCCACAAACACACAATTTTTTGCAAGAAGAGAGGTTAGAAATATTTCTCTAAGATAGTAACCACATCACATGATAAAATCAATGCATAAACATAATCACATCAAGAGCCATGGTTATACTACAGATTTAGAAACTGAGTATAACCCTAGGGCTATACTATAGAGATCTCAGAATTGAGTGTAACCAAGGTGAGACCCAAGATAAACAAAGTGCACGGAGCAGCTATATTGTTATGGTTTGTTAGCAAATATAAGACATCATCAAAATATCACATGGAGTGATTCTACTAGCCAAGCGTCTAATAATATATATCAACCTTGTCATCGTATATGGACTAGGTCCATTTTTTCTTTGCTTGTTGAAGGGACACGTGGTCCGTATTAGTATATGTTTGTTTTTCATCATTCGCCAACTAGATAGAACCGTTAGAAAAAGGTAAACAATAAATCAAGAGAGGAGAAAAAGTGCCTTAGGGTTGTCACTTAGGAAGGTGCCCCCAGGTCACCAACTACAATGCTATACCCTTGAGACACAACACAACAATAACAATAGAGGAGAAGCAAGATAGAAGAATGATGATACAAATAGAAGAAGGGTCACAACAAAGGTGGTCCCCTGGTATCATTGACCTTACAAGAGTACCAAGGGTCATCCAAGGAGGCCTAAACAACACATAAGACATCATGAGGGAAACACAACACAAAGGTAAAGGGTTAGAAATACTTACCTATAGGTACAACCGAACTAGTGGTTGTCATCAAGAAAATCATCTTCCCAATCTTGAATGTTAGAGGAAAGACGTATGTAAGGTACCATAGCCCAAATTTTGTTCTTATCTTTAAATTGTCCATTCTTAAGTTCTTCTTGGTTTGATTCAATGTTAGGTGGAATGTTTTCTTGTTGAGGTGCATTTCATTGGGCAAAGGCTTGTCTTTTCCTCCTTTCTCTTGCTTGTCTATTTCTTCTTTTCCTATTGCTTATAACTTCAAAAGTATTGTCATGTTGCTCTATTGGTGTTTTTGTGTAAGAAGAGGAGGCTTGTTCAAATCTCATTTGTCTTGATGAATTGCCTTGTTCTCGATGAATACCTCTTGATCCTTGTAAGGATGATGGAGGAGGAACCTCAACATAGGGTCCTTTTCCTTTTGCTCTAGGAAGTTCTTCTAATGTGGGTTGTTCATCTCTTATTGTTTGCATAGGAGGCTCGACCACTCTAAATATAATTTTTGCTTTGTATCATCTATATTGTAGGAAAGAGTGATCTCTTCATGGCTTAGGGTCTTGATCATGTTGTGGCCAGAAGTAATCAAGAGTAAAGTTGTTTTTCATTACCAAAGGTTGATATACATTACATCGAATAGTACACACTTGTCCATGTAAAGGAAATTTTATGTAATTGTGAATGGTTGAGGGGATAGCATTCATAGTTTTTAACCATGGGTGTCCTAGTTTTACATGAAATAGATCAGACAAAGGGATAACATCAAATACTTGATCCACGGCTTTATCATAAACCATAACCAATAAAGTTATCTTCCCTAAGGTAGGCATGAAATCTCCAATATGTATCTTAATCCTTAAATTCAAAGGTTCATAAGAGTCTTGTGTTGAATTATGTACAAGAAGGAAGTCTTCAATTACCACATTAGTCATGTAATTAGGATCTATAAGTGTACCATGCCCCAGAACCTCCATTATTTTCATGGTGATGTAAAGAGGCCCTTCATTATCTACAAATGTTTTGTCATGAGGTGTAAATGTAATTTCAGGTTCAGGGCTCCTTTTCAAATAAGGCCTAGGAGGAAGCCTAGCATTATTTTTGTGATTATAATCCATGTATATATGTCTTCAAATGAATGCAAGATCAGATTTTTAATATTTATGCAAGGAACAAGTGCAAAACTATGTATGCTTATGATCTAAAATGCTTGATTTTTCACCTTTTTTAATACAAATCACTAAAAGAAGAAGTGTTGTAAGGAAACTAATGAGGGGTAGAAAATAATAAGCTCAATATCAATCCAATAATGCAACAATATCCTTCACAACACACCTACAATGCAAATCTATATGAATGACAAGGCAAAATTTAGTGAAAATGCAAGGTTTTCAAACCCTAGACATGAATTTGTTTGCAAAAAGACACTATGATGAAATACTACAATTAGAAATCAATCCTAAATGAGTTTTTAAAAGATTAGTAAAACCTAAAACAAGATTTTAACTACAAACCCTAGCGAATGCAAAAACTAGGTTATATGAAAGATGCACAATTTTAAGTAAAATTTGGCAATTTAAGCATGCAAATGTAATGAAAATGATTAATTAATGATGTACTACTGAAATTTATATCAGATATAATGAAAATATCAGAAATTAAATGGATTTCAATTAAATTATGTCAAAATGCAAGCATAAAATGCTAATTTTTTTTAAATTTTCAAATTTTCAATTTTTTTGTGAATTTTCAAATGCAATAAGATGAATGAATGTAAATCTAAAGTAAAACACTTAGCAAGGTACAAAATTCAAATAAACATGGGTTCACTAAAATATTTTATAGGAAAAGAGGGGGGTTTTCAATTTCAATGGATATGTGGGTTAAATCCTCCTTTCACTACAAACATTCAAGGGCATTTTAATCGAGTTGAATCACACCTTTTGCAAGAGGATTCACCTAAAGGTTGGGTGTTACTTGTAACACTATGGAAACTTAGAAATTATTAATTAATATATTAATTTAATGCTTAAAACCCTAATTATACAAAATCAAAAGCAAACTGGTAAATTACGACAAATGCTCATAGACCAAGATAGTAGACAGAGATTAGTTACTGACCATTTTCAAAGTTCATGACACGAAATACTCAAGGACACTAGAACTCATGCCCTAGTCTAATGTAGTCTTTTTCTTTAGGGTTTTCAAGACTCCTTATGACATTGATGATCACTGTTCTATCTATTTCTATCGCAGAAGATGCGGAGGACACTGACACTCACGCCCTTGTCTCAAAAGTTCTCTAGGTAGCTTCTTTCCACCAAATCTATAATCCTTATCTTCTGTAACCCTCCTATGTAACTCCACTCTATGAAATCTAATACCTGTAACCTATAATCACAAGGAGTGTAGTTGGGGGTTGTTGTGTTTAGGAGCTTGCCTCAGTCAAGCCTCAGAAGGACATTCAAGTCTTCCAAACACTGTTGTAAGATAGAGAGTGTGTATCCCTAAATGATAGAGGCAAAAAAAATTGATAAATGATTCCAACACAAATAGATATCACCTTGAGGTACTGTAGCTCGCATGTAGATGAAAATCCTTCAACACAAGAGAAGATGAAGCCAAATCTGCAATCACAAACACAACAACAATATTCTGCTCTGTAACAATGAATATCTTGAATGCTTTAAAATCATAAGTTTTCCAAAAGTTCATAATCATCTTCTAGTTTACAAATGAAACTCTAAACATGCTTATATATGTATTTCCACTTTAAATTTCATAATTCTAACTTAAGATGCTGGCAACGGAACCTTCTAATAGTCACATAACCGACATTCAAATTTGGGACCTACCTGAAATAGGGTAGGACAAGGGCATGAGTGCCCATGTCTTCAAGTCCTATTTCAAGGTAGGATCAGATGCAACAATGTCCCTCAAGCCCCATGTGACATGGGTTTCAAGCCATTTTCTTCTAGGAGTTAAAATGAACATGCAAGATGCCAAACAAGGGACCCGTGAGCTAAACATAGTAGGTAAAAGTCCTAGGGGGACATTTTATGACATAACATTTGATAACTAAAATCCATCCAGTTGTTCTATGTATACTTCTTCTAATTCACCATTCAAGAAAGTAGACTTCACATCCATTTGATATACTTTGAAATCCTTATGTGCTGCAGAAGCCAAAAACATCCTAATGGCCTCCATTCTTGCCACTGGAGTATAAGTTTTCTCATAGTCTATTCCTTCTACTTGTGAGTAACCTTTACACACAAGCCTTACCTTGTTTCTTACCACTTCTCTATTCTCATTCAGTTTGTTCTCAAATACCCACTTAGTTCCAATCACATTTTTGTCTGTTGGTCTTGGGACAAGTTCCCAAGTCTGATTCTTTTCAATCTGCATTAGTTCTTCTTCCATAGACATAATCCAATACTCATCCTTGCATGCTTCAATTACTATTTTAGGTTCAACTTCAAAAAGTAAACATGGATTTACCTATTCTTCACCAACTTTCCTTCTTTTTAGCACAATTTTGTTCTTATCACTAATGATATGATCTTCAGAATGATGCTTCTGCACATACTTGGGAGTTTTAGGAGTCTTTTCTAGAGCTTCTTCCTCTTCAACCTACACATCCTTTTCCTAAGCATTTTCTTCTTCTCCACAAGAAAACTCATCTGATTCATATCTATTTACTTCTAAATTCTTTTTTAGATTTTCATTAACTTTGACATTTGCACTCTCAATAATCCTTCTTAGCCTCTTGTTGTAGCACTGGTAAGCTTTGCTTTTATTAGATTATCCAAGGAAGATAACTTCATCAGACCTTGCACCAAACTTTCCTAGCTTTTCTTCATCCCTTCTAATATAACATTTTCTTCCAAACACTCTAAAGTATTTTGCAGTAGGAATCCTTCCATACCATAACTCATAATGAGTCTTTGTACTATTTTCTCTTGCCTTCACTCTATTTAGTAAATAAACAGTAGTATGAATTGCTTCTCACTAGTAGACCTCTGGTAGTTTTGCTTATTTTATCATTGTCCTTGTAGCTTCTTGAATAGTCCTATTCTTTCTTTCAACCACTCCATTCTACTAAAGAGTCCTAGGGGTAGATAAGTGCCACTTTATTCCATGACTCTCACAAAACATGTTAAACTCATTGGAAGTGAATTCTCCACCACTGTCAGACCTCAAACATTTGATTCTCATATCCATTTCATTTTCAACCATGACTTTGAATGCTTTGAACTTATCTAGGGCTTCTGATTTTTCTTTGAGAAAAGTAACCCATGTCATTCTAGAATATTCATCAATTAGTAGCATGAAATACATGTCACCTTGAAAATTCCTTACCTTGGTAGGACCACAAAGATCTGTATGCACTAATTCCAACAGTCTAGTAGAAGATTGATCCTTGACTTTGAAACTTCTTCTTGTTTGCTTTCCAACTTGACATTCCTTATAGATATCATTGATAGGCTTTGTAATCTTTGGCAGATCCCTCATAGCTTGAACTAAACTTATTCTTACCAGGCTATCAAAATTGATGTGACATAATATTCTATGCCATAGCCAGTTCTCACTAATCTTAGTCATGAAACAATAACCATCACCACCTTTAAGCCAATAAACACTTCCATCTGTCCTGTTTCTAGTAGCTATCATAGTTCCAGAATCTTTTTTGATCTCACAACCACCATCCTGGAACTCAAGATTGTATCCTTTGCTACACATTTGTCCAACACTCAAGAGGTTATGCTTTAAACCCTTAACATAAAGAACATCATCAGTATTATGCTTGCCATCAAAACTAATTGAACCTCTTCCATATACCTTAGCAGATGTATCATCACCAAATCTAACTAGTCCTCCATCATATTTTTCAAGTTTAATAAACTTACTCTTATCACCGGGCATATGATTTGAGCTCCATTGTCAATGACCTAGTATTTCTTTTCCTATATGGTATGAAAAGAAGACATCAAAGTGCCTTCATTATTAAGACTTACTTCTGAAGCCCTTTTCTTTACACATTTCTCAGAGTTAGCAGAAATAGTATCATCTTTTAAAGCTATGAACAAACATTCATTATCATTATCATTTTTATAATCAGATTCATCATCAGATATACTTGCATCTTCTCTAACATAGTATCTTTTCTTAGGCACTCTACTTTTGTTCTCCCTATTTTTTGCTTCTCAAAATTCTTTTTGGACATCTTGAAGCATAATGATCTATCTTTCCACAACTGAAACACTTAAAAGGAAACTTACCACTGTACTTACCAGTACCCATTTTCATTTTTCTCACAACTTTAGCTTCCACATCATCAGGATCCTCCCAATCTGATTCCACAGTCTTCTTAGATTTGCCAGCCTTGAAGGTAGTCTCAGCCTTTGCACTACTTGTACCAAATTCTCTCATTTCAAAAGTAATTAAGGTACCAAGCAACTGGTCTTTGGTAAACTGGTCCAAATTTTGTAATTCTTCAACGGTAGAAACTTTATGACTGTAATCTTTAGGAAGAGTTATGAGTACCTTCAAAACCACTTCTTTTTCTTCTAATTCTCCACCAAGTCCTATAATGCTATTGACAACTTCATCCACCTTCTGTAAGTAGCTTGTAATGTTTTCATCTTCAGATATTCACATGGTCTCAAACATGAGCTTCAAATGCTGCATTTTAGCTTGCTTGACCTTATCATCTCCTTCATAAATACTTTTTAACTTTTTCCAAATTTCATTAGCAATTTTGAGATTTATAACTTTCACCAATTTAGAATTAGTAAGACCACTTAAAAGAGCATACCTTGCTTTACCATTGGTTTCATAGGCCTTGATCTCATTTACAGTACTTGGACCATTTTCTGGTATAGTGTATTCAGTCTCAATAGACTTCTAGATCACATATCCAAGAGAAATCAGATAACCTTCCATCCTTATTTTCCAGAATGCATAATCGGTTCCATCAAACAAGGGAACATCCTTCTTGTGTGCCATCCCAGATTTACCTCAAGCGGTTAAGCTTTCTTCCATGGAATTTGGCTCTGATACCAATTATTGAGTGCACAATAAAACTAAGAGGGGGGTGAATCAGTTGTAACTTATAATTCCAAAACCCTCAAACACATTTAGATCCACATCAATTCAATTAACCCTTAAACTATTATGATGATTAAGCATGAAAGTAAATGATAGAAACTGAATCAAATTAACATCAAACACAAGGGAACACTATATTTACGTGGAAAACCCAAGAAGGAAAAAACCATGGTGAGGATTAGCTCACAATATAAAGTAATATCAACACCAAAAAATCAATAGGTTCACTACCCAAAAGAAAGAAAGGCTCACTACTAGAATAGAAAAGAAGATAGAGAAGATTGTTACAAAGAGAACTATCTCAATGCAACAGAGAAGTCCACCACCATGCCATCATCACCTCTGCAGTCTCACTAAGGAATTGTAGACACTTTCACCTCATTGTCTCCAGTCATCTAACACATGAAAGTTCACACTGTACTTGTTGTGTGGTTACACAACACGCCCCATTTTGACTTGGCAAAACAGGGACCCAACTTTTGTTCTGGTTTGTGTTGTCTGCTTTCTGGCGGGTTGGTAAAAAATAGGTCAGGTGCATCATCATCATGAAGGTCAGGATGAGGTAGGTCATCATCATGAGGTTAGTTTGTCAAAGTTCATATTTTGTTTCTATGACCTCATGGTTAGAAAGAGCTTGAAATTCCATGCAGGTTTGCCTTTTACATCACTTGAAAATTCGTCCATATGAGGGAGTTATGAGCAGTCAAAGTTTTGGTCAAACCTAATAATTGCTGTATGATGAACATCATCATCATATTTGAAATGCCCCGATAATATCCTGAGGTTGAAATATCCAGACGTCAACTTTAAGTCGTAGTAGGTTGTCCCCGTCGAACGGTCTTTTGTATCGCCAAAGGTCATCATCATGATCTTACCCTATCACCTGATAAAAATCATGCAGTCCCGAAACATCCGGACGTCAATCTTAAGTGATAGTGTGTTTTCCCGTCAAGCAATCTTGGGCACATCGCGAGCATCATGATATTCTAACATCACCCGATATTATAATATCATGCTGATGATCATCATCACCCTACTTAAGAAACCCACCATCTGCATAATTTGCATGCGCACGACAAAGTCCTGGTGATCATCATCATCATATTCTTTCAAGGCAGGATCGCATTTCGTAATATCCTCCTGATCTCCTTTTGCGTGATCATGATGATCACCTTATCTTTCAAAGCGGAGGGTGATATTCCATTCCCAAGTCATGTTGACAAGATCATCATGATCTTGTTTCTCTACCCGACATTTCGCAATATCCTCCTGCCGAGAAGTATAACCTTTTGCAAATATCCTGATGACATCATCCTGACCTGATAAACGAAGAAGTAAATATCAGGATGACGTCACCATCACCTTTCTCCTTCGGCAGGATATTTTCCAAGGCATGATCCTGTTCGCCATATGATGATGACGATGACGTCATGTTCGAAGATTAACAAAGGTCCGGGATATCCTGATGACGTCATCTGGATATTCAGCAGGATCATATTTTAGATCACCTAGTGCGGATATGATGATGATGATCATCATCCTGATCTTTCGAGAGGGTTACCTTGGCCGCAAAGGGGTCATTTTACTTGCACCACCCGATCATCTTCCTTAGGTGACCCGATTTTCCATTTATCTCCTGATCTTAACGAAACATGACGGTGACGTCATCTTTTGCATTTTAATGAAGCCCGAATATGACGATGACGTCACCATGATATTCCTTTCCTCAGCAGCAGGATCATATTCCAAATCCTCCTTTTGTCTTCATCATGATGATGACGATGATGTCTTTCTTTCCCCAATATGCAGAAGTGAAACATCCTGATGTGCTTTTCATCAGAGCATTCGGAAAGGAGGAGCATCATATTTCGTGATATCCTGCAGCTAGATAGAAGACATAGAGTTAGGCATCATCATGATTTTTGACGTAGGTATAACTGTTGCCATCGGCCAAGTATAAATTTGTCACCCCGATCATATGTGGTCACACCGATGCTAATGTGATGATGACCCGAAACATTCAAACAGGGCATGCAAAGCCAGATGTGAAGTAATTTGTTAAGGGCGGTTATTTCCTTGTATATTTTGACATGCATGATCATATTTGAACCCGATACACATGGAAATTGGCGGGAAAATTTGAAACGATAGAAATTTGAAAGCCTGACTGCCTGATTTTGGTCAACGAGGGTTGACCTGGTTGTTTTATGCTGTTTATGCATTTAGTGCATATTTTCCACAGGTAAAGCCTGATTGCCTGTAGCTGCACATTGGGAGGTATGTTTAATAAAATGTTTACTTCCTGTTGTTTATCCACATGATGATGAACTTAATGTTTGTCTGTTTATTTGCAGGAAGTCATGATGCTGCTGCTGAAGCCGAGCATTGAAGTCATGATGCTGCTGCTGAAGCCGAGCATTGAAGTCATGATGCTGCTGCTGAAGCCGAGCATTGAAGTCATGATGCTGTTAGAGCTGCTGCTGAAGCTGAGCATTACAAAGTTGCGCATGGAGACAACATGAGCCAGAAATGAGGAGGATATTGTCAAATATGATGTTCGCCAGCTGGAGACCGAATCAAGTTGAAGATGCTGGAATATTCTGTGCCAGCCGTGCATTTGCCAACTGACGAAGCATGTGCTTTTCATCTAGACCATTGTTTGTTATTAGAGGATCCTGATCCTTGGATCGTTGTAACCATTTTTTGGCAGTTGTTCTATATAAGAGCCAGAGCTTGTCATCAAAAAAGGAGACATACATTAGAATACACAGACGCATCTGGTGCAAAAAGTCAATTACTGTAGAATCAATTAAGAGATCGGATTACTGAGACTAATGAGGATAGAATTGTTGAAATGTCAAGGTTCTTTCTTCAGATCACTGTAAATGTACCTGTTCTTGAGCATACTGAATGGATATGAAGTTCCAGATTACATCCTAATTGTAAATTTTACATAATCTTTCTGTTGATTTCTGGATATGTACTGGTGAATGCTGTGTTCAACTGGAAGCGCTTTCATTTCATTACATGTTGTTGTCGACTTTTCCTTCGAAGATTTGCACTAGATCATGCGGATTTGTGGAATGTCCTGGTGAAGTATGATTTTAGTTTCCTTCTTTTCATTGCATGTATGGGAGCTTGTATGTGGATCAGTGATCTAAGTCCAGTAGTTTTGGGAATCTCATTCTTTAACCCTTTTCCTTTTTTCAATTTCATAAATTCATCACCATAACTGCAAATCATGATAAATAACAAGCAGAAACAGTGAAATATGCTGAAATCCCGTAGGTAACTGAAGATCATTAGCATATTTGAGTTAAATGCATGTAGTATTGGAAATATCATGCCAAGAATCATAAATAATGACAGAAATCATGCAAATATCAGCCTGTAGGCACATTGTTTGACTAAATTCACAGTGCAGAGGTAGAATTGTTGAAATTTATGCTGAACTAACATCCAGAACGGGATATTTGAAGATAATGATGATGAACTTTGCAGAAACACGTAAGGCCCCTGAATGGAAAACAGCAACACACATCAACCACTGAGTAACGTCAGTAGATTAAGACCTAATCAACGGAGACTTGGGATCATGAATTCTTTGAATTCATCGTATCTTTCAAGATGAGTAAAGGTTGTTGTGTAACTTTTATTCTATGTTTGTGAATGACTAACATCATGAACAACATAAATTGGTGCTAGAAGGAGGGGCTAAGTCCAGAAGATCATGTTCATCATCAGTACTTTCAGGTTTGATGACGCTTAGAGTAAGGTAACCTCAGATCGTCTGTGAATTTCATCATATTGCGTAAATATTTGCTGCGACAAGTTTGTATATGCACATTCTATGTAAAGATTTCTTGATTTCACATAAATATTGCAAGCTTTATAGTAGATTTCTTTAAATTCACTAAATATTAGCCAAAGATGCGTAAATTTGTTCAAGCTTTGAGAATTTGAGCCTTAAACACATGAGATCTGGTGCTACCGGTCGGAATATCCCAATATCCTGTCATATTTGCAGTGTCTTCGCAAATATCGCGTAAATATTCAGTCTGATTTGCAAGTTGACCGCGAATATCACCTCGTCCGGTGGAATCCAGCCAATATTTGTAAAGTTTCAGCTAATTGACCTCCAAATCGAGAAATCCTGGCTCACAGGATAAATACCAGGTCTAGACATAGTGAAATTTTTGAAGAATTGCCTGTTAGAGGTTTTAGACCTAGGACTGTAGACGTTCACCATACTCCAGGGTCTGGTACGTCTAGAGCTTCACCGGGACCTCCTCCCGTAACTCCTGTTGGTTTACAAATACCTTCCGGTATATCCGTGACACCTCCTGTTCAACCTCAGGGTATACCTTTAGTCCAACCTCAGCCAACTGCACCACCAGTTCAGCCCCCTCAGGTTGCAATGTCTTTCTTTGCAGCAGAATCACCATTGACCTTTACTGCGTATCATGAGTTACCAAAGTATCCGGACAAACTTTGTCCAAAATACCATCCTTATTAGGATGCGGATGATCATATCAGGACGTTTAAAGAAGCTTGCTGCAGAGCCAGAATAGAACATCAGGACGTGGTGTGCAGATTATTCCCTTTTTCCTTAGGGGAAGAGGCTTATAATTGGTTCATCAGTCTTGGTCAATCTTCTGTCGGTTCGTGGGCTGTCTTAGAGAAGGCCTTTCTTGACAAATTCAAGGTCCCTATTGATCCATCCATGAATTACCACATGTTTGCCACAATTAAGAGATTTGAGAATGAACCTATTGCAAATTTCAATGCTAGGTTCCAGAAAATGTTGTCCAAGCTAGTTACCCCATATGTGGTGGCTGATGCTGCTGCTAGGAGTATTTATTATTCAGCCCTAGATCCATTAACCTCCATGTTCATCAGGAGAACACATCCTGAGATCACCACCTTGACAGGAGCTTTTCAAGAAGCTATTAAGGTAAATCAGCAGCTGATACCTGCTCCTACTCCTAATATAGCATTCCCTACTTTGCCTGGCGTACAATCACAATATCCAGCACCATATCCTGCAGCTTATCCTTCACAATATCCTGCACAATATCCAAATGGATCAGTGATGCCCCCAGCAATCATGCCTGCACCTTTGCAAGTACCTCCATTGAGTATCATGCCTCCTCCTAATGGAAATGGCCAATTGCCACAATATCCTGCACATGCTCAGACACCTCAGGGTACAGATCTATCCCACAATAACCATGGATCTTCCTTTTTCCAGCCTCAGACTGAAAATGTAGTGGCCAAAGCTCAAGAGGAGAAAGAGGAAATCAAAGAAATTTCTGCTCAGCTGAGAAAACTCACCACAGAAGTAACACACTTGAGAAATCAAGGGTTTTATTCACAGTTAGGTCAGAATAGGAGTTATTCCAATGACAGACCAAATTACCCTGACAGAGGATACAACAATAACTTCAACAATAATGGTGGAAACAATAATAATCCTCCTAAGCAGCCCAGAGTGTGGAACTCCAAGCTGAATAATGGTTCATTACCATCACCCCTAGACAATCAGCCTCCTGGTGAAGCCAAACAAACTACCAGAGTCAATCTTGCTGAAGCAGCCCTTACCAATTGGTGCAGGATTCACAATACCAATGCACATGCAGAATTAGATTGTCCACAATTTAGGATTGCTGCCAGCATCTTTCAGACTGAAGTGTCTAATACTTCTGGAAATCCACCTCAGGCAGAAGGAAATGAAATAGTTCCTTGTGGATATGACTCAGCTTTTGTGCTGGAAACATACACTAATCAGCCTCATCAGGATTATAATCAGACCTATGAAGAATCTGCCTTAACCTTTGAAGCAAACTATGTCTTCCCTTTTGAGGATGAAAATGAACCCACAAGAGAGCATGAGGAAGTACATGCATACCAGCAGCAATACCCTGGTAAGCACAATTATAACCTGAGGAGTAATGCCAACAGACCTGCCGGTCCATTGACATCATCTCTACCTCCAAACAACTTCAACACACCTCCTGATCCTAAGGCTAGCAATAACCCTGGGTTCCCTAAGGTGAATGCTCAATACTTGTCTCCTCAAAACACAGTAACAAAAGTCGCAAATGCACCTCATGAGTCTGACAAGTTAGTCAGTTATTTGGCTGATGAAATGAAGAAAATCAAGATCAGCCTGTCCCTATCTGAGTTACTGAAAACTCCTGCCATCAAAAGGGCATTCATGAAGTCACTAGATGATCCTGCTCCTAAAGAGGATAATCATCTTTCAAGTCAATCCAATAGCAGAGACCATAATGCTAAAGATAATACTGTCAAGCCCAAAGTGTCAGCCACAGTCCAAGCTGCTGAAACCTCCCACATGACCTTGTATAGAGATAAAACTGAATCACCTCCGTTTCTCCTCACCATAAGAATGTTCAGTAAGAATTTGCACAACTGTTTAGTTGATTCAGGAGCCTCAACTAATGTTATGCCTTTGTCAATATGCAACGCATTAGGACTGCATCCTACTAAATCCTTAAAGAAGGTCACTCAACTGGACAAGACAGAAGTAAGTGTCGTAGGAGAACTCACTCACATTCACATGCAGCTAGCGTCTGATCCTAGGATCCAGTATTACATTGACATTCAGGTAGTTGACATACCTGATACATACGGGATGTTGCTTAGCCGGGACTGGTCTAAAATGCTTAACGGATACATGTCCACAGACTTCAGTCACATGTGGTTGCCATGGAAAGGTATACCTAATCAGATCAGGATTGATGCTGAGCCTAGGATGAAACATATGATCACGGAATATAACAGAACAAATGAGATCATGTATGTAAACGTAGAACCTGGAGTTTATCACATCAGGCCGCAAACTGTCAAAATAGAAGAGATCCTGATGCTTGATGTTCATCATCATCATGACGATGATTATCATGAGGATATGCCAGTTGTAGAACTTAATAATGATCCTAATAATGAGAATGAAATAGATCACTTCAGGGATTTTGAGATGCATTTATCTACTCAGATAAAACGTTGTCAATTATTAAATATACCTGCTAATGATATTTTGATTGACGGATGGTGCAGATTACATGGCGAAGCACACTCGGAAAAGACTTGTGAACCATGCTTAGACATGATAATACTGGAGCAAACGTATAGTGAAGCATCATCATCATATTCCGAGGTGAGTGCTACATCTGATGATGATGATGATACTAATTCTTATTTGTCTTCTGCAGGAACAGAAGAGTCGACGGATCCTGATGAGGATCATATCCGAAAAATAGAAGAGATCCTGGTGTCCAATCAGACGAATGATGCGAGAAAGGAAAAGATCACTCCTGGTAGTGATTGCTTCATGGAACCGGATTACGAGTTGTCTGATGAGGATAAAGGCAGTGACCTGACGAAGTTCGAAGAATTTCTGGTTAAAGAAATAAAAAAAATGACACAACAGTGTAGATCTCCCCAGGAGGTTTTAATTAAAGGTTGGTGTAGGTTGCATGAGGCGCCTCACTCAGAAACAACTTGCTCACTGTGCTTACACATTTTGAAGAAGCATGCAGCTGTATGTGCTGAACATCATCCTCCTGCTAGGATGGAAGAGAAAATAGAAAAGCCATCAGGCTCATCAGATAAAGGAAAGAAGAAACTTGAAGATGACACCCCTAAGTTAAAGTGGATATCAGGCGGAGTAGCAGCCAGAGCTGCAAAGAAAAAAGAAAGCTCAAGCAAATGTCCTGCTGAAGATAAGCCTTGGATCCTGAGGTTTGATGGATCCAAATCTAAGCAAGGTGCTGGGGTAGGAATTGACCTTATTGATCCATCAGGAAAATCCTATTTAGCAACTTACAGATTATAGTTCCCCTGCACTAATAATGTCACAGAGTATGAAGCTCTGATTCATGGACTGTTGTTTGCCCATAAGAAGAAGGTGAAGATCCTGCATGTCTTTGGAGATTCAGAACTAGTTGTGAGACAAGTAAGAGGAATTTACTCTTGTAACTACAGAAAGCTGTCAAATTACAGACATCGTGTGTGGGACCTGATTGAAGACTTTGATGCCTTCAACATCGTTCACGTGCCAAGAGAACAGAACCAAAGGGCAGGTGCACTTGCTCAGGCCGCTAGTATGCTGGAACCGCTGTCTATATTTGGTCTGAAGAGATTTTCAGTAGAATTGGTGTCAGTACCTTCGGTACCTGACAATGTGACTAATCTCCAAGTGTTTGATGATGATCAACACATCCTGGACTTCATATCAAACAGAGATGTATTTGAAGCTCAGATCATAGATGAAAATTGTATGGAAGATCATGTCTGGGAAGAAGATGAGATATTAGAGTTGCCTAGCAACACAATTCCCAAAGGTATGATTGAATTAGAAAGAGCTTTTGATCTGGATAATATGCTTAAACATAAGGATCTGCCTAAGGCAGATGGAGGTCAATATTCACAGGTAAATATTGGACAAGCTGATGACAAGAGAAATGTCTTGTTGGGTAAGGTTTGTACACCTGAAGAGTTAGAAGGAATAACTCAGGCCCTTAAGGATTATATACATGTAATTGTGTGGACTTATGACGAGCTGAAGACGTATGACACTTCTATCATAACTCATACTATACCTCTCAAGCCAGATGCAAAACCTTTCAGACAGAAGCAGAGGCCAGTCAATGCTCTGCTTGAGCCCATCATCCTTGAAGAGGTCAAGAAATTGTTAAATGCCCAGATAATATTTCCTGTAAGGCACTCCACTTGGGTGGCAAATCTGGTGCCAGTCAGAAAGAAGAATGGAGACATCAGATTGTGTGTAGATTTCAGGAACCTGAACAGAGCATCAGAAAAGGATAATTATCCTTTGCCCTCTTTGGATGAAGTTCTGCAGATGGTAAATGGAGCCAAGATGATGTCCTTCTTGGATGGTTTTTCAGGATACAACCAAGTGATGGTTGATAAAATTGACAGATTAAAAACTGCCTTCACCACAAAATGGGGGATATTTGCATATAGACGTATGCCATTTGGACTGATAAATGTTGGAGCTACATTCCAGCGAGCAATGGACATAGCCTTCAGAGGCTTAGTAGGAAAATGTATAGTCATCTACATGGATGACTTGACAGTATTCTCCAAGGAAAGCGGGAATCATGTTGCTGATCTCAGAAGTGTACTGAAGAAATGTGAAGAATATGGAATATCTTTGAATCCCAAGAAGTGCATATTCGGGGTCACAACAGGAAAGTTACTAGGCCACCTGATCACAGAGGATGGGATTATCATTGATCCTGACAGGGTGGAATCCATTATGAAGTTACCACTTCCAGGAAGCAAAAAGGAACTTAAATCTTATTTTGGTAAGATAAATTTTGTGAGGAAGTTCATCACCGGCTTTGCTGAGATTGTCAGACCACTGAATGCCATGTTGAAAAAAGATGCACAAATTGAGTGGACACCAGAAGCCAGAGCTGCCTTTGAAGATATAAAGAAGGCCATTTCAGATGCTCCTGTCCTCATTAGTCTAGATTATACAAGAGATTTCTACATCTACTCATTTGCTTCAGAACATACTTCTGCAGCAGTGTTAACTCAAAGAAATGAAGATAAAGAAGAGAAACCAATTGCCTTCATGAGCTGTCCTTTCAGAGATGCTGAGTTGAGATACGTAGATGTTGAAAGACAGGCACTTGCATTAGTCAGAGCAGTAAAGAAATTCAGACATTATATACTGAGAAGCAAAGTGATTGCTGTGGTACCAGATGCAGTAGTAAAGATGCTGCTGATGCAGAGTGAACCTGGTGAAAAAAGGGCCAAATGGATTACTGTATTACAAGAATATGACATGGAGATCACACCAATGAAGCTGGTAAGAGGACAAGCTCTGAGCCAGATGATATATGAAACTGATCCAAACATCATCAGTCAGCAGTATGTGATCAATGAGAAAGACAATGGGGAATGGTATTCAGACATCAGGCACATCTTGATCATGGGAAGATGTCCTTCAGGAATGCAAGCCTCACAGAGAAGAGCCTTAAAGATAAGATCCCATAAGTATATGATGAAGGGAGGAGCCCTGTTTAAAAAGAATTATGAAGGGATATACCTGAGATGCTTAGAGAAACCAGAAGCCAATAAAGTTTTGACAGAGTTACATGACAAGTTTGGAACTGCCCACGGATCAGCGTTGGCCACAACACATGCAATCCTCAGAGCAGGATATTACTGGCCTACAATTTTTAAAGACACAGCTGATCATGTTAAATGTTGTCATGTTTGCCAGGTTGCTGCCAACAGAGAAAAATATGCTGCACAACCATTGCAGCCAGTGATGGAAGAGCGCCCATTTGCACAGTGGGGCATGGATTTCATAGGACTGATCAATCCTCCGTCTTCTTCAGGCCAGAGGTATGTCCTAACAATTACTGATTATTGTACCAGATGGACTGAGGCTGTCAGCAGCAAAACTTGTACTGCTGATGATGTCATTAAATTTATGGAAAGCAACATTGTCACCAGGTATGGAATTCCTTATGCATTGGTAAGTGATAATGGTTCTGCCTTCATTTCCACTAAATTGTCAAGTTGGGCTTTTGATCATGGGATCATACTTAAGTTCTCATCCAATTACTATCCCCAGGGAAATGGATTAGTAGAATCCACCAATAAGAATTTACTGAGTATCATAAGAAAATTGATAGAGAAAAATCCCAGGGAATGGAACTCATTTCTGAAATATGCCTTATGGGTAGACAGAACTAGAATGAAAATTGCATTGGGAAACTCACCCTTCCAGCTAGTATATGGGGTAGATCCTATCCTCCCTGTAAACTTGAAAATTCCTACTCTGCAGTTTGTCCAAGACTATCTAGGCATAGATAATAAACAGGAAGTCAGGTTGCTTCAGTTGATGCATCTGGAAGAAAAATGAAGTCAAGCGATTGACCAATTTGCAAAACATCAGGCTGTTGTTAAACGCTGGTTTGACAAGAGAGCCAGAATTAAAGCTTTCAGGATATCAGATTTAGTCCTGATGTGGGATAAAGCCCATGAAAGGAAAGGTGATCATGGTAAGTTTGATAGACTATGGATAGGTCCCTTTCAGATTTCTAAAATTTTAGGAGACAGCACTTATAGGCTTAAGAACCTGACAGGTGAGGATGTCCCGTTGCCAGTCAATGGACAATTCCTCAAACATTATTTCCAGGCCTGAGTGACTTCATGACAGTCTCATGTATCATATTGTATATTTGTATAGTTGTTTGTACAGTTTGCTTGTTGTTGTTGTTGTTTTGTTGGTTGGGACCTTGTTCTGGTAAGTCAGGATGATGCACTTCATCACCTTAAGAAAATAATTAAATTGTTAGGATTCAAGTAATGAGATCACATTTAAATATAGGTTATGATTCATTCTAAGAAGTGTTCATGATCAGGTTTATGATGTCTTTTCATCAGGGTGCTTTTTCTTGTCCAAAGTGAATCAAACACAATGAAACACCTAATAGCCTTGGGTTTGTTGAAGATATGAGTATAGGTGTTAAGTGAAAAATCTAAAGGGACTCCCTTGCTACCAATACAATCTCCAACCTAAAGCTGCAAGTGACTACACCTTGTACAAATGAGCTGACATGATGATATCAAATTTAGATTTTTAAATAGAAAATCAGAAACAATAAACTTAGGCCATCTAAGTAACTCTACCGGGGCTATGGACGCCTGCTGGCAGTGGGGCTCTACTTAGGGAGATTGTATAGATAACCTTGCCGGGGCTATGGACGCCTGCTGGCAGCAAGGCTCTATCCAGGTTGGCTATGAGGGATGATCTCCAACTATGTAGTTTAACACCAGTTACTTATGTTTTCAACTTACTTTCAAGATGAGGATAATTAATCATATGCACACACCTGATCCTTTGTTAGCTTTATCACCATAATGAAATTTTATCATTCAAAGATCATGATGATTTTACTTAGACAGAATTAGAACACTATAGATAAATGTGATCACATCACTTGAATCATTGGAATTTGTTTATTTTCTTTGGTGGCAAGTTGTGTGGTTACACAACACGCCCCATTTTGACTTGGCAAAACAGGGACCCAACTTTTGTTCTGGTTTGTGTTGTCTGCTTTCTGGTGGGTTGGTAAAAAATAGGTCAGGTGCATCATCATCATGAAGGTCAGGATGAGGTAGGTCATCATCATGAGGTTAGTTTGTCAAAGTTCATATTTTGTTTCTATGACCTCATGGTTAGAAAGAGCTTGAAATTCCATGCAGGTTTGCCTTTTACATCACTTGAAAATTCGTCCATATGAGGGAGTTATGAGCAGTCAAAGTTTTGGTCAAACCTGATAATTGTTGTATGATGAACATCATCATCATATTTGAAACACCCCGATAATATCCTGAGGTCGAAATATCCGGACGTCAACTTTAAGTCATAGTAGGTTGTCCCCGTCGAACGGTCTTTTGTATCGCCAAAGGTCATCATCATGATCTTACTCTATCACCTGATAAAAATCATGCAGTCCCGAAACATCCGGACATCAATCTTAAGTGATAGTGTGTTTTCCCGTCAAGCAACCTTGGGCACATCACGAGCATCATGATATTCTAACATCACCCGATATTATAATATCATGCTGATGATCATCATCACCCTACTTAAGAAACCCACCATCTGCATAATTTGCATGCGCACGACAAAGTCCTGGTGATCATCATCATCATATTCTTTCAAGGCAGGATCGCATTTCGTAATATCCTCCTGATCTCCTTTTGCGTGATCATGATGATCACCTTATCTTTCAAAGCGGAGGGTGATATTCCATTCCCAAGTCATGTTGACAAGATCATCATGATCTTGTTTCTCTACCCGACATTTCGCAATATCCTCCTGCCGGGAAGTATAACCTTTTGCAAATATCCTGATGACGTCATCCCGACCTGATAAACGAAGAAGTAAATATCAGGATGACGTCACCATCACCTTTCTCCTTCGGCAGGATATTTTCCAAGGCATGATCCTGTTCGCCATATGATGATGACGATGACGTCATGTTCGAAGATTAACAAAGGTCCGGGATATCCTGATGATGTCATCTGGATATTCAGCAGGATCATATTTTAGATCACCTAGTGCGGATATGATGATGATCATCATCATCTTGATCTTTCGAGAGGTTTACCTTGGCCGCAAAGGGGTCATTTTACTTGCACCACCCGATCATCTTCCTTAGGTGACCCGATTTTCCATTTATCTCCTGATCTTAATGAAACATGACGGTGACGTCATCTTTTGCATTTTAATGAAGCCCGAATATGACGATGACGTCACCATGATATTCCTTTCCTCAGCAGCAGGATCATATTCCAAATCCTCCTTTTGTCTTCATCATGATGATGACGATGATGTCTTTCTTTCCCCAATATGCAGAAGTGAAACATCCTGATGTGCTTTTCATCAGAGCATTCGGAAAGGAGGAGCATCATATTTCGTGATATCCTGCAGCTAGATAGAAGACATAGAGTTAGGCATCATCATGATTTTTGACGTAGGTATAACTGTTGCCATCGGCCAAGTATAAATTTGTCACCCCGATCATATGTGGTCACACCGATGCTAATGTGATGATGACCCGAAACATTCAAACAGGGCATGCAAAGCCAGATGTGAAGTAATTTGTTAAGGGCGGTTATTTCCTTGTATATTTTGACATGCATGATCATATTTGAACCCGATACACATGGAAATGGGTGGGAAAATTTGAAACGATAGAAATTTGAAAGCCCGACTGCCTGATTTTGGTCAACGAGGGTTGACCTGGTTGTTTTATGCTGTTTATGCATTTAGTGCATATTTTCCACAGGTAAAGCCTGATTGCCTGTAGCTGCACATTGGGAGGTATGTTTAATAAAATGTTTACTTCCTGTTGTTTATCCACATGATGATGAACATAATGTTTGTCTGTTTATTTGCAGGAAGTCATGATGCTGCTGCTAAAGCCGAGCATTGAAGTCATGATGCTGCTGCTGAAGCCGAGCATTGAAGTCATGATGCTGTTAGAGCTGCTGCTGAAGCTGAGCATTACAAAGTTGCGCATGGAGACAACATGAGCCAGAAATGAGGAGGATATTGTCAAATATGCTGTTCGCCAGCTGGAGACCGAATCAAGTTGAAGATGCTGGAATATTCTGTGCCAGCTGTGCATTTGCCAACTGACGAAGCATGTGCTTTTCATCTGGACCATTGTTTGTTATTAGAGGATCCTGATCCTTGGATCGTTGTAACCGTTTTTTGGCAGTTGTTCTATATAAGAGCCAGAGCTTGTCATCAAAAAAGGAGACATACATTAGAATACACAGACGCATCTGGTGCAAAAAGTCAATTACTGTAGAATCAATTAAGAGATCGGATTACTGAGACTAATGAGGATAGAATTGTTGAAATGTCAAGGTTCTTTCTTCAGATCACTGTAAATGTACCTGTTCTTGAGCATACTGAATGGATATGAAGTTCCAGATTACATCCTAATTGTAAATTTTACGTAATCTTTCTGTTGATTTCTGGATATGTACTGGTGAATGCTGTGTTCAACTGGAAGCGCTTTCATTTCATTACATGTTGTTGTCGACTTTTCCTTCGAAGATTTGCACTAGATCATGCGGATTTGTGGAATGTCCTGGTGAAGTATGATTTTAGTTTCCTTCTTTCATTGCATGTATGGGAGCTTGTATGTGGATCAGTGATCTAAGTCCAGTAGTTTTGGGAATCTCATTCTTTAACCCTTTTCCTTTTTTCAATTTCATAAATTCATCACCATAACTGTAAATCATGATAAATAACAAGCAGAAACAGTGAAATATGCTGAAATCCCATAGGTAACTGAAGATCATTAGCATATTTGAGTTAAATGCATGTAGTATTGGAAATATCATGCCAAGAATCATAAATAATGACAGAAATCATGCAAATATCAACCTGTAGGCACATTGTTTGACTAAATTCACAGTGCAGAGGTAGAATTGTTGAAATTTATGCTGAACTAACATCCAGAACGGGATATTTGAAGATAATGATGATGAACTTTGCAGAAACACGTAAGGCCCCTGAATGGAAAATAGCAACACACATCAACCACTGAGTAACGTCAGTAGATTAAGACCTAATCAACGGAGACTTGGGATCATGAATTCTTTGAATTCATCGTATCTTTCAAGATGAGTAAAGGTTGTTGTGTAACTTTTATTCTATGTTTGTGAATGACTAACATCATGAACAACAGTACTCCACAAATTCACACTCATAACTCTGTAATTCACATCACATCATCATACTCATCTATATTATCATTCTTCAATAGATTAACACTCATTTATACCATATTCAATCTTAAGAACATTCTCCAATGTTGGCAAGGTACCTTGATCATGCAAATTTAAATTAGGTCATCACCAAAACATTCCCACAGTGGAGAGGAATGAAGGTGGACCACACCATACCTTAGTTTGGACCTAAATCCATCCATGCACACCACACCATGTTTCCACAAGCAACGAAGCAACTCCACAATTATTGCAAACACCCAAGGTCAGCCGAACCAGTGTTAACACCATGAACAATTATGTACATGCTTCCTCAAACCCAAAGATGACTCACAGACCATACATCATGCTTGAGCATAATCTAGAATATTCTACAAACACCCTGAAAACCATCAAATTCCTCTGCAAGAACTTTCACCTACCACACAACCTTATCCTATTTAAAAAACATACTTAAATATCTCTGTAATGCACTACAACTCAAGAAATCATCTTCCAGAGCATGAAACCATGAACAACTTTGACTGAAGATAGACATTAACCTTATAAGCATACTTTCAGAACTACAAGACCTGACACTACTTTGCAGAGAAATGTGGAGCAAAAACATTTCTCCTAGACACCTCTGCACAACACAGTTCATATATTGGTGAACACATCTTCCTCTGCACATTGATCTAACATGCCAAATTCTAAATGTAGCATCCCTAAACACCTCTAAACATCATATCCAAACCACACAAATATATCTTCAATATAAAAAGAAATTCAGAGTAAAAGTAGAACACTACTCTATAATACATAATACCACTGCCACACACTATTTACTTATTTTATTCAATTTTTTTCAAAAGAACTTTGAAACCAAGCACCAGAAGCATATTATCACCATCTTCAGCACATCCTCATTACCAAATATAGCATCCACTCGACACCAACTGCTCATACTCTTGCAACATCTCTTACTCATACAGTTGACACCAATGACAACACAAGCTTGTTGACATCAATGACAACACCGACTGCACATACTTGCAACAATTTCTTCCTTTGTCTCCATATTTCTACCAACTAGTGGATGATGACAATTCCAAATATATATAGTCTCGGGCTACCTGCTATTATACACCCATTCATATACTGATGCCAATTAGGTACATCCCTTTGTGTTGTTACTTCATAATATAACTTGTCATTTCTTTAATCTTGTGATTTATGTGCCACCTTGTTGTTATGCTTGACATCATACCATGACTACACAAGCCACTATGTATCATGCTCGTAGCATCGCCTTGGTTTTCTTTTTGTGGGGATAACCCCTTGTTGTGATTTAGTTTTGAGGAATACATATCTTATAGGCATGTACTTCTAGAAAAATCACGTGCCTATCTTGTGGTTTGTTCTACCTTAAAGCCATTGATCCATGATAGGAGTTAGCAATCACTATAAGGTGGGGGCATACATCAAGCTATACTCTCTTTTGGTTGCATAATTGTTTATTATAGTTGGCATGGAACTCACCTAGTGATTCAGTAGTCCTCACTAGCCTGTGATATTTCCTTTTGGTCCATGAGCCACCTAGTACAATGAAGTTTACAATCCTATGTGCTTCATGTGACTTTTCGTGGTCACCTAGTAATTCATTGGTCCTTACTATTATGTGATCCATGATGGCACTTCTTTTCACATGACCCCTAGTGACAGAGCAAGCTAGCATCAGAGTCATGTGCCTTGTGTGTTTGATTACTATGTTTGTTTGTTTGGTGCATTGTGTTTGCACTTGTGTCATATGTGTCTTCATCATGCTTTCCACGTGTATTTTCATGTATACATTGTGTCTTTCATGTATGTATTGTTTATGGCATATATTTTCCTTGTGTATTGTGTGTCTTTCACATGTATTCCTATATATGTTTTTTAGTACTCCATGTATGCAAATTGTTCTGATGTTCACAACACGCCCCATTTTACTCCTTAGCAAAATGAGGACCCCTGCTGTGGCTTTTGCTTTTTACTTGTGTGTGTCATTTTGCTTGGTGGTAAAGGGAAAAAGGGGTTAAAATTGCAAACCTTGTTAAAAATTTCTAAGAAATGCATTTCAGTATTAGTGCATAGTATGGTTGGATTCCTTGTCAAAAATGAGCTAGGGTTGCTTTTTGAACCATGTTAAAATTTGCCATATTTTGCAAGTTATGATCATTTTGGTAAAATGTACATTCAGGTTTGTATATCGCTTTGCATATACAGGGTCATTCATATATGCAAAGGGTTTTGTTTTTGTACTTAGTTGCTTTTGCATTCGGGTTCATATACAAGGTCATTTGTATGTCTTTTTGCCTTGTATACATTTGGTAGAGTTTATGCATACATACAAGATGGACCTGAGGTGGTTTTAGGTTGAAATGAATAAATGTTTAAATCCGTTGCATGTATCTCGCGCTTGTATGTTTGGCAAGTCGTAACATACAATGCATTTATAGAAGGGCCGGAACCGAAAAGTTATTTTGCAATGTTAATTCATTGTATATTTCGGGCTTGTATATTTGAACATACATTTGATATATACATTTGCAATGTGCAGGCCGCAGACCCGAAGGATTATGAAAAGGAGTTAAACTATTGTATGTTTTTCGATTGTATGTTTTTACATACAAATGAAATATACAAGTCAAGATACATGCAATGTTCATATGCATCACGCAGACCCAAAGGGAGTATTAAAAGTGGTTAAGTCCTTGTATGTTTCCACAATGCATATTTCGTAACATACAAGGTGGATAGACATTACTTTATACATTGCTCGGAACTAGCATTTTTATGAAACAGGGTTAATTTAATGTATATCGGGCTTGTATATTCTTATATACAAGGCCAACATACATTAAACTTATACAAGAGATGGAATCCAAGGGCAGATTTAAATCTGATTAAATGCTTGTATCGAGCCCGAAATGTATGTCTAAAGATACAATGGAAATATACATACCGTAGACATGACGGAAAGTTAAAAGAGGTTAATTCATCATATGTTTGTGCTTTGTATATTTTGATACATACAAGCCAAGATGCATCACGAAATGTACAAGCCATAGAATTGAAAAGTTATGAAACGGAGATAAATGCTTGTATATTTTGCGTTTGTATGTTGCAATATACAAGCGAAATATATAAAGGAAGCATATAGGCCGCAGAATTGAAAAGATTGAAATCCGATTGAATCAATGTATCACATCCACAATGTATATTGATATACATTGCTCAACATACAATGAAATATACATTGCGGAACTCATAGGCAAATTAAAAATGGTTAAATGCTTGTATCACGTCCAGCTTGTATATCGGATATACAAAGATTTAAACAAGGAAAATGAGTGGGAAAGTGAAGCAATAGGAATTTTGAAGCTTCTTTGGGTGCCCTATGCATGTTTCTGGTCAACGATGGTTGACCCGACTGGTTTTAACGTTGTATATGTGTTTTTGATGCCCATTTTCCATGGTTTTTGAGCCCGATGGCTGTGTTTGTGCATTTGGAGCCTGTTTTAATGCAGATGTTCATTTTTCTTGCTGATTTATTAAACGATGGTGCTAATTCCTACTTGTTTATTGGAGATTGTTGGAGTAGCTAGGAAGAAGCAGAGTTACCGACATAGTAATGGCGTGCAGGTGAACACAAAGGTAGGGTTTTAAATGATGATGATGTCCCAGGTGACGGGCCAGATCTCAAGAGGCCAAATACACTAGAAGGCGATGAAGCTTTCAATGTGGGGATTTTTGCAGTTGGAAACATTATTAAAGGAGCAGCGCCCTATCTGGGTGTGCTGCTCGAATTCTTGGTGGGATTCATTTCTCACCGTTGGATGTTGCATTTCAAGATGCTGACCGTTGATCTCCTAGGGTTTTTGGGTGCCAGATTGGGGAAAAACCAAAGATATATATATTGAGCCCCTATACTGTACAAAAGGAGAGGAGGTCAATAATACAAAAAAAAATCAGACCTGTAATAGTTTTAGGAGAGATCAGATTACTGAGACTACTAAGGATTGGATTGTTGAAATAATCAAGGTCCCTTCCTCAGATCATTGTAAATGTACCTGTTTTATGAATATACTATATGGAGATGAAGCTTTAGACTATACCCTGATTGTAAACCTTAAGTAGTCTTCAAGTTGATTTCTGGATATGTACTGGTGAATGTTGTGTTCTAGAGAAGTGCTTTCATTTCATTGCATGTTGTTGTCAACTTTTTCCTTGAAGATTTGCATTAAATCATACGGATTTGTGGACTGTTCTGGTGAAGTATGATTTTAGTTTTCTTCTCTCCATTGCTGTATGGGAACATGTATATGGATCAATGATCTCAGTTAAGTAATTTTAGGAATCTCACTCTCTCTAACCCTTTTTCTCATTTTAATTTCATTGAAATCACTTTCATAACTGTACATCATGATAAATCAAAAGCAGAACAGAAAAATATGCTGACATCACAAAGACAACTGAATATCATTAGCATATTTTGAGCTAAATACATGTAGTATTGAAAATGTCATGCAGAGAATCACAAATAAGGGTAGAACTCATGCAAATATCAAATTAGACACATCATTTGGAGGTATATGCTATGTAGAGTAACTTCCCTATATAGCATAGTTGTAGAAACAAAATCTACTAATCTACGTAAGGCCCCAAAATGGAAAACAACAATACACATCAACCACAGAGTAACATTAGCAGATTATGAACTAATCGACAGGGACTTGGGATCATGAATTCTTAGAATTCATCATATCTTTTAGGATAAACAAGGGTTGTTGTGTGACTTTTGTTTTGTGTGCTTGGTTGTGACTGACATCACAAACCAATCAATAGGAAACTGGCACTAGAAGGAGGGCCATTGATAAAGGAAACCATAGATTCCTGCATACATTGCTTAAACATCCTGGTGGTTTGAATTTTGGCCATAAACTCACCATTTTGCCTTAAAAACTTGAGAAATCCTGGCTTTCAGGCCAAATACCAGGTCCAGATCTAGTGGACTCTTCGAAGAACTACCTATTAGGGGATTTAGACCTAGGACTATGGACATTCATCACACCCCTGATTCTAGTGTGACAGAAGCCTCACCAGAGTGTGCTCCTGTAACCCTTATTGGCTTTCAAATACCCACAAGACCACCTATCACACCTTAGGCCTAGCCTCAGCCTATCATACCCCAGATCCAACCTCCACCAATTGCGATGTCATTTTTCATAGCAGAGTCACCGCTGGCCTTTAATGCATATCATGCTTTGTCTAAAAATCTAGATAAAATTTGCCCTAGGTACCATCCATATCAAGATGTTGATGATCATGTCAGGACCTTCAAGGAAGCTTGTTGTAGGGCTAGAATTGAGTATGAGGATGTGGTATGTAGATTGTTTCCATTCTCCTTAGGGGAAGAGGCCTATAATTGGTATACCAGTCTAGGTCAGGGTTCGGTCCGTTCATGGGATGCCTTAGAAAAAGCTTTCAAGGATAGGTTCAAGGTGCCTATAGATCCTTCAATGAACTATCATCTTTTTGCCACCATCAAGAGGTGCGAAGGAGAACCCATTGCAAACTTCAATGCTAGATTCCAGAAGATGCTATCTAAACTGGTTGCTCCCTACGTTGTAGCAGATGAGGTTGCTAGGAGTATTTATTATTCAGCTTTAGATCCCCTGACCTCCATGTTTATCAGAAGGACACACCTTGGTGCAACAACTTTAGCACAGGCTTTTGAGGAAGCTATCAAAGTTAGTCAGCAATTGGCTCCTACTCCTACACCAAATATTGCTTTCCCTACGCTTCCTGGTTATCTTACATATCCTATCCACCAACAGACCAATGGAGCCATGATGCCTTCAGCTGTGATGCCAGCCCCTTTGCAAATACCACCACTTAGTGTCATGCCCCCACCGAGTGGGAGTAACCAGATGTTACCATATCAAACACAAGTGCCTCAGGGTGTAGAACAATCCAACAATAACAATAGGTCTTCCTTTCTTAAGCCCCAGACAGAGAATGTGATGGCCAAGGTTCAAGAAGAGAAGGAAGAAATCAAAGAAATATCAGCTCAGTTAAGAAAACTTACTACTAAGGTCACTTATCTAAAAAATTAGAATTTCTACTCTCAACCTAATCAAAATAGAGGTTATGCCAATGACAAACCTAATTATCCTGACAGGGGGTACAACAACAATTACAATAACAACAATGGAAACAATAATCCTCCTAGATAGCCTAGAGTGTGGAACACCAGGCCTAACAATGGTTCCTTGCCATCACCCCTAGACAATCAACCTCCTGGTGAACCTAGGCAGGGCACCAAAGTAAACCTTGCAGAGGCAGCACTTACGAACTGGTGTAGAATACATAACACCAACACTCATGCAGAGTTGGACTATCCTCAATTCAGGATTGCTACTACCATATTCCAAGTTGAAGTGGCCAGTACCTTAGGTAACCCACCTTATGCAGAGGGAAATGAAATTGTCCCCTGTGAGTATGATTCTGCCCTAGTACTAGAAAGCTTCATGCATTGTCCTTATCAGCAGACAATATCATCACATCAGGATTACACTTCAACATGTGAGGAATCAGCCATGGCTTTTGAGTCTAACTATGTTTTCCCCTTTGAGGATGAGAATGAGCCATCAATTGAGCATGAGGAAGTCAATGCTTATCAACAACAACCTTAGGGTAGGCATAACTACAACTTAAGGAATAACTCAAATAGATCTGCTGATCCTTTGACTACCTCATTGCCTCCAAACAATTTCAACACTCCACCTGATCCCAAGGCAAGTAATAACCCTGGACTCCCCAAGGTCGATGCTCAATATCTGACACTGCATAACACAACATCAAAAGCTACAAATCCACTTCCTGAATCTGACAAATTGGTTACATATTTGGCAGATGAAATGAAAAAAGTAAAGATCAGCCTACCAATGTCAGAGTTGCTTAAAACCCCTGCTATCAAGAATGCTTTCATGAAATCATTGGATGGTTCTGCTCAAAAGGAAGATAGCCATACCCCCAGCCAATTTAGAAATAAAGATCATGCTGCCAACAACATTAACGTCAAACCTAAAACCCCAGCTACTATTCAAGCTACAGATACCTCCCATATGACCCTATACAAAGACAAGAGTGAGTCACCTCCCTTCCTCCTTACCACAAGGATGTTTAGTAAAAATTTGCACTTCTTAGTAGACTTAGGAGCATCTACCAATGTAATGCCCCTATCCATATCCAACGCTTTAGGGTTACATCCTGCTAAATCATTGAAGAAGGTAACACAATTGGACAAAACAGAAGTAAGTGTGGTACGAGAACTAACCCACATTCACATGCAGCTAGCATCAGATCCCAGAGTCCAGCACTATATTGATATTCAGGTAGTAGATATACCTAATACATATGGAATGTTACTCAGCAGAGATTGGTCAAAAACTCTCAATGGATACATGTCAACTGATTTCAACCATATGTGGCTACCTTGGAAGGGTATACCAAATCAGATAAAGATCGAATCTGAACCTCGCATGAGACACATGATCACCGAATATAATAGAACCAATAAAATCATGTATGTGGATGTGGAACCTAGAGTTTACTCCATCAAACCTCAAACCACCAGCATAGAAGAAATCCTGATGCTTGACATACATGATCATAATGGTGACCTTTGGAGTGATGAAATAAATTTAGAGCTTGATTGTAATCTTGGAAATAAAATAGTACTGGATCATTTCAAGAAATTTGATATGCATTTGTTTAGACAGGTGAAATGATGTCAATTATTAAGTGTGCCTGTTCACGATATTCTGATTGATGGATGGTGCAGGTTGCATGATGAGGCTCATTCTGAAAAAACTTGTGATGCCTGTTTAGACATGTTGGAGTTGGAACAAGCATATGGCGAAGCATCTTCACCCGCGGTAAGTTCCATGGATAACTATAGTGATACTAATTTATGTTTGTCTCCTGCAGGAACAAGAGGATGCACACAGAAGGATGAAGGTTCTGTCCAGATGACAGAAGAGATATTGGTATGCAACAGGGGTAATGATAAGAACAAGAAGACAATCACCCCTGGGAGTGATTGTTTAGTGGAGTCAGATTATGTGTTATTTGACAAGGATAGTGGCAGCAATCTGTCCAAGTTTGAGGAGTTTCTGTCAAAAGAAATCCAAAAGTTGATGCAGCAGCATAGGCCTCCCTAGGATGCACTGATTGAGAAGTGGTGCAGGTTGCATGAGGCACCTCACTCAGAGACATCTTGCTCGTTGTGCCTGCATATCTTGAGAAGGCATACGCTACCTGGTCCAGAGAATGTTCCTCTTGGTGATAAGAGAAAAGAAGAAGTATCAACTCCCCATAAAGCTGATGAGGTGGTGTCTGAGAAAACTGGGACACCAAAGCTAAAATGGATATCCAGTGGTGTGGCTGCCAGAGCCAAAAGAAAGAAGGAAGCACCAGACAAGATTTTAGCTGAGGATGAGCCATGGATCTTTGATTTGATGGATCCAAGTCAAAACAAGGAGCTGGAGTAGGAATAGACCTCATTGACCCATCTGGAAAATCCTATTTGGTAGCATACAAATTGCAGTTCCCATGTACAAATAATGTGACAGAATATGAAGCTCTAATTCATGGGATACTGTTCGCTCTTAGGAAGAAGGTGAAAATTTTGCATGTCTATGGGGACTCAGAATTAGTTGTCAGACAGGTAAGAGGTATATACTCTTGCAATTACAGGAGGTCCAATTACAAACACAGCGTGTGGGACTTAATAGAAGAGTTTGATGCATTCAATATCACCCATGTACCCAGAGAGCAAAACCATAGAGCAGATGCTTTGGCCCAGGCTGCTAGTACTCTAGAGCCACTATCCATATCAGGTTTAAAAAGATTCTTAGTTGAATTAGTATCAGTGCCTTCAGTACCTGATAATGTAACTAATCTCCAAGTATTTGAAGATGATCAATATATATTGGATTTTATTTCCAATAGAGATGTTTTCGAGGCACAGATTATTGATTAAAAGAATCTAGAAGATCATGTCTGGGAGGAAGAAGAAATCCTAGAGCTGCTAAGTAATAAAATTCCTAGGGGAATGATAGAGCTGGAGAGAGCATTTGATTTGGACAACATGCTAAAACAAAGGGATCTTCAAAAGGCTGATGAGGGATAGTATTTGCAGGTCAACCTTGGGCAAGGTGATAGAAGAAGAAATGTTTTGATTGGGAAGGTCTGTACAGAAGAAGAGTTGAAAGGGATAACTTAGGCCCTCAAAGATTACATCCATGTCATTACCTAGATGTATGACAAATTGAAAACTTTTGATACATCAGTCATCACTAATACAATACCCGTGAAGTCAGACGCCAAGCCTTTTCGGCAAAAGCAAGACCCATCAACGCTTTACTAGAGCCAATCATTTTAGAAGAAGTTAAAAGACTACTCGATGCCAGGATCATATTTCCTATGAGACACTCCACGTGGGTGGCAAACCTGGTCCCAGTGAGAAAGAAGAACAGTGACATCAGACTGTGCGTGGCCTTTAGGAATTTGAATTGAGCTTCTGAAAAGGATAATTATCGTTTGCCTTCTCTAGATGAAGTCCTGCAGATGGTGAACGATGCCAAGATGATGTCCTTCTTGGATGGTTTCTCTGGATACAACTAGGTGATGGTGGATAGAATCGATAGATTGAAAACCACATTTACCACGAAATGGGGGATCTTCGCCTACAGGCGCATGCCGTTTGGATTGATAAACACTGGAGCCACATTTCAGCGAGCAATGGACATAGCCTTCAGAGGCTTGATTGGGAAGTGCATAGTAATATACATGGATGACTTAATGGTGTTCTCCAAAGATAGAGTGGACCATGTAGAGGACCTGAGAAAAGTGTTGAAGAAGTGTGAGCAGTACATGATATCCTTGAATCCCAAGAAGTGCATATTTGGGATGACCACGGGGAAATTGCTAGGCCACTTGATAACTAAAGATGGGATCATCATTGATCCTGACAGAATAAAATCCATCATGAAGATACAACTGCCTGGAAGCAAGACGGAGCTCAAATCTTACTTTGGTAAGATTAATTTCATTAGGAAATTTATCACTGGCTTTGCAGAGATAGTCAGGCCCTTGAACGCCATGCTCAAGAAGGATGCTAAAATTGAATGGACACTGGAGGTTAGAGTAGCTTTTGAAGACATTAAAAAGGCCATATCAAATGCTCCAGTCCTGATCAATCCAGATTACACCAAGGACTTCTACATCTACTCATATGCTTTAGAACATACCTCTACAATAGTACTGACACAAAAAAATGAAGAAAAGGAAGAAAAGCCTATAGCCTTCATGAGCTTCCCTTTCAAAGATGCAGAGCTTAGATATATGAATGTTGAAAGACATGCACTTGCTTTGGTCTGAGTAGTCAAGAAGTTCAGGCACTACATCCTGAGAAGTATGGTGATTGCTGTTGTACTCGATGCAACAGTGAAAATGTTGCTAATGCAAAGTGAACCAGGTGAGAAAAGGGCTAAATGGATCACTGTCCTCTAGGAGTATGATATGGACATTACCCCTATGAAGCTGGTAAGAGGGTAGGCATTAAGCCAGATGATATCAGAGGTTGATCCCAATATCCTAAGCCAGCAGTACATCGTAAATGCAAAAGATGATAGAGAATTGTACTCAGACATTAGGCACATCCTGACCACTGGGAGATGTCCCTCAAGACTGCAGGCCTCACAGAGGAGAGCCCTGAAGATAAGGTTGCTGAAATTTATATTAAAAGGAGTCCTTTTCAAGAAAAACTATGAGGGGATATACCTAAGATTCTTAGAAAGATCAGAAGCAGATAAGGTGCTAACGAATTACATGATAAATTTGGGACAGCACATGGGTCGTCCTTAGCCACCACTCATGCTATCCTCAAGGCTGGGTATTATTGGCCCACAATTTTCAAAGATATAACTAAACACATTAAATGTTGTCATATGTGTCAGGTTGTTGCCAATAGAGAGAAATATGCTGCTCAACCTTTGCAGCCAGTGATGGAGATGCGCCCCTTTGCTCAATGGGGAATGGACTTCATAGGACCCATCATTCCTCCCTCATCCTTAGGCCACAGGTATGTTTTAACTATTACTGATTACTATACCAGGTGGACTGAGGCTGTCAGTAGTAGGACATGCAATGCTAAGGATATTATTAGGTTTTTGGAAACCAATATAGTGACCAAGTATGGAGTTCCATATGCTTTAGTATGTGATAATGGGCCTGCTTTTGCTTTAATTAAATTGTCAAGTTGGGCTTTCGATCATGGGGTCATTTTAAAATTCTCCTCAAATTACTACCCCCAAGGGAATGGATTAGCAGAATCCACAAACAAGAACCTATTGAACATCATAAAAAAGCTGATAGATAAGAACCCAAGGGAATGGAACACTCTATTAAAATATGCCTTATGGGTAGATAGAACCAGAAATAAAGCTGCATTAGGAAATTCACCTTTTCACTTAGTATATGGGGTGGATCCCATCCTCCCTGTCAACTTAAAGATTCCTATGCTACAGTTTGCACAAGAGTACCTAGGCATAGATAATAAACAGGAAGTTAGATTGCTACAACTAATGCACCTAGAGGAAAAAAGAAGTGTAGCAATTAACCAATTTGCTAAACATCAGGCTATTGTCAAGCACTGGTTTGACAAAAGGGCCAGAATCAAGGCTTTCAGGATCTCAGATCTGGTCCTAATGTGGGACAAAGCACATGAAAGGAAGTGTGATCATGGTAAATTTGACAAACTTTGGATAGGCCCCTTTCAAATTTTTTAAATTCTAGGAGACATCACCTACAGGCTCAAGACCTTAACAGGTGAGGATGTTCCATTACCAGTTAATGGATAGTTCCTCAAACACTATTTTCAGGCCTGATGATTGCATCATGACAGTCATGTGTATCATAGTGTACTTTCTTTGTATAGTTGTTTGTATAGTGGCTTTGTTTTGCTTGTTTTGTTTTGGTTGCTTTGTTTCCTTAGCAGGGATCTTTCTTTTGATTTAGAGTATAAAGGGGCAGATTAACAACCACTGAAAACAATGAAAAATTGAGATCATTAAGGTTAATTATTTGAAATCTATGCATAACTTGTTGTGACTGTCATGAATGTAGAGAGTTGTTTAACTTGTGAAATTTTGTATTCAATAAGAATAAGTCGAGTATTCAAGGAATGTTTCTCACAATGACACACCTAAAATCCTTGGGTTTATTGAACTTACCAGTGTAGATATTAGGTGAAAAATCAGAGGTCACCCTTGCTACCATTACAATTCTCAGCTTAATTTTAGCAAGTGACCACTCCTTGCATCATGAAGTTACAAATGCAATATCTTATGAAATCTCTATGAAATACAAAAATAAATAATGTAAATAAATAAAATGGATTATACTAAAAATCTAGATTAAGCCATCTAAGTAACTCTACCGGGGCTATAGACGCTCGCTGGTAGTGGGGTTCTACTTAGGAGAATTGTAACGATAACCTTGCCGGGGCTATGGATGCTCGCTGGCAGCAAGGCTCTATCCGGTTGGCTATGAGGGAATGTCCTCACCTATGTAGTCTAATATCAGTCACTGGTTTGTTCAACTGATCTTCAAGATGAGGCTTATTAACCACGTGCACCCACTTAAACTGAAATAAAAATTCATGCACCTTATTGAATATATTGAGTCTCAAGTTGGATAATAATTTGTAGAAAAGATAGTTGGAAGTTATGAATTTATTTCATTCAGTTTTCTTTAATGGGTTGAATTTGATTGTTTTGTTTGGTTCCTAGTTGTTGTGATGTTGACAACACGCCCCATTTTACTCCTTAGCAAAATGAGGACCCCTGCTGTGGCTTTTTGCTTTTTGCTTGTGTGTGTCATTTTGCTTGGTGGTAAAGGGAAAAAGGGGTTAAAATTGCAAACCTTGTTAAAAATGGCGAAGAAATGCATTTCAATATCAGTGCATAGTATGGTTGGATTCCTTGTCAAAAATGAGCTAGGGTTGCTTTTTGAACCATGTTAAAATTATCCATATTTTGCAAGTTATAATCATTTTGGTAAAATGTACATTCAGGTTTGTCTATCGCTTTGCATATATAGGGTCATTTGTATATGCAAAGGGTTTTGTTTTTGTACTTAGTCACTTTTGCATTCAGGTTCATATACAAGGTCATTTGTATGTCCTTTTGCCTTGTATACATTTGGTAGAGTTTATGCATACATACAAGATGGACCTGAGGTGGTTTTAGGTTGAAATGAATAAATGTTTAAATCTGTTGCATGTATCTCGCGCTTGTATGTTTGGCAGGTCGTAACATACAATGCATTTATACAAGGGCTAGAACTGAAAAGTTATTTTGCAATGTTAATTCATTGTATATTTCGGGCTTGTATATTTGAACATACATTTGATATATACATTTACAATGTGCAGGCCTCGGACCCGAAGGATTATGAAAAGGAGTTAAACTGTTGTATGTTTTTCTCTTGTATGTTTTTACATACAAACGAAATATACAAGTCAAGATACATGCAATGTTCATATGCATCACGCGGACCTGAAGGGAGTATTAAAAGTGGTTAATTCCTTGTATGTTTCCACAATGCATATTTCATAACATATAGGGTGGATATACATTACTTTATACATTGCTCAGAACTAGCATTTTTATGAAATAGGGTTAATTTAATGTATATCGGGCTTGTATATTCTTATATACAAGGTCGACATACATTGAACTTATACAAGAGATAGAATCCAAGGGCAGATTTAAATCCGATTAAATGCTTGTATCGAGCCTGAAATGTATGTCTAAAGATACAATGGAAATATACATACTGCAGACATGATGGAAAGTTAAAAGAGGTTAATTCATTGTATGTTCGTGCTTTGTATATTTCGATACATACAAGCCAAGATGCATCACGAAATGTACAAGCCACGGAATTGAAAAGTTATGAAACAGAGATAAATGCTTGTATATTTTGCGTTTGTATGTTGCAATATACAAGCAAAATATAAAAAGGAAGCATACAAGCCGCGGAATTGAAAAGATTGAAATCTGATTGAATCAATGTATCACATCCACAATGTATATTGATATACATTGCTCAGCATACAATGAAATATACATTGCGGAACTCAGAGGAAAATTAAAAGCAGTTAAATGCTTGTATCACATCCAACTTGTATATTGGATATACAAAGATTTAAACAAGGAAAATGAGTGGGAAAGTGAAGCGATAGGAATTTTGAAGCTTCTTTGGGCGCCCTATGCATGTTTTTGGTCAACGATGGTTGACCCGACTGGTTTTAACGCTGTATATGCATTTTTTATGCCTGTTTTCCATGGTTTTTGAGCCCAATGGCTGTGTTTGTGCATTTGGAGTCTATTTTAATGCAGATGTTCATTTTTCCTGCTAATTTATTAAACGATGGTACTAATTCATGCTTGTTTATTGCAGATTATTGGAGTAGCTGGGAAGAAGCAGAGTTACCAACATAGTAATGGCATGCAGGTGAATGAGAAGGTAGGGTTTTAAATGATGATGACGTCCCATGCGGTGGGCCAGATCTCAAGAGGCCAAACACACCAGAAGGTGATGAAGCTTTCAATGCGGGGGAGTTTGTAGTTGGAAACATTATTGAAGGAGCAGCGTCCTGTTTGGGTGTGCTGCTTGAATTCTTGGCGGGATTCATTTCTCACCGTTGGATGTTGCATTTCAAGATGCTGACTGTTGATCTCCTAGGGTTTTTAGTTGCCAGATTGGGGAAAAACCAAAGATATATATATTGAGCCCCTGTACTGTACAAAAGGAGAGGAGGTCAATAATACAAAAAAAAAATTAGACCTGTAATAGTTTTAGGAGAGATTAGATTACTAAGACTAGTAAAGACTGGATTGTTGAAATAATCAAGGTCCCTTCCTCAGATCATTGTAAATGCACCTATTTTTATGAACATACTGTATGGAGATGAAGCTTCAGACTATACCCTGATTGTAAACCTTAAGTAGTCTTCAAGTTGATTTCTGGATATGTACTGGTGAATACTGTGTTCTATAGAAGCGCTTTCATTTCATTGCATGTTGTTGTCAACTTTTCTCTTGAAGATTTGCACTGAATCATGCGGATTTGTGGATTGTCCTGGTGAAGTATGATTTTAGTTTTCTTCTCTCCATTGCTATATGGGAACATGTATATGGATCAATGATCTCAGTTAAGTAATTTTAGGAATCTCACTCTCTCTAACCCTTTTTCTCATTTTAATTTCACTGAAATCACTTTCATAACTATACATCATGATAAATCAGAAGCAGAACAGAAAAATATGCTGACATCCCGAAGACAACTGAATATCATTAGCATATTTTGAGCTAAATGCATGTAGTATTGAAAATGTCATGCAGAGAATCACAAATAAGGGTAGAACTCATGCAAATATCAACTTAGACACATCATTTGGAGATATATGCTATGTAGAGTAACTTCCCTGTATAGCATAGTTGCAAAAATAGAATCTACTAATCTACGTAAGGCCCCAAAATGGAAAATAGCACTACACATCAAACACAGAGTAACATTAGCAGATTATGAACTAATCGACGGGGACATGGGATCATGAATTCTTGGAATTCATCGTATCTTTCAGGATAAACAAGGTTTGTTGTGTGACTTTTGTTTTGTGTGCTTGGTTGTGACTGACATCACAAACCAATCAACATGAATTATGTTACAATGTCTTATGTGTTTGAAATCTCTCTCCTTATGTGGTTGCAACCTTAGAATCCTCAGCTTGGGGGCTACTAATAGTCCACAACTTGGGGGAAATCTTTGGCTTATATGTTTTCATGTTTAAAATTTGTCTTCTCCTTCCTTTAGTGTGAGTTCAAACATAAGTTCGTACCCACACTAAAGGGGGCTAAATGCTATAGAGTAAAATGTGTGCACTAGCATTTTACACCTAGTTTAGCACCTGGTTGGATCTAAAATGTTACCTTTGTTAATTAGGACTTATTTTAACACCTTTTTGAACATAAAATGATAAAATATTGATCTTGATGAATAAACCCAATAGAATAAACTTAGGACTGGTGTAAGCCCATGACATTAGACACTCCCTAGAGTTTGTGGGGCTAAAGGACTAGGGTGCCCAAGTGCTATGGTCCTAGATGGGTCATTTAACCCCTCTCTTGTAGTGTCATCTTAACACCTCCTTAGCTTGTACATGATGGTCCCATTTGGTTTTATTCATTATTTGTGAGTGGGAGTGCATAAATAGAGTTTGACAATTCATTTTAAACTAAAATGCCTAATGCAAAATTATAGTTTTCTCACATGTTTTGATCTTCTATGCTAAAGTGCTCTTCATGATTAGAATTGCTATCTATTTGTGGATGTTATGAAGTTTGTTTATAGGTCTTGAAGGAAGTTTCAAGCCTTCTCCATCTCTCTCATTGGCGGTGCATGATCTTGAGCATCTACTCCAATTAGGGTTTTCACATCTTGTGATAATCTTCATCATTTTCATTCATACTTTCATCATATATTGCAGATCTAGCCTCTTCCCTCCTAGGGTATGCACTCATGGATCTAATCATCACTATAGTAGAGGAGGGAAAACCAACATGAGGTTTGACTAAGGAAAACCCCTATACACAACACAACCTTTTCTTCTTTGCTTGTGTGGAGGTTGGAGATACACATTTCAGAAGACAAGATCCAAGAAGGAGAAAGGGTTTACAGGTATAGGTCTAGTGAAACTCAAAGATTTTGTGAAACCCTAATTAGGGTCTAGGGCACCCGAGTGCCTTGGTCTTTTGGTGCCTTTGATTCTAGATCTAGGTTATGTTTTGCTTCCTAATCTCTACTATATTTTTAGTTTTTAGATATCTATTTCTAATAGTTTATTATTAGCAGATCTTTGTCAAATATGGTTTGGTCATTTTCCCTAGTTTGCTTCCTAGAACTTGATTGAATTTAGTTGATGCTCCTCTATATAATGAAAGAATTGAAACCCTATAGTTTGGCTCTCCTCCATGGGTAGTAGCCAAGCTCAGTTTGTGTTTTAATGTTTGGAAGAAGAGAGTTTTGACCTAGTTTAATCCCTTAGGCTAAGCCTCCCTTTTCCATCAACTAATGTGTCACAACAACCCATTCACCATGAGATTTCTCACATGTATAACACTAGAAACAATAAAAAAAGAAAATAAATAACATTTGTTCCAGCTTCTCTTCCACCTTCTCAACCTATTCTTCCTCAAGCACCTCATCTTCCTCAACATATTGGTAGCGATTATGATCTTGTTGAGCAGATTTGTGCTACTCCTGCAAATATCTTTCTATGGGAACTGATACAAAAATTTCCTACATACCATGGAATGCTCCAAAAATCTTTACAAAAGATGATTTTCCCACCTTCCAGTTTAAGTTGAATGACTTAGCAACCCTGTTAGATTGTATGCATGTGACAAAAATAGACATCATTTTTTAACAACATGAATTACTACCTATAGAAGTTTAAAACCAATATGATCCTCTTATGATATTCATCATTATTAATAAAATGAGGGCAAGATGCACTATGATTGATGGTGGATCATGTCTTAATGTTTGTGCTATAGATTTGTTACATAAAACCAATGCTGATACATCTCTCATTAAACCAGATAAACTCAATATTTGTGGATTTTATAATGTTCATAGAAAATCATTGGGTACTATCACCTTACATGTTAAGGCTAGACCTATGACTTTATCTACCCTTATTCATGTCATGCCCAGTTCTTTCATACAATCTTCTTCTTGGTAGACCCTAGATTCATGCCATGGGGGTAGTCATGTCTACCCTTCATCAATCAATCAAGTTTGTTTATGACAATAAGCTCCAAACAATTGAAGTTGATCTAGTTCTAAAAATTTGTCTACAAACTGAAGCTAGAAATAAACAATATTTTAAACCTCTTACTCCAATTCCTTCTCTTTCCAATGTAAATTCATCTCCTTCTATGCACGTTATTGTAGAAGAATCTAAGTCACCTTCAGATACACTTTTTAGTGATGATTGGGGTTTGTTAGACTTTACACCTACCTTTGTAGGTGAGTATAAAGTCTAACCTTCAAAGCTGAAAAGTTCTAAGGTTTCTTCAATTTCTCCTTCTAAGTCTTCTGATCAGAAACCTAAGATTTATTTAAAAATAAATAATGATAACACTTACTCTTATACTACAAAATATGACACCTATGAGGTGCCTCCTTCCTCTTCATAAATGGCATCTATTTATGGTCGAGGTTTTCAAATTCTTTCTCAATGTGGATATAATGGGAATGTTTGTGGTATAAAGGAGCAAGGTATTAAATTCCCCTTAGAGTCTAATCCATATTACTCTTTGGCTAGTCTTAGATACCATCCTTTGCAACCCACTAAAGACACCCGTCATCCTAACCTAAATGTAAATACAATTTCATTATCTACAGATCATATTCTGACACTTAATTGGGTATATCCAAAATTAATCTACACAATTTGTGATTCTAGCAATATTCCTTTGTATTGTTTTCCAACAGATGAAACTTTGGCTGAATTCCTAGGAGCTTGTGATCAATTTCCTTGTTACCATCATGATCACGATTTTCCTTATTGTTTAAATGTGCATGCATGCTTTGGGAAAGATGCTTGTTTATCTGATGATACCTTGACATCTCAAGATTCACCTATGGAATCCCTTCATTCTTCTAATGTCCCAGACTACAGTACTCTCCTTAATGGAAAGACCATTGATGTCTTGATGAACAAGGATGACCTTAAAAAATTTATCCCTATTGGAAACTATCTAGATCCTAAAGAAATCATGAAATTACTTCTCTTTTACATAATTATCCTGACCTCTTTGCTTGGACATATTCTGACATGCTTGACATTGAGCCTAAGGTGGTAACACATAACATTATTATATATCCTGATGGTAAGCCTATAAAATAAAAGACTCACAAGATGAATCCTAAGGTTGGATTATTAGTCAAAGCTAAGATAGAGAGTCTTCTACAAGCTGCTTTATTCACCCTATTGAATACTCACCTTGGATCTCAAATATTGTGGTTGTCACTAAACCTGGCAACCATATATGAATTTGTAATGATTTTTGAGATTTAAATAAAGCATCTTTAAAAGATGATTTTCCCCTTCCTAGCATTGATATGATTGTCAATTCCACTACAAGTCATGCCTTACTTTTATTTATGGATGGTTTCTATGGTTATAATCAAATATTCATCAATCTATCAAAAGCAATATAAAACAACTTTTATAACTCCTTGGGGAACATTTGTTGGATTGTCATGTCATTCATATTAAAGAATGCTGGTGCAACTTATCAATGTGTTATGACACTTATCTTTCATGATTTCTTGCATAACATTTTAGAGGATTATGTCGATGACATTCTAGTCAAGTTCATTTTGTGCTAGGATCATGTCAAAATTCTCCATCAAATATTTGAACATATACATAAATACAACATGTGTTTGAATCCTTGTAAATGCATCTTTGGAATTGATAGTAGTAAGCTATTGGGATTTATCATTTCACATCATGGTATTGAGGTGGATACAAAAAATATTGATGCCATTGTCAACATGCCACCTCTTAAAAATATTTCACAACTTCATAGTTTACAAGGGAAGATACAGGCCATTCGTCAATTTGTATCATAACTTGTGGATATGACTCACCCTTTCACACAACTACCTAAAAAAGAATCTAACTTGAATTGGGACAAGGATTTCTAGAAATATTTTAATGATCTAAAATGCTACTTGGCTAATCCTCCTATATTACAACCTGTCATCTCAGGATGACCATTTATTCTCTATATACATATGCATCTCCTAATGCTCTCTATATATCATATTAGTTGAACCTTTCTCTTTTATGAAGTATGATATTTTGCAATAGAAAAGTAGTGTCTCGCTCCAACACAAAAATTTAGACATTATCTCCTAAATGCTGAAATTAATGTAATCATAAACTTAGATCCATTGAAGCATCTCTTTGCTAAAAAATATCTTTCAGGATGCTTAGTGAAGTGGGTTATGTTGTTAATAGAATTTTATCTTAATTTTGTCTCTCAAAAGGCAATAAAGGGTCAAGCATTGACTAACCACTTGGTTGAAGCTCCTTCACCATTCTTTGTTCCAAATCAAGAATCATTCCCTAATGATCAAATCCTTTCTTTGGATATTGATGACAAGTGGAATTTATTCTTCGATGGTTCTAGATGTTGAACTAGCTCCAGTGTTGGTGTTATACTAGTACCTCCATCAATAAAGTTGATTCCTCTATCTTATCGTCTCAACTTTCTATGTACCAACAAATTACAGAGTATGAAGCCCTTATTGCTGGCTTGAGTGTTGCTTTGTCTCTTAGCATTAAACACATTTGTATATTTGACGATTCTCAATTGATCATAAGACAAGTCACTGGATCTTATCAAGCAAAGAAAGATAAGTTATCTCAGTATTGGGACTTGGTGTTATCATTACTGAAGAATTTCTCATCTTTCATAATTGATGCAATTCCACAAAAAGACAATCGACATGCGGATGCAATGGAAAGTGTTGCTTCTCTTATATCCCTTGATGATTCTTCCATGGACTATCAATTTATTATTCATAATCTCACATCACATTAAATATTTGAAACATCTTTCGATATTACCTTTTGTGATAACATAGATTCAGATGAACAGTACTCCCATATACTTCAATATTTCCATCATGGTAACCTCCCTAATCTAACATCAAAAAGTTCCCAAATTTGTATATGCAAACTAGCGGCATGCTATATCATATTATCAAATATACTTTATCGATGAAGTTATGATGATCCTCTCCTTCATTGTCTTAACAAATATGAGATCTTGATTTCCCTGGAGGAGGCACATTTAGGTGCCTGTGGAGGACATTTTGATGGGAAATATCTAGTTCAAAAATTACTTCGTATGGGTTACTATTGGAAAAACATGGAACAATATTCATTTGCCTTTGTCAAAAAGTGTCTACAATGTCAACAACATAACACTCTCATTCGAGCTCCTACCCAGGAAATTCATGCTCAAGTTTCACCTTGGACATTTTTGTGTGAGGCTTGGATCTTATTGGAAAAAATTCTCCTCCTTCCTCTCAAGGATAGACTTTCATTCTCATAGCCATTGACTACTTCACAAAATCGGTTGAGGTAGTTCCTCTCTGATCCATGACTGTGGAAGTACTATGTCGTTTCATTCAAGACAACCTAATTTATTGATTTGGTATTCCTTCCACTTTGATTACTGACAATAGTGCATCATTTAAGAACAAAGACATGAAGCAATTCCTCGAAAGATATCATATTCAACATCACTTCTCCATGCCATATTATCCATAATCAAATAGTTAGGTAGAAGCTTCTAAGAAAATAATTAGACAAATTCTTTGGATTTTTTTTAATAAACATAAGAAGAATTGGCATACTCAACTATCTTACGCATTATGGGCTTACCAAATGAGTGTTTGTATGGCTACAGGTACTACCCCATACAACCTTATGTATGGTGCCAATGCAATCATGCCTTTGGAGTTAGAAATTCCTTCATTGCAAATTTTTGTTAATGGCATTCTTGATGAAAATACTAAAAGAGAACTAAGACATCAACAACATGAAATTCTCGACGAACAATGCATATGTGCTCTCAAACATCTCCAAGCCCATCAAAAAACCATTCAAAACTTACATACAATGAATGTGTTATTCATCATTCATTCTAGATTGGAGATCTTGTACTCTATGAAAATCAATGCAACATCAATGCACCTCCTGGAAAAAAGGGAAATCTAGCCTGAATTGGCTAGGACCATACATCATCACTGAAGTTTTTAGATTAGGTGCATATAGATTATCTGATATGAATGGTATGCCTCTTAAAGAGTCTATTAGTGCTATGCATTTGTGTCAATATTATGCTTAAATCTTTACTATAATTCGTATGCTAATACTTTCTTTTAAAAGCAAATGATTGTTAGATAGTAAATTAAAATTTCCTATTTCATATTGTTTGCTTCAATCCTAACAAAATACATAGTTTTGTCTTGATTCATTAAGGTATTTTTCTTAGTTTAGAAAATTACATGGTTGTTAGCATATAGTGTGTTAGGTGTGCACCATGTTCATTAATCATTGTTGTATCTAATTTAACAATATTACAACACTGTCTAATTAGATCATAATTGAATTATCTCAACATATGTATATACTTTAGTAATCTCTAATCAAACATATATATATATATATATATATATATATATTATGTAGATAATTTATTCTTCAATCACAAGTATATGTATCGATTAAATCATTGTTACATTTGTTAAACAATTACATATAGTTGTTTACACAAATCACAATCACATTTAAAATTGGCATACATTTCAATTTAATTAGATCTTTGTTGCATTTACATGACAAGTAAATCATACATAGCATCTAATTTAAATCAAATCATAACACAATAGGTATCAATCAAAAATCTCATATATATACATATCATAAGCTTTGGAATACATGATAATAAAAAACCCACCACTACATCAAAGTGTGGTGTCTCATAATGTAATGCAAAAATCTCATCAAGATGCTAGACCATGTATCCATATCCCTTGGGACCTGGTGGTGCCTGAGTGATGGATGGTTGCCTATGTGAAGCTACTAATCATGAGTAACACCTAGAGGTACTCCGTGATCATACACCCCTAAGGTCGGTCTTGAGCTCTCCCAACTCCCATATAGAATCTATATAAAGCTTTTGAAGTCAATCTATCTCAACTCGTAGTTGGTCCACCTCTGCCTATAGATAACTTGTAAAAGCATGACTTTTACCAAATGTCACTATTATTCTATGCTAATCTAGTTGTATCTAAAGCGCATCACATGCCTCCTTAGCACCTACTACTCATTGGATTTCCTGACCTCTCTTGGCGTCAAACTAGTCTCAATCCACCTATCTCTCTTCATAGGCTGCCCTAAATTGTCTGATAGGATCAAATAGCTCTGCATGTCAACCCACTGTGTGCGATAGCCTCTAACAAACCCACACTGGCTGCTTGATTAGCTCAGTGGGTACCATCTCTGCTATGAGTTGACCCACAAGGTCACAACATGCCCTAGTACCAACTGTAGAACAAAGAAAACTAAAATCATGTAATATATTCAATATCTTAATAAACATAAGTGCAATAATAAAATGCTCTCTAGGATCATCATCCTACCAATCTAGTTCGAATGAAATGGTGGTTACATTGATGTCTGTAGTCATCTCCACTATTGGAGGCATCGTAGTGGCACCACTACTTGAATTCCCATGCTCAAATTGATGCTACACTCTGCTGGTAGTGCGTAATGGTTGTAATATGTGAGGTTAGACCCTAGGTCTCTCCTCAGTGACACCTACATCTGTTGCTCCCTGCCACCATCTCCCTCTTGATGCTAGCACTGGCACTAACGGATCCTCATCATCATCTTCTCTACCATGCTCCACTTCTATCTACATCCCACTCCTCTAACTCATCCCCTTAATCCACCCAAGATCTAGGAATGCCAATGGGATGACCTGTAAGAAAGACTAGGGTTGGATGCATTTTCTCCCACCAAGATGTATATGCTGGGCTAACACCCACATCATTAGCCTTAGATATGAGATCATAATCCTCTATAACATCATTAGGATCACTTGACACTACATCTGTAATGGTAAATCATGCATGATCATAAAGTCACACCCTGCAATGTGTGGGCCGGGCATAGGTCAAACACCTAGCAGGAACCCTTGCACTTGACCAAACTACCTCATCACCCTATCATAGTAGAATGTAACAACAATGAAATCCCTTCAACTAGCTAAAAATTGATCTCCCTACATCCTCTCTAGTTTTTGAGTTTGTCCAATCCATGGCTTGTGATCCTTGTATGGTCTTCACAAGATGACTTGTGGCTACAGCCTATCGAATACAACTCTCTAATATAGTAGATCACCCCATCTCCATGATCTCCTCAATTCATAGGTGTGTGCTCATGGATGCATCCAAATCGGCTCTATCATATACCCAATTTTCTACATGCACACAATGTTCCTAAATGCCCACACCTATAGGAGTGTGCATAACATCAATTTGTGCTCCTTGTAGTGCACATAATGCCCCAGATCAAAGTACAAGTGAGATAGCATACTATGTCCCTAGGAGTATATCATCCTCTACTCCATCTCTATAATCATATGGACAAGGCCCACATGAAGGTGATTGCCTCTCCCATCCAGTGTGACAACTAATACGATGGTAGCAATCATGATGCAACATATGATCAGTGTAAATATAGTATCCTGATCCAACCATCAAATATCAATGTGCCCTCGACCACTCGATGGAATTGTGTGACAAAGACAATACATCTAACTCACCTGAGTATAGTCCTCAGACCTCTGCTTGACAATCCTGACCATCTCTCCTCACACGACTAATCGCAGAATCAGGTACACCTCCTCTAGTGTAACTATCATCTCCCCATCAAAAGATGAAAGGTGGAAGCATATGAGTTCCACTGCTCCATAAGCATCATCAACATCTTATAGTGATATCTCATTGTGGGCATCATATACACCCACCACAATCTAACATCTCAAAGATGCCCCATCTTTGCATCAGTAAGTGTACATGCGCAACTATGCAACAATGTGTATAGATGGTCGTCGGCATGCTCTTGTATCCCTAGGACTACCTAAAACATCATCAATAAAATATACATTAAAATTCCATCCCCTAAATTGCAAAATCAATCAAGAATTTAACAGTTGCCATGTTCTTTGACCAAGGTGCCCAGAAGGGACTGGGGCACTTAGGAAGGACCTAGGCACTCAGAAGGGTGTGTGGCATCTCAAGAGGTCAATGGAACCCATAAATAAAATCAACTGTCTCCTAGGCCCCTTTTTGGCATGATAAACAATAAAAAGATTAATAAAACAATAACATAGATGAAAATTACAAGTTGGATATAAGCCTACCTCATGCTTGTGTAGCCCCTATTCTATTCAACTCCGCAATACATCTAGCTTCAATGGTCGATATGGCCTTCAGTTTGGCATGGTCACTCTCCTCCTTGCTCCAACCCTTCATAAATAAAAGTGACAAATGAATTCTAAGGAGTGAGAACTCCTTTTACTATTTATAGTAAAAAGGTAAGAACTCGTAATTACTATCTAGGGTTTAAATACAAATTTTCTCAACCTCTCTTCATCCAAACATCCATAACTTGGGATGGTGAACTCAAATTTGAGCATTGTCTATTACGTTGGAATTTCATTTTGCCATGTCTACAATCATATGTTTGGCATCCTAGTGTTATTCAGTGAAATGATCCTACCAAAGCATATCTGTCAACATTTCTCTAGAAATTCAAAGTGGAAAGATCTCCACCTTGTTTCTACATACTAAAGAAGCAAACAAAAACAAGCGGGCATATACCTATCTATGAATTTCACTCTAGTCATGTCTCATTACCTTTCCCCTTTAGATTTTAGACTAACATATACATATGTTGGTTGTAGGATGGTTTTACCTCGCTAACGTAATCTTGTTGCAAGTTGCAGCTTCTTGACTCTATGGTTTTGCATAACTATAGACTATGGGATTCACCCTCTTGCTTGTTGATGATTTACATCATCTACAATATCATTTTTGATATCCTTTTTACATTGATTACTTTCCTATACTTTAGCTTGCATATGCATGTAGTGCCATATGACCACTAAAGTGGGGGCTAAATGTTATGTCGTAAATTGTGCTCCTTGGTTGTGCAAGCACAATTTCACTCTATTTAGCACCTTCCTTTAGTGATCTCTATCCTAGACCATTTTTAGGTCTACCCTAAAGCCCTGATTAGGCCCTCATTTCATGAAATGTTACATTATGACTAAAGTTTGGCTGAAACCCAAAAACAAAGTTTAAATTTGGTATTAGCTCTACCGCAAAGGTAGGATTGTAAGTTAATTTGCCTAAAGGGCCTAGGGCACCCAACAACATGGTCCCTCTCATGTTTTGCGTGTGCAAAATTAATTTTATAGGTCAGCCTTTGTGTTGGTTAAGCCAAACCCAAATTCAAATTTGGTTTTACCACATGTTGTTGGCTCTTTAATTAGAATATCTCATTTCTAGGGCCTTATATATAGGCAAGTCACCTTTTCATTTCAAACAAGGGATGAAAAAATACAATTGGAATGTAATCTCTTTATGCAATATTATGCTCTTATTTCTCTTGAATTACTATAGGTTAGCATTGATCAATTTGAAGTGACTTTTCTCTCTTGGAAGGATTTTTGAAGGCTAGGAACCAAGATCTTGAGTCTATCTTGTCGTTCCTATGTTGAAGCACTTTGTATTAGGAGAAGGGTTGGAACCACCAACTAGAGATTAACTTGAGTACCCTCCTAGGGTATGGTTGCACTTCATTCTTATTCTGCAAACCTTTGATGAATTCTCCTCCTTGAGGTGAAGTTATATGTTTCCTTGAGTGAAGCATTTTTATTATCATCCTATCCTAATTTCTTGAGTCATCTAGGGCTAGGGTTTGATATTTGTGATTAGATCTTTCATGTTACTAGTCACACTTAGGAATTTTGAGCACACATGACATCTTGTTCTAATCTTGGCTATCTGTGAGGTAGGAATACCAAAGTGGGGGCTTGACTAAGGCAACCTCCTATATAGCCACAACAATTTTCCCCCTTATTTTGTGTGTATAGGTTTTGGAAGACCTTGGTGGGAGGAAAGGAGTGTCTTACAACTACACACTGAGTGAAGTTTAGATTTTTTTTGAAACATTAATTTGGGTCTAGGGCACCCCACACCCTGGTATCTCTTAGCCCTTAAACCCAGTTTCATGTTTCTCACTATCCTCTAATCTCTGCTATTGTTTCAGATTTCCTGTAATAGTTTCTACATGTCATTTGTTCACTGATCTTGCTCAATTAGGGTTTACTACTTTTCCATAGTTTAATTGGTTAGATTTGGTTTACACTCTTTTATATAGAAAAGGGACAAAACCCCTATAGTTTGGCTCTCCTCCAAAGGTAGAAGCCAAGCTTAGTTTGTGTTCCAATGTTGATAGAAGAGAGTTTGACCTAGTTTATGGTTTTAAGCTATGTCTCCCTTTTCCGTCAAACAACACCAAACTAACACTAGTGTCCTCCATGTTGAGATGTCAAGGATGCTTCTACTGTCATGCGAGGATGAAAACCCTGATAGGCTGAAGTTCCATTATGCAATACACAAAGTTCAAAGTTTTGGGGATTATTCTACTAACATTCTAAAATGACAAACCCTGACACTGAGACAAAGGGGAAACAAGGATGAAAGAAGGCATTAAAATCAAGAAAAACAAGATCAATCACATAATCAAAACCAAAGTCAAGAGAGACTCAAGAAAAGGCATAAAAACCAAAAGGACCAACAAACCAATAAAAGAAAAGATGGTAAAACAAGCAAGAAAAAAAGGGGGTCCACATTTGCTAAAATGAGGCATGTGTGTGTGAAGCACATCAAATGGTGAACCAACCTAAGAAATGTTATTTCTAGCATTTCAAGAGGCAAATCTTAACCCAACTACCCCTGATTTTTAAAGATAAACATGAGAACAACCCTCATGTTTCAAGTCTACAAATAGGCTTGAAATAAAATAGGTCAAAAAAATCCACTGCTAAAAGATCCAAGTTTGTGCAAGTGCATTCATTCCTTTTCCTTAGGAAAATCAAAGTCCTCATTGCAAGTTGAGAATTGAGTTATATCGGCTATCCTTTCCATAAAGTGATTGGTAACTTGAGTACATGAATCCTAACAATGATCTCCTTTGGTAATGTATCATTCTTTTATCAGGTGTCTCTATTGATAACGAAGGTCACTTTACTTGTTTAATAGGGTAAGAATCATTTTAAGCACCCTTTTCTTCTTTTCTGTTCTTTCCTCCTATAGTTTATGATTATTTAGTCTATCTTTTCTTGATTTTAGTAGTTTTATTTTGAATATTTCTCAAATTTCTGATTCATGCTTTCTTTTGAATATCGTGAACATTTATTCATGTGCTTTTTTTAATTTTATTTCCTTTTTAGATACTGATGTGTTAGATTTTTCATCCTTGCCCTATTATTTTTCTCTCCATTGATGCTATATTAATAGATTGTTCATCTATCATCTTCTTTTAGTCTCTTGGCATGGGAGTTATCTTCAAACACAACTGAGTAATGAGGTTGACCACTGAGTGTAAAATCTTAAGACAACCTTTCACTAAAATCCCACTTGTAACCATGAATCCTAAAATTTCCTCAGGAACATTAATTTGTGAAAGATATAAGATCCTCAATAGAGTTCATCCTAGTCACTATAGCTTATCACTCAAAAGACCAAGGAGTGATCTGGGCTAATGATGGAGTGATCAAGCTAATATAGCTTATCACTGAAGAAGAAATGGAGTTAACAAGAATGCATGAGTTGACAAGATGAGATAAAAAGGAGCTAATTATGCATGCTTGGAGGCTTGTAATAGCTAACTCTATGTTTAGACCAAAACCTCATGTAAATAGGAAGAAAAATGGGTCAAATTTTTGAGTCAAAAAATTAAGTTGTTTTGCAGCTAAAAAAATGATAGGGTCACCCCTTTCATCAGTCTTGGTCACCCAATGATAACCCATGGGCAACCCACAAAGGGGAGGTCTTGGGTTGATAAATGTGGTTGGAGATTGTTACTTAGGTGAAAAGGAGGCAAACTACCTCCAGAAACTAGTCAAAAGGCAGTCAAAATCCAAATCTCCACTAGAGAAAGTCAAATCTCCTCAGAGAGATCCTAAAAAAATAGGGGAAGATTTGTACTGGTTGACCGGAACTGAAAACTAAAATATGGAGATGGCTTGGGAGATCCTTTAAAAGGCTCCTAGGGGTGGGAATGGATGAAAAATACTAGGGAAAGGTTAAATCACAATGAATAGATGAATACAAGGCTTATGGACAAAGTCACAAGCACAAGAAACAATAATCGACAAGTGTCGAAAAGCGTCAAAAGTGGGGAGAAGGTTAGCATAACAAAGGGGAAAAAAATAAGAGGAAAAACCCAAATGCTACCAAGGGAATCACTACTGAGAGGGAATTATTTCACTCTTACATGTACTTGAAAAGGATTGTGAGTCATCATTGGGGTCCTCATGGAGGTTGTGTGTGATTTTGGTGCTTAAAGTAGCAAGCACATTTGAGCCCATGAAAGACATTGATGGATCAATAAGAGAACAAAAAGAGTCCATTCACACAAATCCAATAGCTACAAGATCAAAGGGAGCAGATCAAAGGACAAATCAAATAGCTAAGGGACGTGATAAGCCTAAGGTTAGCCCACATTGTAATGCCCCTCGCCTTTTCATTTGCGATAGATGTTGTTGTCATGATTCCTATGACAATCCTAGTACCGATGATAGTCCTTTAGTGCATGTTTTCAGTTTTGAGACACTTTGATTTCTATGCTATGGTTGATGTTTTCTTTGATATTGCTAGACACTTGATTATCATACGAACCAGATATGGATTATGTTAGATGATGCTTGATCTCTTGTACCTTGTGCATTCTTAGTTGATGGACATATTATGGTTTGATGTTAATTTCAGTTTAATATGATCATGATTTCATATTAGTGTTACTTTATGTTTAAGGTATTGTTTGATCATGATTATGATGTATGTCTAGGATTGGATGCAGTTATTTATTTGATGAGTTACTGAACGGAACAGTGTGGCATTACTTGTGTCCAAGTACCCTGCCACGCTGCGACTTTCGTTCATTATGTTTATGATAACATGTATATATGTACAACCCTGTTGTTTCGATGCAGTATGCAGGTACCGGACATCGACTCCACCTGGACTAGCAAGTCTGAGCGTGCCCTAGCCGATGGATTCGTGGAACGGAGTTAACATGGGGTTCCTGGTCTTGTGTGTCGGTTGTCTGGTTGCCTCCGTCATTGTGGTCTTGTCTTGTCTTCCAATCTTGCTTGTCAGTCAAGTTCAGTGCCACCATGAGGTTTAACAAGGTCAGAGTTGCCTGTGTTACGTCAGCGTTTTGATGCATTCGAATATAATTACTTGACTAGGAATATAATTATGTTAAATAAATATTAATGGTTTTAATAAGAATTAAATAATGTAGAAAATATAATTATTTAATACTATGTGAATTAATAAATAAATTATATTGCCTAATTTGTGATTGTTGTAAATGTTTAAACGGTATATGGCAATGTTCATAAATTTCATTAATGCATAGATTGATATAATGTAAATTGTGTTTATTGAAATGCATGTTAATATTAGATTTATAAGATAATAATTTTTTTGCCGTGGTTTATTGGTCTATTCTAGGGTTTTAAAAAAAAATATATATATATATATATATATATATATATATATATATATATATATATATATATATATATATATATTTTGGGGAGGAGTTTCCAACGGGTTTTTTTGGTTAGGGTTTGTGCTTTAGATTTCATATCAGCACCTACAGGTTTCAAATCAGTTAGGGTTTCAATGAAGCTTTCATGTTCAGCTAGGGTTTAAGAGGGTTTATTTGCATTAGGGTTAGAAAAAAAATTGCAACAATGGCAGCAGTTTCTCCTCCTTCATCTTTAATGGATTTATCATACCAAGCTTAAGAATTAAGTGCCCTGTTGCTAAGCAGCACTTCTCTAGCTGATATTGTGAATTCGTGCCGTGCCGTGGAGTCCTTTATTCAGAGGCACAATGCAGATCAATGCCGCCAATTTTATGTGGGTTGTTTTCCTATCTTACTTTGGAAAATCTTTGGATTCGAAGATTTCTCTCAGCACTTTGTCGGCGGCGGATGGATTGCTCAGGCATGCGATTACACAGCTAGTGCGCTTGTGAATCTTTTATCGCCTACCGGTGCGTTGTTTTGTTCGGTGCTTGCAGCTGATGAGCAGAATTTGGTGCGCTATGTTTTTCCAGCCGAGTGTCTCCCTGCCTGGGTTCGCTTAATTCTAAGATTAGACAGGGGTTTGTATGTTTTGTCTGAGTTTGCCCTGCTTATCTCAAGGGCCGGTTGAAGGAAGATGGTCTAAGCGGAGCTGAATTGTTCCAGGTGCATTTGAATATTTTTGAGTATTTTATGTTTTGGTTTGCTTATTATGTTGTATGCAAAGATAACAGCAATGAGAATGAGATTGAGTCCAGTGAGATAGTGAAATTTGGGGGGGCGGAGGGTTTCAAAGTTTCGGTTGGAGAAATGGGCCCCTTCGCTGCTTGTTTTGCACCGTAGCCATGGCAGGGTAAACCCAGAGAAGGTTAATTCTAGGCCTTATTTGCATCTTGTGAATCTTTACCTGTAGGCTTTTGTGCCTGTATTTGATTTTGATTCACCTGCACTGCCTTTTGGTGCATCTCCTTCACCATATTTACACCATCGTCTCACAGAGGCTGTAAAGATATTGGTGAATTATGTCCATAGCAATTCACAATCACCGCAAGATGAATTAAATTCCTTCCAAAGAGACCTCAAAAGTAGACCTTCATTATGGAGTGAAAATTGAACTTCCAGATCATTCACTTCATCCTCAGGAGCTGTTGTTGTACTTAGTCCCTGGTCTCTATTTTGCAACGGCCTTTGTATCAATCTATGTTAAGAGCTATCCTTTATTGGCTGAGAATAAAATGTTAAGAGATCCAGTCAGAGGTTTGTCTCCTTTATCAGAGTAGGGCAGACAGAAATCAAAACAATCGCCTTCTGAGGATTCGATCCATAGCCATGGAGGAAATCGTCCTTGAATAGAGCAGGTACGTGCATTACTTCTTTCTCTTTCTAGCACAAAAACTAAAATCTGTTTGCTACCATTTCTTTACGTCTGCAAAAGAAAACTGAAACCCCATTGCACTCGCCTACTTCCTAGTGGCACCTCGAGCGTGCCTTCCTGCTCTATGTCATCCCATGCTAAATTTGCGTAACCATCTGGTTCTGCGTTAAATGACAGAGATAGGAGCCAGACTTGAGCCAAGAAACAGCAAGCCTTGAGCATAGAACTTTATGAATCTCACTGAAACCCAATGCTCAGCAAAAAAAAAAAAAACGTCTTTGGCTTCGAAGCTTTTTACTGCAGATGCAATCGCTGACTCATACCACGCCTTTTCCTTCTTGCTGGGCGTTTTGAGATGTGCCCACGTCTTTTCTGGGTTTGACTGGCTTGGAAGTTGCCATTTTTGCCACAGCCAGTGAGTTGTCCTCCCTTGTGTCGGAATTTGGAATGTTGCCATCGTAGGATTAGATGTGGCTGCCTGAGTTTTCACCCTAGGACTGGCAGAAATAGTTTGTCATCAGTAAACTCCAGTTGTGCACTCCTTGGTGCGGTAGATTGATGCAGTAGTTGTTCCTTGGTTACCTGCCAGTGGTTCGCCTGGAAATAGCTGCTCTTACAAATGTTTAAACAATCATATGTGCTCAACTTAAAACTGTCCAAGTCAGCTTTTGACTATTAACTAACCCATGCTTGAGCCAGTTAAACAATGTGTTAGAATAGTGAGAAATGCGTGTTTTCATAAGATGGAATCATCGGATTAGGGAATAGAGAAACTTAGTTGTAGATCAATGTCGGCTATCAAACTAGTGTCACGTTCTTTCTGGACAGCGAAGTTTTAGTGGAAAATTAAATTCTATAGGATAGATTTAGAGCTGTTGTAAAGTAGTGTTTAATCTATATTGGTGCAATCGAGGTTTTGCGAAATAGTTAATTGTTTTCCTCACCTTGAAAGTTAAATAGGTTTATGATATTGGACTATCACTCACAGCTACAACCTCTGCCAGATAGAAAGGAAAATATAGCTAATAGAATCTATGACTTGTCATCATTTCTAATTATTGCACTGTCTTCTTGCCTTTTTGGGATAGTTTGATTATTTTAGAATTAGACCAGATCTCTCATTCACTACAGGCCACGATCTGGCTGTCAAAATTATAGGCCTTACCTCACAGCATCCTTAGTTTAGCTGCAGTTGCTAGAAGGAGATTTGATGATTGCAATTTATTTTAATGTTTCCTTAGAGGAAGAGAATGAATGCATATTCCTTTAGAAGATAATTTGTAGTTAAAAAGGAAGATATTTAGGGAATGTATATATTGGAGTTATTAGATTGAGTAATAATAAAATGTAGTTGTAAATTAATTCGTAGTTGTCAAACCACTTGTTAGTAATTCCCCCTTCCCCGCAAGAGTTGAATTAGACTTCATTGTAACTATTGAATTTAATTGATTTGTATCAATGGCAATGATGGTCTTCTTAGTTAGGTTATGTTGAGGGAGTCTTGTAGAGCAATTAAATTAGTTTCTTTAATAAATTATTGGCGTATAGTTATTTTAACATAATGGTGTAATTAATAGTTCTTGTTGCTATTTAATGTCATTATAGATCCTTTCGCAACAAGAATACAATCTTATTTTAATATTAAAGGCCTTCCTTGCTAATTAGGGTAGAGTAATGGTTCTATTCATTTTGGATGGGAATTAAATGGTAAGTAGGTATTTACTCAATTTACACTATTGGTATTATAGTTTTGCAAATTGTTAAGTGGTGATAATCCTACCCTCGCATTCTAATTAATCTAAGTCAATAGTAAGGAATCATAATGTAAATTTGGAATTGGTTCTTCCTTGTTTTCAAGGATATAATCGAGAATGCACTATGTTAAAATAAATATATTATTATTATGTTAAAGTCTTCCTTGTGAATAAATATAGAATTTTGTTATCATTATTATTATTTTATTATTATTATTAGTAGTATTATTTATCTCTCATACGGAAAAAAATTTGCATATCGTTGTGTCTTTTAATTACCCGGGTGCAGTTATTTAAACTTTGCATGAGATTGTTAAATAGAAATTTATTATGTAGTGAAGATTTCCATTTCAAGTTGGTTTTGGTCGAATGTTAATTATATTAATCCGTCAGTGAAATTGTATGTTCTCCTTGTAAAATTTATTAATTAAGTTGATATTAAGAGTTGCTAAGATAATGAGTGTTTGTGAACTCAGTTGCATCAAGAAAACAAGTTTGGTCATATGTTTGATTGTTGGTCTTAATGAGACTCCTTGTGCAAGTTAATAGAGTGTTTTGGTTCCAGAGGCCTAGGTTGTAATTTTGTGTTCATGCGCATGGTATCTTGTGAATGCATATTGGGGTAGTGATTAAGTCCTTCATGAATGTTGCAATCCTTACTGGTCTAAGTTTGTTGAACTATTGTTATGGTCAAGACAATGGAGACATGTCGTCATCGGTATGGAAGAGATCTCCCAAGTATTACTCCGTTTGGAAACCTTGAATTATGTATTGGGACTTTGCCTTATGTGTTGCCATAATTGCAAGAAGGTCAATGCTTTGCAATGTGTTTACCTAGACCTGTTGTTTGGTCTTGAACCCATACTGTCGAGCTCTTCTTGTAAGTTGTGGTCCCCTATTGTGTTGAGCTTGTTTTAATTCCTTGTTGTGGTTGAGATATTGGAGCAAGAGGACCTATGCCTTGCTCGAGTGATTCATTGTATTGTGATTGGTTGCAAGATGGTTGATGCCTTGCACCGTTATGCATATTTTCTGTTATGAAGACAGTTGTCACGTGTTGCCTCTTGAAGTAATGTTGTGTTGTTGTGAGATTGGCTAGTGATGTTGGAGTCTTGTGACGTTCTTAGTCCACTGTCTGCCTGACCGTTGTTCTTGTGGGGCCCTCATGTTAACTCCTAGCTCGGGGGGTGGACCTCAGGGTTCCACATGGTTGGGTGGAAAGAGCTAGATCCATTGGTTTTCTCCCTTGCTATTTGTTCGTGAGCGAGGAGGATTCACCTTGTGTGCTAGACATCAGACCTTGTACCTGTTTTGAAGACCGTTCCTGTGCTCATGCATTAGTCTTGTGTATTTATTGTATCTCATTGTTTATATTCAGTTGTAATCAAGATGTCGATAATGTAAATCTCATGTTGATGTACTCAATTGTATAAACTTGGTAAAAGTGCATGTATCCTTATCCAAATTGATTACCTAGGTTATGGCATGGAATGTAGACGTATTTTACTAATCATTATTGTTATAGAGTTGTATGATTTACCGATGCTAGTTAGCAATGCATGTAATGATGTTGTTTAATGTTAAGTAGTGCATCCTTGACGCCTTGGGAGACAAGTTGTTAACTATTGACGTGTTTTATCTGCTAAACCTCACTTGTTGTCCTATTTATAAGAGAAATTATTTCCGCTTTGCTTGCTGATAAGTGTTGTCTGTCAAGGTGTTCATGGACGGGGCACTACAAATCTATTCTGCTTCAGTGGAAGTTATTTGTAATTATTTTAGCAGTATAATGGTTATGGATTCTGTAGTTTTATTTCCTATTATTAATGCAGTTATGTTGCCCTAGAGTGGTTAGAAGAGTAATTTCATACAATGTGTTATGTCTGGTTTCTACTTTACACTATCATGCTTTCAAAAAAAAAAAAATAGTTCTGTAACTTTTGCACTTTTTATCTAGCACTCTGGGGTTACATGACGGGCCATTACACTTGGTATCAGAGCCAAGTTGCAGCACTGGGATCTCTGGTTAATGTTGTTGCCCATGTCTAGTTATAGTAACTTCTCTTATGCATGTGCAGGTTTAGATTAATTAGCTAAGTTGGAATGTAAATTTCTTTTGTTTGACTAAAGGTGCATTAGGATAAGATGTGATTGGGTGTAGCTAGGTATTTAATCTATGTATTTGGAAGTAAATGTATATGATTAAGTTTTGTATTACATAACGTGATATGTTTTAATGGAAAGGGCTATTTTTGTGGAATAAATAAGATGCTAGTGCATGGAAAATTACGATGACTACATTTGGTGTTTGAAAATCTTGTTTACTAGGTGTAGCTGAAAACTCATGAGGGAATGTCCTTCTCTCTTCTTACTATTATATAAATAGAAAAGATTTATGCATTGGATGTCTTGCATGTTGAAAATATGCGAATCCTTTGGTTCTGTGAGAATTCAAATAGCTTGTGATGGAGTAAGAGTTGTTGTGTTTAGGAAAGACCTACATGAAGTGGTAAGAGTTAAGTAGAGGATCATCATTGTTATTTTGTGAATATGGAACTTGTGTATAATTTGTTAAGTGGAATTGTTAAGTAATCGTGATGATCATGACAGTGACTTTTAGCATTAGGTGGTATATGAAAGGGTTATGGATAATATGAAATGATATGATCTTATAAAGGGAATCACAGTGGTTATGGAAATAAATGTACTATTGGTATGTGATCCTTGGTAGTAATAAAAATTGTGTATGTAAATGCAAATCTGCCCCTGTAAATGTGAGAAACCAGTAACTGTGCTTTGGTTGAGTGTTGTGAATACCTCGTACATGCTTTGTGTGCCCATAAGATGGTGATACTGGGTACCCATCCATTGGGAATGAGTGTTTTTTTTTATTGGTGTGGGTTTAACCGTACCACAACATGTGTTTGTATGTTTGTTACCTGATTGAGGGCCAACCCTTGTGTGGTTGAAAATATATATGTAAAAGAGTAGCCAAAAGTTAGATTCATAGATTCTCTTCTTTTGGTTCTCTAGTCCCTCAGTCTGTGAAGGGGTAGTAGCAGCCACAAAGTTCCTTGGGCGGAGTGAACAGCGTACGCTTATGACAGCGCAGAGTGGTCCCTCGCTCAACTGACCCTAAGGAAATGTACTCACTACTTCCCCTTATGATGGATCAGGGTACTTGATTCATATGTGTTAGCCTAATCCCCACAGTTTCTGAGCATCTAGATGGTATTTCTTGGAGGTTCATTTACCTTGTCTTCACGAAAGGTATGATATACCACATGAGTTATCAGTTGGGGGCCGGGGTCTAGGACCTGCATGGACAACCCAACTGGAACTATGTGATGACATGAGTCGTCACTTGGGGGCCAGGGGTCTAGGACCTGCGTGGGTAACCCAAGTGAGACCATGTGCCCCATGTATATTTTGAGGTCTAGCATGTGGAGGGAGGTTTGTTACCCATGCTGAGATAGATTCCATATCTGCACATGTTCCGACATGATAGGTACGATGCCACACCCCATTGATGTTCTGACACAGTGCTGGTGATGATGTCGTGTTGCTGTTGGTAGCGAGCTAGGCTCGAGGACACGATGCCACATGCATAGACACGTGAAGGTGCACTATGAGATTGTGTTATAGCCTACTTGTGTGTTGAGCGTAATGGGGCCTCACACACTCGTAGAGGGATACTCATGTTTGCTTTCGATAGTGTCGGGTTGGTTAGCATATGAGTAGGTCCTAGCCATGTATACCTCTGGCTACGGTGAGTACCTACATGTGCCTTTTCCACGAGGTGTTGCTATGTGGGGTGTGTTCTGCGTGTGTTTACTTCCACGGAGCCACAGACACACTGCCATGCGGCATACGGCCAGTACGTGCCTTCTCCGGCTGCTGTATGACCATGCCGCACTGAGATGCGATGCGGGATGTGGCCGAGGTGCACATTCCATGCGGGCAGCCAAGGAGTGTGTGAGCCACTTGGCTAGTCCATGCCGCGTGATGACGCGATGCAGGGTGTAGCCGAGGAGTACACTCTGAGCCATGTGGATGGTGTGCTCATTCCGCACCACATGAGGGCTACTGTTATAGCCTAACGTTGTTCCCTCCTTCCTCGTTTGGTGGCTACTATCTAGTCACATAGTGTCGTACAGTGCAATTTCAAATTGTGGGCTTTCTCTATGGTTATTGATGATTTTTGACTGATTGCGAAGGCTGACATTTTTCTTGTATTTGATTATGATGGTTTAGCCACACCTTGTGATCTTATTGCTTGTAGCCCTTGTGGTTAAATTTGATTTAGTGTTGAAAATTGCGTGCATTTCTTATTTTATTGTTGAAATTAAATTTTTATCTTTCTTCATGACTTTGGTGGCTAAACTAGTTATATTTATTGTTTTCGATGTCGGCCATGTGTTGTATTGTGACTCTTCTCCAAGGACGTATGAGACAGACTTGGTGAGTGTATGCGAGGAAGCAGACGCAGGGAACCTTGAGGATGGGGGTATGTGAGGCTGTTATACAACTAAGACCCACTACCCACCTATGTGTGATGACTATCTCTTGGAGGCTAACCACCTTATACAACAAGAGAGGGGTCATTATGGCTTATTGGATGGTCTCACCTTGTGAGTGTGACCTAGCACCAACAAGTCATTATGTGTGAGGTATGGATTATGTGAGATGGATTTGGCTTTTGGCTCATGGATTAGTATGCAGTTTTCAGTATCCAGATGGACCTCTATGTGGCCTTGTGATGTGAATCCCAGTGACGTATATTGGTGTGTGTGTGAAGAATGTATGGCAAATCATGAAAACTATACCTATGTATTGATAAATGGTGTTTCCATGCTTCAAATAGATGAAAATTTTTGATATTTTGTTGAATCTGTGATAAGACTTAGGGTGGATAGTTAATGGAAAATGTTAAAAATGCAGCATTTTAACCTTTTGATTGTTTAATAGCATAGTGTTCTCCCTAGAAATGTTTGTTAGCTTAGTGTATTTGACTAAGTTATATTTTGGCAATAGAATATGGCAATATTGTTAAACTATGTTTCTACCCTAATCTGTGACTTCCAGGAGTAAGTCAAAATCTAGGGGGGGAGGATGTAATGCCCCTCGCCTTTTCGTTTGCGATAGATGTTGTTCTCATGATTCCTATGACAATCCTAGTACCGATGATAGTCCTTTAGTGCATGTTTTCAGTTTTGAGACACTTTGATTTCTATGCTATGGTTGATGTTTTCTTTGATATTGCTAGACACTTGATTATCATACGAACTAGATATGGATTATGTTAGATGATGCTTGATCTCTTGTACCTTGTGCATTCTTAGTTGATGGACATATTATGGTTTGATGTTAATTTCAGTTTAATATGATCATGATTTCATATTAGTGTTACTTTATGTTTAAGGTATTGTTTGATCATGATTATGATGTATGTCTAGGATTGGATGCAGTTATTTATTTGATGAGTTACTGAACAGAACAGTGTGGCATTACTTGTGTCCAAGTACCCTGCCACGCTGCGACTTCCGTTCATTATGTTTATGATAACATGTATATATGTACAACCCTGTTGTTTCGATGCAGTATGCAGGTACCGGGCATCGACTCCACCTGGACTAGCAGGTCTGAGTGTGCCCTAGCCGATGGATTTGTGGAACGGAGTTAACATGGGGTTCCTGGTCTTGTGTGTCGGTTGTCTGGTTGCCTCCGTCATTGTGGTCTTGTCTTGTCTTCCAATCTTGCTTGTCAGTCAAGTTCAGTGCCACCACAAGGTTTAACAAGGTCAGAGTTGCCTGTGTTACGTCAGTGTTTTGATGCATTCGAATATAATTACTTGACTAGGAATATAATTATGTTAAATAAATATTAATGGTTTTAATAAGAATTAAATAATGTAGAAAATATAATTATTTAATACTATGTGAATTAATAAATAAATTATATTGCCTAATTTGTGAGTGTTGTAAATGTTTAAACGGTATATGGCAATGTTCATAAATTTCATTAATGCATAGATTGATATAATGTAAATTGTGTTTATTGAAATGCATGTTAATATTAGATTTATAAGATAATAATTTTTTTGCCGTGGTTTATTGGTCTATTCTAGGGTTTTAAAAATATATATATATATATATATATATATTTTGGGGAGGAGTTTCCACCAGGTTTTTTTGGTTAGGGTTTGTGCTTTAGATTTCATATCAGCACCCACAAGTTTCAAATCAGTTAGGGTTTCAATGAAGCTTTCATGTTCAGCTAGGGTTTAAGAGGGTTTATTTGCATTAGGGTTAGAAAAAAAACTGCAACAATGGCAGCGGTTTCTCCTCCTTCATCTTTAATGGATTTATCATACCAAGCTTAAGAATTAAGCGCCCTGTTGCTAAGCAGCACTACTCTGGCTGATACTGTGAATTCGTGCCGCACCGTGGAGTCCTTTATTCAGAGGCACAACGCAGACCAATGCCGCCAATTTTATGTGGGTTGTTTTCCTGTCTTGCTTCGAAAAATCTTTGGATTCGAAGATTTCTCTCAGCACTTTGTCGGCGGCGGATGGATTGCTCAGGCATGCGATTACACAGCCAGTGCGCTTGTGAATCTTTTATCGCCTACCGGTGCGTTGTTTTGTTCAGTGCTTGCAGCTGATGAGCAGAATTTGGTGCGCTATGTTTTTCCAGTCGAGTGTCTCCCCACCTGGGTTCGCTCAATTCTAAGATTAGACAGGGGTTTGTATGTTTTGTCTGAGTTTGCCCCGCTTATCTCAAGGGCCGGTTGAAGGAAGATGGTCTGAGCGGAGCCGAATTGTTCTAGGTGCATTTGAATATTTTTGAGTATTTTATGTTTTGGTTTGCTTATTATGTTGTATGCAAAGATAACAGCAGCGAGAATGAGATTGAGTCCAGTGAGATAGTGAAATTTGGGGGGGCGGAGGGTTTCAAAGTTTCGGTTGGAGAAACGGGCCCCTTCACTGCTTGTTTTGCACCATAGCCATGGCAGGGTAAATCCAGAGAAGGTTAATTCCAGGCCTTATTTGCATCTTGTGAATCTTTACCTGCAGGCTTTTGTGCCTGTATCTGATTTTGATTCACCTGCACTGCCTTTTGGTGCATCTCCTTCACCATATTTACACCATCGTCTCACAAAGGCTGTAAAGATATTGGTGAATTATGTCCATAGCAATTCACAATCACCGCAAGATGAATTAAATTCCTTCCAAAGAGACCTCAAAAGTAGACCTTCATTATGGAGTGAAAATCGGACTTCCAGATCATTCACTTCATCCTCAGGAGCTGTTGTTGTACTTAGTCCCTGGTCTCTATTTTGCAACGGCCTTTGTATCGATCTATGTTAAGAGCTATCCTTTATTGGCCGAGAATAAAATGTTAAGAGATCCAGTCAGAGGTTTGTCTCCTTTATCAGAGTAGGGCAGACGGAAATCAAAACAATCGCCTTCTGAGGATTCGATCCATAGCCATGGAGGAAATCGTCCTTGAATAGAGCAGGGACGTGCATTACTTCTTTGTCTTTCTAGCACAAAAACTAAAATCTGTTTGCTACCATTTCTTTACGTCTGCAAAAGAAAACTGAAACCCCATTGCACTCGCCTGCTTCCCAGTGGCACCTCGAGTGTGCCTTCCTGCTCTATGTCATCCCATGCTAAATTTGCGTAACCATCTGGTTCTGTGTTAAATGACAGAGATAGGAGCCAGACTTTAGCCAAGAAATAGCAAGCCTTGACCATAGAACTTTATGAATCTCACTGAAACCCAATGCTCAGCAAAAAAAAAAAAAAAACGTCTTTGGCTTCGAAGCTTTTTACTGCAGATGCAATCGCTGTCTCATACCACGCCTTTTCCTTCTTGCTGGGCGTTTTGAGATGTGCCCAAGTCTTTTCTGGGTTTGACTAGCTTGGAAGTTGCCATTTTTGCCACAGCCAGTGAGTTGTCCTCCCTTGTGTCAGAATTTGGAATGTTGCCATCGTAGGATTAGATGTGGCTGCCTAAGTTTTCGCCCTAGGACTGGCAGAAATAGTTTGTCATCAGTAAACTCCAGTTGTGCACTCCTTGGTGTGGTAGATTGATGCAGTAGTTGTGTTGCAAGTATGAGGTTATCCAGTGTTGTCATTGATGTCAACATACTCATATTGCATTGACAAGAAGGATTTGATGAGCTGTGTGCTGAGGATATTGAGAAAATTAGCCTCAGTCAGGAACAGTGAAGAACAGTGATGAGAAGAAGGTAAATGTACTTTATAGGATGAGAACCGGAGGATGCGGATTAAAGGGTTAGTAGATATGAGTCTTGAGATGCTACAGTTAAGATTTCAGAGGTCCGCATGAAGATCTGAAGGAGTTGTGGCTGCCGGTATAGAACCGGGTCCGGCAAGTATCCGGAGGTGACAGAGGATCACAAAAAGGTCCGGTGAGGTCCGGAATTGTATTATCCTAATCTGCGGATTGGAAGGAGTGTTTGGGATGTCCTTGTGATGTATCATCCTGATTTGTGTATGATTTGGAGGTCTGGAAGTACCTCTTGCATTATGACAGTGGCGACAGACTGTGTTCTTAAAGTTCCAGATGAGGAAGACAAGAGATCCCAGTAAGCAGAGGAAGTGCGGATGTATCCAGACATTCAGACAGGCTTGTGAAGGTTCTTGGATCATGTTTAGGTTGTGATGTTGGTCCGCATTGATGGTAGAGCCCGGAATTGAAGTTATTCTTCCGGATGAAGTTCTTGCTCTGTGTAGCCGACCGGATGAGTTGTTCATCCTGCGAATGTTCTTGTGATGGCCGACCGGATGTGTTATTCATCTTGCGGATACTCCTATGGTTGTTTGCCGACTTAGATGCTTGTTCCTGAGTCGATGTCTTGTATAAATAACAGTTTGTAAGTTCATTTCAGTATGAGGTGTGAGGATGAGTAGGGTATAGCGAAGAAACGTGCGAAAGGCAGAGCAGAGATTGTTGGGCTTAATTGGAACTGATCCGGACATGATAGAGATGTCATTCTCCAGTTCAAGACTGTGATTTTTATCACTTTGTAGACAGTGTGTCTCCTTGTAGGTAGTGGGCCTCTTTGTGAGCAGTGTGCTCGGGCAGTGAGCCCTTATTGGCATGTGCCATTCATTTTTCTTTATTCTTCTAACAGAGAATAATTCTTGGGTTAATCACCCCGTGGTTTTTCCCTTAACCGGGTTTTCCACGTCAAAATCTTGGTGTTCAATGTGTTGATGCTTATCTGCTCTTGTGTTTATGTATTATGCTTCCATGGATGATTATTTGATATGCTGCTAACTAACAACAGTGAGTTAAGTGTTTGAATGAGAAGAAGTTTTATACAACTGATTCACCCCCCCCCCTCTCAGTTGTATGCCCTAGATCCAACAATTGGTATCAGAGCCAAGTTCCTCTGATAGGAGCTTAACCGCTTGAGGAGATCCAGGATGTCGTCATACAAGAAGGATAGTCCGAAGTTCGATGGAACCAACTTCACTCTCTGGAAAGGTCGCATGAAGTGTCACTTGGAATGCATGGGAAAAGCATATCTGGGTATGATTTCAAAACCATATGTACCTCCACAAGGTGGTCCGACAACTCTGAATGAAATCACAGAAGCTGAAAACAATCTGCGGACCAAGGAAGCTCTTCTAAGCGCATTGAATGACTCAGATCTCTCGAATGTCATTGACCTACCCACTGTATATGAGATCCTAACTAAACTGGAACTTCTGTATGAAGGAGATGAGTTTGTCAAAAGTGCAAGGTTGCAAAGTCTGAAAGGGAAATTTGAAAGATTGAAAATGAGAGATGATGAAAACATCACTACCTTTATGCCAAGAGTAAATGAGCTGGTATGTGGAATCAGAAATGCTGGTGGAACTTTAGATGAAAATGAGATTGTCTGCAAAATCCTAAGATCCCTTCCTACTGCCTACAAAATCAAAGTTGCTGCCATTGATGAATTCAGAGCCCACACAACTGTCACAAGAGAACAACTGGCTGGCAAACTAGCTGCATTTGAAATGACCGAGTTTGGAGATGATCCTCCCAAGACTGAATCTGCTTTCAAAGCCAGTGCCTATGTGAAAGGCAAACAGAGATTTGATCCGGGTGAAAACTCATCAAGGAAAATGTCATGGTATGATCAAGCAAGAAGAGACATGGAAGAAGAAGAAGCAGAAACAGCTCAACTTGAAGCCCTCATTGCAAAGAGACTGCCAAGAGGATCCGGTAAGTATGAAGGAAAACTACCCTTTAAGTGTTTCAACTGCAATAAGATTGGTCATTTTGCCTCAAGATGTCCGGAGAGATCTGCAAGATCTAATACTCACAGACAAAGGTTTCAAAAGAATTGCTATTATGTTCATGAAGAAGATGACAATGAAGGAGTAACAGATGATGAATCAGAACCAGGAAGCAAATCCGGAAATGAGTGGGTGTTTATAGCCATCAAGGAAGAAGATTCCATGCTCTCTGAATTTGTCAATCACAAAGTTGTTGAAAAAGCCTTGGCTGCTCAAGTGGAAGAAAAGGATGATTGGGTTATTGACAGTGGATGTTCTCACCATATGACTGGTGACAAGAATAAGTTCTTAGACTTGGAAAGATATGAAGGAGGAATGGTAAAGTTTGGTGACAATTCTGCTGGCAGAATCAGAGGTAGGGGAACTATTTCCTTTGATGGTAAGAGCAAAACAGGAAATGTACTGTATGTTGAAGGATTGAAGCACAATCTTCTCAGTGTTGGTCAGTTAGTGGACAAAGGCTATGATCTCCGGTTCAAGAATGGAAAATGCAGAATCTTTACAAGCTCCGGAACTGAAATTGCATCCGGTACTCAGACAAGAGGTAACATCTTTCATCTGGTTGGTTCAAATAAAAGTTGTTTGTTTGTTCAAATTGATCAGAGTTGGTTATGGCATAGAAGAATGTGTCATGTAAATTTTGATAACATCATCAAAATAAGCAATACTCAGGCTGTGAGAGATCTTCCAAAGTTGATGAAACCTACAAATAGTGTGTGTAAAGAATGTCAGTTAGGCAAACAAAGCAGAGTCTCTTTTAAAAGCAAAGATCAGTCTTCTACCGGATTGTTGGAATTAGTACATACTGATCTATGTGGTCCGACAAGAATCAAGAGTCTGCAAGGTGATAGATATTTCATGTTGTTAATTGATGATCATTCCTGGATGATGTGGGTTACCTTTCTAAAAGAAAAATCAGAAGCTTTTGAGAAGTTCAAAATCTTCAAAGCTATGGTGGAGAATCAAACCGGATTGAAACTAAAGTGTCTAAGGTCTGATAGAGGTGGTGAATTTACATCTGGTGAATTCATAGACTTTTGTGAGAAACAGGGTATAAGGAGACAGTTGTCTGCTCCTAAGACTCCACAGCAGAATGGAGTAGTTGAGAGAAAGAACCGGACCATCCAGGAAGCTGCTAGGACAATGATGTTGGAAGCAAATGTTCCTCAAATGTTTTGGAAAGAAGCTATCAGCACTGCAGTCTACACTCTCAATCGAGTTCAAATCAGAAACAACACCAGTAAGACCCCCTATGAACTCTGGTTTGGCATCACTCCTACTGTGAAATATTTCAGAGTATTTGGTAGCAAGTGTTATATTAAAAGAGATGAAGATCTAGGAAAGTTTGATGCTAGAAGTGATGAAGGAATTTTCTTGGGCTACTCCACTCAAAGCAAAGCATACCGGTGTTACAATAAGAGATTGAGGAAGATGATAGAAAGCACCAATGTAAAGGTTGATGAAGGAATTGAGAAGCCTTCAAGATTTTATGAGTTTGATGAAGATGACCAAGACAGTGTTCAAGGACCTCAATCCTCTCCGGTGAGACAGAGTCAGCCTGATCCGGTAAATCAGGAAGAAGAGATAGGTTTGAATGAGCCTGATCAAGAAACAGCAGTGCTGGATACTCCCAAAATTCCAAGGTATGTAAGACTGAATCACTCTGAAGATCAGATCATAGGTGACAGAAGCAAAGGTGTACAAACTAGAAGGAATATTGCTCAAAACCAGAATGAATGTTGTCTGATTTCAAAGATTGAACCTAAAACAATAAATGAAGCCTGCAATGATGAAAACTGGACCAAAGCAATGGAAGATGAATTGATGCAAATTGAGAAAAATCATACTTGGGAGCTTGTTCCCAGACCTAGAGACAGGAATGTAATTGGAACCAAGTGGGTCTTCCGGAACAAACTAAATGAAGCTGGTGAAGTAATCAGAAACAAAGCTAGATTGGTCTGCAAAGGCTACTCTCAAATAGAAGGAATTGACTTTGAAGAGACTTTTGCTCCGGTAGCAAGAATTGAAGCAGTCAGATTACTTCTTGCATTTGCTGCCTTCAAAGACTTCAAGGTATATCAGATGGATGTCAAGTCTGCCTTCCTAAATGGTGATCTGGAAGAAGAAGTCTACATTGAACAACCGGATGGATTTCAATTGTCTGATAATAATGATATGGTCTGCAAGTTGAAGAAAGATTTGTATGGATTGAAGCAAGCCCCAAGAGCATGGTATGAAAGGTTGGATAAGCATCTTGTGCAGATTGGATTCAACAAAGGTACTACTGACAGTAACTTATATTTCAAAATTGATCATGAAAACATTCTGATTGTTGAAGTGTTTGTGGATGATATCATTTTTGGAGGAAGAGATAGTATGTGCAAAATGGTGCAGGAGCACCCGCGCATGATCAGGATATAGGTCTGCATGATGACATACATGATCAGGATGTAGGATAGTTATCATCATGATGACGGGATAATCTATTTTTAGTATGTTTGACTTATCATGTAATAAGGTCCACTGTGATCGATGCTATGTAATAGTTCAGCATAGGAATATGTGTAGGCAGTTAGAGATCGGGATAAGAGAGTCTGAGCTGTCCTCTCTCCCAGCCGCTTGGAAGCTCCCAGCCGCTGGGAAGTGATGTTAGTAGTACTCGAAGGATTTGTTATATATACCTTCGATCTGTAGGGTTTAGGGACATATAGTTTTGCTATAGTTTTGATATTGATGTACTGGTGTTGAGTAGATATTCAGGAGAGCAGTTCAGACATTGTAAAGCTGTATTCAGGACACTGAATTTCAATTGAATAAGATCTCGTCTTTTGCATTATCTGTTTGCATCTGTGTTGAATTCCTTTCCGTTTTGCAAGCTAATGACCACTTTCAACCCTTCCACCGGTTGATCCTGCAAATCGGTGGAATGGTCCTGTATCATAGATTAGATTGCATTTGTGTTTTCTGTTTATGCATTGCATTGTTCAGGGGATCTATTAGTAGCATGCTGTAAATCAGCCTAGCATCCTCATGTGCTAGGTCTAGAAGATAAACTGTTAGATTTTGGTTTGGAGGTGATCCGGCCCGGTCGTCACATGATCTTTGTGAAATTATGCGGTGGTGAGTGTTTTCATGCAGTGGAAGGATACACAGGAGTCTGCATGTGCGTTTCCAGTCGGGACGAGCCACAACATCATCTGCGAATCCATCATCATCAGGATCGGGTCATGAAGTTGGTGAAATTTGCATGTTGCAGGTGCATCATGATGTTTTGAGTTGGATATATACTCAGTGTATATATCGCAGTCAGGATCATCTCTCGGGGAAGGTCATCATCCGCATATCGTTAACGGATGCGGGCGTGAAAGTTGAGTTTTTGGCTAAGTGTTGAAGAGTTCATCAGGATGATGTGTGACGTCATCGTCATCAGGATATGACGTCATCGTCATCAGGATATTAAGAAATCCCTCTATGCGGGTTTATCCGTTGTCGCTAAGTGGAAAGGTATCGGCGTAGGCAGGAAGTTGTATTAGCATCATCAGGAGGTTTCGAAGGACCGGATGAATAATATCGTGATGCTGTTGCTTGTAGCGTCGGGCAGTGAAGCATCGAAGGCAAGTTGTTGAAGTGGAACGTCATCAGGATATTTGGACAACCGGATATTTGGATATCCTGCTGACGAAGGTGATATTGAATATTATGATGATGCTGTTGAAATATGATGATGCAGTTGGTGTCTCTAGGAAATATGATGATGATGTTCAGCCGATAGAGAATTTTATCATGCTGTTTGTATTGTTGGCTACTCCTTCCTGTTAGGTTGCCTCCGTTGCGTTCCACTCTGCATCATAGTGGTATCAGAGCAAAGGTTAGGATCTTTTGGAAAAGTTAAGCAGGATGTCAGACGAAGAAGGAACATCTGAGTTCCCAACAAAGATGACCAACGCTGAGTTGGCAGTTCTGGTGAAGAAGCAGATTGCAGAAAGTAAGGCCGTGAAGGCTCAGAATCAGGAGTTGAAAGATGAATTAGCAAAGTTGAGGAGCAGAGTAGGTTCTGGTAGAGAAGATGATAGGGAAGAAGAGGATATCCCTAATTGGAGCGAGGAGGTCGTTCCTGCAGACCAGAGACCGCTGTTGAACGCCCTCAAGGCCATGGAGAGGAGAACCATGGATGTGAAGCTGGACTTGCCAGTGTTTACAGGTAAGATGGACCCTGATTCAGTAATGGAATGGATAGATTGTCTGAACAATTTCTTTGTGACAGAGGAGATACCAGAATAGCAGAGAGTGAAGATAGCACAGTCAAAGATGAAAGAAGCTGCCTTGACATGGTGGAACTTTGTTCAGGATGATAGAGTGCAGGAGGGAAAACGTAGAGTTGCCACATGGAAGAAGATGATGGAATTGGTAAAGGAGGCTTATATCCCTTTGGATTACAGTATCCAGTTACACAAGAGGAAGCAGAACCTGAAGCAGAAGGAGCTAGATGTCAGCTCATATACAGAAGAGTTCATGAAACTCTGTATGAAGACCAAGGTGAAAGAAAGTGAAGAAGAAAAGGTAGCCAGATACCTTAATGGACTGAGGTTTAATATTCAGGAAGATCTCAGTCTGCATAACCCAGATACAGTGCAGAAAAGTTTTCAGTTGGCACTGAAGGTGGAAGAAAAGCTGAAGAGAAAGCAAGATCAGAACAACAGAGGAAGAGGAAGACAACAAAGAGGTGGAAGAAGTCCTTTCAGAGGCAGAGGACAAGGACAGGGATATCAAGGAGAGTCTAGTCAAGACAATAGCAAGGGCAACAATAGCCAGAGTCAAAAAGAGAATTTCAGTCAGCAAGGTAACTTTAGAGGTAGAAGACCTTACAGAGGAAGATCCCAGGGCAGAGGATCCATCAGGTGTTACAACTGTAACAAAGAAGGCCATATAGCCAGCAGATGTCCAGACAAGGCCACAAGCTCAGCAGGAGAAAGGAGGACAAATCTGGTCAATGAACCTGATAATCAAAGTAGGACAAGTTCTAATGATTTTCAGAGTGTGAATGGTCCTGAGAATTATGGATATCCAGAAAGTGGAGAGTCCCTGATGATGAGAAGGACAGTAACTACCATGAAGGTACCTGATAAAGAAGCCCCTCAGAGGAAGTCCCTTTTCAGAACCACTTGCAAAGCAGGAGGTAAGGCTTGTAAAGTTTTGATTGATTCTGGTTCTACTGAGAACTTTGTGTCTGAAGAAATGGTGGTGAAGCTAAAGCTTAGGAGATTGCCTCATCCATCTCCATATAACGTCTCATGGCTTACTCAAGGTCAGCAGACAACTGTAGAAGAGCAGGCTTGGGTAGAGTTTCAGATTGGTGGATATAAAGATAAGTTGTTGTTTGATATCACCAAGATGGATGCTTGCAACCTTTTGTTTGGTAGACCATGGCAATATGATCTGAAGGCACAGCATGATGGTGTTAAAAACACCTATAAAATCACTAAAGATGGTAAAGATGTAATACTACTCCCATTGAAGGAGAAAGAGGAGAAGTCTAAAGGCAAAGAAGTGAAGGTCATGCTAATGGAAGGCAAACAGTTTATGAAAGAAGTGGCAGCAGAAGATGCAGTTGCATATGCCCTGATCCCCTGTATGAGTGTGAATAAGGAACAACAGCAGGCAGGCAAGACAGAGAAGAAGCCAAGGTTGATAGACCCAGCTGTCCAAGAGTTATTGGATAAGTACAAAGGTGTTATCTCAGAGGGAATGCCAAGATCCCTACCACCTATCAGAGATATCAGTCATTGCATAGACTTGATTCCAGGGTCTACACTTCCAAATAAAGCAGCTTATAAGCTTACCCCAGAACAGAATGCAGAAGTAGCCAGGCAGATTGAAGAATTGATGAATTCAGGTCTGATTGGAAAGAGTTTGAGCCCATGTGCAGTACCAGCTGTACTAGCACCTAAGAAGGAAGGTACTTGGAGGCTTTGCACAGATTCCAGAGCCATCAACAAGATCACAATCAGGTATAGGTTTCCAATCCCCAGAATTGAGGATTTACTTGATTGTTTGGGAAATGCTAAGTACTTTACTAAAATAGACTTGAAGAGTGGATACCATCAGATAAGGATTAGACCAGGTGATGAGTGGAAGACAGCATTCAAAACAAATGAAGGTTTGTATGAATGGAAGGTTATGCCATTTGGTTTGTCTAATGCCCCTAGTACTTTCATGAGGCTGATGAATGAGGTTCTGAAGGAATTCATTGGTAAGTTTGTCATAGTCTATTTAGATGACATTCTGATTTTCAGTAACACCAGAGAAGAGCATCTCAGGCATATAGAGCTGGTTCTCAAGAGATTACATGAAGAGAAGCTGATGATAAACTTGGACAAGTGTTTGTTCATGAAACAGGAGATCACCTATTTAGGTTTTGTCATCTCACAAGGCAAGCTGCAGATGGATAAGGAGAAGGTGAGTGCCATTTTGAATTGGCCAACTCCACAGACCATGAATGAAGTCAGAAGTTTCCATGGGTTAGCAACCTTCTACAGAAAGTTCATCAGAGGGTTCAGTCATATTTGTGCACCCATGTTGGATACCATCAAAGGAGGACAAAAGTGCAGGTTTGTTTGGACTCAAGGAGCAGATGATTCCTTTGAGGCATTGAAGAGGAAGGTGGCACAACAGCCAGTCCTTGCACTTCCCGATTTCAATAAGATCTTTCAGGTAGAGTGTGATGCCAGTCACATGGCCATTGGAGCAGTACTCAGTCAAGAGGGTAGACCAATTGCATTTTTCAGTGAAAAGCTCAATGATGCTAAGAAAAGGTATTCATCATATGATCTGGAAATGTATGCTTTAGTTCAGTCCCTAAAGAAATGGAGGCATTACCTGATGCCAAAGGAGTTCATAGTCTTCACAGATAATCAAGCTTTGAGTTTCATCAACAGTCAGGAGAAGCTGAACCACAGACATATGAAGTGGGTAGAGACCTTACAGGCTTTCACTTTTACCTTGAAGCATAAGAAAGGGGTTAAGAACAAAGTTGCAGATGCTTTGAGCAGAAGAGTTCTCACAGTCCATCAGATTCAGCTAGAGAGTGTTGGTATTGATTCACTCAAGACCATGTATGAGTCTGATGAAGATTTTGGAGAAATATATCAGGTCTGTACTTCTTTTGGGGAGAAATACCATGCTGAGTTCTCTGAATACCTGATCCAAGATGGATTGCTGTTCAAGGGTGGACAGTTGTGTATTCCCAGATGTTCTATGAGGTTGAATATAATCAAGGAGAAACATTGTGGAGCAATGGCTGGTCATTTTGGTCTAGACAAGACTCTTGATCTGGTCAGGAGGCATTATTTCTGGCCTAAGTTGCAGTCAGATGTCAGGACATTTGTCGAAACCTGTGTAATTTGTCAGAAGGCTAAAGGCAGGTCAACTAATGCAGGGTTATACCAGCCCTTACCCATACCTACCAGACCATGGGAAAGTATCAGTATGGATTTTGTTTTAGGTTTACCAAGGACCAGGAGAGGATTTGACAGTGTCTTTGTTGTAGTGGACAGGTTCAGTAAGATGGCACATTTCTTGCCATGCAAAACCACTGCAGATGCCTCATATATTGCAGATTTATTCTTCAGGGAAGTTGTCAGAATTCATGGGTTGCCTTTGAGCATAGTTTCAGACAGAGATGTGAAGTTTGTGGGTCATTTCTGGAGAACCCTATGGAGGAAGCTGGGAACCAATTTATCTTTTTCCTCTGCATATCATCCTCAAACGGATGGACAAACTGAGGTTGTGAACCGTTCCTTAGGGAATCTACTTAGATGCTTGACAAAACAGCATGGAGAGAAGTGGGACAATATTCTGTCTCAAGCTGAGTTTTCATATAATGATACTGTCAACAGGAGCACAGGAAAATCGCCTTTTCAGGTAGTGTATGGAATGCATCCCAGAGGTATTTTAGAGTTGCGAGAACTACCTACAGCAGATCCTGTTAGTGCAGATGGAGAAGCTTTTGCTGAAGCAATCAAAGAAGTTCATGATCAGGTTAAAACCCAACTCCAGCAGACCACCTTAAAGTATAAGGAGTATGCTGACAAGAAGAAGAAGGATGTTCAATTTGCTGTTGGAGATTTGGTTTGGGTTCACTTGACGAAAGACAGGCTCCCTAAGGGGAAGTATACTAAGCTCATGCCAAAGAAAGTTGGACCATGTCAGATTTTGCAAAAGCATGGACAAAATGCTTATAAGATCCAACTACCACCTGATCTTGGTTTATCTCCTATCTTCAATGTATGTGATTTAACTCCATACAAGGCTAATTCAGATGCAGATCAGGATATTCTACAGGATACAGTTGCTGAAGACATTCCTCCACATGATCCTCCACAGATACAGCAGATTTTGGACACTAGAGTGGTCAAACAGACCCGGAATAAGAAGTACTTGGAGTACCTCGTCTCTTGGAAGGGACAGCCGACTTCTGAAGCAGTATGGATGACTGCCGAACAGATACAGAAACATGGTGCCGACCTTGATACTCTCATCTCAAGTGGACTTGAGATTTCTTCTTTTGGGGAGTATGGTGCAGGAGCACCCGCGCATGATCAGGATATAGGTCCGCATGATGACATACATGATCAGGATGTAGGATAGTTATCATCATGATGACGGGATAATCTATTTTTAGTATGTTTGACTTATCATGTAATAAGGTCCACTGTGACCGATGCTATGTAATAGTTCAGCATAGGAATATGTGTAGGCAGTTAGAGATCGGGATAAGAGAGTCTGAGCTGTCCTCTCTCCCAGCCGCTTGGAAGCTCCCAGCCGCTGGGAAGTGATGTTAGTAGTACTCGAAGGATTTGTTATATATACCTTCGATCTGTAGGGTTTAGGGACATATAGTTTTGCTATAGTTTTGATATTGATGTACTGGTGTTGAGTAGATATTCAGGAGAGCAGTTCAGACATTGTAAAGCTGTATTCAGGACACTGAATTTCAATTGAATAAGATCTCGTCTTTTGCATTATCTGTTTGCATCTGTGTTGAATTCCTTTCCGTTTTGCAAGCTAATGACCACTTTCAACCCTTCCACCGGTTGATCCTGCAAATCGGTGGAATGGTCCTGTATCATAGATTAGATTGCATTTGTGTTTTCTGTTTATGCATTGCATTGTTTAGGAGATCTATTAATAGCATGCTGTAAATCAGCCTAGCATCCTCATGTGCTAGGTCTAGAAGATAAACTGTTAGATTTTGGTTTGGAGGTGATCCGGCCCGGTCGTCACATGATCTTTGTGAAATTATGCGGTGGTGAGTGTTTTCATGCAGTGGAAGGATACACAGGAGTCTGCATGTGCGTTTCCAGTCGGGACGAGCCGCAACATCATCTGCGAATCCATCGTCATCAGGATCGGGTCATGAAGTTGGTGAAATTTGCATGTTGCAGGTGCATCATGATGTTTTGAGTTGGATATATACTCAGTGTATATATCGCAGTCAGGATCATCTCTCGGGGAAGGTCATCATCCGCATATCGTTAACGGATGCGGGCGTGAAAGTTGAGTTTTTGGCTAAGTGTTGAAGAGTTCATCATGATGATGTGTGACGTCATCGTCATCAGGATATGACGTCATCGTCATCAGGATATTAAGAAATCCCTCTATGCGGGTTTATCCTGTTGTCGCTAAGTGGAAAGGTATCGGCGTAGGCAGGAAGTTGTATTAGCATCATCAGGAGGTTTCGAAGGACCGGATGAATAATATCGTGATGCTGTTGCTTGTAGCGTCGGGCAGTGAAGCATCAAAGGCAAGTTGTTGAAGTGGAACGTCATCAGGATATTTGGACAACCGGATATTTGGATATCCTGCTGACGAAGGTGATATTGAATATTATGATGATGCTGTTGAAATATGATGATGCAGTTGGTGTCTCTAGGAAATATGATGATGATGTTCAGCCGATAGAGAATTTTATCATGCTGTTTGTATTGTTGGCTACTCCTTCCTGTTAGGTTGCCTCCGTTGCGTTCCACTCTGCATCACAAAACTTTTGCAAATCAGATGAAAAGTGAGTTTGAAATGTCTATGCTTGGTGAAATGAATTTCTTCTTGGGTCTGCAAATTACTCAAACAAAAGAAGGGATCTTCATTTCTCAGACCAAATATGTGAAAGAATTGTTAAAGAAATTTGGTATGGAAGACTCAAAGCCTATGAACACTCATATGGCAACCGGATGTAAGTTAAGCAAAGATGATGATTCTCCAAAGGCAGATCAGACAAAGTATAGATCAATGATTGGTGGATTGTTGTATCTCACTCAAACTAGACCAGATATAATGCAGGCTGTTGGTCTTGTGGCAAGATTCCAGGCTGATCCTAGAGAATCTCATGTTATGGCAATCAAAAGAATTTTTAGATACTTGAAAGGAACAGTTGAGTATGGTCTATGGTATCCTAGAGATCTGGATTTCTCTTTCCATGCGTACACAGATGCAGATTGGGTAGGAGATGTGGATGACCGGAAGAGCACTAGTGGTGGAGCATTCTTTTTGGGGAAGAGATTGGTTTCTTGGCTAAGCAAGAAACAAGATGCAATATCTCTGTCTACAACTGAAGCAGAATACATTGCAGCAGCAGGTAGTTGCACTCAAATCTTATGGATGAAGCAGATGCTAAGAGACATCAAAGTTGAATATGAGGAGCCTATCACAATTTTTTGTGATAATTCAAGTGCAATTAATATTTCCAAGAATCTGGTATTGCATTCTAAGACTAAGCACATATCTATCAAATTTCACTTTTTGAGAGAACAAGTAAACAAGGAAGAAGTCAGATTGGAGTATGTTCCCTCCAAGGATCAGATTGCAGATATCTTTACAAAACCTCTTCCCAAGGACTCTTTTGAATATCTCCGGGAGAAGTTAGGGGTCATGGCCCCTCCGGTGATGAACTAAGATGCACTGATGTGCATCAGTCCGGTGGCTATCACAGTCATATCTTGTGATCCGGACTAATGGGGAGCTGCAACTAAGGGGGAGCAGCTGGTATGATTCTGATGCATGAGAATTGCAAGTATGAGCCCTTTGCCATTGATGTCAAAGGGGGAGAGAAAACATGTGAAAAACAAGTGGTTGATGATCAAAGGGGGAGCAGTAAAGGAAGAGAAGACATATGAAAAGTTGAAGTTCTTGTCTTAATGGTTTTTCACATCATATGTTGCCATCAATGACAAAGGGGGAGATTGTTGCAAGTATGAGGTTATCCAGTGTTGTCATTGATGTCAACATACTCATATTGCATTGACAAGAAGGATTTGATGAGCTGTGTGCTGAGGATATTGAGAAAATTAGCCTCAGTCAAGAACAGTGAAGAACAGTGATGAGAAGAAGGTAAATGTACTGTATAGGATGAGAACCGGAGGATGCGGATTAAAGGGTTAGTAGATATGAGTCTTGAGATGCTACAGTTAAGATTTCAGAGGTCCGCATGAAGATCTGAAGGAGTTGTGGCTGCCGGTATAGAACCGGGTCCGGCAAGTATCCGGAGGTGACAGAGGATCACAAAAAGGTCCGGTGAGGTCCGGAATTGTATTATCCTAATCTGCGGATTGGAAGGAGTGTTTGGAATGTCCTTGTGATGTATCATCCTGATTTGTGTATGATTTGGAGGTCCGGAAGTACCTCTTGCATTATGACAGTGGCGACAGACTGTGTTCTTAAAGTTCCGGATGAGGAAGACAAGAGATCCCAGTAAGCAGAGGAAGTGCGGATGTATCCGGACATTCAGACAGGCTTGTGAAGGTTCTTGGATCATGTTTAGGTTGTGATGTTGGTCCGCATTGATGGTAGAGCCCGGAATTGAAGTTATTCTTCCGGATGAAGTTCTTGCTCTGTGTAGCCGACCGGATGAGTTGTTCATCCTGCGAATGTTCTTGTGATGGCCGACCGGATGTGTTATTCATCTTGCGGATACTCCTATGGTTGTTTGCCGACTTAGATGCTTGTTCCTGAGTCGATGTCTTGTATAAATAACAGTTTGTAAGTTCATTTCAGTATGAGGTGTGAGGATGAGTATGGTATAGCGAAGAAACGTGCGAAAGGCAGAGCAGAGATTGTTGGGCTTAATTGGAACTGATCCGGACATGATAGAGATGTCATTCTCCAGTTCAAGACTGTGATTTTTATCACTTTGTAGACAGTGTGTCTCCTTGTAGGCAGTGGGCCTCTTTGTGAGCAGTGTGCTCGGGCAGTGAGCCCTTATTGGCATGTGCCATTCATTTTTCTTTATTCTTCTAACAGAGAATAATTCTTGGGTTAATCACCCCGTGGTTTTTCCCTTAACCAGGTTTTCCACGTCAAAATCTTGGTGTTCAATGTGTTGATGCTTATCTGCTCTTGTGTTTATGTATTATGCTTCCATGGATGATTATTTGATATGCTGCTAACTAACAACAGTGAGTTAAGTGTTTGAATGAGAAGAAGTTTTATACAACTGATTCACCCCCCCCCTCTCAATTGTATGCCCTAGATCCAACAAGTTGTTCCTTGGTTACCTGCCAGTGGTTCGCCTGGGAATAGCTGCTCTTACAAACGTTTAAACAATCATATGTGCTCAACTTAAAACTGTCCACGTCAGCTTTTGACTATTAACTAACCCATGCTTGAGCCAGTTAAACAATGTGTTAGAATAGTGAGAAATGTGTGTTTTCATAAGATGGAATCATCGGATTAGGGAATAGAGAAACTTAGTTGTAGATCAATGCCGGCTATCAAACTAGTGTCACGTTCTTTATGGACAGCGAAGTTTTAGTGGAAAATTAAATTCTATAGGATAGATTTAGAGCTGTTGTAAAGTAGTGTTTAATCTATATTGGTGCAATCGAGGTTTTGCGAAATAGTTAATTGTTTTCCTCACCTTGAAAGGTAAATAGGTTTATGATATTGGACTATCACTCACAGCTGCAACCTCTGCCAAATAGAAAGGAAATTATAGCTAATAGAATCTATGACTTGTCATCATTTCTAATTATTGCACTGTCTTCTTGCCTTTTTGGGATAGTTTGATTATTTTAGAATTAGACCAGATCTCTCATTCACTACAGGCCACGATCTGGCTGTCAAAATTATAGGCCTTACCTCACAGCATCCTTAGTTTAGCTGTAGTTGCCAGAAGGAGATTTGATGATTGCAATTTATTTTAATGTTTCCTTAGAGGAAGAGAATGAATGCATATTCCTTTAGAAGATAATTTGTAGTTAAAAAGGAAGATATTTAGGGAATGTATATATTGGAGTTATTAGATTGAGTAATAATAAAATGTAGTTGTAAATTAATTCGTAGTTGTCAAACCACTTGTTAGTAATTCCCCCTTCCCCGCAAGAGTTGAATTAGACTTCATTGTAACTATTGAATTTAATTGATTTGTATCAATGGCAATGATGGTCTTCTTAGTTAGGTTATGTTGAGGGAGTCTTGTAGAGCAATTAAATTAGTTTCTTTAATAAATTATTGGCGTATAGTTATTTTAACATAATGGTGTAATTAATAGTTCTTGTTGCTATTTAATGTCATTATAGATCCTTTCGCAACAAGAATACAATCTTATTTTAATATTAAAGGCCTTCCTTGCTAATTAGGGTAGAGTAATGGTTCTATTCATTTTGGATGGGAATTAAATGGTAAGTAGGTATTTACTCAATTTACACTATTGGTATTATAGTTTTGCAAATTGTTAAGTGGTGATAATCCTACCCTCGCATTCTAATTAATCTAAGTCAATAGTAAGGAATCGTAATGTAAATTTGGAATTGGTTCTTCCTTATTTTCAAGGATATAATCGAGAATACACTATGTTAAAATAAATATATTATTATTATGTTAAAGTCTTCCTTGTGAATAAATATAGAATTTTGTTATCATTATTATTATTTTATTATTATTATTAGTATTATTTATCTCTCATACGGAAAAAAATTTGCATATCGTTATGTGTCTTTTAATTACCCAGGTGTAGTTATTTAAACTTTGCATGAGATTGTTAAATAGAAATTTATTATGTAGTGAAGATTTCCATTTCAAGTTGGTTTTGGTCGAATGTTAATTATATTAATCTGTCAGTGAAATTGTATGTTCTCCTTGTAAAATTTATTAATTAAGTTGATATTAAGAGTTGCTAAGATAATGAGTGTATGTGAACTCAGTTGCATCAAGAAAACAAGTTTGGTCATATGTTTGATTGTTGGTCTTAATGAGACTCCTTGTGCAAGTTAATAGAGTGTTTTGGTTCTAGAGGCCTAGGTTGTAATTTTGTGTTCATGCGCATGGTATCTTGTGAATGCATATTGGGGTAGTGATTAAGTCCTTCATGAATGTTGCAATCCTTACTGGTCTAAGTTTGTTGAACTATTGTTATGGTCAAGACAATGGAGACATGTCGTCATCGGTATGGAAGAGATCTCCCAAGTATTACTCCGTTTGGAAACCTTGAATTATGTATTGGGACTTTGCCTTATGTGTTGCCATAATTGCAAGAAGGTCAATGCTTTGCAATGTGTTTACCTAGACCTGTTGTTTGGTCTTGAACCCATACTGTCGAGCTCTTCTTGTAAGTTGTGGTCCCCTATTGTGTTGAGCTTGTTTTAATTCCTTGTTATGGTTGAGATATTGGAGCAAGAGGACCTATGCCTTGCTCGAGTGATTCATTGTATTGTGATTGGTTGCAAGATGGTTGATGCCTTGCACCGTTATGCATATTTTCTGTTATGAAGATAGTTGTCATGTGTTGCCTCTTGAAGTAATGTTGTGTTGTTGTGAGATTGGCTAGTGATGTTGGAGTCTTGTGACATTCTTAGTCCACTGTCTGCCTGACCGTTGTTCTTGTGGGGCCCTCATGTTAACTCCTAGCTCGGGGGGTGGACCTCAGGGTTCCACATGGTTGGGTGGAAATAGCTAGATCCATTGGTTTTCTCCCTTGCTATTTGTTCGTGAGTGAGGAGGATTCACCTTGTGTGCCAGACATCAGACCTTGTACCTGTTTTGAAGACCGTTCTTGTGCTCATGCATTAGTCTTGTGTATTTATTGTATCTCATTGTTTATATTCAGTTGTAATCAGGATGTCGATAATGTAAATCTCATGTTGATGTACTCAATTGTATAAACTTGGTAAAAGTGCATGTATCCTTATCCAAATTGATTACCTAGGTTATGGCATGGAATGTAGATGTATTTTACTAATCATTATTGTTATAGAGTTGTATGATTTACCGATGCTAGTTAGCAATGCATGTAATGAAGTTGTTTAATGTTAAGTAGTGCATCCTTGACGCCTTGGGAGAGAAGTTGTTAACTATTGATGTGTTTTATCTGCTAAACCTCACTTGTTGTCCTATTTATAAGAGAAATTATTTTCGCTTTGCTTGCTGATAAGTGTTGTCTGTCAAGGTGTTCATGGACGGGGCACTACAAATCTATTCTGCTTCAGTGGAAGTTATTTGTAATTATTTTAGCAGTATAATGGTTATGGCTTCTGTAGTTTTATTTCCTATTATTAATGCAGTTATGTTGCCCTAGAGTGGTTAGAAGAGTAATTTCATACAATGTGTTATGTCTGGTTTCTACTTTACACTATCATGCTTTCAAAAAAAAAAAAATTAGTTCTGTAACTTTTGCACTTTTTATCTAGCACTCTGGGGTTACATGACGGGCCATTACGCACATGACCAGAATATTAGAAAAGGCTAAGAAAACTACACAACAAATACAAATCCCAACTAGTCTAGTAGAGGTAGAGACTACAATGATCCAAACTCAAGGCCATATACAAGTGCTACAATAGGCTAAGACTCAATGGGATACCACTCTGGTGTAGTTAAAAAATATCTACAATAACATCCTACCATCCAATTAAGTTTGCATGTCTTGAGGACAAGACATAGTCTAAAAAGGGGGATGATGTTGGCAGGATATAGAGAACAAAAGAAAAGCTACCACAACTCACTGCAAAAGAAGTATGGAGTACAAGGCTAACCAAGACTAATAGATATAGGACTTTTTGTAAGGGACATGTCCCTATTGTACTATAATGTATAAGGATAGGAAGTTAGGAAGTTAGAAAGGAAGTGAATAATAGAAGAGGGAATATATGATAGAGAAAAGACTTAGACTTACCTTTTGTAATGTAGATTGATTATATATATAATGGAGACATAAGGATTGTGGGATAATATTTGAATTTTTTATGATATATGTGATGTATTAGGTATGATGTAATCATTTTGCATTGTGTTAATTCTTACCACAACTATCTATTATTCTATCATTGTCTCTTCTTAGGTATAAATAGACTACATAAGAGTATCTTAGGCTCAAATCTCTGGACTGTGGTCCTAATTCTCTTGCCAATAGCTACCACAAATATGTCACGTCTTGTTTTTTTTTATGAGCAATATGATTAATCTAGTTAGTGAACAATTATCATGATTGGTTTTATTTTAGGTAATTTTGCTTACGTGGATGTAATCATTATGAGTTGATTAATGAAATTTGGAAATTATTTTAATATGGAATATTGATGCAGTGATTTGCTTCAGCTATGTTTTTGAGATACTAACCTATTGATGTCGAGTTGAGTGCAATTGGATGCAAATACTCGTTGAAGATGAGAGCATGACTAAGGTAGAAATGTTCTAGCCACTTAGCAAGAACTAATGGATGGGTTTACCTGATGCAAACACACACACCACTTAGTTGCATATGCATTATCGAATGGTTTAATTGCATTAATGGGTGGTTATTTAATTAATTAATAAAATATTGCTTTAAAGATGTTTGCAAGACAACATGTCTTTAAAATAATTAAATAGATTAAATTAAGTGTGCAAATTGTAATGCATTCTCTTTGTGGTTATTCACTGGATTGTTTAAATTAAATAGTCAAATAATATTATTATATTTAGAATTTTTGACAAAAATAATTATATTTATTTATATTCCTTTCATGTGACAGTAAGTTGAAAAAGAAGATTTGTTTTCTTTATTGTTTTTAAATAAAGCTTTTTGTTTTTAAAATTAAAAATATATTTCTTTGTTAATATTTTACTCTATCTTTAATTCATGCAAACTAAAAATATGAACTTGAGTTTTAAACCTAAAGAAAAGATCTCTTATAATAAGAATAGGTAATTTTTATTAAAAAGGCATGAGTTCACACAAGAAAACTACCACGATTTGGCAGAGAAAAGAAACCACGAGATTGCAGAAAGAAATCCATGACCTAGCAGAGGAGATCTTTTGGTTTTTGGTGTGACAGAAGCTTGAAATAAGTTGGCAATAGGAAGAAAGATTGGGAGGCAGCGACAATAGCTACATAATCTTCTTCAACCACCGATCCTTCTAGGTTCCTCTTCATTTATGTTTGTGTTTAATGACATAGCTGTTTCTATTGTTTGGTTGATCTCTAGATAGGACTGGCATTTATCTATTATGCTAGCCGCTTTTTGTTATAGCGACCTTTTCCCTTTATTTTCTAGCTGCTAATTTCAGTATGGCTGAATAACCATATAGTTTGGTTGCTTATCTATGATAGGCCATTCTTTTCATTGTCTTGGCTACGTTTATTCTACATGGGCGACGCCTTATGAAAGGTCGCTATTCCCTTGTTTCACCTAGCCACTATTCTTTGTTTGGCTGCTTACCTTCTAGCTAGCCGTCGACCCATTGTAGCTTCTTGGCTGATGATCTCTCTAAGGCAGTCCTACTTAAATGCAGATAATTTTATTATTTCTTAGCCACCTACCTTTACCTGGTCATTGTTTTATGTTCTGGCCTCACGGCTTCATGTTGATCATGCCCTTGACTTGGTTGTTTTGTCTAATCTGAGCGATTAACACAGATCAACCCATGCATTTATTGTTGTTGCCAGATCTAGATTTCAAACTAAGATAGAAAACTATGACAAACTCCATGTTGCTATTTTCATAATATTTAATGACTAGTAAATGAGTTGAAATTCTTTGTATATGACGTAGACTACTGTAGTAATGATTGGAATGACTGTGTTTACTTGCATGCTGGCTTATTAAATAGTAGATACATAAATTGACTTATTCTGTGTTGAAACAACAAACCTCTATTTTTAGATGATTATAATTCTTGTAACAGATTTAGTAGATCACTGAGTTTTGATTGAATGATGAACTTCTTGTAGTGTTACTATGATGGTATATTCACTTGCATGGTGACTGAGTTAAACAATATATATATTATCGACTTCCCTTCATTGCCAAAATAGTTAAACGTTAGGTGTTAATTGAAAGTTCCTATAGCTGTGATAAAAACTATGAAGAACTTGTGAATTGTTGCCAAATCGATGAATAGAATGAATACCTTATAAATCTTAGTTCTTGATTGATGTTGAAGGAATGATTATTTGTCAATTATTTCATTAATATAGCTCTTGTAGCAACTCCTGTCACCACAGTGATAGGACATCTATTTTCTTAATTTCTTTTATTATGAATACCTCCTATCACAGTGATGATAGGAAGGTAGATTTGAGATTTGCATTGATTTTTATTGAAAGATTAAATGACTGAATTAATGAATTGCTTTATAGCATTTATTTTTTGTATTTGATGTTGGGAAAAGTGAATGGAATTATTTATTTAACTTGTTCTTTTGGATTCCTTTATTTTATTTATTGCTTCTTGGGGAAAGAAGTAGATTTTCATTAGGAATGTGTTGGGTTACTTTCGGGACTAGGATGCCGAATGTGGATATTTAGAGATAGGCTTTTCCTCTTTTTCAAGAATTGACCAAGTTACTTAAAATGATTATGCATAATCAAGATGACATTGAAATAGATGTATACTGTCTAGCAAAAGATTATATTATTGATATCTCTACCACATCCTATTGTGAGACAAATTGCTTTTCATTACATAGAATTGCAATTTTAGACATCAGGCATGCATCGGTTGTTCCCTCCTATAGTTGTTTCCAGGTAGCTAGACATTTCATGTAGGGCTGGGTTTCCTTCGTGTTAGGAAGGGATCAGGGGAGGTGTAAATACTTAATGGTTGGGTGGAAAAGCACCTGAGTCATGTTCCTATCTCTTGGCTTGCAAGTGGTGGACCCTTTGGTTCGTGCAGTTGGAGAGTGTATTTTATTTATGATTTACTTTTATTTGTACCTATTGGATGTATTATGGCATGTTGCCAAAGGATTTATGTATATTGATTCATAGTGCTTATTACCTGGATTTAGCATGTGAATATGTAAGATGTGTTGACATTGAGATTTTATTTATAAGATTATCTTTTTATTAAGATATTGTGATTAAGCAGATTAATTGCATATTTTATCTTTGAAAGTTGTATTTAAGTGGATTATTTACTTCTTTTTGACTTTGGTTATTGTGATGTTGTATTTAAGTGGACTATTTACTTAATTTATTTTTGAGTTGGTTTAAATGCTTTTACTTGATTTGTGAGGCTTTACAAAATATTTCAAAATAATAATATTGTTAATTGAAGTATAAAAAACATTTGTCAAAGGCTTATGTTGTACACTTAGAGGAGGCATTTTCATAGGTACCTCCTATGGTATTTTATTAGGAAGACATTCAAAAGCATATGCACAATAAGAAAACAAAAATTGACCACTAGATGATGGAAGAAGAGAAAAGGGAAATGATGACCCAAAACCCTATAAATGAAGAACTAGAATACAAGTAGGAATACATAATGATATCCAAGGATGCAATTAGACATGTGGTGGTAGTTTCTAATGTTTATCCTCTCAAAGAAGATAGTTAAAATCATATTGCATTGAGTTCATGAGGACTTCATATATTTAGACCAACCCTATTACATCACAAGGGAGGTAATTCATGTAGTCATGGGGTTAATGAATGAAGGGTTGGATATATAGAATGGGATAAAAGAGGATCTATCAAGATCCCACAAATAATGAACCAAACTAGTACAAAGATGAATAATATGAGCCTCTCCATGAGTAAGATCAAAGATATTAAGGTGAGATTTTCTACCAAATCTATTTCCTAGAAGGTATATTATACAAATAGAGAAGATTATACTATTGTAAAGAGAATCTAGATGGATTGGGACATGTTGCACAGGATTAAGTACAATATTTTTTATGCCTTAAGGGATTGGCTCCTTGATAACCTTGCCAAGTGAGAAAAATGGCAAGCATGATTTTTCCTATGGCTCCTTCTTAATTTGCATTGCTTTATATTTTATTCAAGAACCACCAAGAGTTTGGGAAAGGTAAACTGAAAGGCATAAAAACTATAGGAAATCAAAACTATATTACCTAAGAACCTTTGAGGATGGTATAACATCAATGGGTGAATTTTTCATATATTTTGATGCTTTGAAACATAAAATAGCTAAGAGAGAAAGGATATTTGTTGGCATAGTAGAGAAACATAGTCATTACATCATATTTTTAATATACATAGTCAATGTCCACATATTTTCTGCATAGGCTAGGTTATCTAGAATACCTCTACTATCATATGAGGTAAAATATGATATAGTTTAAGGATCAGAAACAATAATTAGAAGCTACTTGATAAATGTTAAGGTACCAAAACTATCAAGTTGGGATGAAGTAGCATTAAATGTCAAGAAAGAAATTTCAAGGGGTAGAAACATGACGCATCAAAAGAACAAAAATAAAATGAGAAAAAAATCATTAGTGGAGATAGCAGATTCCCCTAAAGTATCAAAGGGAAAGGAAAAATAAAAAAACATACACCTAGAAGGTAAACAAGAAAACAAAATACAAAGCCTAGGCATGACTAGTAAGTTTGTACCATATAAGGGATTTGAAATTAGAGACTCCAAAACTAATAAATCATTGATTCCAAAATAAATAGGCAAAATTCCACACCACAATACATCAAAAGAATAAAAGAGGAATACCCACAAGCATAAAGGCACATATAAGGTAGACAAGAAAATATAAACTAAAGACACATTGAGTCTACCATATCATCAATAAGCATTTGTGCATTACTTTAGATTATTATAGAAAAGATGAAATTATATTATCTTCTAGAGATAAGAAATATGGAAAAAATAGTAGAGTATATAGACTAAAGCATCATTTGGATAAGCCATATAACATATTTGATGAAGAGGAAGTTATAGTTGAGGAATTTGATGTTAAGAATCCTCACAAAAAATTACAACAATGATGTAGTATATACATTGGTACAAAGTTATTTAATTAATATTACAAAAAAGAAAGGAAGAATCATTGAAGTGGTATTAGATTTTCTAATGTAGCAATGGTTTCACATGATGATATTTTGTAATAAGTTTCTACAAAAATCAAGGAAAATGTGCTAAAAGGGATACAAATGAGACAATTTTCTTAAGAGTTGGATTGGGCATATACACAAGAGGCATTAGATAAATTATAATAGAAAAGAATCTATCTCTTCAACATAAGGATGTACTCCAATCCTAACAAGGCAAGTAACTTAGAACAAAGAGTAGAACAAAAATACTAATGAATAAGAAAAAAATGAAAGGGTTTATCTCAAACGAGGAGAAATAAATAATCAAATATTAGCTAAAAGAAATTGAGGATAAATAAAGGAAGCCACTAGATAGCTTAAAGTAATTTGAGCAAGAAATAAAAGAGAAAAAATTGAAAGAGAAAAAATTAAAAGACATGGCTAACAAAGAGTAGAATAGGAGGGCAACCAAGAAAGTGCATGGATTATCTATAGAGAAAGAAGCACAAATTAAATTATAAGAGACTCAAAAAAATAAGTAAAAAGAAAGGAGGAAGACAAATAATAAGTATTAGAAAAAGAAAAAATAGGGAAGGATAAACAAATAAAGGAGGAACAAGAGGAAGCTAAGTGGAATGTATAAGAAAAGGGGAAAAAAATTGCATCATCACCATTATAGTAGGGAACCTCAAGGAAACCTTTGAATAAAATTAGAGCTTTCTTAGTGCAACAAAGATAAAAATTCCAATAACCATAATATATATTGATACCATCCAACCTACTTCATTAGGGAAACAAGTTGATTTAGGTTAGCTTGAATCAATACAAAAACATCATATGGGGGAAATGTTTTAGTAAAGTGCTAGGTTAGATTGTATGACTAGATGTTTGTATAATAAGGAAATGATTACCTCACTCATCCAATAAATAATAAACAAAAAACCCAAATTGGGGATAGACACTAGAATGATGAGAGAAGAACTCCAAGTAATTGTGAGAGGTCTTCTCAAATACACAGTGGTTGTTAAAAAGTAACATAAACAAATTGTAGATGCAGTAATACAACAACATACATATATAGTAATTATTTTTCTAATGAGTAGAGTTGAGAAAAAGAAACAAGAATAAATCCTAGTGGCCACCTGAATGAACATGACTAGAGATAATGTTGCCACTTATTTTGCATATTCTTTGAGTTGACCTACCATAACTAAGGCACTAAAAAATCAATTGGAATAAGTGGAAGTTTAATTAATGATAACTTTAACAACTTACAATTCAAATAAATATATCCATGGGCTAGAAAGGGAAAAACTTTTAAATTTAAGTGATGACTATTGGCATAAGCAAGTATAAAGAGCTCAAATCATTTGTTGCATGGATGAGTATGGGTTTATAGAAAGGAAGATACTGGTGAATTTAAGTGATGACTATCAGCATAAGAAAGTACAAAGAACCCAAATCATTTACCACATGGATGAGTAATGGGTTACCCTTAATCTCCATTTCGCAACACTTTCACATGCTTTACAAACACTACAAAATTTCTTGAATGAGTATAATGAAAGGTACTCCTTCCACAATGTTAAAATCCATAGTAATCTCATCGAAATAGATTCACAATGATAAGTCATTTATCCAACTAGGATTCTATAATCCAAACTTCACAGATCAATTATCAAGATTTACTCCTATAACTCTTTGATTTGCTTTAGTTTTATTTATAAATTTTGATCTTAGTTTGTCTTGAGGATAAGATAATGTTAATAGCCCTAAGGAGAGCATTGGTAGAAAGATATGGTAATGTGTTGTGGAGTCCAAAAAACACCATTGATATTGCACTATCTATTTACTAATTAATGTTTAGTGTGAAAAGAGGAAAGACAAGATTAATGGTGTGTAGGTTAGATCCTCCTTTCACTACTAACATTCAAGGACATTTAACCAAGTTGAATCACAACTTTTGCAATAGGATTCACCTACAGGTTGACTGCCACTTGTAATGATAGGGAAATTTGGAATTTGTTGATTAATGTATTAATTTAATTGTCTGATTATGCTTAAATCCCTAATTATGTAAAATCGTAAATAAACAAATGAATCCCAACAAATGCTTGCACACATAGATATAATATTCACAGTAGATACACACCAAGTTTCAAGATTTTGGATATAGAAAAGTTGAGGGCTAAAGAGTAGGCACCCAAGCCCAATGTAGAGGTTTCTGTTGGGATTCTCAGAAGTTGTCTGCTACTCTTCACCACTATCCCAGAGGTTTTTAGGTCTACAAATCTGGAGGACTTCAAGATGGGTGCCTAAACCTAGGAAGTATTTTTATTCTCTGATCTAGATACTATACTCTCAATCATAGCCTCCTGCAACTCCACTTCCGCAGAATATGACACATGTCACCTGCAATCACAGAGAAGGGGGATTAGGGGTTGTAGTGTTCAGGAGCTTACCTCAGTCAAGCCTCGAAATGGAATTCAAGCCTTCCAACACTATTGTTTGATAAAGAGTGTATCCTTATGGGATAGAGGCAAAAATAAATTGATAAATGATTGATTCAACACAAAAAGATATCACCTCAGAGGTGTAGCTCGCATGTAGATGAAAATCATTTAACACATGAGAAGATGAAGCCAAATCTACATAACAAACACAACAACAATATTTTGTTAGGCAACAATGAATGCCTTGAGTGCTCTAAAATCATAAGTTTTCCAAAAGTTCATAATCATATTCTAGTTTACAAATGAAACCCTAAACATGCTTATATATGCATTCCCGCAACAAATTTCGTAATTCAAACTTAAGATGTTAGCAATAGAACCTTTTAACGATCATGTACAATTGACATTTAAAATTTAGGTCCCAACCAAATAGGGCAAAACTAGGGTGTGAGCACCCAAGCCCTAGGCCCCATTTTTAAGGTAGGATTAATCCCAATAAGGTCCCCTTAGTCCCATTTGACAGGGGTTTTCATGGATTTTGCATCGGGTGTTAAAATGAATGTGCATGATGAAAAACAAGGGAATCAGGAGCTAAACATAGGAGGTAAAAGTCCTAGGGGGACATTTTATGACTAAACATTTATCCCCCACTTTAATGTATGTATGATCTTATGACCCATACATGCACTAAAGTACGGTCATAATACAACAAACATTCCAAGCACTTAAAGCTAATGCATACACAAAGAATGAAGAACTATTCCTAGCCCCTAGTCTCAGGTAGACATTAGAGAAAATACATCACAGACACACCAAACATAGTGAAGACAATAACAGACATGCAAAACATGGAGAAGATAGTAACAAACACACAAGACATGGAGAAGACAATATTGAAGACATACAAAACATGATGAATATAGTGAATGCAGTGATTATTTCTTTTCTTTTTCATATATATAAATGAATGCAGATACATCAAAAGTAAAAATTTAGCACACAACCCAAAATGTAAGAGGGACATTTCACCACACTCTTTGGACTACATATGGGGGAGAAGACACATAATACAACTCTCAGAGTGTAGGGAGGGGTATTTCACCCTACAACTTTAGACTACACTTGAGAATAAGCACATCATAAAAGACCTGAGTGTAGGGAGGGGCATTTTGCCACATAGCTTTAGACTACACAAGGGAAAAAACATGCCATACAAAACCCAAGTGTAGGGAGGGGCATTTTGCCACATAGATTTAGACTACACAAGGGGGAAACACACAGAAGACTCACAGAATACACAAGTGTCATATAGCATACATGTTAAAGACATACTATATGTCTAAAACACCACAAGCAAGGTGATGGAAGGAACTTATTAACATGCTATAGGTACACCTAATGGTTGGACTTATGCCACAAAAAATGCCAAAGACACACTTAAGGGAGGATAAACCAACCCTACCTACTCAGAGGACTTTTGAAATAAAAAGGATGTGCACTAGCTCAAGAGATACACCATCCCCACCTTCGCAGAGGGCTTTGAATAAAAGGATATGCATGATATCATGCCTCCACAAAGGGCTTAATGATTGCAATATAGAATAAAGATGTGCACTCACATCGGAGATACATCTCGCCTCCACAGAGGGCTTGAAAACACACTTTGTTAGTACCAAAATCATTAGATAGCTTACCTTTATATGCCCCCACCTTAAGGTGGTTGATATCATGTGCTAATATCAAGCACATTAAGGTAGAGATAAAACACACAAGGGAACAAGAGCTTTTGCAAAGCCCATGTCCCCAAAGGTGATATGTACTTTATGATTGCCGAATATTCCCACAAACATACACTTATTAATCTAAGCAATGCATGAAGACAAAGAAGCCAAGTCTACACAAATGGGTTCAAGTCTGAGTATAACTATGGGTCTTATACTACAGGCATCTCATAACCGAGTGTAACAACAAGGTGAGACACCCAAAACAATCATAGTGCACAGAGCAGATGTATTGTTATGATTTGTTAGAAAAGATAAGACAACATCAAATATCACATGGAGTGATTCTACTAGCCAAGTGTCAAATTTATAAATCAACCCCATAGTCATATATGGACTAGGTCCATTTTTTCTTACTCACTGAAGGGACACATGGTCTGTATCAGTATATGTTTGTTTTTCATCGACTAGATAGAACCACTAGAAGAAGGTAAACAATAAAATGTGAGAGGAGAACAAGTGTCTTAGAAACAGTCACGTAGGAAGATGCCCCCAAGTCATTAACCGCAACACTATGTGCCGAAGACAGAACACACAACAATGAAAATAGAGGAGAAGAAAGATAAAAGAATGATGATACAAATAGAAGAATGGTCACAATAGAGATGATATCTTGGTATCCTTGACCTTACAAGAGTATAAAGGGTCATCCAATGAGGCCTAAACAACACATAACACATCATGGAGGAAACACAACACAAGAGGGGAGGTCACATAAATGTGCAAATAATGCTATGACATAGGTGACCACCATGGTTAGAAATACTTACCTATTGTCTTTGATCTTGATCTTTACTTTGATGGTTAAAGTTTTCTCTTCTTTCTTCCACATTTTTGTGAGTTTGTGAGGGGACAATTGTACTTGTCAATGGGAAGGTATCTGTTAATGATGGTATAGAAGGAATTTCATAGTTTTCTATGTTAATCAAATGGGGTGATGTAGGAACTAGAAAGATAGCCATTTCAGTTGAGAGAGGTAGTGAAGGAACCTAAAAAATGCCCATTTCAACCGGTTTGTGAGTTGTCGGTGTATGTTTGTTGATGTTTTCCAAATTTTGAGTAGTGTCCAAGGTATGTGAATGTTTAGGTAAGGGTATGTGATTTGTTTCTTTATTTAAGATGTAATTGAGAATTGTTTGAAGATCAGTTGGTAAATTTTTAGTGTCCATAGGTTGAAGAAGTTGTTCACATAGAGAATCTGCATCATCCAATGCTTCATCCAGGCTAGGGAGAGCATGTAGGGATGTCAGAGTGGTGTTAAGGAATGTCCTAATGATGTCTTCTTCTTGTGCCAAAATATCCTCACCCAGTGAGTTTATGTTGGTAGAAGTATTTTTATTAGATGAATCACCCAAGGCTATATTAGTCTCATAAGTCTCAGAAAGAATGTCCATTATGTCGTCATGAAATGAAGGGAGGGAAGGAAGGACATTTTCACCACTACTTTCCTCATGATTATTTGTAGAAATGAAATTAGTGAGATTTTCCAAGATTGATAGGAAAATACCCACGATAGTGGCAAAGCTTTCAAAATAGGATATTGAATGAAGAATATCACAAGTAGTGCTTATAGACATGTCAATACCATAGATATATGCTATTTGATGTAAGTGAGGATATTTATCAGTGAATTTGTAGAAATTATAAACATTTACAATGCATTCAAATAAATCTCCCAAATATGAATGATGAGAAGAATCCATGATATATGCAAGAAAATAAATGCAAAACTATGTATGTTTATGACCTAAAAATGCTTGATTTTTCACTTTTTCAATGGAAATGCCTAAAAGTAGTAGTGTTGTAAGGAAATTGATGAGAAGAAGTGAATTATAACCTTAATATCAGTCCAATAATGCAGAAATATCCTTCACAATACACCTGTAATGCAGATCTAGATGGATGACAAGGCAAAATCTAGTGAAAATGCAAAGTTTTTAAACCCTAATTGTGAAATTGAGGCATGAATATATGCAAAATGATATATAAATGAATTCTAATCAGATTTAAGATGTGAAATGCCTCATCTCAGATCTGAAAATGATGTTACAAGTTCTACAATGCTCAATGTAACTGCAATTTTAGGGAAAGATGAGCAAATATGCTAGTTTTTGTTGAAATTGACTATGTGAAAATGCAAATTTTGAGATTTGAATGCAAAAACACAATATGATGAAACACTAAAATAAGAAATAAGTCCTAAAAGAGTGTTTAAAAAGATTAGTAAAATCTGAAACAAGATCTTAACCACAAACCCTAGCTTTTGCAAAAACCAGGTTATATGAAAAATGCACAATTTCAAGCAAAATCTAACAATTTAAGCATGAAAATGAAATGTAAATGATTATAGAATGATTTAATAATGTAATTATATTAGATCTGATGTAAAAATTATATATTAAATGCAATTTAATGAATTTATGAAAACTGTGTCAAAATGCAAGCCTAGGATGCCAATTTTTTCAAAATTTTCAAGTTTTTCAATTTTTTTTGTAAATTTTCAAATGTAATAAGATGAATGAATGTAAATCTGAAGTAAAACACTTAGAAAGGTACAAAATTAAAATAAATCACAGGTTCACCAAAATTTTTAGTGTGAAAAGAGGGAAGATAGGATTAATGGTGTTTAGGTTAGATCCTCCTTTCACTACTAACATTCAAGGACATTTAACCAAGTTGAATCACAACTTTTGCAAAGGATTCACATACAAATTGGTTTTCACTTGTAATGATAGAGAAATTTGGAATTTTCTAATTAATTATTAATTTAATTGTCCGATTATGCCTAAAACCCTAATTATGTAAAATTGTAAATAAACGCATGAATCTCGACAGATGCTCACACATAGAGATGTAATATTCAAACTAGGTACATTCTAGGTTTTAAGATTCTGGATGCAGAAAAGTCACGGCCTAAATAGAAGGCACCCAAGCCTAAGGTAGAGGTTTCTATTGAGATTCCCAGAAGTTGTCTGCTACTCTTCACCACTGTCCTGGGGCTTTTCAGGTCTACAAATCTAGAGGGTTTCTAGGCAGGCACCCAAGCCTAGGCAATGCTTTTCTTCTCTAATATAGATACTATACTCTCATTCATAGCCTCGTGCAACTCCACTTCCATAGAATATGACACCTTTCACCTACAATCACAAAGAAGGGGGGTTGGGGGTTGTGGTGTTTAGGAGCTTTCCTCAGTCAAACCCTAGAATAGCATTCAAGCCTTCCAACATCGTTGTTTGATAAAGAGTGCAAATCCCTACAGGATAGAGGCAAAAACAAAGTGATAAATTGATAAATTATTGATTCAACACAAAAATATATCACCTCAGAGGTGTAGCTAGAATATAGATGAAAATCCTTCAACACATGAGAAGATGAAGCCAAATCTACATAACAAACACAACAATAATATTCTGATCTACAACAATGAATGCCTTGAATGCTCTAAAATTATAAGTTCACCAAAAGCTCATAATCATCTTCTAGTCATATTCTAGCTTACAAATGAAACCCTAAACATGTTTATATATTCATTCTTGCTACAAATTTCATAATTCAAACTTAAGATGTCAACAATAGAACCTTTTAACGGTCACATAACCAACATTTAAAATTTAGGTCCCGACCAAATAGGGTAGGACTAGGGCATGAGTACCCAAGTGCTAGGCCCCATTTTCAAGGTAGGATTAAGCCCAATAAGGTCCCCTTATTCCCATTTGACATGGGTTTTTAGGGATTTTGCATCAAGATTTAAAATGAACATGCATGATGAAAAAACAAGGGACCCGAGAGCTAAACTTAGGAGGTAAAAGTCCTAGGGGGACCCTTTTACGACTAAACAATTAATACACAAGATTATAGTGAGGTCTAATATAGGGTAATGTAACATGAACCAAGAGACACATAGGAAGGGACATAGTATACCAACATGTCTCATGCTCTAAATAATGATATATTATACATGTTGTATACTACACAAAGATATATTGTAATAAGATAGTATAGATTAGAATAGCATATAGAATAGAAGAGATGTAGATAAGACATTGCAATGAATTAGAGGTGTATTTGAGAAGATATGTATGAAGCATATGAGGATGAATACTACCTAGTGTTATATTTAATCTTTATTTTATTTGATGGATGCATAAATATTTATCTCTTTCACTCTTGTTACATTAAACCCATTACATCAAACACTTAATAACAAGAATACCATCAACCACTTGGTCTAATATTTCTTGCTAACACCAATCCTATGCATGGCCTCCTAAAGTGTTTGTTAATAAGCTAATGTTTCATAGTATCAATCATTTTATTGGCTTCCAAACTATCTTTCAAGCCTTATAATGTTAAAGGACATCTTCCTCCCCTACAAATGTCTTTACTATTGGTGCATATTTATTTTCTTGAATTTAGTTAATTACTTTATTTCATATTTGCACCTAGGATAGGATAAGCTTACTTAGGTAGGTATCTACTTAGGTAGGTTGTATTTACACATGTGACTTTTACTTTCCTTGTTTGGTGGATTTGTACTAACACACATGTGAGTAGACCTCCTTTATCCCACATTAGTTTTACATTCACACCTTTTAGCGATGTATCCTATATATAAAAACCTCATGTATTATTGTATTATAGTCTTATTTATATATTTGCATCCTTTGATAAATACAATTATTCTCTTGTGTTAGGTATTTTTTGTTCTTTCATTGAATCTCCTTGATCTTGGGTGGCTATCTCCATAGCCAAATCTTACATGGTATCAAAGAGTTCTATACCAACTCTTACATGGTATCAAAGCTTGTGGGATTGTTTCTTGTTAGTCTTTTTGGAGAACTAGGTTGTAGATCTTGTACTTTCTTAAGAAGTTGAGTATGCTCTTCTCTTGCACTAAATGATGACCTATAGAATCAAAAAAATGATAGAAATACTAGATTCTATGGGTTCCTATTTGTGGTTTTGTATTGCAAGTGCATTTTGGAACTTGATGGAGAAAATGTTAGCATCTCATTAAGTTTAGAGTGTTTGTGAAAGTTAGTTTTCCCTTTTTTGCATCTAAATCAAATATTAGAGGCCAAATCTACAAGGGTTTGAAGGAAGGGTTTTTTATTGGTCATCTATATATTTCTCATAATTTTAATAATTTTGGGGCAAAATCAACCCTATCATTATCTTTGGAAGGCCCAAAATACATAGATTAACTTTTAATTTGTTAAAACTAGGCATCTTTGCCCTAAGACATTAAGAAATAATTCCCCTCCTTTTTCATTCATCTAACCCATACTTTTATATAGAATATTCTTGGAAAACAACATAATCTAGGTGGAATATTTTATTACATAGGGGTTACACAAGAACCTATGTCATTCAGTGTATGTCTAGGTATATTAATACTACTTTTTTAATTATTTTTTAGATTAAAAAACCATATAAGGGTACTCAACAGGGTATTTTTGGTGCAGGCATGTCAAGCCATGTGGTTGTTAGTAGCACCACAAGGTATAGCACTAGTTGGTACAATATATACCAACAAGGTTTAAACGCTTGAGTAGTGACTCTCAGGCTCTTCCACCAAGGTGGAAGCATCAAATTTGTGCCACTATTGGTGTTTCAACAATAGAAAATTGCCACATGAAACCAAGAGGTGCCATCCACTTTCATTCCCATGGCCTCAAAACTATATATTTACTTAAATCTAGTTTCTCTCCCAACAATAACAATTTGATAGTGAGAAGAATAGGTTTATGTGTACAACAATAGTTTTCACAAGGATAACAATGATTTTAAATTGTTAATAGATTATTGTATCTAGGGAAGATATTCCATCACCTATCATATGTTTAAATCATCACTAACATCATCATTTTGTCCTCCAATTCAACCCCCTTAACCATTTGTATTTTGATTTCTGTAGTTAGTCTTTAGAGGCCTCTTTTTGGGTCATATTGGCTCCATTTTTTGAGCAATTTTTTTTATCTAAGATAAGTTTTTCAAGATTTTTGTAGTGGTGTAGATGGTTTTTTTATTTTGATGTCTAGATTTTTCAAAAAATTAGAAATTCTTATAGGTGATGTTGAGCAATTTTTATTCTGGGAACATTTGGGGCTCTATTAAACTCATATGGTAACATTTTTGGGTACAATTTTTGAATGTGCATATTTTTGTGTACATCTCATTGGTGTAGTTTGTTTTATCCCATTCTATCAAAAAATTATACTTTCATCTTTGTGGCTTATTTTGACTTTTATAATACACTAGAAGATCAATACCACTTCACTAATTTGGAAAGTGGCAACTATAATTTCAATAAGTATAAAGTTTCATCATCATATTTTACTAGGGGATCTCTAGTTTGAGTGGTTTTAGTGGGGTCTTCATGTGATTATTCTTTCATTCCTCTTGATTTGTGTTCTATATTTTGTTCTTTATCATGGATAGTACTTCAATTCCAATTCTAACACTTTAGAACCATCCTTCATGGAAATTTGAAATGAACAAATTACTAAGAGTTAAGAGGTTGTATAGAATAGTTCATGGGCTTTATGTTGAACCCAAATATGAGCATACAAAGGCTAAGTGGTTGAATAGTTGTGAAGAATCCATCGACTATTTGTGATTGTATGTCTCTCTTGAGTTTTCATTTCACATTAAGCACCTTGCTACACTTATGACCATGTGGTGTACATTGTCAAACTTGTTTGGGAAAATAGATGAAATCCAAGGACATGTGTTAAAAAATAAACTAATAAGTATCAATCTATGCAATTTTGACAACATAAAGGAATTCATTACCAAATTAAAGTGACTAAGAGAACAATTGAAAGGTTATAAAATAGAAAAATTAGATACACAATTGATACTAAGTGTTATCTCTAATCTAGGATTTAACTATTTAGTGTTTTTGTTTATTTTCTATGCAACAAAGAGTGCTTTGAGGAGGGAGTTTAAAATTACTACCTTGAAGGATTTTTCCATGTCACTCCCTAGGGAGAAAGATAAGTGTATTCAAAGGCACCTTGAAGTCTTCAAAATCACAATAATTTCTTGTAAAGGATGAGAAGGCTTCTTATAGTGGCAAATAGAATAAAAAGAACAAGCTTAGGAAGAACATACATCAATAATCCAATGTATCCACATCCATAGAAAAAAAATATCCTCTTCTAAAGGGAAATAATATAAGGAGAAGCCAAAATGTGCATATTGCAAGAAACTTGGGCATGGTGAGCATTAATGTTATTCAAAATTGATTGATGATTTGAAGCATCTTCTAATGAAGAACCAAATCAAATTGCCTTCAAGTATGTTAGGGGGTTCATCATCATGTTCTTATACACTATTAGAGAAACATAAGGGTAATGCACTTTTGATAGTTGTATCTATTCTAAGTCAAGGAGATGGATACTTGATTATGGAGCTTCACATTATATGGCCTCATCATAGAGTATGTTCTCTATATTTGAGTCATGTTCATTACCACATATAATGATGGGAAACAACACATTTATGCATGTTTGTGGGAGAGGGTATGCATGTTTGTGGGAGAGGGTATATTAACATGGGCAAAGGATCATTCAATGATGTCCATTACATTCCTTCATTTTTAGCTAATCTCCTTTATATCTATCAAATAGCTCATAGTGGGATAGGGAAAAGTGTTAAGTTCACACTAGATTCTATAATCATTCAAGATTTGTAGAGCAATGACTTTATCATAGTTTTGGAGGTAGATGATCAATCTAGACTGTACACCTTCTCACATTTTTCTCCTAGTGTCCCTTTAGCTAAAGATCCCTCTTAGGCATATAGTGTGGACACTTTTGAGGAGATACAATATGGTCATTTCAAGCTTCAAGTCCTTTCATTGAATAAATTTCTAGAGACATGTGCTACATTCCATCTCCTTCATCTCCTACTTTAGATTTTCTTCTAATGGGGCTTCCAACAATTTAGCATAGAAAGATAATATTCATCATCTTCCAAATACAATGACTTGGGATGTTTAACAAATAAATTAGGTTTTTTTGGTGTCCCATCTTATAGATTTGGTAGACATCCTTGAGGAAATTCATATCCTCTTTGATGATAGATCCATCATAGTTATTGTCTCAATGTCTTTAGATCTTGTTCTATATCCATTTCTACTAGGTTCTTAATTGACACTTTCTTTAGTTAGGCTTGACACTTCTAATTTTATTGTGTCACCTGTCATCACTGACATGGTGACATTTGAGAAGCTTCTAAGGACATCATACATTTTGGGTTTTCTTTCCTCATATTCCTTTTAAGAATGGGATGATATCTTGCATACTCCTTTGTGTTTGTTTCTTCCTAAGTAGAGAAATGTCCAGTGTTCATGGTGTTGAACATATAGAGGTGTACTGAGAGGGGGGGTGAATCAGTACTTCATTGAATTACTTTATTTTTAGCAGCATCCAAACTTATGTGAACATTCAAGACATGATAAATGCAAGAACACAAACATAACACCAGATTTACATGGAAAACCCAAGGGAAAAACCACGGTGAGCAAGTTGCCTGGATCTATTGTCCAAATCTAGCCTCACAAATAAAAAAAGGATTACAATATTATTTATGGGCTAAAACCCAAAGGAAGCTACAATCCCTGAACAGTTACAACATTTACAATACTTATCTCAAGTTTCTTCATACAACAAGAATGTTGATCACTTCAACCTTTGCACTATTATCTGTCTTCCTTATGACAACAATACTGATCTCCGCAACACCAAAACATATTGATTCTACTTTAACTTTCATAACACCACTTTCAATGATTTTGATTCTACATATATATCCTCCGCAAGCTTCAAGAATATTTCTCCTTGGTCGGTCAAAATGGAATGTGTAGAATGAAACGTGTAGTGGCCATATTTACACAATATTGATTCTACTTTGACTTTCATAACACTACTTTCAATTATTTTGATTCTTCATATATATCCTCCACAACCTTCAAGAATATTTCTCCTTGGTCGGGCAAAATGGAATGTGTAGAATGAAACGTGTAGTGGCCATATTAGTCAGCTCCCAAAAATGTGTGGTAAGTAAAATTCCAATGCAATTCAAGAATAAGGAATAATCCAGTCCTATCTCAACTTGGCACACTCTTCCACACCGGCGCACACACTATATACAAGGCATGATCATCAACATATATCAGGTTGACACAACAATCACTTACCCTTCCTTACATTTAACTCCAAACCAAAAGCGGTACTGGAGAAGACTAAATCATATCATGTGGATCACACTATTAATGTTAGTTGACTTACATATGAACTTCAATAGATAAGGTATGACTATGTACAAATGATACTGATCCATCTCCTTTACTTCACAATTCTTTGATCATCATTCTTAGCCTGTTCCTCTAAGTACCTCAACACATATTCATCTCTTTACTTGTTTTATTCATAATTCTTATTCTATTGTATTCATTGATCATCATACTGTTGCAATCTCTTTTGTCATCTCCCGTAACTTTCAATACTGCAGCACTTCATACCACTATTGACATCAATGACAACCTATATGCAACAATATCCCCCTTTGTCATTGATGGCAACACATACCCTAATCTATACACATTTCTCCCCCTTTGGCATTAATGGCAAAGTGGTAGTGGTCTTCTTTTGTTCTAGCAAAAAGAAGTAGGCTCCCCCTGTTTGAATGTTTTTGATCCTCTTTTATCAGTCAATTCCTCGTGAGTAGTAGCCTTTATCTCTTCAAAACTGATGTAGCAAAAAATTTTCTTCAAGATTCTATGTATAATGTGCCTTGTTCATATCATAATAGCACTGCTTATTCTTACTTTATTTACCATATGTCTACAATTATCAAATTTTGTTTTACCTTCGACATATCTTCAATTTACTTAGAAGGTAGAACAATCTTATAGATTACCTTTAATTAGGTAAGAGTTGTATCCTAGTTCTTCTTTGTAGATGACAAAATGTGCAATTGGATTTTAAGCTAAATATACAGCTCTTCTGCTCCCTCCAAAGTGGCCAGCACCTTCATCTTTTGTGCACCATTTTCAGCTTCAGTCAAGATGCCAGTTAAAACTGCTAGCCTCATACTCACAACTTCTCTTATTTGTCCAATTTCATTCTTTATCTATTCCCTTTGATCCAAAATTTGCTCTAGCTAGGAATGTAGATTTTCTATTTGAGCTCTAGTGGTCCCATCTTTATCTTTCAAAGGATCATATACTTTGGCTACCTGTATTAGTTGTGACTCAATAGAGTTAGTTTGATCTTTTATGCTCTTAGTTGTTGTAGGCTAGTTCAAACAAAATTGGTATAAGACTTTGGCCTCTTCTACACATTTCAAAACATTTTTCAAAATTTCTTGAAAATTATTATGTGCCTTAGTAGATTTCCATGATGCATTGGCCAATCTTTTATTATTTACTAGCTATGTTATTTTCAACTCAACTTGCTTTTCAAGGTAAGATGGATGACCCTTGAAGGACTCCAACATGAGTTTCATTTGTTGAGTAGGAGGCAAGGATGGATCTCTTTTTGCCATAGGTAATTCTTCCTATATAATCTTAATTGCCTCTTCCAAAACTTTAGCTCCTTCTACTTGTTTTTGTAGGATCTCTTCACTAGCAGTGAACTAGAGTATGTCTCCTAGTTGTAGCTTTTGGAGGCGAGAAATTCCAGACAAGTTAACTTGTCCATCCAACATAGGCAACTTTAATAGTTGTGGAGTAACTACAAATTGTACTTGCGTCTGCTGAGCTAAGAACTTCTTTATTGAATCATCCAAGGAAGAGAAGGAAGGGACATCTTGTACCTTTTTAGGACCTTCTCCTAAATCAACTTTAACCTACTCCTCATGCTATTTTTGTTTCTCAGTATCCTCCAGAGGAGGGTTATCATGCACATTTCCTTCATCATGCTCTACTAGGTTTTTGTCTTATGTCAAAGGCTCTTCTTTCTCCTCATGAGTATCTTTCTGATGTGAGTCATGCGGAGGAGACACTGCACTGTGATGGAGATTGATTTTGATTGATGTCAAAAGGTGTAGCAAGGTTGATATGCTTCTTTAAAATGCTTCATTATTGTCATTGAATTAGGTTCATCAAGGATGTGTTCATCAGGTTCATTATTGATGTAGGATTCCTTGATATTATTTACAATTTGAAATAGGATGATGTCAATTTGGAGCAAGACTTCAGGACTTCAAATGTTATTAGTTTTTGTTGTGATTGTTCAGGGTGGTTCAAGATGTCATCAGGATCAAGTTATGTCATGTCAAATGTTCTTATTTCTTGGTGTAATTGAATAGTGTGTTTTAGCATTACAACTTGGAAGAGTATATTGATCTCAATGTTTGCCACCCATGACATGTTGTAGAATTGGTTGAGTATATCATTTGTATGATGGTCAGTAATTATCATGTCTCCAAAGCTTGTCAATGATGATCATAATTGGAAATTTTGTGTTGGCGTCTTTGCAAAGGAATTGTGAACTTACCTTGAGAAGTCTTATTGCTGATTATATCAGAGGGATAGTGATTCTCTATTGATGCAGGACCTTGATCAAGAAAATTAGAATTTGTCATTTTGTTTTGAAGCTCCAAATTCTAATTATTCTGAACTCTTAGAAACTCTAACTATAAGACCTCTGAAGCTTGGTTCTCCAAGACATTTCTTCTCTTCCAAAGGTCCTACCTATTAATTTTTTCTTTGCAATAGAGTTACTCTTGATAGTGAAGATGATTGAAAATCTAAGTTTTTTTATTGATATCCTTATTCCTAAAAGTCTTAATATTTTAAAGACTTTTAAAATCCTATGTTATATATTCTATAAATCTATCCTTGCCCATCTTAAGGTATTTACACTTTTGTTATAATCAGTTGTTGACATGCAATTGCAGGTCATACCACTTAAGGCAACCTGCTAAAGGGTATAAATGCCATGGGGAAATCGGCCCCTTCACTTACCTTTACCTTTTTTACCAGTCTTCATCATAAGTGCGTGGGCGCCAAGTGCATATCAAGGGATGTATTTGAATGTTTGTTGAGTGGGTAAGTTAAATTGATAGTCGACATTTAAAAGGTGATTCTCTTCCTTCAGAATGGTTTTTGACATGCGGTTAACCATCAAGTCGTTGTAACTGCATATGATTTGTTCTTTTAAGGGATATTTTTAGCAATTTTAAAAAGGCAGATTTTGTGTAAGAGTTAAAGGTTATATTTGGGAGATTTAATTCTAATTTTCTATTTATCTCTCATGGTAATGAAAGAAAAAAGAAGGTTTTTAAAGAGGGAAAGTTTCTTTATTGAGATATTTTTTTAAGGGCTTTTTGTCTTCTTTCATAATCTTAATATAGATGATTTTTTTTTAGAAAAGGTTCTGAATAGGAGAGAGATTTTAATTTCTCTTACAGAGGTAGATTGAGAAAATTTATTGAAGATTTTATGTAGAGAAGAGACATATATATGATTTTATATTGTAGGTGGAGAAGATGATTTTTGGAAGAAGATTTAAAGATGAAAGTGATATTATTATTTGTCAAGAAAATTAATTGAAGATTTTTTTTAGATTGAATAATATTGTTGAAGACATTCAATAAAAGGAGATGGAAATTTTTATGAAAGGGAAAATGAATCAGATAGAAAAGGAATGTGAATGGTTTTGAAGAAGAGATATATGATTTTATTTTTGTAGGTGAAGATGAATATGCAGAGAAAAGAAATGTCAAGGGTCATTCTTTTTAATAATTTTGCAAATGCATTATGAAAGATTTTATTGAGAACAAAATGGAATATCGAAGATATTATTTGTGAGCAGATGAAAAAGATTTATTTTTGTGAAGGTGAAAATGAATTAGAGAAGAAGAAGAGTGTGAGAGGAAGATAAAGAAACATTTTTTATATAATGAATTTGCAAGTGCAGTGTGATTGGATTTTTGGAAATCTGAGATATGATGAGATCAAGACATTATTTTAAGTGTGGAAGAAAATGCAGATGAATCAGGTTATTTAAAAAGTGATTGAGAGAGATGAATGAGATATATTTGCAGGTGATTTGATGAGATGATTTAAGAGATTGTATTTAAATCTTTGTGTGAGTGATGAATCATAGGTATGTAATGGTGCAAATTAGATTGACTTGCAATCATTTCCTACACACTAGACTTTATATTTTGATAATGGTGATTGTATTTGCCAATGAGGCTTTGTATGCCAGTGAGGCATGGTTAATTGTTAGTGAGACAACTATTTTTGTAATCAGTGAGATTCAAATAAGCCAGTGAGGCAAATTTTCAAAGTGGGTTTTCTTCCCCTTGAGGGTTTCCCACTCATCAAGACATGTGTCATGTATTTTCTTTGTGATTGATTATGTTGTATCTATTTGATCATCTTTATTTAAGTTTTGCATATCATGATGCCTATGTTTTTCAGTAAACTTCTTTCCACAACATTTTTGAGTCAAGTTTTGAAATGTTAAAAATTATAAAACACTAATTCACCCCCCCTCTTAGTGTTGTTCTGTACTCCAACAAGTGGTATCAGAGCCACATTCCCTTTAGAAGCCTAACAAGCTTGGGCAGGTCCTATTAGTGGAGTACCATGGGAAAGTGCAAAAGAAATAGACAAAAGGGTAATGTCAAGTATCATTCTGGTCAAAAGACACCATCTATATCAAACTCAAAGGTTGATAGAAATGTCTCAAAAGTTGAGTCAGGAGTTCCTTTCTTTGATTGTTCAAATTTCTTTGTTTGGTGTATTAGAATTAAAATCTATCTATCCTCTTTAGGGTATGGTGTTTGGATGTCTGTGAGAGTGGGTATTTTGTTTCCTCTCAATCAACCAATACTACAAATAACAAAGAATCTCTTGTATCTAATCATATAGAAAAGAACGTTATTCTATCTAGATTATCTAATGATGTCTCTTGTAAAGTTATGCATTGTGAAACAACTCAGGATGTGTGGAAGGAATCGATAAGAATCTATTAAGGTGATGCACTTGAAGGAGAGGACAACTTGTTATCTGTGAAGAGTGACAATGATGGAAGTCCTTCACATGAAGGAGATGACATACAATCTAATTAAGAAGAAGAAGATCATATTATGAGTGATAATGAACAAAAGTTTGAAATTGATATAGAAGGAGAACTCATGTGTGTCTTGAGTGAACTCAAGAAATATAAAAAAGAGAACTAGAAATTAGAGTTGCAGCTACAACAAGAAAAATACTTCAAAAACAAAGAAATTTTAGATGTTGAAGATACTAGAAATCTTATTATAGATTTGAGGAATCAAGTAGGTGAATCATATAAATTAATTATCAATCTAAAGACAGAAGTGTTGCAAGTATGTGCCTAATCAGTGTTGTCATTGATGCCAACATATCATTGTTGTCATTAGTGTCAATTGTATCTTATTATATTACTTGTTTAGAAGACTTGTATGTTGGGGATCTTGAGAAAATTAGCCTCTCCAGAAGAAACAAGTGAGTTATAGAGAAGTGCAGTATAGACAGTGAGTTGTATGTTGAAGATCAATCTGGTAAACTGTTCTGCATTTATTTCTTCTTAAAGATCATAGTCTCTAGATTGGAAGTAAGTTAGAGGCATGTTTGAGGTTGCTACATTCCAGGTTTGAGCCATCCACATGAAGATCTGAGTGAGTTGCATTCACCAAAGTGAAACCTACTTTTTCTGTAAGTTCAGTTGAGACACGAAGAAAGTATTCATCTCTGCATTCCTCCGCAATAAGGTATTTTTCTCTGTGGTTCTAGAGGGAAGTCTGGGATGATGATAAGTTCCTACAGTTGTAATGGTTTGTGGTTTGGTGGTCCACAAGCTATCTTTCTTTTATGACAGTTAAAGACAGTGAAGTTCATGTGTTTCAGTGAGATGAATTTTATGGATAAAGTGGTTAAGGATCGTGCGGTTGCTCCTGATGATTATAGCATACTTGTGGATGTCTCCAAATCATGTTCCTATCTAGACTTTGTTCTATGTTAAGAAATTGAAATGGTGTGTGAAGATTGTTCCTAAGTAATGTAACATGTAACTAGTCTTGGTCGACCCGGTTGATCCCAGTGATTGCAGAGATCTCTGGAAGATTGTGGAAGCATTTTGTGGCATGGAAGATCATGTTTTAGTCCTAGCTAAGGAATGGTGTGATCTACATTTCATTACCTTTGCATGATGTTGCAATAGGTCAGGACCTATTTTGTAAATGTTTGTAATACCGACCTTGGAGATTGTTCCAATGGTTGATGATTGATGATTGTGATGCCAACCTTAATGATCATTCCAAGGTTGATGTAGATTATAAATATTTGTAGTTGAGTCATGGAAAATGTGTCCTTGATCAAAAATGAAAAGATATTAAGAAAGGTCCAAAGGTAGAGTAGAGAGGAGGTAGAGGAAAGAAGAGGAAGAGAAGAGAAGAGGAAGAGCAGAGAAAAGGAAGAGCAGAGCAGGGGAATTATTGTACTTCAGTTGCAAATATAGAAAGGTGTTGATTGTGGTAGTGAATCTAGTAGTAAGCCACCAGTAGGGTTTAATAGCCCTTATTGTAATCTTGCTAGGTTTAGGGTTGAGGCAGTGAGCCTGCTAGACCTAGTTGTTCTTCATGGCAGTAAGCTAGTATGTTTAGGCCCATGGAGTGACCAAGCTTGAACATCATTATTTCAAGATTACAATATATATTGAGAGCTAATCATCTTCATGGTTTTACCCCACCTTGGTGTTTTCCACATAAATTTGGTGTCTCTTGTTTTTGATGTTGTATCTGTGGCTAAGTTTTTGATTTCATGCACTCATTGTTAAACTATGATAATTGTGGATAAGTGATGAATATTTTAATTGTAGATAGTGTTTAAGTTTGTGTGACAACTAAATCACCCCCCCTCTTAGTTGTCTGGGGTATATTAAATATTAGTATCAGGGCCAAGTTCCTCTAAAGAAAGTTTAACAACTTAAGGAAAATCCAAAATGTCTTTCAAGAAGGAAGTGCCACATTTTGATGGAACTCATTATGTTCTCTAGAAGGCTCGGATGAAAAGCCATCTTCTTTCTCTTGGTTACAAAGTTTGGAAAGTTGTAGAAACATAATACACCATACCTCCAAATGGTCCGATGACTGAAGATGAAATCAAAGAATATGAGATAGATATCAAGGGAAAGGATGTTCTGCTAAGCTCATTAACTGACTCAATATTGACGAAAGTGGTGGATCTTGAAACTGTAAATAAGGTATGGGAAAAGTTGAAAAATCTGTATGAAGGAGATGATATTGTGAAGGAAGCCAAGTTACAAATTCTGAAAGTGAAATATGAAAGCTTGAAAATGAATAATGATGAAAACATATCATCTTTTATGTAAAGAGTTGATGAACTTGTTACAGGGATAAAAGCCATAGGCGGAACCTTTGAAAAAAAGGAAATTGTTATGAAAATTCTTAGATCTCTGCCCAAGTCCTACTGTCACAAGGTAGCCGCGATTGAAGAATTCATGCAAGTAAAAACTATTAACAAGGATTAGTTGCTTGGAAAGCTTACTGCTTTTGAGATGAGGGAATTATATTATGCTCTACCAAAAGTTGAGACAACTTTCAAAGCCAGTACTCCTGGAAGTACTTCTAGTTCAGAAAAGTATAAGGTAGAATCCAATGATGAGTTAAATGAAGCTAAAGCCAACTTTGTGGATAGACTGCAAAGAGGATCCGATAAGTATAAAGGCAAACTTCCTTTCAAATGTTTTTCTTATGGAAAAGTAGGTCAAATTACTTCCAGATGTCCTAAAAGAATTGAAAGAAATAGAAGAAGATATGAGAATAGGCCTAGGACCCAAAAGAAGTGTTATTATGTTGAAGATTTTGATGATGATGAAGGAGTATCAGATAATGGTGAACTAGATAATGCTAGTTCCTTTGTAAATGAATGCTTGTTCATTGCTATTAAGGATAATCTTGTGTCTACTAATTCTCCTAGCTATGTAAAGGAAGAAAAACTAGTGAAAAGTGCTTTGGTTGCTCAGGTCATTAAGGACAAGGATGAATGGGTTATTGATAGTGGTTGCTCTCACCACATGACTGGTGAAAAAAGTAAGTTTGTAAGTTTGGAAGATATGATGGTGGACTGGTTAGGTTTGGAGATGATATAGTTGGTAGGATTTGTGGAAAAGGATCTATTTCTTTTGATGGCAAGCATAATACTGAAGATATCTTGTATGTGAAAGGATTAAAGCACAATCTTCTGAGTGTGGGTCATATGTGTGATAAGGGATATGACTTGAGCTTGAAGGACAATGAATGCAAGATCAGGGAAAGCTCTGGAATAGTCATTACAACTGGTAAGAAGACCAAAGGTAGTAGCTATCACTTGAAAGGAACTGAGAAATATTGCTTGTTGATGTAGATTGATGAGAGTTGGTTATGGCATAGAAAGTTGTGTCACATAAATTTTCATAATATTATGAAGATAAGTACTGCACAGATTGTTAGAGATTTGCCTAAGCTTGTGAATCCTGCTAATCTAGTTTGTAAAGAGATAGGTATTTCATGCTGCTCATTGATATTTATTCTAGAATGACTTGAGTCACCTTTTTGAAAGAGAAAGCTGAAGCTCTAGATAAATTCAAGGCAGTTAAGGCAATGGTTGAAAATGAGATGGATTTGAAAATAAAATGCTTGAGGTCTAATAGAGGAGGAGAGTTCACATCAAATGAATTCAATTTCTTTTGTTAAGAACATGGAATAAAAAGACAACTATCTATGACCAGAACTCCACACCAAAATGGAGTTGTTGAAAGGAAAAATAGAAAAGTTCAAGAAGCTTCTAGAACCATGATGAAGGAAGCTCATCTTCTGAAAGAATATTGGAGAGAGGCAATTCACACTGCAATATATATCCTAAACAGAGTCCAAGTAAAAGGTAACAGTTCAAAAACTCCCAATGAATTGTGGCATGGTAGAGTTCCTACTGTGAAATATTTCAAATGTTTTGGTAGCAGATGTTATATCAAAAGAGAATATTTATGCAAGTTTGATGCTAGATGTGATGAAGACATCTTCCTTGGTTACTCCGCCAAAGTAAGGCCTACCAGTACTATAATAAGAGGTTAAATAAGATCATTGAAAGTGCAAATATTAAAGTTGATGAATGTAAAGAAAGATCTTCAGAATCAAGTGGATATGAGTCAGATGATCCAAATGTTTCATAAGTGGTACAGCATGAAGACAACACAGATGAAGAAGAACAAGCTCTAGTTACTACCAAAACTCTAAGATATGTAAGAATTAAACATTCTGAAAAATCAAATCATAGGAGATAAGAGAAAAGGAATCTTAACCAGAAGAAAAGCTAGAGAAGAACAAGTAAATTTCTATCTGATCTCTAAGATTGAACCTAAAACTATGAATAAGGCTTGCAAAGATGAGAATTGGATAAAGGCTATGGAAGAAGAATTGATGCAGATAGAGAAGAATCAGACTTGGGATCTTATTCCCAAACCAACATACAAGAATGTAATTGGCACAAAATGGGTCTTCAGAAACAAAATGAATGAGAATGGTGAAGTGGTAAGAAACAAAGCAAGGTCGATATGCAAAGGATATGCTTAGGTTGAAGGAATAGAATTTGAAGAAACTTTTGCTCCAGTAGCAAGGATTGAAGCAATAAGGATGTTTCTAGCTTTTGTAGCATACAAAGATTTTAAGGTTTATCAAATGGATGTGAATTTTGCCTTCTTAAATGGAGAGTTGGAAGAGGAAGTCTATATTGAACAACCGAAAGGATTTTAATCATCAGAACAAGGGGACATGGTATGCAAATTGAAGAAAGCATTGTATGGATTAAAACAAGCTCCTAGGGCATGGTATGCATGGTTGGACATGTACCTAATACACATAGGGTTTAGTAAAGGTACTATGGATAGTAATCTCTAATTCAAGATCAATGATGAACAAACCCTGATTATTCCAGTTTTTATTGATGATATTATTTTTGGAGGCAATGAAGGTATGTTCTCAGTTTTTGCTGGAGAAATGCAAAGTGAATTTGAAATGTCTATGTTTGGAGTGATGAACTTCTTTTTAGGTCTGCAAATAAGTCAATCAAATAAGGGTATCTTCATTTCTTAGTCTAAGTATGTGAAAGAGTTGTTAATGAAATTTGGGATGCAAGACTCTAACCTAGTATGCACACCTATGATAACTGGTTGTAATTTTAGTAAAGATGACAACTCACCCATGGTAGACCAGAAAAGTATAGATCTACGATTGGAGGATTACTTTATCTAACTCAAACCAAACCTGACATAATGCATGCAGTGTGTCTTGTGGCAAGATTTCAGGCAGAACCCAAGGAATCACATGTGATGGCAGTCAAAAGAATTCTGAAATATTTAAAAGGCACAATAGATTATGGTTTGTGGTACACTAAGGACTATGACTTTACTCTCAGTGCATATACTGGTGTTGATTAGGCCAGAGATGTGGATGACAGAAAAAGTACAAGTGGAGGTGCATTCTTCTTGGGAAAAAGATTAGTATCTTGCTAAGAAAGAAACATGATTCAATATCCCTGTCTACTGTAGAGATAGAATACATTGCAGCAACATGCAGTTGTACTCGTGTTATGGATGAAGCAGACTTTGAAGGGCATCAAAGTTCTGTATGAAGAACCTATTGCAATCTTTTGTGACAACACAAGTGCCATAAACATATCAAAGAACCCAGTGACACATTCAAGGACCAAGCACATATCCATTAGGTATCATTTCCTAAGAGAAAAAGTGACAGAGAATGAACTCAAGTTACAGCATGTTTCTACTAAGGATTAGATTATAGACATTTTTACCAAGCCTAAGGAAACTTTTAAGTATCTCAGAGAAAAGTTAGGGGTCATCACCCCTCCTACTCTAAACTAAGATGCACAATAGTGCATCAGTCCAGAGGTGTTCAAAGGTCCATATTGATGCTTTTTAGGGCTACTTCTAAGGGGGAGTAATTAGAAATTTCAGAAGAGAGATTAGATCAGAGAAGAAGAGTTCAAGTATGTGCCCTTTTCCATTGATGTCAAAGGGGGGGAGAATTCATGTGAAAAACTTAGAGTGTAAATGTGTAAAAGAAAGGGAGAGAATCTTGTCTTGATGGCTGTTACAGTTTTTCACATCATATGTTTCCATCTATGACAAAGGCAGAGATTGTTGCAAGTATGTGCCTAATCAATTTTATCATTAATGTCAACATATCCTTGTTGTCATTAGTGTCAACTGTATCTTATTCTATTACTTGTTTAGAAGACTTGTATATTGAGGATATTGAGAAAATTAGCCTTCTGGGAGAAACAAGTGAGTTACAGAGAAGTGCAGTATAGACAGTGAGTTGTATGCTAAAGATCAGTCTAGTAAACTATTCCACATTTATTTATACTTGAAGATCATGGTCTACAGAATGGAATTTAGTTAGAGGCATGTCTAAGGATGCTACATTCTGGGTTTGAGCCATCCACATGAAGATCTGAGTGAGTTGTATTCACCAAAGTGAATCCCACTTTTTTTGTAAATTTAGTTGAGACAGGAAGAAAGCATTCTGCTCCACATTCCTCTGCAATAATGTATTTTTCTCTTTGATTGTAGAGGGAAGTATAGGATGATGATAGGTGCCTACAGTTGCAATGGTTTATGGTTTGCTAGTCCGCAAGCTATCTTTCTTTTCTGATAGTTGAAGACAGTGAAATTCATGTGTTCCAGTGAGAAGATTCATATGGATAAAGTGGTTAAGATTCATGCGGTTTCTCCTGATGATTATAGCATGCTTATGGATGTCTCCTAATCATGTTCCTATTTGGAATTTGGTCCATATTAAGAAATTGAAATGGTATGTGAAGATTGTTCCCAAATAATGTAGCGTGTAACCAGTCTTGGCCGACCTGATTGATCCCAGTGATTGTGGAGATCTTTGGAAGATCGTGTTTGAGTCCTAGCTAAGGCATGGTTTGATCTATTTTTCATTTCCTTTGCATGATGTTGCAATAAGTTGGGACCTATTTTGTAAATATTTGTAATACTGACCTTGGAGATTGTTCCAATGGTTGATGATTGTGATGCCGACCTTAATGATCGTTCCAAGGTTGATGTAGTATATAAATACTTGTAGTTGAGTCATGGAAAAGGTGTCCTTGAGAGAAAATGAAAAGATATTAAGAAAGGTCCAAAGGAAGAGCAGAGAGGAGGTAGAGGAAAGAAGAGGAACAACAGAGCAGAGGAAGAGCAGAGCAAAGGAAGAGCAGAACAGGGGAATTATTGTACTTCAATTGCAAATACAAAAAGGTGTTGATCATGGTAGTGAATCTGGTAGTAAGCCACTAGTAGGGTTTAACAACCCTTATTGTAGTCTTGCTAGGTTTAGGGTTGAGGTAGTGAGCCTACTAGACCTAGTTGTTCTTCATGGCAGTAAGCCAGTATGTTTAGGCCCATGGAGTGACTAAGCCTGAACATCATTATTTCAAGATTGCAATATATATTAAGAGGTAATCCTCTCCATGGTTTTTCCCCACCTTGGGGTTTTCCATGTAAATATGGTGTCTCTTGTGTTTGATGTTGTATTTGTGGCTAAGTTTCTGATTTCATGCACTCATTGTTAAACTATGATAATTATGGATAAGTGATGAAGGTTTTAATTGCAGAAAGTGTTTAAGTTTATATGGCAACTGATTCACCCCCCTAAGTTGTCTAGGGCATATTAACAAGAAGTTGAGGAAGCTAAGAGGATAGTTGATGTAACAAAGTCTGAGTTGGAAACTAAAATAGTTGAATGTCAAAAGATTGAAGGAGAAATAGTTTCTTTACAAAAAGATCTTGAGGAAGTTAGGAAGTAGTTGGAAAAGAATCTAAAATTTGATGAGAGCACAAGCAAGTTACATAAGATGCTAGGTAAACAAAAACAACATAGAGACACTACTGGACTTGGTTATGAAAAGGGATAGTCTTCTAAAGTTAGAGAAACTCCAAGAAGGAAAATTGATCTAATTTATCATATTGCTTCTCCTAAAGGTGAAAAGAAGATTGAACCTAAAGATGAGTTTATCAAAAGAAAAATCAAAAGAGAAATCCAAGAAGGGCTCCTCTAGAAAGATAAGCATATATGTACAGGTATAATTCTTCATTTTTTGGTTATTGTTATACCTATAATCAGTTTGGACACAAAGCAGTTGATTGCAGAAGGAATGCTAATCTTGTGCATTTCAAGTGTAACTCTCTTTGTCACAAAGCACATAGTTGCAAAAATGTATCATCTAGTTTGAAAGGTTAGAAAAAGAAAAAGGTTGAAAAGGTTTGGAAGAAGAAACCTGAATAGAAGAAAGAATCTATGAAAGTTTGAAAGTAGAAACATGTTGATATGAATCGAACAACTGAGAGGGGTGGGGTGAATTAGTTGTCACAAAAAATTAAACACTTTCTACAATTAAAATATTCATCGCTTATCCACAATTATCGTTGTGTAACAATGAGTGCATGAAATTAGAAACTTAACCACAAATACAACATCAAACACAAGAGACACTAGATTTATGTGGAAAACCCCAAGGTGGGGAAAAACCATGGAGAATATTAGCTCTCAATATATATTGCAATGTTAAAATAATGATGTTTAGGCTTGGTCACTCCATGGGCCTAAACATGTTGGCTTACTACCATGAAGAACAACTAGGTCTAGTAGGCTCAATGCCTCAACCCTAAACCTAGCAAGATTAAAATAAGGGTTGTTGAACACTGAGGGCTATTAAATCCTACTGGGGGCTTACTGTCAGACTCACTGCCATGATCTACACCTTTCTGTATTTGCAACTGAAGTACAATAATTCCCCTGCTTTGCTCTTCCTCTTCTTTCCTCCATCTCTTCTCTGCTCTACTTTTGGACCTTTCTTAATATCTTTTCATTTTCTCTTAAGGACACCTTTTCCATGACTCAACTCTAAGTATTTATACACTACATCAATCTTGGAATGATCATCAAGGTCGGCATCACAATCATCAACCATTGGAACAATCTCCAAGGTCGGTATTACAAACATTTACAAAATAGGTCCTGACCTATTGCAACATCATGCAAAGAGAATGAAATATGGATCATACCATACCTTAGTTGGGACTCAAACATGATCTTTGACACCACAACATGCTTCCACAATCTTCTAGAGATCTCCGCAATCACTGGGATCAACTAGGTTGGCCAAGACTAGTTACACGCTACATTATCTATGAACAATCTTCACACACCATCTCAATTTCTTAATGTAGACCAAAGTCTAGATAGGAAAATGATTAGGAGACATCCACAAGCATGATATAATCATTTGGAGCAACCACACGAACCTTAACCACTTTATCCATAGGAATCTTCTCACCAGAACACATGAACTTTACTATCTTCAATTGTCATAAAAGAAAGATAGGTTGCGGACCACCAAACCATGAACCATTGCAACTATACAAACTTATCATCATCCTAGACTTCCCTCTAGAACCCTAGAGAAAAATAATTTATTGTAGAGGAATGCAGAGCAGAGTACTTTCTTACTTTCTCAACTAAACTTACATAAAAAGTAGGTTTCACTCTGGTGAATATAACTCACTTAGATCTTCATGCGAATGGCTCAAACCTGGAATGTAGCATCCTTAGACATGCCTCTAACTTACTTCCAATCCACAGACCATGATCTTCAAGAATAAATAAATGTGGAGAAATTTATCAGACTGTTCTTCAGCATACAACTCACTATTTGTACTACACTTCTCTGTAACTCACTTGTTTCTTCTAGAGAGGCTAATTTTCTCAATATCCTCAACATACAAGTCTTCTAAACAAGTAATATATTAAGATACAGTTGACACTAGTGACAACAAGGATATATTGACATCAATGAGAACATCGATTAGGCACATACTTGCAACAATCTCCCCCTTTGTCATTGATGGCAACATATGATGTGAAAAACTGCAACAACCATCAAGACAAGATTCTCCCCCTTTCTCTTTACACACCTCCACTTCTTTCTTTCCCCAAAATTCTCCCCCTTTCTTTTACACATATGTACTCTAATTTTTTCACATGAACTCTCTCCCCCTTTGACATCAATGGCAAAGGGCACATACTTGCACTCTTCTGCTCTAATCTAATCTCTCTTCTATACTTTCTAACTACTCCCCCTTAGAAGTACTCCTAAAAAGTATCAATCTGGACCTCTGAACACCTTCAACCTGATGCATTATTATGCATCTTAGTTTACATCAGGAGGGGTGATGACTCCTAACTTTCCTTTCAGATACTCAAAAGTATCCTTAGGCAAAGGCTTGGTAAAAATGTCTGCAATCTGATCCTTGGTAGAAACATACTCCAACTTGACTTCATTCTCTATCACTTTTTCTCTCAAGAAATGATACCTAATGGATATGTGTTTGGTTCTTGAATACATCACTGGGTTCTTTGATATGTTTATGGCACTTGTGTTGTCACTAAAGATTGCAATAGGTTCTTCATACACAACTTTGATGTCCTTCAAAGTCTACTTCATCCATAACACTTGAGTGCAACTGCATACTGCTGCAATGTATTTTGCCTCTACAGTAGATAGGGATATTGAATCTTGTTTCTTGCTTAGCCAAGATACTAATCCTTTTCTGAAGAAGAATGCACCTCCACTTGTACTTTTTTTGTCATCCACATCTCTGGCCCAATTAGCATCAGAATATGCACTAAGAGTAAAGTCACAGTCCTTAGGGTACCACAAACCATAATCTATTGTGCCTTTTAAATATCTCAGAATTCTTTTGACTGCCATCACATGTGATTTGTTGGGTTCTACCTAAAATCTTGCCACAAGACACACTGCATGCATTATGTCAGGTCTAGTTTGAGTTAGATAAAATAATCCTCTAATCATAGATCTATACTTTTCTGGTCTTCCATGGGTGAGTTATCATCTTTGCTCAACTTACAACCATCATAGGTGTGCATACTGGTTTAGAGTCTTCCATCCCAAATTTCTTTAACAACTCTTTCACATACTTAGACTAAGAAATGAAGATACCTTTATCTGATTGACTTATTTGCAGACCTAAAAAGAAGTTCATCTCTCCAAACATAGACATTTCAAATTCACTTTACATTTCTCTAGCAAAAACTAAGCACATACCTTCATTACCTCCAAAAGTAATATCATCAACAAAAACTAAAACAATTAGGGTTTGTTCGTAATTGATCTTGAAGTAGATATTACTATCTATAGTACCTTTACTGAACCCTATCTATATCAAATACCTATCCAACCATGCATACACTGCCTTGGGATCTTGTTTTAATTCATACAATGCTTTCTTCAACCTGCATACCATGTCCCCTTGTTCTGATGACTGAAATCCTTCCAGTTGTTCAATATAGACTCCCTCTTCCAACTCTCCATTTAAGAAGGTAGACTTCACATCCATTTGATAAACCTTGAAATCTTTGTATGTTGCAAAAGCAATAAACATCCTTATTGCCTCAATCCTTGCTACTGGAGAAAAAGTTTCTTCAAAGCCTATTCCTTCAACCTTAGCATATCCTTTTCATACCAACCTTGCTTTATTTCTTACTACTTCACCATTCTCATTCATTTTGTTTCTGAAGACCCACTTTGTACCAATTACATTCTTGCCTGCTAGTCTGGGAATAAGATCCCAAGTCTAATTCTTCTCTATTTGCATCAATTCTTCTTCCATAGCCTTTATCCAATTCTCATCTTTACAAGCCTCATCACAGTTTTAGGTTCAATCTTAGAGATCATATAGAAATTTACTTGTTCTTCTACAACTTTTCTTCTGGTTAAGATCCCTTTGCTCTTATCTCCTATGATTTGATTTTCAGAATGGCTGATTCTTACATATCTTAGAGTTTTGGTAGCACTTACTATAGCTTGTTCTTCTTCATCTGTGTTCTCTTCATGTTGCACCACTTCTGAAACATCTGACTCATATCCACTTGATTCTGAAGACCTTTCCTTACATTCATCAACTTTAGCATTTGCACTTTCAATGATCTTATTCAGCCTCTTATTATAGCTCCGGTAGGCCTTACTCTTGGTGGAATAACTAAGGAAGATTCCTTCATCACATCTAGCATCAAACTTGCCTAAATCTTCTTCTCTTTTGATATAACATCTGCTACCAAAAACTTTGAAATATTTCATAGTAGGAACTCTACCATGCCACAATTCATAGGGAGTTTTTGAACTGTTACCTTTTACTTGAACTCTATTTAGGATATATACTGCGGTGTGAATTACCTCTTTCCAATATGCTTTCGGAAGATGAGTTTCCTTCATCATGGTTATAGCAGCTTCTTGAACTGTTCTATTTTTTCTTTCAAGAACTCCATTTTGTTGTGGTGTTCTAGGCATAGATAACTATCTCTTTATTCCATGTTCTTCACAAAACAAATTGAATTCATTTGATGTGAACTCTCCTCCTCTATCAGACCTCAAGCATTTGATTTTCAAATCCATCTCATTTTCAACCATTGCCTTAAATGCCTTGAATTTATCTAGAGCTTTAGCTTTCTCTTTCAAAAAGGTGACCCAATTCATTCTAGAATAATCATCAATGAAAAAGATAAAGTACCTTTGACCATAGAGGCTTGGTATTCTTGTAGGACCACAAAATTTTGTATGAATTAATTCCAATCATTTAGTGGAGGATCTTTCTTTATCTTGCCATGCTTTTCTTGACAATCTTTGACATTTCCTACAACTGATGTTGCTTGAGTAATTAATCTCTGGTAGGTCATTCACAATCTAAACTGAGTTTGTTAAATTTTTAATATTTGTATGGCAAAGTCTTCTATGCCAAACCCTGCTTTCATTGGTCTGAGATGTGTATCCAAGAAAGTCACTTTTTCTGAGATGATAGAGGTTCTTTTTAGTTCTTTTTGCAATTGCTATTGTAGCTCTAGATTTTTCTTTGACTTCAAGAGAGTCATTTTTAAATACAAACTTGAATCCCTTCCTGCATAACTATCTAACTCTTAAGAGATTTTGTTTCAAACCTTTTACATAAAGAACATCTTTAGAAATCGGTCTGTTGCCAAACTTTGTTGATCCTATTCCGTAGACTTCAGTAGTACAGTCATCTCTAAACCTGACTAGCCCTTTATTGTATTCTTCCAAACTGATGAACTTACTCCTATCACTAGTCATATGGTTTGAGCAACTACTATCAATAACCCAACAGTCTTCATCACTGGTACAAATTTCATAGCATCTTCGATGGTTGTCATTTTGTTCTTTGTGAATCACTTCCTTGGACAATCTTCTCTTGATATCTCTTGATAAGCATTCAGGTGTATCGGAGAGTATTTGTTTTCCTTTTGTCTCCATTAGGATATGCCTTGAGTTGTTAGACTCTTTCCAAAAGGGACTTGTCTCTGATACCAATTGTTGATATGTGTTGGACAACTGAGAGGGGGGGTGAATTAGTTGTCACAAAAACTTAAACACTTTCTGTAATTAAAACATTCATCACTTAGCCACAATAATCATAGTTTAACAATAAGTGCATGAAATCATAAACTTAACCACAGATACAACATCAAACACAAGAGACACCAGATCTACATGGAAAACCCCAAGGTGGGGAAAAACCACATAGGATTATCTCTCAATATATATTGCAATCTTGAAATAGTGATGTTTAGGCTTGGTCACTCCATGGGCCTAAACATATTGGCTTACTGCCATGAAGAAAAACTAGGTCTAGTACGCTCACTGCCTCAACCCTAAACCTAGCAAGATTACAATAAGGGTTGTTAAAACCTGACGGTTGTTAAACCCTACTAGTGGCTTACTGCCAGACTCACTGCCATGATCTACACCTTTCTATATTTGCAATTGAAGTACAATAATTCCCCTTCTCTGCTCTTCCTCTATTCCGCTTTTCATCTTCTTTCCTCTGCCTCTTCTTTGCTCTACCTTTAGACCTTTCTTAATATATTTTCATTTTCGCTCAAGGACACCTTTTTCATGACTCAACTACAAGTATTTATAGACTACAACCTTGGAATGATCATCAAGGTCGGCATCACAATTATCAACCATTGGAATAGTCTCCAAGGTCGGTATTACAAACATTTACAAAATAGGTCCTAACCTATTGCAAGATCATGCAAAGGGATTGAAATGTGGATCACACCATGCCTTAGCTAGGACTCAAACATGATCTTCCATGCCACAACATGTTTCCACAATCTTCTAGAGATCTCTACAATCACTGGGATCAACCAGGTCGGCCAAGACTGGTTACATGCTACATTATCTGGGAACAATCTTTGCACATGATCTCAATTTCTTAATATGGACCAAAGTCCATATAGGAACATGATTAGAAGACATCCACAAGCATGCTATAATCATCAGGAGCAACCACACAAACCTTAACCACTTTATCCATAGGAATCTTCTCACTGGAACACATGACCTTTGAACACTATCTTCAACTATCATAAAAGAAACATAGCTTGTTGACCACCAAACCATGAACCATTGAAAGTGTAGGCACTTATCATCATCCCAAACTTCCCTCTAGAACCATAGAGAAAAATACTTTATTGCGGAGGAATGTGGAGCAGAATACTTTCTTCCTGTCTCAACTAAACTTACAGAAAAAGTAGGTTTCACTCTGGTGAATACAACTCACTCAGATCTTCATGAAGATGGCTCAAACCTAGAATGTAGCATCCTCAGACATACCTCTATCTTAGTTCCAATCTATAGACCATGATCTTCAAGGAGAGATAAATGTGGAGTAGTTTACTAGACTATTCTTCAACATACAACTCACTGTCTGTACTACACTTCTCTATAACTCACTTATTTCTTCTGGAGAGGCTAATTTTCTTAATATCCTCAACATACTAGTCTTCTAAACAAGTAATAGAATAAGATATAGTTGACACTAATGACAACAAGGATATGTTGACATCAATGACAACATCGATTAGGCACATACTTGCAACAAAACAAAGTCAAGAGAAGACAGATCCTAAACTTGTGCATCTTGCACAAGTTACTTCATCAGTTGCATAACATATAACATGAAGTGAGGGGGAGTTGATTGATGTCTTATCTTGTACCCCCATGGATGTTGCTACAATCAAGGATCAAGTGGAGAAGAAATTGATTGTGTTCATTGTCTCTAGAATTCATTCAATGCATTTCAAATGAATCTCTTTATATTGTTGTAGTGGTATCTTTCACTGTGAGATGATAGATTCACTTTGATGTCAAAATTTTTCTTCATGGTGTTCATCTCTCTTCTATTTAAGAGACCTAATATCATTTCAAGGGAAGTAGTTCTCCAAGCTATCTCTTTGGTTATTTAGTGATTAATGGTTATAAGCTATGATAGTTAACATGTTGACAAGCCATATAGAGAACATGTAGTCATTTGTTTTTTGAAAATTTGCTAATTAAATTTGTGATCTCAGTTGAGCTGAAGTGTGTTGATTGATTTGAGTTTCATTCTTGAGTAATATGATATGGTGATGTCATAACTTCAATTTGCAGGCAATGGATAGTGACATGGTGCAATTAGAATTAGAATATTGAAGTATAGTTTTCTCTCAGTATTGGAAGTCTCTTGGTGCAGTACAAACTTGATGGGCTGATTTGAATAATACTGTCAAGAGGCAGTAGTTCTTGTTGATTATAGTATGTTTTAGATGTGGTTCTATATATATCAGATTTGACATTGTGTTGTAAAAAGTGTCTTGTGCAGGAACAAGAGGAAGGTCTTCATTCTTTATCATGTCAAGATGTGTGTGCAGAAGTAGATTGGTTGCAAGTTGATTGTCCATTAAGGTGTATCTTGTTGTCACTATCATGAAAGTCTTGGAAAGGTCATCTCTTGAGTGGTTATCATGTCATCATGAGTTGTGAATTTTGTAATGAGTAGTCTTCATGCTGTTATTATTAGAATTTGCTTATTGAACCTACATTGTTGTTCATCATGGCTGTTGAAGTGTTTATGATCTCTTTGCATGGAATTAAGTTCATATGTGTCATGTCAAAGGAGTCATTTTTATGCCATCATAATCATACTTTATGCTTTGGAGATCTTGGAGATTTGTCATTTTTAGGTAAAAAAGGATTGATGATTGTGAAAGAATTGTTTGTCACGAAAAGTTTGTTTTGCAACCTCAAGTGATGTCATCAAGAGTTTGTATTTGATTGTAGTGATATGTTAGTTTTCATCTTGTCAAATGAAGTGATTGGATTATCTCAATGATGTTATTTTTCATCTTCATATTCATATTGGTGTTGTGATAAGAAGTGGTATTATGCTGATAATATGGTACAGTCTATGGGGAGTTTATAACAATTGTTATGTGCTTTGTTTGGTGTGTCTCTCATGATTTTTCCCTTAGGTCCTGTGCTTCAGGATGTATGTCCTTAGATGTATGCTTCATGGTGACTTGTTTCTCCCAAGTTGAAGAGCTATTTCAGGGTATTGTCAACAAGGTTTGTCATATGCTTGCTTCAGGATTGTTATTTTATCATCATAGATCATCACAGGTTCAAAGGAAAGATAACAAGTTAATAGGAGTTTATGTCTTCAAAATCATCATAACGTAATGTGATTGTAAATGTTATGATCAAGATTTAACATTTTTTAGTGGAGTTAAACAGGGGAAGTTATTTCATCCTTTGTCATCCGATGTCAAAAAGGGGGAGAGAGAGAAAGTGCATCATGTAGTTTTCTCATCAATGACAAAGGGGGAGATTGATGGAGATTGATTGTCATTGATGCCAAAAGGTGTAGCAAGGTTGATATGCTTCTTTGAGGTGCTTCATTATTGTAATTGAATTAGGTTCATCAAGGATGTGTTCATTAGGTTCATTATTGATGTAGGATGCCTTGATATTGTTTGCAATTTGAAATAGGATGATGTCAATTTGGAACAGGACTTCAGAACTTCAAATGTGATTATTTTTTGTTGTGATTGTTCATGGTGGTTGAAGATGTCATCAGGATCAGGTTATGTCATGTCAAAGGTTCTTATTTCTTGGTATCATTGAATAGTGTGTTTCAACATTACAACTTGGTAGAGTATATTGGTCTCAATGTTTGCCACTCATGACATGTTGCAGAATTGGTTGAGTATATCATTTGTATGATGCTCAGTAATTATCATGTCTCCAAAGCTTGTCAATGATGATCATAATTGGAAATTTGGTGTTGGTGTCTTTGCAAAGGAATTATGAACTTATCTTGAGAAGTCTTCATGTTGATTATATCAGAGGGATAGTGACGCTCTATTGATACAGGACCTTGATCAAGAAAATTAGAATTTGTCATTTTGTTTTGAAGCTTCAAATTCTAATTATTCCAAACTCTTAAAAAATCTAAGTATAAGACCTCTCAAGCTTGGTTCTCCAAGACATTGCTTCTCTTCCAAAGGTCCTACCTGTTAACTTTTTCTTTGCAACAGAGTTACTCTTGACAGTGAAGATGATTGAAAATCTAAGTTTTTTTATTGATGTCCTTATTCCTAAAAGTCTTAATGTTTTAAAGACTTTTAAAATCCTATGTTATATATTCTATAAACCTATCCCTACCCGTCTTAAGGTGTTTACACTTTTGTTATAATCAGTTGTTGACCTGTATTCATAGGTCATGCCACTTAAGGCAACCTGCTAAAGGGTATAAATGTCATGGGGAAACCGGCCCCGTCACTTACCTTTACCTTTTCAACTGGTCTTCATCATAAGCGCATGGGTACCAAGCGCATATCAAAGGATGTATTTGAATGTTTGTTGAGCGAGTAAGTTAAATCGATGGTTGACATTTAAAAGGTGATTCTCTTCCTTCAGAATGGTTTTTGACATGTAGTTAACCGTCAAGTCATTGTAATTGCATATGATTTGTTCTTTTAAGGCCTACTTTTAGTAATTTTAAAAAGGTAGATTTTATGTAAGAGTTAAAGGTTATATTTGGGAGATTTAATTCTAGTTTTATGTTTGTCTCACATGGCAATGAAAGGAAAAAGAAGAAGTTTTTTAAGGAGGGCAAATTTCTTTATTGAGATATTTTTTAAGGGATTTTTGTCTTCTTTCATAATCTTAATATAGATGATTTTTTTTGAGAAAAGAATCCAAATAGGAGAGAGATTTTAATTTATCTTACAGAGGTAGATTGACAAAATTTATTGAAGATTTCATGCAAAGAAGAGACATATATATGATTTTATATTGCAGGTGGAGGAGATGATTTTTGGAAGAAGATTTAAAGATGAAAGTGATATTATTATCTATCATGAAAATCAATTGAAGATTTTTTTTTTGTAGATTGAATCATATTGTTGAAGACATTCAATAAAAGATGGAAATTTTTATGAAAGGGAAAATGAATCAGATAGAAAAGGAATGTGAATGGTTTTGAAGAAGAGATATATGATTTTATTTTTTGTAGGTGAAGATGAATATGCAGAGAAAATGAATGTCAAGGGTCATTCTTTTTAATAATTTTGCATATGCATTATGAAAGATTTTATTGAGAACAAAATGGAATATTGAAGATATTATTTGTGAGAAGATGAAAAAGATTTATTTTTGTGAAGGTGAAAATGCATCAGAGAAGAAGAAGAATGTGAGAGGAAGATAAAGAGTCATTTTTTATATAATGAATTTGTAGGTGCATTGTGATTGGATTTTTGGAAATCTAAGATATGATGAGATGAAGACATTATTTTAAGTGTGGAAGAAAATGTAGATGAATAAGGTTATTCAAAAGGTGATTGAGAGAGATGAATGAGATATATTTGTAGGTGATTTGATGAGATGATTTAAGAGATTGTATTTAAATCTTTGTGTGAGTGATGAATCACAGGGTATGTAATGGTGAAAATCAGATGCCAGTGAGACTTTATATGCCAGTGAGGCATGGTTAATTGTTAGTGAGACAACTATTGTTGTAATCAGTGAGATTTAAATAAGCTAGTGAAGCAAATTTTCAGAGTGGTTTTTCTTCCCCTTGAGGGTTTTCCACTCATCAAAACCCGTGTCATGTCTTTTCTTTGTGATTGATTATGTTATATCTATTTGATCATCTTTATTTAAGTTTTGCATATCATGATGACTATGTTTTTTAGTGAACTTATTTGCACAACATTTTTTAGACATGTTTTGAAATGTTAAAAATTATACAACACTGATTCATCCCCCCGTCTTAGTGTTGTTCTATACTCCAACACATTATGTGGTGGAGAAACTTGTGACTACTCCACATCCTCAGCAATCCTTAAACTCTCAAATATTTTGTCTATCACATCTTCAGTTTCCTTTAGAATTTTGTCTTGATCTTCCTTTTCCATGCTCATAAGGGCATCTACCCTTTTCTTTCTCCTTAGTTCCTAAGCTTGCCTCTAAGCCAATTTATCCTTCTCTTCTTGAGTTATGGTAGATCTAGCCTTATCAAGTGCATTTTATCTCATTTCATCATCCAATTTTACTATTTTTTCTCTTATTTCTAGTAGAACATCAACTAGACTTTTAGGAACCTGCTCAATAATGTCATTGAAGGGAACATTGAACTTAAGCATATACATTACAACAACTTTCTCAATAGTTCTCTGATCTTTAGGTGGCACATCTAGATATAAGTATGTTGTTTCTTTTAGAATACCATACTGTACAATTGCATTGAAAACAACATCTAATCAAAGAGGTTCTCATTCAAGTTCTAGTGGAGAAGTTTTCTTTGATTTATTTTATTTCTTCTTTGGTGAGATGTACCTTCATCTCCTATTTCTTCTTCCTCTTCACTCTCTTCTATCTCCTCAATCTAAACTTTCTTTCTTTTAGTAGGCACCTTTTGTCTTGGTTGCTTCTTTTCTCCTACTTTCATTTGACTAGAGTCTCATATGCAACCCTTCTTTTGATTGAGGTAGTTTGAGTAAATCTTAAGGGCAGAGTAGTAGTAGAGGTAGATCTGTCAGACCTTTTTGGTCCTTATGCAACTAGTGGAATAGTAGGAGCATGTTGTTCTTCCTCCACATGGGCTTTTGATGGAGTTTCAGATGAAATGCCCCATTTTTTTTATGTAACTCCCCCCTTTTTATTCACAAGATGCTCTTCTACATTTTTCTTATGCATATTATTCAATATTTCATCATATGTACTAAATCTTTCAATAGCAGGGTCTTTAGGTTTTCTCAAAAAAATATCAGCATATACCCTTATTTCATCTTCAGAGACCTCATATGGCAATCTTGGAATCCATATAGTTATAGGTTCAATAGCCTCCATATAGGTATAATATTTGTCCATCAAGAAAGTGATTTGTCCTTCATACTGCCTTACAACATCAAATGGAACTCTGTCTCTTATATGCATGTTGGTTTACAGATTTTTGAAAAGGCCCTAGTACATTTATTTGTATTGATTGGGGCTAATGAAGCCTCTTATGTGTCTTTTGATTTGTGAAGCTACCAGAACATTCTATTGCCAAACTTTTCCTCTAAATCTTGGTAGCCCATTCATGAAATAAAATGTAAGACAAATGATAAGAGTACCAAACCTGAACTGGTATCTAGTTTATTTTGTTCCCCTTAGGTTTTCCATGAGCTGTTCTTTCATGACTTCACAAAGATAAAAATATTTGCCCTCCTTGACCCTCTGGTATGCAGTACGAATGGTCATATTAGTGGTAGATCTCACTCTATTAGTGAAATAGACTTTATAGGAAATCCCCATAGCAGCATACCTAACACTTGGATTAGTTATATCACTCATAATTAGAGTTCTTTTGTTGAATTTCACTCTGGTTAATTCAGTAACCTCCTCATATTTGATTAATTTCATACCAATATAGATTTAATGGAGCACAACCTAGTTATTGCCCTAATTGCATTCTTAGTGATTTGGTGGGGCTTATCTAGGTAGATGAACTCATCATGTATTCTACTCAGTATGTATCTTACCCATTCATGTTCATCACTGAAATCAAGGTAATCCTTCCATATGTCAAGACGCTTGGCCCCTACATTTGCAAACTCTAGTTTGTAACTCACATAATCATCTAATAGTTGATCCCTGAGCTCTTCAAACTTCATATGGTTAATTACATCTATCTTTGAATGAATGTAGAATCTAACATCTTTTGTATATACCACATATGCTAGAACATTTGATAAAGCCCCATCTTTAGATCTGTCTCCATTGCTTTGAAAGGATATTTCTTTTATTTTGGTCTAGGTTTTTCAGAGATATCACATATCTTTCGAGTTACCATATCAAACTTCTATGGTTTTAACAAATCTAATAAATACCTTTGTTTTGTTAGGGTTTCCAACTCAAATGCTCAAAATCCAAAATTCTTCTTTAGCTCAAATCACCAGGTGATCAAAAGGTCTTCTTGGCTCCTTAAATTTGAATGCAAATGCTTAGTTTTCAAATGAGATTTGATCATTTAGAGAAAACATAAGTACCTTTCAATTTTACCTTAACATCCCTCATAAATGCACTTTTGTCAGGTTAGGTAATGTGATGGGTGGAAAATAACCAGATCCAACAAGAGAGATCAGATTCAACCCAAAATTCAAGAAATCAAAACCCAAAACAAAATAAAGACATTTAAATAAAAAAAAATTCACCAAGGTTGTTAGATTCCTCACTTTGTTTTGTGGGTTACTTCTCCATGCAACCAAATAGAAGAGAGTTGTCATGATTATGCAAGAGATTGATGAAAAACTAGCATGCAATCAAAGATGAAATGCAGAGTGGATGAGATTATTATTTTTTTATTGCAAAATGCCATTAATGTGAGAGTGCAAAATGCAGAGAGATGAAAAAGCTAAGTAGAGTGAAAATAAAAATGCATTAGGGTTTGAAATGAGGGGAAAAGAGGCATTTAAACATCACAAGGTAAGTGATCAATGGTGGGAGATGAAAGAGGAAGATCGACGGTGGAAGAAATTCATGGAAAGTGCATAGGAAATAATGAATTAAATAAATATGTTTATTTAATTCATTATGTGAGAGAGGCTAATGGTATGAAGAAATGATAATATAAATTAAATATAAAGTGAATTTATTTAATTTATATGTTGGATGAAGAAAATAAATAAAATAAGAATTTTATTTATTTGTTACAAGAAATATATGATAATTAAATAATTTAAAATTATTTAATTGTTGATGGAGGATAGAAGAATGAAGAGGGATTAATTAAATAAATTTAATTTATTTAATTAATAATGAAGATGAGTGAGAAAATAATTAGGTTTTAATTACAAGAGTGTTAGACAAGATGATGTATATATGGAGAAAATGCGATAAATGCCTAAATCATGAAATGAGTCAATTTTGGGTGTCTACATTATGCCCCTCTTTGAGACAATCTTTGTTAGGGTGTTGTTCCAAAGAAGATATGATACATTGGATAAGTAGGCTATGGTCCAGTGAAACTGGTGGGCAATGACCCCTCAAGAGGAAAACCAGGCTACAGAACAAAGGCTGGGTTGACTCGTGATGAGAAAATAGTAGAAGGATCAGCTAGGTTAAATTGGCATGGATTATTGGGGTTTAGATGGTCAACCATGGGAATGTAGCAAAAAAATTAGGGGCCCTGGTTCATAAGGAGTAATTAGGGTTAGGACCCTATAAGTATGTTCCAATGATTAATTTTAAGTCATTTGTGCCATTTGCTTCTAGAGATCTTATGCGTTAAGCTTCTTGAGTGTTTTAGAGTCATATAGAGCTTTCAAGATGCCAATTCCATGTGCAGATCACCAAGTTGAGAAGGTGAGGACATATAGATGACTAGGAGGAGCTCCTCTACTGGTAAGTGCCGAAAACTTTACCATTTGTGCATTTAATTTGGGTCAAAAGTGTCATAAATAGGTTCATGCCACCAAAGGTGCATAGGGCTAGGAAAAGCGCATTTGAGTGACAACAGATCACATTTGGTGAAACATGTTGTATTTGAATGTGATTTAGTCACATTTGGTCAATCTAATGCGCATATGGTCAAAATTTAGGTTTTAGGTCATGGGTATGCGTATTTGGTTAAAAATGTGGCATATGAGTAACAGAATGTCGCATATGAAAAATCAAGTCACATATGAGTGACAAAAAATCACATATGGTAAAACTAAGTCGCACATGGCACAAATTAGGGTTTGTTAATGTGAGCATGTGCATTTGGTTAAAAATGTCATAGTTGATTGACAAAAAATTGCATATGGTAAAATTGAACACTTTTGATTGATAGTAAGCTGCATATGGCAAAACAGGTCACATATAGTAGGGGCTAAGTCGCTTATGGTAAAAAGTTGTCGCTTTTGGTCAAACATAGTAGCTTTTTAGGGTTTTTTGTTGAAAATGTCATAAATACTAAGTCGGTGTTTCATGGTTGTAGGCTATGCTTCGACCCTTGCGATCACGAGAGGTACACTCATCAGACTTGAGCTTTGTTTGATAGCTAGATGTGGAGGAGCATTTATTTTTAGAGATTGTGGGGCTAGAGCACGTTGCACATCTCACACCTATGCGAGCACATACCGCCATGATGATTGCTTTAGTGGAGCGATGGTACAATGAGCATATCTCTTTCTTACTACTGACTAGCAAGGCGACTATCACACTAGAGGACGTGAGGTACATTTTATGGATCCCTATTGAGGGTGATCGAGTTGACTATGATCCTGATCATGGGCCAGCAAATTTTTGTTGATTATTCAGGATTGTGGATATAGAGGATGATGATCATGAGGTTTCGATGGAGACAATGAGAGTGTTATACGATCAGTTGCAGAGAGTTGTTGTTGCCATCATCAAAAATTTGGTTCTTGATCACTAGGGCTGCGGATTCCTAGTAGGATGGGGGACGATTATGGAGGGCATGTTTAAGTATGGGAACAAATATGCATGGGCCCCTTGTGTACTAGGGTAGCTTTACTAATATTTGCATGATTGTGCTTACATGTTTGGGTCCAGCATGTTTGGGTAGATTTACTGATATTTACAGGAGTTACACTATTGCATGTCTGGGCATTTGAGCACATTGCAGTGACGAGGCTGATGGGGTTGAGGCAGCAATTACCTGGACAGCCATATGTGCACATTTATGGATGAGTGAACACATATAGGAAGCTCCATGCTCTTGTTTACTAGCGGTGGGTTTTTGATGAGTTGTATTAGTTCACATGGCGACCATGGAGGGATTACGAGAGTTGGGATGATGATGTTCCCGAGCTATTATTTGCATGACAGGCTAGGTACCTGTTTAGACACAACATCTATGTTATTGAGAGGTACCTGCCTAAGAGGGTACTATGATAGTTTGGTTTGCCCCAAACTAAGCTAGTTGGGGATTCTATTTTGATCAGACACGATGAGAGATTCTCGATTGGGGGCCGAAGATTATTGTAGATGTAGCTTTGTCTGAGTTGGAGGGATTCTAGTTGGTCGTATGGGACTAGATCACAGGGCCAACTGATGTAGGGATGACACCCAAGTATGATTCATATTGGTTATTACACAGGCCCACTAGATTGACTATACCAGGAGAGATGGGAGAGGTGGCTATGCATGCACCTAGGCAGGCAGGAGTCAAAGGGTAGAGATGGGCTATGCAGGTAGGAGTCATAGCATTACCCATAGTAGTTGTAACAGTAATTAGAGGGGCTCAAGGATAGATATAGATACTTGGGCAGGTCCCTCGACATGTACAAGTTTCACCATAGCCCTAGTAGGTCATGGGAGGTGGAGGAGATGGTGATGCAGCAGTGGAATACAGATGTCAGTTGTACAGAGAGATGGCTAGGTGGGCACGGATACAGGCTAGATTAAGGCTCATAGAGGCTGATAGAGATAGGCCCATAGTGGCACTGAGGTAGGCTCAGGGCTAGGTACAGGCCTACCAGATGCAGATAGCTTAGATGCAGGCATAGGTACAATAGGCAACGCGGGTCACGCCATATAATGGGGCCCTAGCCAGGGTCACAACTGAGAGAGATGTGACACTGCAGAGAGTGCAGGCCATCACTGCTGAGAGGGACACAACCATGTAGAGGACACAATGGGTGATGTCTGAGAGAGATGCAGCCATAGCTACACTTGGCATAGATTAGGAGACACTGTTCATGGCGATGGTGTTGACCATGTTATAGGGAGAGCTTGAGAGGGTGTATGGTGAGGCCGAGTACTATTGTGGACTGTACCATGGAGTAGTTATGGCAGATTAGAGATAACCTAGCTATCATAGTAGGTCAGGTGTCTCAACCTTGAGACAGATAGGGGGATCCTGATTAGTGGGTTCAATTATGGGGCCTCCTTGACAAGGGGGGCTAGGAGGGGACAGAGGTAGAGATCAGGGTGAGGCCTTGTTGAGCAATGTCACTCGACACCAAGGATAGTCCCGCTTATATATATTGTATCACTTTATATTAGTTGTATCATTTTGAGGCCTACGAGCTAGATGTACATATTTTTTGATGTCTCTTAGGTAGCCATATTTATATATATCTTGTACATGATAGACACTTGTATATATTGACCCATGATGCTTATATATGATGATTGATTTGGATGATGCTCATTTATGGTTCCTATTTGCTATGGATGTACATGTGTTATGGATATTGATCATGATTTTATATGTTATGCTATGGATTATGATATGCACTTTAGTTATATGTATGGGTGCTTATGGTTATGATTTGATGTTATGATAATGCACTATACAATGCTTATAATGGATTAAGAATGTGCATGTATGTATAAATGATGGTTACATGGTAAATGCTTATAAAATGATATGGATATATGTACTAATAATGGCTATATGGTAAATGCTTATAATGAGATAGATGATATAGATATGCCTAACACACTTGTTTTACAAGAAGAAAAGAATGATGATGAAGATAAAGAGGATGATGATTAGAGAGGATGATGAAATCGTTGATCACGTCAGACTGTAGAATGGATGGAGAAAGGCAACTTCAAATGGTTGTGGATGACATTGGAGAATTGCAATCCTTATTTTTGATATGGCACTAGATATTATGCACCAGGGTATAAATGTTGGAAACAAGGCAGATAACTGAGATGACGGGGTGAATCAGTTATCTCTATTATCTTAACTTTCATTTCTTCTTTTATAATTTGTACAGCATCAAAACATATAAGCATATATAATCATGTGAAAAGAAATAAAATCAACACACATAACACAAGGATTTTTATGTGGAAAACCTTGTTAAGGGAAAAACCATGAGGTGACTAACCCAAGATTGTATTCTCTATTAAAAGAATAAGAAGTACAAAATGGCAATTGGCAATTAGGGCTCACTGCCCAAGCACACTGCTCACAAGAGGCACATTGCCTACAAGAGACTCACTGTCTACAGAACTTAAAGAAGGTAATCAGGTGTTTGAACTGATGAGAGGCATCTACAAATGCTAGAGTTTAGTTTCAGTTAGGCACAATATACTGATCTGATGCACTTCATTCTTCCTCTACTTCAGTGTTGTTGCTCTGTCACATACCGGACTTGTATTGTTGCTTCCACACTTATCTCTACTTTTCTTCGCACTTTATTTCATCATCTCTATATTCACACACACCTACATACTAGAATCCATCTGGTATATATATCCAAATTAAGGATTTCAACAACTTTCTAGTCAGCAACCAGAATACTCAAGATATTTACAAATTACTAATTTGTCAGCTGAATCCATGCTTGATTTGTGATGCATATAAAAAACATAGGCATAGAAGTCATTAATCATGTTAGCCAACAATGTATGATCCCTCAAATAGCTTGATCAACACCTTTTACTCATCCGGATTGAAGTCTGATGCTCTACCGGTCAGTTCTTCCTCTGTCTGCTCTACTGGACTAAAACCTGATGCTCAGATGCTCATATCTTTTCCATGATTTACTACCGAAGGCTAAATCTCTAGAATATAGTAGTCATGATGCTCCTCTTAACTTATCCAAATCTATAACCTGCTGAGTTACATCATCTGAGAGATCCAGACCTGATTGTTAGACCTTGTTGCATACTCTATTCTTGTTCACCAAACCAAAACAATCTTCAATCTGACTTCTAGTATAGGCATACTATGTATTGTGGATGTGTTGGATAGACTTTGTTTCCATCAATGACAATACTCATGAAGCCACATAGTGTCTCTTGCCAACAATCTCCCCCTTTGGCATTGATGGCAACACTTAGTGAAAAATGACTAAGTGTCGCAACAAACTCCCCCTTGGCTGATGCTCTGTCTTATGCACTATTTTACTGGAGCTCCCCCTTAGCTGGATTCCACATTTTTCACTACTCCTCACTCCCCCTTTGACATCAATGGAAAAGGGTGGAATCTGCACACCAAAATTTGCAAAAATTAACCTATACATGGCCGCATGAGTATATATACATGTTATACTTACATATACTTGAGTATATCCGCAAAAGTGGTCTTCAACTATACAAACTCTATGGCCCAACTCTATTTCATCCTATCCAAAATGGAGATGTGACCACTCAACAAAAATGCATATGCTTCCGCCCTTCTTAAATCTACCAGATCACTGGTCTAGGATGTGGTTTGATTATCTATTAAGGCCTCATACATTGCCTCTAACTTAGGGATAATTATCCCTCTGACTTCACTCATTCTATTTACTATATCCTTCTTTGTTTAGCCTCTTTATTTCATTTATGATGACAATGGTCTGGCATTCTTGATTCATTAAGGATGTAGTGAGGGGATCAAAATTTTGAGATAAACTTGACAGTTTACCTTCTTGTTCTTTCAACTTCTTTTCAATATCCTTTGTCACTTTGGGCCAAGATAGACAAAATTTGTAAATATCCCCACCATATTTAAGAGCATTTTCAAGGCTCTTTATCCCAATATCTAGGCTCCTCCTATCATTAGCATTGAGTCCCTGTATTTTAGTGAATATTTTTCCCAAAAACTCCTTTTGGACCTTTGCTTCTGTCGTTTTCTCTAAAGAATCAAAATGAGTGCTAACAGAATTTACCAGATATTTCAAGTTACCAGATGGAGAGGCTGAAGGATCCTTTTGAAATGATGGCATGATCTTCTCTAGCATCCTGGATGTAATCTCTAACAGCTCACAGTCTTCCATGTGAGATTTCAAAAGTTTTCGTTTTCTTTGGCTTGAGAAAAAGATGCTATTTTCATTGTTTGGACCAGAGAGAGAGAGTCAAAATTTAGTGGTCCTTGAAATAGTTTAGGTTCATCTTTCTCCATCATTTCTTTGTTCAAGAAGTTCTTCACTACCTCTGTAGTGTCTCTTACCGGTGACTGAGTCTTCTTTTTTATTGGGATCTCAGAACTGTCATCATAGATCTTCTCTATTTGTTCTTCTTTTCCCTTTACCTCCTCTTCTTGACTCACTTTCTCCTCTTTTCTTCCTTCTCCTTTAGCTCCTAAGTCTAGAATGTCTGCAGTGGGATCCAAAGGAGAGATGCTACCTGTATTTACTGCTTCATGAACTTCCTCTTCCAGAAAAGACGAATCCAAGTCCTTAGACTTCTCTTCACCTATCTCTATTGACCCTTCTACATTTTTGTCAAAATATTCTTCATTGGCTGCATTTAATCCTTCAACATCCATGGTGGAAGGTTCTTCATCTATTTCCTCTACAATAGGAAGATTGAATCTTTTGAAGGCATTCCAGAAGATGTCTTTTGTTTCTCTTACTACTTGGTCAGTTTCTCTAAGCATAAGTTTATTCATTCTTGCTTTGCTCCGGAATTCATCCTTGCAGTCCTTAAAGATCATGTCCATTTTGTTTGGAGTAATAGAAGGATAGAGATGAATTGCTATCTATTCCCTAATTTCTAGGTTTTTTTCTTTTGCATTCTCTTTTCTTAGTTCAAGTACCTTCTGAAGACTTTTGGGAATCAATGAAATAATTTCAATGAATGCTTTATTGTAAATATTTAGATACCTGACTGTATCCTCTTCCAGAATTCTCTTGTTAGTATCACTGTATTCATCATAGAATTTTGTTACTAGTTGCAGGTTCCCATCCACAGTGACTTCCTTGATGATATCATCAATGGAAAGAGTTGGATTTTCAACAAATTCTTCTACCTTTTCTTCTTTGTTTTTACTGGCAGAGAATTCCCTGAATGTTTTCTTCTTCTTCTTCTTCATTTTCTTAATTTCCTCATCAAACCCTATTTCTTCATCATCCTTGTGACTTGTGTATGACCTTGTGGCTTTTGTTTTCATTCTCCTTTCTCCCTTTCCAGATATCTTGACTTTCAGTTTGGTGGCTTTTGAGATCTTGGAGGATCTAGTCTGGGAGGAGGCTTGTACCGAAACACTTCCTTTCTCTGCTTCTTGTTTCTCTTTCTCAACTCTTTCAATTTTCTCTCTATTTGCATCTACTGCCTCTTTTGATATGCCATATCTTTTGGCAATTTCCTTGACTTCCCTTCTAACTTTCCTCTTTATCTCTGATTGTCTTAGCTCAATATGTATTTTTACACTTAGTTCTTGGAAGGTTCCAAACCTTTCTGCCTCAGGGTCCTTAGGATAGCTCAATAGGTGTTGAATATGTAGCTCCAAGATTTTATCATCGACCTTGTATCCCATTGGCATTATCCAAATTGTTCTAGGCTCAACTGCCTCCATTAGGCATTGATCAATATCTACCATGAAACACACTGTATCCTTGTATTTCTCAACTATGGATTGAGGTATCCTCTCTCTAGCTTGCATCATGCTTTGGAAGTTCTTAAAGTAACCCCAAAGTGTTGTGCTTTGAGCTTTAGCATCACCAAGTCCATACATATAGTCTCTAATCTATATTACAATTGGTTTGTCATTTTGCCAAACCCAACCACTTGATCCAGGCAGCTCATTCATGTAGTAGAAGAATAGACACAATATTAAACAACCATACTTGAAGGAGTTCTTCTTATCCTTCTTGATCTTCTATAGGTTTTCTAATAGTTGGTTTAAAAGATCACATAGGTCATAATCTATATTTTCCCTCAACATCTAATATGCTGCATATATTGCAGTCCCAGACACAGAATTTTCCCTACTAGAATGATAGATCTTATACCTAATTATCATTGAGGCAAATTTGACATCTAGATCTGTGATGTCATCTATGGTCATTGCTCTCTTGTCAAACTTAGATCTGGTAGCTTCAGTTACTATCTGATTCTTGACAGATTTGAGTGCAGGTAACCCACCAGATGAGTACAATCCAGTTACTAACCTAATAGCATCTTTTGTTATCTTGAAGGGCCTCATTAACCACATGAAATTATCATGCATTCTACTAAGGACATACCAGACCCAATCATCTTCTACAAAATAGGGAAAGTGGATACAATGTTTGAAGTGTTTATCCCAGAGGGCCTTGTATTGAGGTTTGAGTTCAAAACTTTCTCTATTAATTGTTTATGATAGATGTCCATCAACTTAGAGTCTCCAAATTCCTCAATGTTGGTGTGGATGTAGACCCTAACATCTTCTACATGCAATACCCCATGTGGAATGCTAGAAAAAGCTCCTAAAGGATCAACTTCTAGGGATTTATAGGGGTGTTTCTTAAATTTTGGGTGCAAACTATCAATGATCTTAACAACCATTGGAGTAGCCATTTTGTAAAAGATTTAGAGAGAGATTTTTAGAATGGAAGTACCTTTTTATGCATTAGGGTTCAAAATAAGAGTTGGAACAAATCATTGGTTGAATTGGATTTTCTAGTTGATCTTTGAGAGAGTTGTAGAAACTTGATGCAGAGCTCTTCTTTTCTTCTTCTTGAATGTAAATGTGCAAATGATGAGTGAAAGAACCCTTTTATTCTTGCACAAACCCTAATTTCCTTTTGCAATAAATGCACAACTTAAGTTATCTGGTTGCCCTGTTCTGAGAGAGATCTATTCAAATCACTGTGTTGCACTTAGAATCATTCTCAGTGAGAATTGGCAATTTATCTTCTTTTCTCCAATCATGCCATGGATCCATAGATGAAAGTATTTCAATTTTGAATCATACCGGATCTGTCTATGAAAATCCTGCTTTACCAGAAGGCTATCAAACCGGATCAATCTTGGATGATTAAACTCTTGCAAAACTCCATGTGGATATTTCATATTTTATGGAGGGTTATTTAGATATTTTTCTGAGAACCCTTTAATCCGCAACATTCCATGTGCCAAATTTAGGCACCAATTGACTGCCTGGGGGAATTTTTTTTTCTTTGTGATTCCCCCTGAGCCAGAGCTCATCTATTTAGTTTCCGGAAGGAATATCAGCACTAGATTCTAGTGCGGATCCATCCCCAACATTTTCTATACTATTCTTCACCCAAATCTTTCTCATCTCCCTTTAAACTTCATCTGCATTCACTTTTCCTTTTCCCTTATCTTGTTTTTTATTATGATGCACCGGACCCTTTTTATCCTGATTTTTACTTCTATAGAATTTGGCAGTATGACCAGATCTATTGCAATTGTAACAAATAACATTTCTTTGCATATTTGATTGATATCCTCTTGATCTGCATTGATTAGCCATATGTCCCATTCTATTGCATGCAAAGCATCTACCATTGAATGAATTATTTATTTGCACATTTCTACATTTAGGAGATTTGTGACCATACCTTTTGTAGTTAAAACATTGTCTGGAGAAGTATGGATTAGTCTGACTCATTCTCCTTCTACATTGAATTGCTTTATGACTGAAGTTGTTTCAATTGAAGCAGTATCCATTGAAGCATGGATATGTTTGAGCATTTGGTTGCGTTACCGGAGGTCTTCTAGGCCCATTTCTTTGATTTCCTGATCCAAAATTCTTCTGACTGGATCCAGAGCTTTCACCTTTCTCATATCCCAAACCACACTTATCATCTACCCTCTTTTGGATTTCAAGAAGAACTTTGAGTTGGGTTGAGCTTATCTTAAATTTCTCTTTGTATTCATTTGATGTTTGAAGATCTTGTTTAAGAGTGTCTATCTGGTTCTCAAGTTGTTCTTCATTCTCTCTAGCTTCTTCAAGATTAGATTCAAGATGCCTGATTATTCTGTCCATTTTGTGACAGTCCTCTGTCTTCTCCTTGAGGGATTGTTTTAGATTATCTTCAATTTTCCTTTTCTCTTCAATTTCTTGGGTGAATCTCATAACCCCTGATTCCATCTCATGCCTTACCATAATGACCTCTTTTGATAGCTTCTCACATAGCTTGTTTTTCTCATCCAAATCTTCATTAGTATCATTGGGTTCAATCTACCTTACTAATTTTTGAAGTAGTTCCTTTCTCTTTTTCACAGAGATACTCAGTTTTTCTTTTAGCTCATTTATGAAATCATCAGCTTGTTTGAGTCTTTCTCTCAAGTTATTAACTTCAGAGTGGGATCATTCAAGATCATCTAGAGTAGACTGAAGTTGTTCCTTCATACCATACATATCCATTGAGATTCCTAGATCTTCCTCAAGATGTTAGGCTCTATTTAGAGGAACCTAGCTCAGATAGCAATTGTTGGAAACAAGACAGATAACTAAGAGGGGGGTGAATTAGTTATCTCTATTATCTTAACTTTCTTTTCTTCTTTTATAATTTGTCAACATCAAAACATATAAGCATATATAATCATGAGAACAGAAATAAAATCAACACACATAACATAAGGATTTTTATGTGGAAAACCCTATTAAGGGAAAAACCACAGGGTGACTAACCCAAGATTGTATTCTCTGTTAAAAGAATAAGAAGTATAAAATGGCACTTGCTAATTAGGGCTCACTGTCTGAGCACACTACTCACAAGAGGCACACTTCCTACAAGAGACTCACTATCTATAGAACTTACAGAAGGTAATCAAGTGTTTGAATTGATGAGAGGCATCCACAAATGCTAGAGTTTAATTCTGTTTAGACACAATATACTGATATGATGCACTTCATGCTTCCTCTGCTTCAATGTTGTTGCTCTGTCACATACCGGACTTGTATTGCTGCTTCCACACTTATCTTTGCTTTTCTTTGCACTTTATTTCATCATCTCTATATTCACACACACCTACATACTAGAATCCATCTGGTATATATATCCGCATCAAGGATTTCAACAACTTTCTAGTCGACAACCAGAATACTCAAGATATTTAGAAATTACTGATCTGTCGGCTAAATCCATGCTTGATTTGTGATGTGTATCAAAAACATAGGCATAGAAGTCATTAATCATGTCGTCCAACAATGTATGATCCCTCAAATAGCTTGATCAACACCTTTTATTCATCCGGATTGAAGTCTGATGCTCTGTCAGTCAGTTCTTCCTCTTTCTGCTCTACTTGACTAAAACCCAATGCTCAGATGCTCATATCTTTTCCATGATTTACTATCAGAGGCTAAATCTCTAGAATATAGTAGTCATGATACTCCTCTTGACTTATCCAAATCTGCAACTTGATATGTTACATCATTTGAGAGATCTGGACCTAATTGTCGGACCTTGTTGCATACTCTGTTCTTGTTCACTAGACCAAAACAATCTTCAATCTGACTTCCGGTGTATGCATACTATGTACTACAAATGTGTGGGATAGATTTTGTTGCCATCAATGACAACACTCATGAAGCCACACAATGTCTCTTGCCAATAATAAAGACCAAGGTGTCGAGTATCCAATGTGGTATAGACCAATACAACCTTGTCAATATACAAGATATGAATATTAGCTGGCTTGGAGATGGACTTTGACTCTGCAAGAAAAAGGTTTGAGCTTATTTCCACTAAACATAATGAAACCTTGTTGGTTATGTGCATGGGAAATAGTCTTAGCATAGAATAGTCTTAGTGCATAAGAGACCATTTAGCTTCTCAGGTGCAAAAGATATTGATATACAAGATGCTAATCTCAACACATACATGATACCATTAGGCATAGTAGAGAATAAGATCATCCCACAAAGATGACATACGAAAGCAAATGACCATGCTCCAGTCCATACTTCATCACAATATACCAAGATATGATAGATCAAGGCAGTCTTGACTAGGCATTAGAAAGGGTCAAAAGATAAATCAAAAGAAAAACAAAGGACCTTGCCATCATGTTCTCATGCCAAATTTAGGGTTCTTTTTGATGGATTGGATAGATAGCACCACTAACTCATTTGACTGCAAAATATAATGAAATTTTCTAACAAAAGATGTATAATTAGATGTATCGTCAAGTACCTATGTATTTAATGTGAAATTTTCAATTTTTTTTTAAAATTTATGCCTGACACTCGTTGAACTTGTGACGCTTCGTAATTTTCATTGCTATTTCGACATACACTTAAAGTCAACCATCCCCTTCTATCAATTTGTGGGCTGATGGGTATATGATTAGCGTTCGTTGGGGTTCCGATGAATGTTTTTTAATAAATAAAAGTGAGTTCGACAATTTATCTATACTTGTGACAGTGTTTTCCTATACTTACGAATTTGTTATACTTGTGAATTTGCTATACTTGTGACAGTTTGATATTTTTAATTATTGGAGTGTGAGTTTGATATTTTTTGAAGATCTAAATATTCAAGCTTGGTAAAGAAAAATCATGTTAGATAATATTAGTGAAGAACAAAATGAAGAGACACTTGCTAGATTGTGGGCTAGATTGAAAAGAAAGGGTGATGGGAAATGTTATTGTCCTTGCAACAATTGCAAGGGCTTAAAGATGAGAAGACTTTTAATCACAACAGCTGAGAAACATTATAGGCAGCATGGTCACATTGAAGGGGGACATGATTATCATCCATTGGTAAGTTGTTCATTATGTCTTTATATTGATTGAATTTGTAAATGTTTATATCGTTTTAACATTTTTTATATATATATAAAATCACTTGATCATGATCATGGTTTATTTGTGTTGATCATTATTATAAAGGTGGGGCGCCCTAGGGAACATGATATGGATTATCATGGCCCAAGGAATGTGGTCTTGCAAGCGGAGGAACATGGAACTGTGAATATCGAATATGAAGTTAATGATCCTATGGAAGAAGATGATCATGCACCAGAAAACACAGCTGAAGATGATGGTACAAATACATTGATCCATGGAACATTTAGTAGCATAGTAATCATGATGATCGAGATGAATTTGATGATGTTCATGATTTACCTATACTTGAGAAGGTATATGATCCCCTTTATGAAGGCTCCCAAACAACTCTTCTCTCTGCTGTATTGTTGCTGGTGAACTTAAAGGTTATGAATGGTTTATCCAACATAGGAATCTCGTGAATGTTAAGGTATGTCATATATGTCATCTTTTTTCATCTATTTTTGTTATTAGTTCATCACTAGTACATAAAGGATGAAATATGTACCATTAATATTCTTTATATTAACAAATTATTTTTTTTGTTGTAGATTAATAGGTGAATTTTTGTTACCACCATCAAATATTTTACTTCACTCATACCAAGATTTATCTTCTATTATGAAAGATATTGGAATGGAGTATCAAGCAATAGATGCATTTCCCAATGATCATATTACATATCATAAACAACATGAATTTGCAACAGAATGCCCGGAATGTCATATCAGTAGATATCAAATAGATCAACTAACAAAAAAGGTGCCTCGTAAGGTTCTTTGTTATATTCCCATTATTCCATGTACGTAACAATTATTTAGGTGCAAAATCATAGCACAATGTATTGATTACCATGTACATAATAGAAGTGGAGATGACATTCTTCGAATGCCTGCGGATGGTTCTGCATTTAGGGACATGGAGGAAAAATGGCCACACTTTAAAGAAGAACCTCATAATCTCAGGCTTTCATTGGCAGCGGACGGTGTCAATCCATTTGGAGAGCTGAGATCTATTTACTCGATGTGGCCTATTTTTGTTATCAACAATAACATTCCTCCATGGATGTCAATAAAGAGGGAGCACATAATGTTGGTAATGATTGTTCCAAGTATTTGTTTACATCATTTTTTTTTAACATAGTAGCATCTCATTTGTCTTATTTGTTGCATAATGACTTATATTTTTTTCATTCAATAGTCATGTACATTAATATATATATATATTGCAGTAAAATGGTTATAATAATTATGTAATGTTTATGTTCATTCAACTAGGTAAGTACCAAGTTAAAGATATGAATGTATATATTGAGCCTCTTATTGACGAGTTACTAAAGTTATGGAATGGCATCACTATGTATGACATCTCTAGACTAATACGACAAAGACAATTTCAATTCCATGCAATCCTTGTATGGACAATTCATGATGCCCCAGGGCTAACACATTTTTGTGGTATGTTATAGCATTTGACTGCACTTTAATGATATTTAGTTTTATGAAGTAGATATCATGCATGTTTTTTAAATAATCTATTAATTATATATAATTATAAAAATTGACATATTTAATCCAATTATATATGATCTTACAGGTCTTCAAACAAAGGGAAATTTTGCATGTCCAGTTTGTGGTCCAAAGATGAAATCTCGTCATTCAACAAGTTTAGGAAAGTAGGTGTTTGATGAGTATAGGCACTTCCTCCACATAAATCATAAGTATCAAACTACTGAAAAACATCTTTTCAATGGGAAAGAAGAGACTACATCAAAACCATGAAGAATGACACCTCGCCTATGGAAGTTGGAATATAATAGAATTAATCGTCAAGGTTATACATCGGATCAAATTGTTTATCTATCATATATGATATGTTTGGAATTTATATTTTTATATTATATTTTGTTTACTAATGCTGTAATTGACAATGATTCTCGTTGTTAATTTGTTTACCTTATATGTTTCATGAAGGTCATCAAGGCATTAATGGCTAACTTCCACAGGGATTGAAAAGTTATCCCAGACAATTTAGTAGGTTGCCCTACTATGAGAAGCTACAAATTGTGCATTTGTTTGATACAATGCATACCAGAAAGAATATAACAGAAACGTTATGGAAAATATTGGATGGAGGGCATGACAAAGAAAAAATTGTCAAAATTTGTAGTGACATTCAGAAAGCCAATCATGCAATGAAACATGTCATTCAATTAAATAGAAATGGACACCAAATTAATATAAGCACCCTTCCTTGGTTATTAATGGAGCAACAAAGCAATTCTATAAAAGAAGTCATACGAAAAATTTCATTTCCCACAGGATTTGCTGCGAACATAAACAATATCATAACAAAGAAAGGTGAATTTGGGTCAGGGATTAAAATGCATGATTGGTATACCTTCATTAAGGTAATTATTCTGGTATATTTTATATATATTTGTATACTGCATGTACTTTTCAGTGTATTATGTTTACTAGTTTTGGAAAAATAATGAAAAGATCATTTTATAATTGTTACAGTACATTCTACCTCTATCTCTCCCAGACAACTTCGACAACAATGTTAAGCAAGTTATATATGATCTTGGAAAATACATGATGTAAGTAGAGATATTTGTTCAATTCGTTGTGCTAGATCTTATATTTGCCATTTGTTTTACTTGTTATGTAATATATTGCATATTTTTGTTAAATCTCGTTAATATATTTGCGCCTTGAATCACTTGTAGATGGCTATCATCTAAAGAAATCCATAAAGAAGATATAAATTATTAGAGGAGAAAAATTCCTCGTCTAATGTGTGAAATGCAAAAGTGTCTACCTTTGACATTTTTCAATGCACAAGAACACTACTTCATACACCAAGTTCAGGAGATTGAATTGTGTGGACCTGTACACACAAATTCAATGTGGATGGTTGAGAGGCACTTGAAATTTTTGAAGGCTTTGGTTAGACAAAGAGCACATCCTGAGGGTTCTATGGTGGAGGGATATATGGTATACCAGACCATGGTGTACATTACTGAATATCTTCCTAAGTTCGTAGCAAAGATCCATGTAGATCGCATTTGGGATCCCAACTCCATTAACAAATTTGAAGGAGAGTACCTGATGGGGAAAGGTAGATTGAGGAAAGTGAGGTAATTATAAGATGGTCATGGAGATTAATTAGAATACATTTTACATTGCCTTCAATTGCTTGAAAAGAAACAACAGAGAACTAGTCCAAATGAAAGAATCTTCCACACACAACTAGAAAAGTACTGGTATTGTATTACTCTAGAAAATAAGTCTTTCACTGTTGAAAAGTATTAAAATCTTAAAAAGTGTTAATGATCAAATATTACAATTTGAATTTCATATATATAAGAAGAAGACCCAACAAAGGTGTCTCTTCAGATTGTCTTTTGGCAAATAATTAAACTATTGATCTTAATTAAACTTATAAAACAATTTAATCTTCTCCTAACATTGACTTAGCCACTGAGAGATGTTTTTTATACTCCTCGAAGGTATGGGCATCCGCATCATGCACTGCATTTCGGGCTTCATATTCGAGTTTTATCATCAATTCCATATGTTTGCATGCTCCATCCAGCAATAGCCCTTCTATTTGACTATATCCAATGCTTCCTGAAGTATCCTATTGCATTCATCCATCCAATCATCTCGTTTCTTCAAAAACCCGATCTTATCACATAATTTGGGTAATCCCAACTTCACAGTATCATCAAACCCTGCATTTTCTGAGTGTAAGTCTTCATCATATTTGTCATGCTTTCTCATGATTGTGTCAATGGCCAAGATGGAATTGGTGTCAGATCCCTCATGTAGTTGCATATCATGTCTCTTAGTACCCAATCTATTTTTCACTCTCCCATGCTCAAGAATGACTTCATTGTTCTTTTTGTGAACATGCCAAAAATCATCAAGGCATATCTTTAGGTTTGTAAATCTCTTGTTCAACATCATTCCCACAGTGTCAAACTGAAGGTCCTTCATCTTTTGTACTAGTTGTTGATGTTCTTCTTGCAACTGCTCATATTCACTTTGCAACTCTGTATCAGTTCCAAAGGTGATCCTCATTCTGGCATCTTTCATGGTAGTAATTTCCAAATCTAATTTTTCACTTTTCATTTTGTAATAATGTATTTCTTTCATCAACTGTATTGTTTGTGCCTTGTTGAACTTGGAAATGCTTACGCCCATGTCTGCTAAAGCCACAGGGTCAGTTTCCCCAACTTTAAGGGTCATCATGTGTCAAAAGGCTTTTTTGATATCGATGATCAATGGCCTTTTGTGAGGTGGGTATAGTGCCCATATCAACATTGAATTTTCATCAGGATTAAATCTTGACCCTATGTAAATTTCCTTCACACCCTCTATGTTTAACTTGTATTCTCCTTCCTTATTGTGTAAAAAAATATCAAAAATTAAAGAGGCACTGAGGTCCCAACTAGGAAATACTATTACACCAGCTTCAAGTAAAAACTGTCTACCCCTTTCACGGGTCATGTTTTGTACTTCACTTTCTATATCATCTTTCAACCTTTTCATCAATTGTTGTTCATTTTCAGGGGTAATATTTGGGATGGATTCCCTCAATCTTTTGCCTTTGGAATTATATGAAAAAGATTTAATTTCTCTTGACTTGACAAACTCATTATAAAAAATAAAGGATTCATAGGCTGTAAGCCTATCATCTTCATCTACATACAATTCCTTGGCTACTTGTAAGTCCATGTCAAGGAGTTCTTCATATTCATCATTCATCATCCAAGAGACTATTCTCTGTTGTGATTGTGCTTCATTTTCTCCTAGAGATTCTTCTTCAGATGAATCATCCATTTCTTACAACCTTTGCTTTTTTTTTACTCTAACTCCTTCTATTGGGTCTAAAAAATGCAGGTTACAAGTCCTAAGAGGATGCCAGGCTCTGTGATCAGACTTGAAACATTCTTGAGCCAATTGATAGAGTTAACCAGTATGGTTAATGACTCTCTACACTTTAGGCTCTGCAAGACCTAGGCGGGTGGACCTTAATAGTTTAAGCAGATTGGTTTGATGTGTAGTTTTTATCTAAATGAACGAATCTACCCACAGTGGCAAATGGTGTGGAATAGATGAAAGCTTGCTGACTACTATTTCTAATATGTAAATATGAAATATGAATGTTTAAATGAGATTTTATGGAATTCTGAAATGAAATGATGGTAATTTGGTATAAATTGTATATGCAATATCAAGGTAAAAACCCTAAGTTAGATTGATGGAATTTCTAAGTAAGATGGAATGGGTGAGACCAGTGCCTTATTGGGTAAATGGAGTCAAGTGAGAACCTGGGATTAATGGTGTTACCTAGCAATAATTCTAACTATTTGGCACAATGTTTTTGGTTTATGACTTGCATAAATGTGTAGGCATGTGACTGGCAGACTCTTCTTATTGATCCAATCAAGATCTATTAAATTATTGTGATCCATCTAAGAGGATTTTAATCCGTCCTTGAAGGAACTAGTTAAGAGGGATCACACAATGACAGCAAAATGTGCACTGAAAAAATGAAAATACACTTGATATATTCAATTTTAAACAACTTAATAGTATTATCTGGAGACAGTATAACAGCCTTCAATTATAGACTCTCCTTATCTGTCCTGTTGGTTTTTCTTCTGAATCAGCATTAGGGTTTGCCAGTTCTAATGCACAGGTAGATTCAGCCAACTAATACAGGAGGTTGCGTGAGCTCCTCCCCTTCACTTCTGGTTCTGCCGCACCAAGGGGGGTATCCCTATAACTCAAGATGTAACCTTGACTAGCTCAAAGATAGAAAGATCTAACTTGACAACAACAGGCAGAAACTCTCATGTATGGACCAAGATCTGTATGATAGATCACAAGGTGGGCAATGTTCTTGGACATATATGTCTGGTTAGGTATGAGAGCATGCAGAGGTTCCTAATCCTAATCCTACAACTAACAAATGGAAGGATGAAGTGATTTGAAATGATGTTTGGATGCAAACCTGGACCTGGTGTATAACCTCAACACAGAGCTAGATTGGTGCCTATCCAGGGCTTGGAGTCGGTAGACATACACCTGTGAATGATCAACATGAATAGCTAAAACTGGATTTCAGGGGGAATACACATGATATCTGCCTTACAGATATCTCCCAATAAAGAGTGTTAAGCTGTCTATACTTATGGCATCCCTATTGCAGTAAGAAGGACACATGCAAAACTGGAGACAAAATCAGCATAACACATGCAAACACAACATTATTCATATAAGATTAACCATGAAATCAGTGGATTCATGCCAAATCGTACAACAGGAGATACATAAACTCACAAGTTTTGCTGCACAGAGCAACCAAAACTAGTTGTATCTTATTACAGAGCCAAAATGTCTAGTTTTCAACAACCTTCGAATGAGTATCACTTCCTGCTTATAACAGCCAGGTAGCGTACCACAACAATCAATTACATGGTTGACCAAAAATCCCGCCAGATACACAGTATCAGAAAAATGGCGCTCAAATCATTCAATGCAGCAGGTGGGAGAGGAGACAGGAAGAAATCTCGAGCCTTGCGCCATCACCTAGGGATCCAGATCTTCAATCGGGTACCAGATCCGTCCACGCCATCGCCCATACCTCTGCAACAATCGCCAATAATGGCGCACCAACCCGCGGCCTCGGGAAGAACATCTGACAGTCGATCGCAACCACTTCCCGCCAAGATACATCGTCATGATATTTCAAATATGCAGGATATCAATTATCCCACATGCACCCCGCGGTGATCTTTTCATCACCTTATATACTAGGTCGCGAGCATATATGATGTCGGTGCTTTTGCTCCTGACGACACTAGTATAAGACTTCATCATCATCCCTCAGCATCATGATATCCTGTTGCTCAAAAAATCACCCTGACGTCAGCATCATCCTCGCAATATCACCTGCATGATAATCGCCTTCATCGGCACAACCTGATGCATCGGAGGAAGATCCTCCTGCTTAGCCGATACTAAATGTCTGGCCGATGAACATCCTGATGATGTCATCGTCATATCCTGCTGACATCATTAGCATATCTGCCTACTGCGCGCCTCCTCATATCCGGATGATGTCATCATCATATTCGCAACATTGGGGGATCTTCATAAGATGAGTAATGTTAGAAATATGACCCCCCGGACCTTGATGACATCACCACCACATGTTGGCATCAGGATGATATTCGAAAGATAACTGGATATTTGGAAATATCATCCTGATGCACAAATATCATGCTGCACTGTAGCTCCACTGTCTTGATACCAACATCATCAGGATGACAAAAACAACGAACATGAAGTGATACAACAACATCAGGATGATATTGACTAAGATCATCCTGACGTCCAAAATATGATAACCACGATGAAAATCGGGTCACACTTAGAACTTTACAGCAACATCATCAGGATGATCTTAACAAAGATCACCTGATGTTAAAATATCACCCCGGCGAATGATCATGCAGGCAGAAAATATGATGACCCTCACAAGCAACGCGGCGATAACTGGAAATATGATCATGATGATGAAGACCTTGATACTTGAAAAATCACCCCCGCAAGCAGATCAGGGCACACTGTAGCTCATCAGCAGGATCGGGATGAATATCCAAACATCACCCGATGTTGAAACATGATGATCCTGATGAAAAACTGGTAGACAGAGAACATGATGATGATGACCTCCTCCTCAGGAAAATATGATGCTGCAGCTGAAAAATGCTGAGGAGGCCCAACACTTAGAACATTTTGGATTTTTTGGGAAGGTGCCTGCATGAAAATTGCTCAAAAACTGTCAGTCAATTCAGGCACTAACATGTCCAATTGATATTTCCAAATTACAATAATCTTTTTAAAAGGATTTTAATTCCTACTTGAAGAAACCAGTTAAGCAAATTACACAGGAACAATAAATGTGTTTGATGAATTTAATATTCTACTTGGAATAAATTCAAATAATAAGGAATACCAACTTGGAGATAGCCAAATAATTGATTATCTTAACAAACAGTTGATACCAATATAGAGCCACCAAATCTGAGATCTTTAATTGATTTCCTCAAAATATTATGTGCAACATGGCCTTTGGATATGATTTAAAACATTTTGATAGTGAATGGAATGGATGAAAGCTACTACTAATGGTAGTGATTCTAATCTAATCTTGATGATGATTCAAAAGATGTCCTTGGGTTCCCTTCATATAAAAACTAACACAACTGTTGAACACTAGAAATAAGCCACCATATATAAATATTCTGCTCCATAATGCTTTTAATAAATAATCATGTGCAGTATAGTTTTCTTCAGTTAAGACAGAACTGACAATATATATTTTCTTCTTATAATATATATGTAGTCTTCTACTAATTAGAAAAAGATCCTACTAACCATGCCCCCCTTGACCATCATAAGTTTCAATCTTTATATCAATATTAATGAAGAGACATGCCTCTTCATCATGTCATTTGAGAATTAACAATATTATGAGACTAAACAAACACAATTAAGCCCTACTAAGCCACAAGTAAATCTAAGCAAGATGATCTAAGTATTTCTAGCTCAGATACATTTTAGTATATTCAATGGCATCCCTAACATCCACCTCCATTGAGACCATCTTCTCCAAATGCGAGCAAGCCTCCTTAGATGCTGAATCTTCCCGTTCACAATTTCTAGGGCTTCTTTGAAGATTCCTTGACACTCCTTGATTCATTCATCTTTGCTTTTCAAATCTTTGTCATTTTTGAGTAGCATAGGTACACCTATCTGTGAAGTCTCCGTGCATTCTTTTACTTCATCCTAGAGCCTATCATGATATTTATTATGCTTGTTAATAAGATTGTTAGCATTAGATGTGCTTGCACTGTCAGAGGCTTGTTTGCCCTGTATCTTTTGTAACTTATCTCTTACCCTATTATCCAGTCTCTCATGTTCCTGAATGACCTTTTGATTCTCAAAACAAATGTCCCATAATTTATACATCCATTTCATCATATGATCATTCCTATTCTATAGGACTGTAGTGAGTGTATCTATTATGACCTGTGTCATTTGATTTTTTGAAGGTGATTAGGCTTGTTGTGAGCTCTTTTCCTGTGTAATCATTTTGAGAGGAACTGCATCCTTTAAAAAATCATTTTCTTTTTTCAATCTCTCTCAATTCATCTTGTAGGTATCCCTCTCCTTTATCAACAACTGAATCTAAGCTTTATTTAGCTTTGCTACATTTACCCCAAGATCTACTATGACAACTAGATCAGTTTCTCCAGCTCTTAATGTCATAACATGACCAAAAGCTTTCTTAGTATCAATGATTGCAATCTTCTTATTCAGGGGATACAAAGCCCATATCATGAGAGCATTCTCATCTAAATTGTATTTTGTTCCTGTATAGACTTCAGCAACCCCTTTAGAACTAAGCTTGTGTTTTGTGTCATCACTATGCAAAAAACTATCAAAAACAAGTGCTAATTTTAGATCAAGTCCTGGGAATATTATTACACCAGATTCTCTGACTAGCTCTCTTCCATTCTTAGGAGTCATATCTTCTCTCTCCTTTTCAACCTCTATTTTTAAAGCATTCATCAATTGTGCCTAGTTATTTGGTGTAACATTTGGGACTGATTCTCTAATAGCCTTTCCCTTGTGTCTATACAGAAAAGATCTAAACTTAGGAGTATGAATGAATTAGTCATCTGAAATAAAAGATCTGTATGCAACTTGTCTAACATCATCATCCCCAATTTCTTCAATTTCTAATTCTCTTTCTGGGGGATGATATGGTTCAATTCTACATTTTGAAATTGTATCAGGTAGGTAATGGGTTTCAGCGGCTACAGACCCTTCACTGTCGAAGGACAAAACTTCAATTTCTTGTGTTTTTCTTCTCCTTTCCCTTACTTCTTTATTATACTTATCAATGGCTATTTCAACCTCTGCTTCTTCCAAATTTTTTATCACATCATCATGAGGGAATGGTACATGAGCATATCCTCCCAGTTTTTGCTTCTTTTTAGCATAATCAATAAAGCCCTTTGGGTCAAAATTATTTCTTTGTATCCCTTTCCCAAGATTAAAATGAGATAATTTATCAAGAATAAGATCATAACCTTCTTTATCCAACACAGTGAAGTCACCAAAACATAAGGTGCTCGACATAAAGGATTGTTTATCATATGCACTGAGATGCATCACATTTGAGTAATCAAGTTGTCTAACTATTTCCAAGTATGCCACCCTATCTGGTAAAATTTTTGGAAATAAAAAAGGGGTATCCTCAAACCCATACACTCTGATCATTGTGGAATCACAGAAACTATACCAATCCCCCCAATTGTGGTTCAAAGCAGATGGCCCATCAAAATCTTTGGGTCTCAGAAACCTTTTAATTTCCTTAGGCAGAGTATAACTACATGGGTAGCCATAACATTTGTATATGGTTTTCACAAAGAATTCTTCAAAATAAACATAACTGGAATTTCTAAACCTACTATCCCAAACAGAGGTCCATAACTGTGGAGGTAGAGGTTGACCATTTTTATCAATTTGTGAAATTTTTAGCTGCTCTGGCCATAAATTTAATTCTTGTCCAAAATATAAAACCATATGCATGAGAATAGAATAGTGTCTGAAGCTGACTATGGGGGAACTATTTTTTATGGCCTTTAGACCTGAGTCTATTTAATTAAAAATAAAAGTACCATAATCAAATGTCCTAGCTTGATGGCACTGGATATCCGCAGAGATAACTATGGGCACTATAGACATAAACTCCAAAACTTCAGTCCCCAACACCTATCCCACTAAGTAATATGTGTATCTCAAGTAAGGTTCGAACAAATCTACATGAAACGGTGGTTCATCCACTTCTTCAAATGGCACCAGACCCCCTTCATTCTGTGGCCTATGTAACAGTAGTCTCTAGCCCTTATATGTTGTATCCAATTTGAAGTATTCCTTTTCTAGGGCTTCATGCACAATTGGGGTGTTGTATGTGTCATTTATGTCAAAAACTTCACAGATTGCATTTTTGGAAACATGAAACAAGGGCTTTCCTTGTAGATCGCATATGGCTTTTTGGTCAGGGTCATAATGGTATGCCAGTAGTTTCAAAAGGTCGATATTGACAAAAACATTTGTAACTATCAACCTCCCCAAATTGAGTTGCCAGGGGTTGCAGACGGTTTCCATCCTATGTCTCTTGTGATAGTGGAACATAAATAACTTATATCCTTGAATAGGAGTCCATACATTTCCTACATATTTGTATTTATCTTTGAGTTTTTCCACATTTGCTCTTAATTGTGCAGTTCTTCTAGCCTTGGGCTCTGAACTGGGCAACTAGTCTACAAGGTCTTGGTTCAATTTTCTCTCTGGTGTTTTCTCTCCCTTTTCTGTGTCAATTTTCTATTTGTTACCCTTGGTTTGGCTCTTCTCAATTGGTTGCCTCTTCTTTGTTTCAGAGGAACCTTCCATTTTTGGTGACTATCAGAACTTGACTATTCCAAAGAGAGTTCAAGGACTTACCCGTATACGCTCTATGCAATCTCCTTGGCTCCTGGTAAACTCCTTCTCCATCTGCAACCCTTGTATTGATCTCAGTTGAATTCAATCTGGTTTATACCTCTTATGTTCAATCAGCCATTAATGGCTACCACTTGAATTGAATGCAGGGAGTTCATGACTTTCAAAATGTTAGGGCGATGCTCTTTTATTCATATCAGTGAGACTATCTCATTCTTTTACCGACCTTCATATTGCCTTGGCACCATTTTCATTCATATGTATCTAATTGGTCGTCATGGGTACATTGGTGTCTCCCTGAAGCAATTTTTAGCCTTTTATCATTATTTCAGGAAGATATTTCAATTTTCATCTTGACAACATTTGGTCAAGTTAGATTAATATTCACCCTAGTATCGGTGAGTGTTTCTCTGATGGATAGAGATTAGCTTTCCGTTATTGGCATGATAATCTTCATTGACAAGAAAATATGCAGGTCTCCCAATGGGTCATGTCTTCCCGATGGTTTTATTTCCTTCATTCAACTTTACTGGAACATATCAGAGAGAGTCTTGCCAAAAATCCTTTTGTTCCTTATATCGGGGTGACTTTTATGATCGAAGAAGCTTAAGGATTTCATTCTGACTGTATGTGTCATGCCAATATCCTTATCATTATGCATCGGGGAGAGATTTCTTGCCTTCATGTCGATAAGTCATTGATCGATGTGACTTAAATAAAGGCTCAGTGTGACTTTAGGACTTTGCTCTGATTGTTATACTCATGCCAATGAGAATGTATCGGTGATACATACCAAATGTCTCCCCAAAATTTTTAACATATGAAATCTTGGTCATTCAGACATTGCTCATCTCTCACTGATTATCATATTTTCTTCCAAAAATGTATTTTACCATTTGGTGTGAGTTACATGAGGTCTTACCGATATGGATGAACTAGCATCAGAATTGAGCTATGGTCATAGAGCTACATATGTTCATGGGATATTTTATGTGTGGACTTTGATATGGATCTTGTCACACAAATTTTAGTGGTTGGTCTTGGAAATGAGGGACATTAGTGAATTCTTTAGCAGATGAAAAATGTGAATTTTTTAGTTCCAGAAATGACTTTGCATTATATTTCACCGATGCCCACTTCTTCCATCAATGGATTTCCTTTTCTTGGTCTATCAGCGGGATTCTGTATGTAGTTATTTCGATATACCTTAGTTCAACTGATACTTATCATATTGGTAATGCTTTTCAGTTATCTTGGGCCATCAATGAAACTTTATCCTTGGTTCCACCGATCCTTATATGTTTTAGCGATGCTTACTGTCCTTGTGGGCTTTATCAGCATATTAGGGGAACTTGTATATAAGATCCGCCAAAGTCAACATGTTCCAACTAACTTGAGTTCATCAGCTCATCGGTGAAGGTGTGATGTCTATTCCACTGAAGTCTTTATGTTGCGGCAATACAATATGCTTTTACCAATTTTGTCAGCCTATTGGAGGGACCATGATGTAGTTTCCACCAATATCTGCATGTTATTTTGATAAGTTCACTGAGTTTAATTTCATCGATCTATCAGTGGGATGACTCGAAAGTTACTCCGATAGGTCATTGTCATACCAATATAATACTATCTTGGCTCTATCAGACCATTGGTGTAGCATAATGAAGGGTTCCAATGATGGGGCTATTCTAGGCCGATATACCCTTAGCTCATAAGATTTCAAATCTTGTGTAAGTTGTTTGCTTCACGAATCTAAATCCTTGCTTCTTTTTGGGTCGGTATGAAGGGTTCAAAGTCTTACTGAAGTGGATGTAATGGTATTTTAGACAGTTGTAACTAGGGCGATGGTACTAATGGTTATAGGTGGCTATGCTATGGATCTTGTCACACAAATGATGGCTCTCATAATACCAAATTTCATAATTTAGGGTATAATACTTTTGAAATTTTGTAATTTAGGGTATAATACCTTCATGAAATTTTCTATAACCTCCTTTGCTTCTTTGTCTTCTTTGTTCTTAAACACATCTTCCCCCGATATAGGAACATGGGTGTATCCACTAAGGTTTTGCTTTTTCTTACAAGAGTGTATGTACCCTTCAGGGTCATAATTCATTCTTTGTGCATACTCCTTTAATTTGAATTCATCCAACAATGAAAGATAATAAGATCATTGGTACTGGGATGTTAGGTTTTTAGGTACATCAATTATAAATTAAGGTCGTATACCGTGGTAATTAACTAATTATACATCGTTTGTTAATTTCAATTTTTTTTTTATACAGTTGGTTGAGAGTGGGATGCACTACAATTGTACGTCACAAACAATCTTGATTGGATGATGGTATGGATTGAACGATGTCAACAATCTGGCCACACATTAACATGGGAAGGTGTGGCTTCATTGGTTAAAGAAGCTCATCGTAATGGAGATTCCAATGTTACACCAAGGGAAATTGATTTAGCATATGGTTTAAGAGATAAGTAGGTATGTATAAATATATTAATCACCCATATTATTTAATAATTTTCAATTATATTGATGTATATATATATGTTGAGTTTTTTTTTCTTTGCATACATTTGGCCAATAATAAATATGTTTATCAACTGACGATGCAATAATTTTTACATGTTTGACACATTGCAGGTAAAACACCACAAGGCTATGTGGTGCAATGGTCATAAATTTTGAATCAAAAAGTTGGATGACACAAAGAAAACTTGTGATTCTAGGATAACTGTAGTCTTTCAGGTGACTAATGTTTCATCTAGAAGAGACATACATCCAAAAGTCTCAAAAAATTAATACTATGGGATTTTGGATGAGATACTTGAGTGTGACTTTAAGTCCTTCAAATTAGTTCTATTCATCATCCAATGGTACATGCTACGATTGAATGAAAATGATCCCGAGAGAACTATTTATTGAACATGATAATGGATTTATCATGGTTAATACAAGGTCGATCGAGCGAGCTGGAAATGAGCCCTATGTTCTTCCAAGCCAATGTGAGCAGGTATTTTACTCAGAGGTTCCAGGTAAACCGGGCTGGTCATTTGTTGTTAGACATGAACCAAGAGGAAGGCCGGTAAAGTATAATGTGGTGGAAGAAGAAGATACCGAAGAACTAGAAGATGATGTAAATGATGATTAGGATCAACAGTTAGTTGATGATGTGCTTGATGAAGATGTCAAAGAAGAGGAACTAGATAATGATGATGTAGGAGTTAATGTTCATGAAGATGATATCCGTGTGGATGATGACATTATCTAAACTGATATCAATGACGACGATGATGATATGACCAATCCTTGCAATGTCAAATCTGGATTGGATGATACAGACAAAGAGCTAGATGAAGAAGAAGATCAATGACATTAAAATGTATGAGCTATGCGATTATATTATCTATTTGATATTGATTTCCTGATAGAGTTATATTTGACTTATATGGTTACACAATTAATTCATGATGTTTTTAATTTTTATGCCATTACATGATTAATTCATGATGTTACAACTATTGTAGCTCTCCTAGAAATTTCCATATGATCAAATCCTAATTATTGTTTGACTATTTATGATTAGATATTATTTGATCATATCTTTGGTTATTTCATTCCCAAAAAATTAGCATTTCCTCATGTTGACCCCGCATAGTGACTTGTGAATGGGGCCAACATTGAAATTGTTTCAATTTGTGCTTGTATGGAGTGAAAATTGACATGGTTAGCATAGACACATGCGTTGATGATATGGGAGGGTTTCAAGACTCAAACATGAGGTCATGCTATATAAAAGGCATCTCGTCCTTCCTAGGATAGAAGAAAACTCGTTATGCACAAGGATAAGAATCAAAGAGACTAAAAGAATTGATTCACTAGATATGCTCCCCACTATTGTAATAGACCAATGGAAAAAAATAAGTCATAACAAGAATAGGACAAAAAAAAACTAGGAAAAGAAACCTTGTAGGCTACATTAATAAGACATTGATTGCAAGTATTTCTTCATGATTAAACATCACATATCATAAGCCTTTTTAACAATCACTAGGACTGTAGATAATATTCAATCATGTCATAGGAAATAAATCATCAAAAATTATAAAGAAAGAGAAAACCAACTATATAAGCTCAGCAAGCCACCATACAAAAATTATATTTTGTAGAAAATGAAATAAACTATATGTTGACATAGCATATATATAAACTATATATTTTGAATTTTGGTGCTACGCGCGTAGGAGCATGACATAGCATACTGCACCGAGACCCTAACTGGAGAGTTACACTGAGAACCACTGCATCTAGCCCCTGAGTGGAGAGTTACGAGACTTCACTAGATGAGTGCTGCAAGGCCATTGAGTCAAGGAGGAAGACTAGGAACCATTTGGCAGGAGGAAAGCTAGAGCGAGAGGTGAGGGCACTCAGAAAGGGAAAATCGACCAAGGGACAATGATTGTAAGTGATTTTTCCCCCACATTTAAAAATCTTGTTGCAAGTACAGTGATTTAGACTCTATTTATTCCCATCAAGGTGTTGCATATATTTTGGTCAATTCAAGTCAATGTCCCATTGACAAACCCAAGTACTACCTAGTACTGGTGTCTGGTTAGTTTGAACAACCAAGCTTTGAGATATTCAATCAGTCGGGTGGCTATTTTTGGCCTGTGAACTGTAGTTTTTGTATCTGTCTTAGCATATTTTCTCTACTATAAGATTGAAAGGAATTTCTGTCACATAATAGCACATGAAGTTCACTAGGGTTCAAATTTCTAAACTTTGATGAAATAAATTTACATATTGAGGTCCATAAATGATCAAAGGGACTGAAAAAAATACATGGTCCATGAGTGCAATGAAAAATGCCTAGTGCATGTCCATAAGAGAATGTAGAGAAGTACATGATGCGGATTTAGAGGAAGGAAACAAACTCACACAATCTCATTTGACAAGTCACAAACAATCTTGAATTTTCCTTCTTTTGACACACTTATTCAACTATATTTCCCTTCACAAAACTCAACACAAACACTCAACTTTTGCTTTAGAGTTCCAAACCATTTCCAAACCTTCAAAGACCTTAGTCACTTTATCTTGATCAAAACAAACAATTACCTAGTCTGCCCTTTCATTTTACCATTAACTCTCTTTATAACTATCCTAAACTTCACAATTTCAACTCAACATAAAGTAATATGACCCAAAACAGTATTTAGGCTAATATAGATCACACAATTTCTATTCCATTTCACTTCAAACAAATGTAAACCATCTCCCATCCTTTATTCTCGACAATTTAACAAAATCATATAATGTACTTTCATTTTAGTCTCCAAAACAGGGCTATTATTAGACAGATCAGTCAAAGCAATGGACTTTTTAACTTCATGCTTACACCAAACCTTATATCAAATGAGATCAAATTATACCTTGGTAATCTCATAACCAAAACAACTAAGAACTCACACTTAATCATCAAAAGCCCTTAAAGTTCTTACTGTCACTAGTTCCTTCATACCTTGTTTGCAATGCTTGTAGGTCTGCCAACCTATTTATCAGGGCTTCATTCACAATCTAAGCACTATTACACAAGTCTATCCACACTTTTCAATGCCCTCCTTGTAGATCTAAAACATATTCAAAACGGGTATCAGAACTTTTACAACACAAGCTTCAAATATTATTGTCTCAGACAGATTTAGGCCTAATTAGGCTTGATTTGCATAAGGGTTTGTTGCTTTACTAACTCCTGACCAAAGTACACTTGTCTAGTGCTTGGGACATATTTAGTTTGACTGGTATATGCTCTTCAAAGAATCAAAGTCTGTTTACAAAGTATTTTCACAAAACCCTAAGGGCTTAACCTTCATAATTACTCTATTCACAGACTGTACACATAGTTTTTTAGTCAAGAAACTTCATTCTCTCGCATCTTATCTTTATGATTTTGCCCTAAATCCACTGAAACATGAAAGAACATTCATAGTAGGATAATCTCACAAGAAACCAGAAGATTCCACCAATTAATAAAGGAGAAACACAATTATTTCTGTCTCTGCTTACCCTAACTGAGGGTTTTAGCAGTCTGAAGTAAATCCATAATAACTCACACAAATCTTAACTAAAATGCATGAACTTTGATGTAACAGGAAGGTGATTGAGATTATTACTATATCCAACCATTCTACCATGCCTTCAAGGCCATACAATTGCATACAATGCCTGGAAATGGCTTCAAAACACAAGGTTGGTGACCCTACAAACCATTCCCATGCCTACAAACTATTGTTACCTCCACATGCATTTGACTAGTAGTGACAACCTTGTTTTTTAATCCTCCAACCCCATACCTTGGGATCACATCACCATGAAAGAACTTCATCCAACATCCTTATGAGTGCAGGTACCACCAAATAGGTATTTGTCAGATCTATCTTCCTCGAGCGAGGGAATTTCATGAAGAGAAGAGGAAAGCGAGACATGTAGTAGGTCTAAAAGAGGGAGATCAACTAGAGGTAAAAATATTAGAAGAAAATTCCGTAAACGCATGAAATTTTCTCTCGCTGAAGGGGGGTCATGTTCTTATGATGATGAGAGCATAGGCGACATCGAGGTCCCTTAAGGTACAAACATCTATGGAAACAATGGGTACCCAAGGAACTTCCTTCAATAAACACTAATTTTTGTGTCAACGAGAGGATATATTGCATAGCACCATCGTCATTACATGGTTTGGGCCTATTTTGCATGGACGACATAAAGGTCTATTCAACAAAGTTACTGAATTGATGGAGTATGTCAAACCCTGTTACAATTACAAAGATTGGATGCAGCTAGTTCGATATAAAGGAAGTATGCATAGGTATGCACTGTTAGCAAATTATATATAGCTAAAAGATAAGGATCAAAATAAAGGAGTGGCTATGTACATTGACGGAAGGCCAAAAGCATCAAAGAATATTGTAGGGTTTATAAATAGCACATGACCTAGGTCAACAAATAAGCAACCCAATTGCATATTCGAGGTGCGCGAGGGAAACCATGTATTTGTATGTGTGATAAAATCAATAACTACAGGGGAAGAGTTACTAATCAATTACAATTTGAATTGCATAGATACAAACACAATTACTATGGGGGTGGTATGTACTATATACCATTTTACCCAACCTCCAATTAATGACTCCAATATACCATTTTATTATTATATTTTTTTCGTAAGTCTATTGGTTTCATTTCGGTAAAGTTTTTTTATATTTAATTTTTGTCATAGTGGGACATTGACCGTAGGGGGAAGGCTCTAGCCCAGAGCAAAGATCACTAGAAACTATGCATGAGGCCATCAGTGATGCTCAAACTACCGCCCAAACAAATGATCCGACAGAAACATTGTCGGTCACATTTGTGGTGACCGAGGATTTTGTTCCCATAAAGATAGAGAAGGTCCCAGGTACTTTAAAATGTTTTAATTATTAGTATATATAATCCAATTAAAATTTACTTATTGATCACTCTTTTTAGACTAATGATCGCATGATCATTTTGCAGGAAATGATCTTTTTTATAAACATCTAAATCATATTACATTGGAGATCTTCAGGCCCACCATACGTACATGGTGGAATGCCCAAAATCAAGATTTAAAATGTGAGCTCATTAATCGTTTAGTTGTGCTGTTCGGTAATAACACATTCAACCGAACCAAGGTCCTTAAGAAAGATGGTACCTATCTAAAGTATGTGAGGGACCAATATAGGTCACATTTAGAGAAGAACAAAAAGTATGAGCATTCCCCCATGATTTCAAAGAGGGAGTGGAAGGACTTGGTGTCGGATGGAAAGGAGAAGGTTGAAAAGAAAAAAGGAAAGACACCACTGGGCCAAGGAAGTATGTAATACTATTAACAATGTAATTATATACTGATTACTCTTTCTTTTTACATAATCTAGTGTATTTCAAACTTTTCATAGGTTGCCCAACACATCGAAGGAAACAAAGGCAAGACTAGAAAAACACAGGTAGCATAAACTTGGCTCTAGTGGTTATATGAAATTAGCCACATGAATTGTAAGTATCAATAAATGAAATATTATATCCAAATAATAAATTGCAAAATTTTTTGGTTTTATCACACCATAGAAGCAAAATTCATGATCTTATGCAAAAATGTAGGGCTCTAAATTCAGTAGAGTGCCCATAGAAGAGGACCTGAAGATTGCCTTCCAGCAAGGCTATGGAGTCATGGCTAAATGCCTATGACTCTTGACTAGGAAAACAAAAGCTTCCACTGCATCTGACATGCAGGTAAATAAACTCAATGAAGTTTATTTAAAATTGAATACTTGTGCAATCTATTCAATATTAATTTCCACCATAAAGTAATTATATGCCTATTTGTTTTAAACAAGCAAGTAATGATAATACTGCACATGACATTGGAATGTAGCCTGGTGAGGGTGGAGCACAACCTACAGATGAAGGTCATGGTGTGCATCTCGGTACTAGATGTATTCATGTGCTATACAAAATGTTGTATGGATTAATACAACTAAACATCTTTAATTGCAATTGGTGTATTAATTAATGTAACCTTTCATGTTTCAACTTTAGAGCATGTAGAGTGTGATCAACATGTTGAGCATGATTAGGCTAGACAAGATCAGGAACATGATGTGGCCCCATAAGGTAAAGAGGACCAATGTAATGTTCTTTTAAACATATTTAATTGCAATTGTGTATTAATTAATGTAACATTTTGTGTTTCAAATCCAGAGGATTTAGAGGGTGTTCAGCATGTTGAGCATGAGGCTATAAGATAAGACCAGGAACATGATGTGGCCCCATCAGGTAAAGAGCACCACTCTAATGTTCTTTTAATTAATGAAATACTTGTAACAATAATAATAAAACATGTCAATTTAACATTTCTTTGTTATTGCAACAGGCCCCCCTTGCAGCAAGCTCATGTTGTGAGTACATGACTAGGCATACATTAAGATCATGAGCAGAGGGTAGAACAACTAAAGGGGGGACAGATGATTTAGAAAATGATACTCCAATTCTTCTTTTTTAGCTACAAAAAAGAAACAAAAAAAAAGTGATTGTAATCATATTATGACAACCATATTTTTGATAATATGTAAAAACTGAAAGAATGAATGTTATATGTTAATGAATGAATGTGAATATGTTAGTGAAGGAATGATATATGTTAATGAATGAATGTTATATGTTATTAATGGATGAATGAATGATTAATGTTATATGATCAAGTATGGGGAATTGAGAGTGATGTGAGGGGGGGGGGGGAGGGCCAAATGAGCTTCCACCATCACGTGGTTGGCCCTGTTAAGTAGAGAATATTAAACTATTTTTCAAACAAAGAGAAGCTCAATAAGGTAATGCAGTTTTCAACATTTCATTATGCTACACTTTTAAGCTTATGTGATTTTCATTAGTTCTCTTTGCTTCAATATGTTACCCTTTGTACTTATTTTACCTTTTAACACATCTCATATGTTACCCTAGGTGATAGCTTTTGTAGGGGAAACTATCCATAGATGGATCCTACGTCTGGGGATATACAAGTTTGGATTAGATAAACTTGGGATGTACTCATGTAGTGCAAAAACAAAAGAGAAGAGCCCAACCATTTCAACACAAGAATTGGCTTGAGACTGGTACATGGTTTGAACTAGGTCTGGGTATGAGGGGTCTAGGAGAGAGCCCTGTAACACAGCTAGTATTAAATCATTAAACATATAGATATTGTAATTATGTGGTTAATGCTAAAATCATCCACAATTCACTATGTGATGAGTAGTTAGTGATGATGTCATGCCATTGTTTGGTAGGTTATTGATTCTATAGTTGCTCCCAATAATCATCTCTAGTTTCTTACATGCCATTTGATCCATATGAGGGGCACCTTTCAATCTGGGTAGCAATTTTATAGATGATTCTCTTATTTAGTGACCAATGGAAGAAGTGAGTGGATGGATTGCTCCTAGTAATCACCTGTCATGTGCTTCATGCACTGATGATAAAATAATTTCATTGAATAGAATTAATACATTTATGTATTATATATTGCTTGTTTGGTTTTTGGTTTGGGTTTAACTGTTATTTTTATTCGCCCGAGTATCATATGAGAAAGCACGCACATATTTTGCTAGAGATCCATCACAAAAGTGACCTTCTCTCTCTCTCTCTCTCACACACACACACACACTCACTTTCTCACTCTCACACACACACAACTGACCAAAAATAGAATGTACTATTTGGAAATCATTAGTTGTGGATTTAATTTCTATTTGAACTCAATTGTAATCAGGTGGGCTTCATACATTGCAAAAACAATACTTGTTTTGATTCATGATCTTGGTGTGTAGTTAAATGATGGCATCAGCATACTTGTATGTTGTCTTTACACTAACTTTTTCCTATAAAATGTTAAGAACATATTTTACTTTATTCCACTATGAGAGAAGAAGGTGACTATTAGATTTTTTCCCAAGGAGATCACATATTTGAAATTTTACCATAAGTCTTCCATTTTTTCATTCACACCTGTCTCAACTATTAAAAGTAATTTTGTGATTAATCCTTTCAAATTAGTAGACAATTGTTTACTTTTTGATTGGTTAATGAGGGTTTTTGTAGGGATTCCACAACCTTAAGACACAAATTTGGGTCCCTAGTTTCCATGTGTGGGTTTTCAACACTATGCCCATATGCTTTGGGACTTGCATTATTGCAGGTCATGTGAGACGTATCCAACAATTTCTGTTGCAGGTTTTACCCAAGTCTTCATTGTTGGGTCTTCTACCATTGTTCTTACAAGCTATTTACTCACTATATGTATCCAAGACCCATTGTTCACACATTTCAAATTGAAGAGATATAACATATCAGCCAAGCAGTATCTATGTCACCCCAATCATGTTTTATGTTTATATTGGCACGATACAATATATCGGGACAACAACTATCAAGCTTCATCGATAAAAACATTGTAGAAATGGCCTACATGAATGAGGAAGCACATTGTACAATATCGACATAGGCATACTGCATTCATACCAATTGACAAAAGAAATTGGGCTGTATATTTTGATTAAAAAGGAACAAATACAGAATGTAGCACCACAGGAAATGCATATTGGCATAACTCATGAAAGTTTCCTCAGCAAAATACTCATTGGCCATCGGAAGCCTAACAAGTGACAATTCTGATCTCATATACTACTCCAATGAAGATAAAAGGCTCGTATCAGGGACACATTCTTTTTGTTCTACAGATGGGTTATTCAAGAAAATAAAAGATAGACTCACTTGGGATTTCGGCATTAGGTACACCGATATATTTCATCGGAGGAACACATTTATATAGGAACAACAAAAAATGGACTGCCCGATGACACATCTTACACTGATAACATTTATTCAGGAGAACATATTTCAAGTTATGCTGACATAGTGGATAAAACAAGGCACCATCGGTGAAAGTACAAGATGTTTGATTGAATAATTTTTTTAAAAAATTGTAGGGTTTCATCACAATTTCAATGAACATAGCCCAACAAACCACAAAAATTTGTGACAAGGTTGCTGTACATGCGACATAGTTTTCATCGTAATGGTAACGACAGTTTGCTCCACCTCGTTAGAAAATGGATGAACGTTTGGTGTTTTTTCGACGATTTCAAATGGGCATTCTACAATGTTTTTGTATTTTTTGCATCGATAGATGGACGAAGTTACGTTGATTTTGCAATCGACACCACCAACATTTTCTGTGGTGCTAACTGATGATGCTGGGTTGTGGTTTTCTCCACCTCATCAGAAAATGGATGAATGTTTGGTTTTTTTTGACAATTTCAAATGGGCGTTCTGCAACGTTTTGTGATTTGTTGCATCGATAGATGGATGAAGTTATGTCAATTTTGCGATAAACACTACCAACATTTTCCATGGCGCTGACTGACGATGCTGGGTCATGGTTTCGAGGTAAAAAAATTGGTCATTAAAGCGATGAAATCTAAATCAGTGTTGTGTTGGTAAGTCGACAATATTTTGTCGATATGTCACCAAACATTCGTTAGAATTTATAGTCAAATATAGTAGCGCAGCTTGTTAAAAGGAAAGATATATCTTGTTGAAGGCTAAGATGATTGGTTGATAGAGCAGATGTTGGTTTAAGACACATGGACAAATGAACTCAGTTAATCCCTGATTTGATAAGTGCTTAAGTTGTTGCAAGTTGCATAGTTTGCTTCCTGCTTGAGTTAGTCAAAGAAAAGAAGATGGAAGATAGCAGAGATGGATGGGGGATGGAAGAATAAATTGTTGGTGCTTGAGTACTGGATACTTCCTTCATATCCCAGACTACCTACATACCCTATATCCATGGGATCAAAGCACTATACGACAATGATGAGACATGATGATATGTAGTTATGGGTGTTTATTGATAATGTGGGAGATAGATGATGGGAGAAGAAAGTAAGATAAAGGAAGATGAGGATGATCAGAAGAAGGAAGGATGGCAGATGAAAGAGGGGTATCACCTTGTGCCTAAATTTGGGTACCTCCTTCGTACTCCAGATTGCCTACATACCCATGTCCATGTGATCAAGGCACTTAACGATAGAGATGCGATGTAGTTCTAATTTATTATGGGATGGTGATGGGGTTGGTTGATGTGATTTGGATATGAAGACAATGTGGTTTGGTTTGATTGGATTCATTTTGATCGGTTTGATGTGATGGATTGCACAAGGCTGATTGATTTTATTGCTGGAATTTTTTTGTTGGCTATTTGATTTTTTTGTACTTTTTTCAGGACACTTTATGATTTTCTGGCTATTTGATTTTGTTGGATTTGTCCATGACATTTTATGGTTTTTTTCTTTTTCAGGATGTTTTCTAATTTTTTTGGATTTTTTTAGGACTTTTTATGATTTTTTTTAATTTTATCAGGACTTTTTCTAATTTTTTAGGTCTTTTTATGATTTTTTTTTTGGGATTATTTCAAGACTTTTTCTATTTTTTAGGACTTTTTTACGATTTTTTGGATTTTTCAAGACTTTTTTACATTTTTCCATGATGCTACAAAGTGTCCACCCGAAATTGAAGCACAAGAAAGTGCCCCCAGTATGGGAAGAATTTTGGTTATGGGCAAAGGGCATGGGAATTTGTTATGGACTGGGATGGCCATAGTTGACTCAATGTATGTGAACCTGTGGCAATAAATGATATATTAACTCCAACAATTTCCAAGCCATGATAGTAGTAAGGCACTGAGACGATAAAAGGGGTGAACATTTTGGCTCTAGATGGATGGGGTTACAATGGAATGGATGGAGTGATATAGTGGGATGGGTGCTAAATAGGTAACTAAGTAGATGGTGAAGGCTGGCTCTACACATAGTCCCTGTTTGCCAGTTTTTCACTATGGTACTTATCAAAGGCGCTTGTTTGCCAACTTTTCACCATTGGACGATAACCCAAAGTGCCACCAAAGTGGTTTTCACTATTGGATTGATTTTTATTTATTTATTTATTTATTTATTTATTTATATATAATTTTATTTATAATTTTTTTATTTTTTATTTTTTTATTTATACTTTTTTTGTTTTTTTGTATTTTTTTCTGATAGGGGATGCAAAGATCAAGGATAAAACATTTTAAGATGAACATTATTGAGTGGTTCATCTAGAGGGATGCCTTTAGGCATGGCAAGAGTGTAAGCTCCAGACCCAAACACATATGTAATCACAAAGGGCCCTAACCAATTTGGTTCAAATTTGCCCTGTTTCTCTTGTTGCTGATGGTTTCTCTAATTCTCTTTTAGGACTAGGTCGCCCACCTGGAACCTTCTTTCTTTTATCTTCTTGTTATAGCTATGGCAAAGACAATTTTGGTAAACCTCTAGATGATTGAGTGTTATGATTCATCATTCATCCAATAGCTCTAACTCATTAAGTCGGGCTTCTCTATACTCTTCATCGGAGATAATGTGCTGGAGCGAGACTCGCAATGAGGGGATCTTAACCTTGATAGGAAGGATGGCATCAGTACCATAAACAAGGGCATAGGGAGTAGTACCAGTAGGAGTTCTGACACTTGTGTGGTAAGCCCATAATGCAGGATTCAGTTGGAGGTGCCAATCATGACCAACCTCATTGACTGTCTTCTTGAGGATTTTTGTGATGGTCTTATTAAAGGACTGAGCTTGGCCATTACTCTAAGGATAGTAGGGTGTGGAAAGTCTATGTTGGCTATGAAATTTTTTGTATAAATCATGGACCTCCTATTTTTTAAATGGGCGCCCATTGTCAGTAATTATGGTTTGTGGGACGCCATATCAAAAAATGATATAATGAAGAATAAACTTGGAGATCTATTTATCGGTAATGTAGGTCATGGGTATGGCTTCCACCCACTTGGTAAAGTACTCTGTAGCAGTAATAATAAACTTGTGGCCATTAGAGGAGGATGGATGGATCTTCCCTATGAGGTCAAGTCCCCATTACAAAAATGGCCAAGGAGCTATAAGAGGTTAAAGTTCATGTGTTGGGGTGTGTATTAGGTCTCCATTCTTCTTACATTGAATACATCTTTTGGTAAATTGTTGGGCATCTTGCTCTGTGCTAGGCCAATAGTATCCCACTCTAAGAAGTTTTTTGACAAGACTATGACTGGCAGAATGCGATCCACAGACACCCTCGTGTACCTCTTGTAAAGCAACGTTAGGCTCTCTCGAGTCAAGACACCTAGGGAGGATACCATTGAGACTCTTACGGTAAAGGGTTTTACCAAGGATAGTATAGTAGGAAGTTTAGAGAAGGAAGGTTTTATGTTGGGTGTTGGAAAGTTGAACAGGAAAAATACCATTGCTTAGATACTCATAAATGTCTTGGTACCAAGGGGAGTTGGGACAAACAATTTCACAGATAAGCTCTGATTGCGATACTTTAAAGGCTAGTATTAGGAGTTGCTCAACTAAGAATTCACACCTTTGCATGTTGGCGAGCATATCTAGAAGAGAACCAATGGTTGCCATAGCATCAACTACATTATTGTTGATCCTGGGAATCTGCTCAAATGTGATCTTGGAGAAATAGTTCCTAAAGTCATCAACCATTAGCTTGTAAGGGAGAAGCTTCTCATATTTTAGTTGATATTCTTCTTGGACTTGCTTGATTACTAGTTGAGAATCTCCAAATACTTGTAGCTCTTTTATATCCCATTGGACAACCATACGTAAGCCTGTGATCAAGGCTTCGTACTCTGCTATGTTATTCATGCAAGGAAAGGTGATTCTATAAAATTTTGGAATATAATCACCCTGAGGGGTGATAAAAAGGATTCCAGCTCTAGATCCATGTTGAATGTAGGAACTGTCAAAGTATAATTGCAACATTTCAGAAGAAGAAACTGAATATTTCTTCATCAAGAAAAGTAGAATGGATAGGTTGGGTGTCTATTATCAATGCTTCTGCTAGTTGATTAGCTATGACCTGTCCTTTGATAACTTTTCAGTCAACATATTGAATGTCAAACTCACTGAGGACCATCACCCATTTTGTTATCATTCTTGTAAGTGCTACTTTAGAAAGGAGATATTTAAGTGGGTCAAATCTAGAGATGATCTTTGTTGACTGATTCAACATGTAATGTCACAATTTTTGAGAGGCAAACACCACAAGCAAGCATGTTTTTTCCATAGTTGTATAGTTGAGCTCACAACCCACTAGAGTCCCATTGATGTAATAAATGGCATGTTTTTTTTCAGTGTCATCATTCATTCTGAGCCAATAGAGCACCTAGGGTAACTGCCATTGAAGAAGTGTACAAGAGAAAAGGTTGATCGAAGACAGGTGGCACCAACACCAGTGGTGTTGCTAGGTATTCTTTTATTTGATCAAAGGCTTGTTGACATTTATCATCCCACTTAAGGGTCTCTCCCTTCCATAGCAAGTGATGAAAAGGATTGTATTTGTTAGCGAGCTGTGCAATGAACTTGTGGATAGACTGTAAGTGACCTTGAAGGCTATGGAGTTGTTTCATATTTGACGGAGGAGGCATGGTGACTATAGATTTTACCTTAGCAGGATCAACTTTAATGCCTCTTTTAGAGACCAGATGTAGCCCAATAATTTCCCAGAAGTTACACCAAAAATACATTTCTTTGGATTCAATCTCACTTGATATTTTTCCAACCTATCAAAAATTTGTTTCAATACTTGTAGATGTCCTTCTCTTGTTTTGTATTTTCCCAAGATGTCATCAACATTGTCTTCCATAATGGTATGGAAAAGATCATGGAAGATAACAGTCATGGCTCTCTGATAGGTGGCACCTGCATTCTTGAGACCAAAAGGCATTATAACCCAACAATAAGTGCCCCAAGGATAGATGAAAGAGGTTTTATGTTGGTCCTCTTCTGCGATCCTAATCTGATTATATCCAAAGAATACATCCATCAAAGAAAGCATTTCATGCCTTGCTCTGAGATCAACAATTGTGTCAATGCTTGGTAATGGAAAGTCATCTTTGGGACAAGCCCTATTTAAATATCTAAAATAATTGTAGTAGTGGATCCACCCATCAGGCTTTGCGATGGGCACTAGATTGTAAACCCACTTAGGATAATCAATGGGATTAATGAACTTGGCATCCAAGAGCTTCTAAATTTCTACTTTGACTAGGAGTGCAATTTGGGGATGCATTTTTCTCAGCTTTTGTTTGGCTGATTTGGCATTTCAGTATACTTCAAGATGATGCACTACAAGTGAGGGGTCTAGACCTAGCATGTTTGCATAGGTCCAGGAGAAGTTGATTGCTCTTTTTATGAAAAATTCCATGAAATTAACATTTTCTTCATCTGACAATGACACTGCTAAAAATGTGTTCTTTGGATTCTCCGTTGTACCCAAATTGATTTCCTTAGAATCTTTTACCAATAGGGATGACCACTCTTGATGTGCTATGGTCAAAGGAAGGTCAAATCCTCCATCCTCAAGTGCCTCAGAGAGGTTGTCACCTTTCGATATGTCCTTTATTTTTACTTTTTCCTAGTCAAAAGGCACCTTACAGTTTTCACCTAGTGACCTTTTTTTATTTTATTTATTTCACTTTTGTGACTAGAGGATTTGACGCTTCCACTAAAATATGCCAACTAAGGGAGATCATTTATGAATCCCACTTTGTGGCCTCCCAAAGGTAAACCTTTCCTTAACCCCATAAATTCTTCTATGGCCTCATTGTTTTGAAATACGTCTAAGACCGGTGCCCCCTATTGGTCCCAATCAATTAGGCTAGGGTAGACAAGTTGAAGGTCAGAGAGTGTGCATGATGAGGAAGATGAGAGCATGAAAATAGAAGCTTCTTGGAATAATTCGGTGATGTGGAAAGAAGAGTCATCAATGGTATCCTGATTGGTGGCCTCTTACATGGGAAAGGCCTTGGCTACTTCATAGAGGATAAGATTAATGTCTGTGGAAGGTGGACCCTCCTTTCTGTACCCTATACCTTGCCTATTATACTTCTTAGTAACAATAATAGGTTCCAGAGGGCCTTGTTCTTTCAATCCTAGTCCTCCTTTACCTTTATAGCCCATGTTCTTTATAATCCTGAATCTACTATTGTATCATTCCACTTCTAGAGAAACTTGATCATTTTCATCATAGAAAACCTAAGATGAAATCTCACTATCAACATCTTCATCATCAACTAGTCCTGATTGGATAAACACAGTTGGAGGCATGGTGATAGTCGATTTAGATGAAGTGGCTTTGAAGATAGGTAGTTTACCATATGAATTGGGAGACAATGGCATGGCTCCTACACAACAAGATTCCTACAAACTATACTCACCAAGTCCTCCTTTGATTTCAATATTGGAAATAGATTTACTAGTGGATGGCTTGGTCAGGTCAGATGGATGGGCCTTAGTATTGCTGGGTATATGATTGGGGTTCTGATAGGTGGCTTAGAAGGCTTGATATTATTCAAATGCATTGGGATCTACAGGGATTGTGATTTCCTCACCATTATATGGGAATTTTAAGCATTGATTATATGTAGATGGTACTGCCTTTAGAGAATGTATCCAAGGATGGCTGAGGATAATATTATAGGGCAACTCAACATCTAGGACTTTGAATTTAGTAGAAGTAGTGATAGGACCAACCCTTACAGGTAGTGAGATGATCCCTTCTGAATCTCTCTCTCCATCATCATAAGCCTTGATGGTTATGCTTTTGGAAGTGTCAATACTATCCTTAGAGTATCCCAATAGTCTTACTAACTTCAAAGAACATATGTTTAGTCCAGCCCAACCATCTACTAGTACCTATTTGACATGGCATTGGTTGATAAATACTTTGATATGGAGGGCATCATGATGGGATGGATCAAATGATGTAAGATCTTGATCAGAGAAAGTCAAGTGATGGGGGGATGCAATACTTGCCATCATAGCTTGGAATTGTATCATATCTATATCATTTGGTACAGAGGACTCTTGGAGGGCTTTATCCAGGATGGCTTTATGAGTGGGTGATATACGTAACAACTCTAGGATAGAAATATGGGCATGGGTTTTGTCAAGGAGCTCAAGAATATTGTAGCTAGGATTAGGATGAATGGCAGGTGGGGGTGCACCTTGAATGGTCACACGGTTGTGATGAGTAGTGACAACACAGTCAGCTGCTCTTCCTCTTATGGTAATAGTGAAGACTTGGGATTGCTCAATACGACCGATGGTGGACTCATATGTATAATTGATATTCTTCCTAGTATTGGAGTCACTTGCTTTATCATGGGAAGGGAGTGGATTCTTCTAAGAATCAAGGTCATAGTTGTATGTTTGCAGTGGTGCTGTAACATTAACAAGTCCTTGATCAATGAGGTTTTCAATCATGTGTTCAAGTTTCATACAACTAGTGGTATTGTGCCCCTTTACCCTGTGATATTTACAATACTCTTTATCTTTATAGCAGTTTGGTTTGAATAGTGGCTCTTCATTTGGTTTGACTTTAGGTAAAGTGATGGTTCTTGATTGTACTAGCTTCCTAAGAACAACCTCAATTGGTTCTCCCAATGGGGTGAATTTGCATCTTGGTGGTAGTTTTTCTTTCATTTGGTCATGGGGAACAAAAGGTGGTGCACTAGGTGTTGGTTGGACATGGGAAGGTGCTTGTACAGTTTGTACGTTCTTTGCATCTACAACTCCATCATTTACAACATTGTATTCTTATTCTAGAAACAAGATTTGTCGTTAGAGGATTGTGGATTATCCTTGTTTTCTTTAAAGATTTTGATAAGGCCCTTTACGATTAATTCTTTTTCAATGTTGCTTCCTTTGGATATAATCTCATCAAAGGAAGTTACACTATGCATTTGTAGTTGGAAAGACAACTCAGGATTGAGGTTTTGGACAAAGATGTCCACTTGCTGCTTTTCAGGCATATGCCAAGAGAGTTTACTGGCCATGTTTCTCCATCACTGAATAAAGGATGAAAAGGTTTCACTATTTTGTTGTTTATTATTAACAAGATTGTTCATGGCGATTTCATGTTTTATCTTAAATGCAAAATGAGACACAAATTTGTATGCCAGTTCTTTAAAAGTTTTGATGCCCAGAGACAAGTGAGAAAACCATTCCATGGCCTATCCCCCTAGACTTCGAGGGAAGAGTCATAAAAGATATGTGTCATTATAGGCCACATCAAGGCAGGTGACATAGAATGTTCAAAGGTGATCGTTTGGGTCTCCTTTCCCCTTATATTTATCGAATTGTGGTATTACAAAGTGTAGGGAAAATGGTATCATTTGTAATGATTTGTCGAAGGGGTATGGGCATACCTCCTCAAAGGAAAATGTTTTCTTATTTTGTCCCATGCTCATGTCTATCATTCATTGTTCCATTTGATGGAATCATTGTTCATAATTGGATAGAAGTGATTGTTGTGATGGATCATATGATGGACCGTATGTACTTTGAGGTTGGGTAAAAGTGTTTTGGGTATACTACCAAGTGGAGGGTGTGGATATGAATTTGGCATTGGGTTGATGTTGGCAAGAGACACTATATGGATTCATGGTTGTTGTCATTGATGGCAACAAAGGTCATCCCTCATATCTGCAAGTCATGGTGTGCCTCTACCGGAAGTCAGGATGAAGAACTGTTGTGGTCCGGTGAACAAGAACAGAGCATGTGGCAAGGTCCGACAGATTGGTCCGGACCTCTCAGAGGAAGTGTCTTGGTGTAGTGTGGATTTGGGGAAGTCAAGAGGACTACCTTGAGTAGTATATTCCAAGGATTTAGCCTCCGGTGATGGACAAAGAAAAAGATATGAATAGATGAGTACCAGATTCCTGAAAGACAATGAGAACAGAAGGAAGAACTGACTGACAGAGCATCAGAATCTTTTCCGGATATGTTACTGTTGATTGTAAAGGTTGTGAAGGCATGAATCATGTTTGGCCAACATGATTAATGATATCTACAAATATATGCTTGATCCGCATTGCTTGGTGAGCAAGGATTCAGCCGACAGAACAGAGTGTGTGAGAAACTAGACTGTTCCGGATGCCGACTAGAAAAGTGATGAAATTACTTGTGCGGATATATATAGAGGATGGATTTAGTTGTGAAAGATGTGATTGTGTGATAATGTATGCAAATAAGTACAGATCAGAGCAGAAGTAGTAAGAAAGATCCGGTATGTGAAAAGATAGCAAAATAAAGAACAGAGGAAAGATGAAGTGCAGCAGATCAGTGTACTGAGCCTAACCGGAACTGAACCCTAGCATATGTAGGTGCTTCCAATCAGTTCAAGTATTGTATAACATTCTTTGTAGACAGTGTGTCTCCTTGTAGGCAGTGGGCCTCTTTGTGAGCAGTGTGCTCGGGCAGTGAGCCCTAATTGGCAAGTGCCATTTTTGTAACTCCTTATTCTTCTAACAGAGAATAATCTTTGGGTTAATCACCCCGTGGTTTTCTCCCTTAACCGGGTTTCCACGTCAAAAATACTGTGTCATGTGTTTCTCATTTCATGATAATGTTTGTTTGTTTAATTCAATGCTGCTTTGCTTAATAAGAAAGTTCAAAAGAAGAAACAATTAGGATAACTGATTCACCCCCCTCTCAGTTATCAACAATTGGTATTAGAGCAAGGTTCCTCCTAATAGAGCATAACAGCTTGAGGAAGATCTGGGAATTCAAATGGATGCATATGGTTTAAGGGAGCAACTCAAGACTACCCTTGAGGATCTTGAACAGTCAAATTCTGAAGTCAATGAATTAAAGGAAAGACTCAAACAGGCTGATGAATTCATGAGAGAACTAAAAGACAAATTAAGTCTCTCTATGAAAAAGAGAAAGGAGCTGCTCCAACAATTGGCAAGCCAAACTGAAGAAAGCAATACTAATGAAGAATTGACTGAGAAAACCAAGTTATGTGAAAATTTATCAAAAGAAGTCATTATGTTAAGACATGAAATGGAATCAGGAACTATAAATTTTACTCAAGAGATTGAAGAAAAAAGAAAAGCTGAAGACAATCTAAGACAATCTCTTAAAGAGAAATCAGAAGAATGCCACCAGATGGACAGGATTATCAGACATCTTGAATCTAATCTTGAAGATGCCAAAGATAATGAAGAAAAACTTGAGAATCAAATTGTCTCTCTCAAAAGAGATCTTCAAACAGCAAATGAATATAAAGATAAATTCAAGATAAGTTCTGCCCAACTTGAAGTACTTCTTGCAAGTCAAAAGAAGACAGATGACAAGTACAGTTTGGGATATGAGAAAGGAGAAAGCTCCGAATCCAGTCAAAAGAATTTTGGATTAGAAAATCCAAGGAATAGGCCTGAAAGAGCTCCGGTAAGACAGCCTAATGCTCAAAGATATCCATCTTTCAATGGATACTGCCACAGCTACAATCACTTTGGTCACAAAGCTAATTAGTGCAGAAAAAGAATGAATCAAACTAATCCATCCTTCTCTGGACAGTGCTTTAACTGCAAAAGGTATGGACACAAGTCTCATGAATGTAGAAATATGCAAGTAAACAAATCATTCAAAGGTAGATGCTTTACATGCAATAGAGTAGGTCATATGGCTAATCAATGCAGATCAAGAGGTTATCAGTTGAATATGCAAAGAAATGTTATTTGCCAAATCTGTAATAGGTCCGGTCATAATGCTAAAGTCTGCAGAAGCAAGAATCAGGGCAAAAGAGGTCTGGTGTATAATCAGAATCAAGACAAGGGTAAACAAAAGATGAATGCGGATGAAGTTAGGAATCAGATGAGCAAGATTTGGGTAAAGAAAAGTTTAGAGAATACAGAAACTAGATCCGCACCAGATTCTGGTGCTGATATTCCTTCCAGAAATTAAAAAGTGAGCTCTAGCTCAGGGGGAGACTCAAAGAAAATCCTATTCCCCCAGCCAATCAAGTGATGCTGGATATGACACAAGATGCGGAGTAAAGGGTTTAAAGATATAAGTCCTGAGATGATCCAGACAAGATTTCAGAGGTCCGCATGAAGATGTAAAGAAGTTGTGATCGATCAAGTAAGACCTGTTCCGGGAGATGCTCTGGAATGACAGAGGACTACAAAAGGGTCCGGAGAGATCCGGAAGTACGTTATTTTACTCTGCGGACTGGATAGAATGTTTGGGATGTTCTTGTAATGTGTCACCTCGATTTATTCATGATTGAAAAATCTGCATGATGTTCATAGATCAGGACTGATCCGGGATACTCCAAGCTATTTGGATAAGGCAACCCAGAATAATATAGGTGGAGCATTTATTGCAAACAGATATTAGGGTTTGCAAAATGATATAAGGGATTTCTCAATAATCACTTCATCATTCCACACCCAAGAAGAAGCAAAAAGCAGAGCTCTACGACAAAATTCATCAAGTTCACTGAAGATCACTTACAGAAGTTACTACATACAGAAATCAATCCAAATAACCGAAGGCGCATAAGGTATTTTTCATTTTCAATATCTCCCTGCAAATCTTTGAAAAATGGCTACTCTGAATATAGTTAAGATCTCTGATAGACCTCGTCCCACATTCAAGAAACATCCTTACAAATCCTTGGAGGTAGATCCACTAGGAGCCTTCTCTAGTGTTCCACATGGTGTATTGCATATGGAAGACATTAGGGTTTACATCCATGCAAATTTTGAAGACTTTGGAGAATCAAAACTGATGGATATCTATCACAAACAATTGATAGATGACTCCTTCGAGATCAAACCTCAGTACAAAGCCATCCGGGACAAACACTTTGCACAGTGCATTCATTTCCCCTATTTTGAAGAAGATGAATGGGTCCGGTATGTACTAAGTAGAGTACATGACAACTTCCTATGGTTGAACAAGCCCTTCAAGATCACCAAAGATGCAATTAGGGTTGTAACCAGTCTGCACTCATCCGGTGGATTACTTGTTCTCAAGTCTGTCAAAAATCAGACAGTTAGTGATGCAACCGGATCCAAGTTTGACAAGAGAGCTATGACAGTTGATGACATCACTGAACCAGATGTCAAATTTGCATCTGTGATAATTGGTTACAAAATCTATCACTCCAGTAGGGAAAATTCAGTACCGGGAACTGTAATCTACACAGCTTATCAAATGTTAAAGGAGAATGCAGACTATGACTTGTGTGAGCTTCTTGTAAACCAACTTTTTGAAAATCTGCAGAAGATTAAGAAGGACAAGAAAAACTCCTTCAAGTATGGCAATCTGATCCTTTGTCTCTTCTTTTACTACATGAATGAGCTTCCCGGATCCAGTGGATGAATATGGCAGAATGGCAGACCGGTTGCCATCCAAATCAGAGACTATTTGCATGGACTTGGGGATGCTAAAGCAAGAAATACAGCTCTATGGGGATATTTCAAGAACTTCCAAAGCATGATGCATGCAAGAGAAAGAATACCCCAATCCCTTGTTGAAAAGTACAAAGACACAGTATGCTTCATGGTAGAAACAGATCAGTGTCTAATGGAGGCAGTAGAACCAAGAACTATATGGATCATGCCCATGGGGTATGAAGTGGATGAACAAATAGTGGAGCTGCATGTTCAACACATGCTAAGTCAGCCCAAAGATCCAAAGGCAGAAAAGTTTGGAACCTTTGAGGAGCCGAGTGTAAAGATACATGTAGAACTCAGGGAACCTGAGATAAAGAGGAAGGTGAGAAAAGAAGTTGAGCATATTGCTCAAGGCCTAGGCATCTCAAAAGAGGCACTTGATGCCAGCCGGGAAAAGAGAAGAAAATCTGAGGAAGAAAAGAAAGAGGCAGAAAAGAAAAGCAAGAAAAGTGCTCCGGTGGAATCCTCAACCTGGACCAGATCATCTAAAGGATCCACACCTATCAAAACCAAAAGCTCAAAACCGGAAGTCCAGGGATCCGGTAAGAGATCCAAGACAAAAGCCTCAAGAGCTTATCAAAGCCAAAAGGATGAAGAAGAAATTGAGTCAGATGAGGGAGTAAAAGAAATAAAGAAACAGAAAAAGAAAGGATCCGGTAAACCCTCTTCTGGCTGAGACAAGGAAGAAATGACAGAAGAATTTTCTGAAAAGCCCACCCTGTCTCTAGACAGTGTAGTCAAATCAGTCACTGTGGATGGGAACCTTCAACCGGTGGCTGAATTCTATGATGACTACAATGAGGCAGATCAAAAGATCCTGCAGGAAGCTATAATAAGGTACTTGAACATCTACAATAAAGCTTTTATTGAGATTATCTCTGAAATCCCAAAGAGCCTAGAGATGGAATTAGAAATAAGAAAGAACAATGCCATGGCAAAAGACCTTGAGATCAGGGAACAGATAGCTATTCAGCTATATCCTTCAATTGATCACAAAACAATGAACATGATATTCAAGGACTGCAAGGATGAATTCAGAAGCAAAGCAAGGATGAATCAGCTTATGCTTGGTGAGACTGACAAAGTAGCCAAGGACACTGAAGAGATCCTTCGGAATACATTCAAAAGGTTCAACATTCCTATTACAGAGGACTTAGGTGCAGAAACAGCTGCATCATCTGCTTCGGAAGAAGTGCCACTTGAACAGACTAACATCTCTTCTCCAGCTTCTCCTACAGTCTCTGGATCCCAAGAAGTAGAGAAATTACAGGAGAAAGAAGCAGCAGAAAAAGAAAAAGAGGTTGACAGCACCAAGGATACAGAGAAAGAGAAGAATCCAATAGAGAAAACCACAACTGTAAGTGGTAAGAATGTGGAAGGAGATAAGACTCCTAAGGACAAAACTGTAGAAGAAAAGAAACATCTGTCTCCGGTAAGAGACACTGCACAAACTGTCCAAAAGTTTCTAAGCCAAGAAACTTTAGAGATTGATGAACCGGAGCTTCTAAAAGGCCCATTCGACTTTGACTCTCTCTCTCCAATACAGACAATGAAGATAGCTTCATTTGCAAATGCCAAGGCAAATGAAAAACTCCTAAAGTCTCATATGGAAGACTGTGAGTTGATAGAGGCTGCTTCCGGAGTGCTTGTAAAGATTGTGCCATCAATCCAGATAGATCCGACAGCCTCCTCTTCCGGTAATCTCAAAACCTTAGTCAGCAGTGTTGATACACATTTTGATTCTCTAGAAAAATCAGCTGAAGAAAAGGTCCGGAAGGAATTTTTGGATAAAAGATTTTCAGAAGTATTAGGATTAATCTCTAACGATAGGAGAAATATGAGTATTGGAATAAAGAGCTTAGAAAATGCTCTTAAGGATGGCGGTGATATTTACAAATTTTGTATCTCCTGGTCAAAGGCAACAGTAGAAATAGATAAGAAAATAAAAGTGGAACAGGACAAACTACAAAGTTTGTCTCAAAGTTTTGATCCTCTCTCTTCCATAGTAAATCAAGAATGTCAAACTATTGCAATCACAAATGCAATAAAGAACTTTGAGAAGGAAAGGAAGAATATCACTAACCGGATGGGAGAACTTAGAAGGATTATAATCCCTAAGTTAGAAACTATGCATGAGGCCATCAGTGATGCTCAAACTACCGCCCAAACAAATGATCCGACAGATCTCAAGAGGGTAGAAGCTTTTGCATTTTTGTTGAGTGGTCACATTTCAATTTTGGATAGAATGAAGCAAAGTTGGGCTACAGAACTGATCCAACTGAAGACATCTTTTGCAGACATTCTTCAGTTTATGTGAGTATGTAAATATGTGGCTATGTATAGAAAATTTTTGAAAATTTTGGTGTGCGGACCCTACCCTTTGCCATTGATGTCAAAGGGGGAGTGAGGAGCAGTGAAAAATGAGGAATCCAACTAAGGGGGAGTTCTAGAAATTGTATAATAAAGATAGAGCATCAGCAAAGGGGGAGCATAGTATAAACACTTAGTCATTTTTCACTAAGTATTGCCATCAATGCCAAAGGGGGAGATTGTTGGCAAGAGACACTATATGGATTCATGGTTGTTGTCATTGATGGCAACAAAGGTCATCCCACATATCCGCAAGTCATGGTGTGCCTCTACCGGAAGTCAGGATGAAGAACTGTTGTGGTTCGGTGAACAAGAACAGAGCATGTGGCAAGGTCCGACAGATTGGTCCGGACCTCTCAGAGGAAGTGTCTTGGTGTAGTGCGGATTTGGGGAAGTCAAGAGGACTACCTTGAGTAGTATATTCCAAGGATTTAACCTCCGGTGATGGACAAAGAAAAAGATATGAATAGCTGAGTACCGGATTCCTGAAAGACAATGAGAACAGAAGGAAGAACTGACTGACAAAGCATCAGAATCTTTTCCGGATATGTTACTGTTGATTGTAAAGGTTGTGAAGGCATGAATCATGTTTGGCCAACATGACTAATGACTACAAATATATGCTTGATCCGCATTGCTTGGTGAGCAAGGATTCAGCCGACAGAACAGAGTGTGTGAGAAACTAGACTGTTCCGGATGCCGACTAGAAAAGTGATGAAATTACTTGTGCAGATATATATAGAGGATGGATTTAGTTGTGAAAGATGTGATTGTGTGATAATGTATGTAAATAAGTACAAATCAGAGCAGAAGTAGTAAGAAAGATCCGGTATGTGAAAAGATAGCAGAATAAAGAACAGAGGAAAGATGAAGTGCAGCAGATCAGTGTACTGAGCCTAACCGGAACTGAACCCTAGCATATGTAGGTGCTTCCAATCAGTTCAAGTATTGTATAACATTCTTTGTAGACAGTGTGTCTCCTTGTAGGCAGTGGGCCTCTTTGTGAGTAGTGTGCTCGGGCAGTGAGCCCTAATTGACAAGTGCCATTTTTGTAACTCCTTATTCTTCTAACAGAGAATAATCTTTGGGTTAATCACCCCATGGTTTTCTCCCTTAACCGGTTTTCCACGTCAAAAATACTGTGTCATGTGTTTCTCATTTCATGATAATGTTTTTTTGTTTAATTCAATGTTGCTTTGCTTAATAAGAAAGTTCAAAAGAAGAAACAATTAGGATAACTGATTCACCCCCCCTGTTATCAACAGTTGATAGTATATGTAGGCATCGCATGTGAGCCAAAGGTGGTGTTGGTATAGGATGGGGATTGTGTGGAAGTCAATGGAACTTGGGAGATGGGTGGCAAAGTGACATAATGTGGTTGTTGTCCAAGAGACAGTAGTTGATTAGCATATGAGATGTTAGAGTGTGCATTTGATGTGATAGGCTAATCTATAAGGGACATGTTTGGATTAGATGTGACATGTGGGGTCTGAATTGGTTGACTAGGTGGTATAGTGAGATGTGAGGTCTGAATTGGTTGACTAGGTGGTATAGTGGTATGCAAAGAGGTATTAGGTATTCGAGATGGCCTGACATGCAACACATTTTAGACACAGGTGGGGCTTGAGTGACTTGAGTGGAAATGACATTCTTAGAGGTAGATGGAACTGGGACTGACACCTGAATGGAAGACCTGAGGTTAATAATGGCTCCATGGATGCAGTGACATGTGACACACTAGGTCTCATAAGTGAGGATGATGTTTGGGGTGTATGAGTGGGTTGGTTGGACAAGGATGGTGCAGAAGGTATGGTGGACTTGGTAGACATAGTGGCAATAGCTGCAGGGTTTTCTATAGTAACATTGGTAGGGTCTCCTTTACAGATTGTGGACACATCAAAGTTGCTAGGTAGTTTGACTCCAGCTTGGATCAATTGTAAAAGGATTTTTTCTTGGTTTGCTTTTATTATTTCATTTGCATGTCATAGAGATTTGGGGTCTTGTAGATCTTCTTGATCATCTGATGAATCATCATGGACATGTAGAGATTGTAGTATCAATGTAGAAGATGAGGGCTCAAAATGTTGTTGTTGGACTGATATTGATGAGGATGATGGTCCAATAGTATAACCCTCAGGTACAAAGACATTGGGAGGCATGCCAGTTGTAAATTGTGAAGCATCTTTAAGGGGAGTGGATTGAAACTATTTAAGGTTAGCTTCCATGGCTGCTTTATACTTACTTTTGGTTTGAGGCACAGTATTTGGACTTATGCAATAAATCTGAGACTCCTAGATGGATTGATGTTTGGATAGGATGATTTGTTGGCTTGTTGATTTGAATAGATTGATTGGGTATGGTTGGTGATTTGATTTTGGCTTAGTCAAGGATTTGATTGATTGTCTGATTGATGGGCTAATAGTCAAGGATGGTTGATGATGTTAGGATGACCAAAGCCAAAGGATAAAAGATCTAATTTGGTTTGATTATTTGGATGATTGATTTTGGGGTCTCGAAAGGATATAGGGCATAAATTGTTGAGGGAAGATATGACCAAGGCCAAGTAGGATGGTATACTGATTGATTGATGTTTGGAAGCCAGGGAAATGATCAGAAAATAGGGTTTGATGTTCAACAAATTGATGGAAATCTGAAACTAACCAAAGGTGACAGAGAAGGGACCAAATACGACTAGCAATAATCCATTAGCGACCAAGGATAATCGAGAGGTGATTGCATAATGACTAAAGGTGACTTGTTGTTGTTCAGATGCGACAGAGAGAGGCTCAAATGTGACTGTGAGGTGTGACAGAAGGAAAATGATAGCATAAATAGAAGCGAGCTACTGTGGTTTAGATGCGACTAGCTAAGGGCCAAATGCAAGGAGATATTGTTCATATGCAATAGAGAATGGCTCAAATGTGACTGTGAGGTGTGACAAAAGGAAAATGACATCATAACTAGAAGTGAGCTATTGTGGTTCAGATGCAACTAGCTAAGGGCCAAATGTGAGGAGTTGTTGTTCATATGTGACTGGCTGATGGTCAAATGCGTTAGACTATTTTTCAAAGGCAACATATTATTCAAATGTGATAGGCTATTGCTCATATGTGATTAGTTGTGACAGAGTTTTGATTTTTGGTGTGATTGGTTTGATTTTTATCATTTTTGTGATAAGAAAACATGATGACAAACACTCACACTCAAAACATGTGCAAACATTACAACCTATGGCTATGCAAGGACTGTATCTATTGAGTTCCCACTTGGATTTCTCTAGCTGCACCTACTTATAGAGGATGGCCTAGAAGTCTAGTAGCACTGGCTCCCCCTTGCTTTGAACTCACTTCTTAGGCATACCAAACTTCAAATTTCTAAAGATCTGAGGACCTCCATAAATTTTTCATCTCTACCATAAGTTGTGAGATTGTGGGACGGCTCTAGAAGTCTATCTTCTAACCTCATTGCCAGTAGATAGAGGGATTTTGGCTACTAAACAAGGTTTTTAGTAAGGGCTTCCATTTGGGTGGCCATATGTGCAGTGACTCACTCTGATAAGGAGGCCCCCTAGTCTGCAGAGGTTACCTGCAGGGTTTCACGCACCATAAGGTACTATGGGGAACATTCATCAGTATGACATAACAACACCCATTGTTTGTGACTTTTGGTTCAAACACATTATTTTGTATAGCATCTTGGAAGGGCTTGGCTTTAGCCTATTGCCTGTTGGGTCGTACCCTTCTCACAATGGGAAGGCATGCCCTCTAGAGTTAGCAACAATTTCTCTTGCACCCCAGATCCATTGGTTAGGTGGGTGGAGAGGATACTCTCATTGCTAAGTCAGGTTATACATAGACTCAAGACAAATAAACAAAGAGAGAAAGTAGGCACAAAGAAATTAGAGTTAATTTTAAACACCAAATACAAATGGGCCTATTCTAGTGATAAAAATAAATCCTTCGACCAATCGATCCTACAAAACACAAGTCAATAGTTTCTTTTCCTCAATTCTTGGATAGATAGTTTGGACAAGCTACACCGATAAAACATTAGTTTCCAAGAAAACCCTAAGTTTGCAAAGCATAAAACTAAATGTGCATGGAACTAACCAAAAGCAATCAGTTGTAATTCAAATGCACAGAAAATCTTATCGAATGCGATTACCTATTATGCAAAGGTGACATGCCATCATTCATAAGTGAGCTTATGTGGTGCATATGTGATCAACTATTGATCAAATGCGTCTGGAGCCTGTAAAACCATAAAACCCTAACACAAAAAACTCATGCATGTTTCTACATGCAAGTGATAAAACCCTAAGGAGCCTAGGAAAGAAGATTTTGCCATTTTTATGCTTGTATTTTGTAAAAATAGGGAAGATTGTAGTTTGTGATAGTGCTAAAGTAATCTCCAAATAAACCATCTTGGAGATGAGTTATAACACCTAGGGTTATCATCTAAAACAACATGCAACCTAAATACAATGATCCAAATGATGAAAAACCTGCAAAGACAACCAGATTAGCCATAAAAACCCATATTTAAACTAGATGTAGACACATGCAACCAGAAGTGACTATCTGTTAACCAAATGCAACCTTGGATCAACCAAATGTGATTTTGCCCCACTCAAATGTAACCCTCCAAGTTGCAAATGCAAATTTTTGTCGTGCAATTGTGATTTTTTGAACCAAATGTGATTTTACCCATACCTGAACTTAAAAAAACACAATTTTTAGCAATAAAAAATCAACCAGATGATTGGTCCCACCAGGTGTACCATTTTGTGATGGGTGGAAATTAACCAGATCCAACAAGAGAGATCAAATTCAACCCAAAACTCAAGAAATCAAAACCCAAAACAAAATAAAGACACGCAAATCAAAACATTTTAACCAGGGTTGTTAGATTCCTTGCTTTGTTTTTTGGGTTGCTTCTCCATGCAACCAAATAGAAGAGAGCTACCATGATTATGCAAGAGATTGATGAAAAACTAACATGCATGCAAAGATGAAATGTAGAGAGGGGATGAGATTATTATTTTTTATTGTAAACTGCAATTAACATGAGAGTCCAAAATATAGAGAGATGAAAAAGCTAAGTAGAGTGAAAATAAAAATGCATTAGGGTTTTAAATGAGGGAAAATGAGGTATTTAAACCTCACAAGGTAAGTGATCAACAGTGGGAGACAAAAGAGGAAGATCAACGGTGGAAGAAATTTGGGGAAAGTACATAAGAAATAATGAATTAAATAAATATGTTTATTTAATTCATTATGTGAGAGAGGCTAATGGTATGAAGAAATGATAATATAAATTAAATAAAAAGTGAATTTATATAATTTATATGTTGGATGAAGAAAATAAATAAAATAAGAATTTTATTTATTTGTTAGAAGAAATATATGATAATTAAATAATTTAAAATTATTTAATTGCTGATGGAGGATAGAAGAATGAAGAGGGATTAATTAAATAAATAAAATTTATTTAATTAATCATGAAGATGAGGGAGAAAATAATTAGATTTTAATTACAAGTGTGTTAGACGAGATGGTACATGCATGGTGAAAATGTGATAAATGCCTAAATGATGAAATGGGTCAATTTTGTGTGTCTATAGGTAAACCTATCGCTGATTACTCTGGGAACTCATAGAGACTTAGGAATCTTCTACAATCCTTCGCATTGAAGTAATTTTCTCTAGAAATTTATGAAAAAGACTCTAGTTTACCTTATCAACATCATCACCAACTTATTTCAGTTCAACTTATTTGTATGCTTAGCCTTTATTTCTAAAGGCCATCAAATATTCAAGGAAGAAAAAATAGATATGCACTTATTAGCTCCCCTTGACCCTTATGCCATACACCGATCAACAATGAAGTCTTCTGCACTAGGCAAAAGAAAAAATTCTTCCTTATCTCCATCATCTTGTTATGTCTTTCTTCTCCATATCTTTGTCATTTCCTTCTTCTACTGAGTTACAAATTCCTGTCTTCTTGTGCTAAATAGATGGTTTCTCATAATTACTCTTGCATAATCTTTCCTTATGCCCAAGGTTGTTACATTTGTTCAAACAACATTATATTCAAGAGGCATACCATTTCTTCTTACCTTGGTTCTACATTCAGTAGCCTTATGACCAAACTTATTGCATGCATAATAGTAGCCATAGAAGGAATTGTTGCAAGTATGGGCCCAACTGGTGTTGTCATTGATGTCAAAGATTGGATAAGCTATGTGCTGAGCATATTGAGAAAATTAGTTCTATCAAAAATAGAGAACAGTGAAGACAGTGAAGCTCTATGAAGTGAAGATCCTAGATAAGATGAAGATCAGGGAATGCACATCAAAGGGTTTGTAGATATGTGTCTAAAGATAATCCAGTCAAGATTTGAGAGGTCCGCATGAAGATTTGAAGAAGTTATGGCCACTTGAGTGAAACTAGTTCTGGTAGGTGTTCAGAGGTGACAGAGTGACACAATTAGGCCCAGTAAGATCTGGAAATGTAATATCATGTTCTGCAGATTTGATGGACTATTTAGGAAGCCAATGTGAATTGACAACTCAATTAGTTCATGGTCTAGAGGTCTGCAAGCATTTATTCTAACGTGACAGTGTTGACATAATGTGTTCTTGAGGTTTCGGATGAAGATGAGAATGATCTCAGTAGACAGAATTGGTGTTAATGTTCTTGGAGATTCAGGCAAGCTTATGGGGTCTCTAGATTGTGTCCATTTCATGTTGGTGATCTACATTGAAGATTGAGCTCATAATTGAAGGTTTACTTCTAGATGATGAAGTTCTTCCTAATCATGGTTGACCAGATGGTTTGTATATCTTGCAGATGATCTTGAACATGTTCTATGAAGCATGGTGTGTTCCTCAAAGAAGATTGAAGTCCTAGATATGTGTGGCCAACTGTGTGGTGATTCGCATGAAGTCTTTTGTAATAAGACAAGTTGTATTTGTGTATTTTCTCTATAATAAAATAAAGTGTATATTGTGCTGACTTTGATGATTATCCCAAATTTGTTATCTTGTATAAATAAGGATTGTGAAGTCATTCCAAAGTATTGATGTGAAGATGAGGAAGTGGTAGAGGGGAGAAGAGAGAAAAGCAGAGCAGAATTGTTGGCCTTAAATGGAACTAACTCCAGCATGGTGAAGATGCTACTCTTCAGTTCAAATATGTAATATTTATTATTCTGTAGACAGTGTGTCTCCTGTAGGCAGTGGGCCTCTTGTGAGTAGTGTGCTCAGGCAGTGAACCCTAATTGGCATGTGCCATTTGTTCTTCTTATTCTTCTAATAGAGAATACAAACTTGGGTTAGTCACCCCATGGTTTTTCCCTTAACTAGGTTTTCCACGTTAAAGTCTTGGTGTCATATGTGTTAAAATGTTTCTCCTCTTGAATTATTGCATTGTGCTTCCATGATTGATTTAGTATTATGCTGTTGGATTACAAGAAGGATTTAAGTGTTCAAAGAAAAGAAAGTTTTGGACAACTGATTCACCCCCCCTCTCAGTTGTCTGTCCTAAATCAACAATTGGTATCAAAGCTAAGTTCCTCTAAAAGAGCTTAACCACTTGAGGAGATCCAGGATGTCTTCCTACAAGAAGGATAGTTTGAGGTTTGATGGAACTAATTACACTCTTTGGAAAAGCCACATGGAATGTCACTTGTAATGTATGGGAATGTAATATTGGACCATAACTTCAAAGAAGTATGTTCCTCCAAAGAATGGCTTGACAATTGTAGATGAAATCAAAGATGCTGAAGATAATCTTTAGGCTAAAAAAGCTTTACTAAGTGCCTTATCTGATTCAGAGTTGACAAATGTTATAGATTTAAAAACTAAATATGAGATTAGGAAAAACTAGAACTTCTGCATGAAGGAGACAAATATGTCAAGTGTGCTAACATATAGAGTCTGAAAGGAAAATTTGAAGACCTAAAGATGAATGAAGATGAGAATATCACTACATTTATGCCAAAAGTAAATGAGCTTGTTTGTGGCATTAGGTGTGCAAGTGGAATCTTGAATGAGGATGAGATTGTTGCCAAAGTTCTCAGATCTCTACCTACTGCTTATAAACACAAGGTTGCTTCTATTGAAGAATTCAGATCCTTATCAAATATCACAAGAGATCAATTGGTTGGAAAACTAGCTGCATTTGAATTGGCTAAGTTTGGAGATGTACCCCCCAAGACTGAATCTGCATTCAAAGCTAGTGCCTCTATAAAAGGCAAACAAAGGTATGATTCAAGAGAAAGCTCCTCAAAGAAACTATCATGGTATGAAAAAAAAAGAAAAGACCTAGAAGAGGATGAAGTAGAAGTTGCTCAACTTGAAGCCCTTATTGCAAAAAGACTACCAAGAGGATTTGGTAAGTATGAAGGAAAATTACCCTTCAAATGTTTCAACTGCAACAAGATTGGTCTTTTGCCTCAAGGTATCCGGAAAGATTTTCAAGGACAAATCCAAACAGATCAAGGTTTCAAAAGAAATGTTACTATGTTCATGAAGATGATGATGATGAAGGAGTAACAAATGATGAATCAGAGGTAGGAAACAAATCTGGAAGTGACTGGGTGTTTATTGCCATCAAGGAAGAAGATCCAATGCCTTCTGAATCTGTCAATCATAAAATGATAGAAAGAGCTTTGGCTGCCCAAGTTGTAGAAAAGGATGATTGGGTCATTGAGAGTGGATGCTCCCACCATATGACTGGTGACAAAAATAAGTTTATAGATTTGGAAAGATATGAAGGAGGAGTTGTAAAATTTGGTGATAATTCTACTAGTAGAATTAGAGGCAGAGGAACTATTTCTTTTGATGGAAAGAACAAAACCAGTGACGTACTGTATGTTGAAGGTCTGAAGCATAATCTTCTTAGTGTTGATCAATTGGTGGGCAAAGGCTATGATCTCTGATTCAAAAATAGAAAGTGTAAGATCTTTGAAAGTTTTGGAACAAAGGTTGGATCCAGTGCCCAAACAAAAGGTAACATCTTCCACTTGGTTGGTACGGGTAAAAGTTGTTTATTTGTTCAAATTGATCAGAGTTAGTTGTGGCATAGGAGAATGTGTCATGTGAATTTTGATAATATCATCAAAATAAGCAACACTCAGGTTGTAAGAGATCTTCCAAGATTGATGAAACCTACTAACAGCTTGTGCAAAGAATGTCAGTTGGGTAAGCAAAGCAGAGTCACATTTAAAAGTAAGGAACATTCTCCTACCAGATTGTTGGACTTAGTGCATACTGATCTATGTGGACCGGCAAGAATCAGGAGTTTACAAGGTGACAGATATTTCATGTTACTAATTGATGATCATTCCCAGATGATGTGGGTGACTTTCCTCAAAGAGAAATCTGAGGCTCTTAAAAAATTCAAAATATTCAACACAATGGTAGAGAATGAAACTAGGTTAAATATAAAATGTCATAGGTCTGATAGAGGTGGAGAATTCACATCCGGAGAGTTCATAGAATTTTGTGAGAAACATGGGATAAAAAGACATTTATCTGCTCCAAGGACTCCACAACATAATGGAGTAGTGGAAAGGAAGAACCAGACCATCCAGGAAGCATCTAGAACTATGATGATGGAAGCAAATGTTCCATAGATCTATTAGAGAGAAGCTCTAAGCACTGTTGTCTATACTCTTTATAGAGTACAAATTAGAAGCAATACTGGTAAGACCCCTTATGAACTCTGGTTTGGCATCACTCCTACTGTGAAGTATTTCAGGGTCTTTGGTAGCAAATGTTACATTAAAAGAGATGAAGACCTTGGCAAATTTGATGCTAGAAGTGATGAAGGAATATTCTTGGGTTATTCTACTCAAAGCAAAGCATACCAATGTTATAACAAGAGATTGAGAAAGATTGTAGAAAGTACAAATGTGAAGGTTGATGAAGGCATTGAAAAACCCTCAAGGTTTTATGAATATGAAGAAGATGATCTGAATGATGTTTTGGTTTAAGCCCTTTCTAAAATTCAGATCCAGATTGATCCAAAGAATCCTAAAATACAAGAAGAAGAGACATGTTTGAATGAACCTATCCAAGAAATAGAAATGAAAGAAGTTCCCAATACTCCCAGGTATGTAAGACTGAATCATTCTGAAGACCAAATCATAGGTGATAAAAGCAAAGGTGTTCAAAAAAGAAGGAAGATTGCTCAAGACTCAGAAAAATATTGTCTGATCTCAAAGATTGAACCCAAAATAGTAAGTGAGGCATGCAATGATGAAAGCTGGACTAAAGCAATGGAGGAAGAGTTGATGCAGATTGAGAAAAATCACACTTGGGATCTTGTTCCCAAACCTAGAAACAAAAATGTGATTGGAACCAAATGGGTCTTCCAGAATAAACTGAATGAAGATGGTGAAGTAGTCAGAAACAAAGCCAGATTGGTCTGCAAGGGTTATTCTCAAGTTGAAGGAGTTGATTTTGAAGAAACTTTTTCTCCAGTGGCAAGAATTGAAGCAGTCAAATTATTTCTTGCCTTTACTGCCTTCAAGGATTTCAAAGTATATCAGATGGATGTCAAGTCTGCCTTCCTAAATGGTGACCTAGAAGAAGAAGTATACATTGAGCAACCAGATGGATTTCAATTATCTGATTAGGGTGACATGGTTTGTAAGTTGAAGAAAGCTCTGTATGGACTCAAACAAGCCCCAAGAGCCTGGTATGAAAGATTGGATAAACATCTTTTGAAGATTGGTTTCAACAAAGGTACTGCTGACAGTAACTTGTACTTCAAAATTGATCATGAAAATATCTTAATTGTTGAATTGTTTGTTGATGATATCATCTTTGGAGGAAGAGATAGTATGTGCAATACTTTTGCAAATCAAATAAAAAGTGAATTATAGATGTCTATGTTTAGGGAATTGAATTTCTTCTTGGGTCTGTAAATCACTCAGACAAAGAAAGGAATCTTCATTTCTCAGACCAAGTATGTGAAAGAATTATTGAAGAAATTTGGGATGGAAGACTCAAAACCAATGAATACTCCCATAGCAACTAGATGTAAAATAAGCAAAGATGATGGCTCTCCTAAGGCTGATCATAAAAAGTACAGGTCAATGATTGGAGGACTAATGTATCTTACTCAAACTAGACCTGACATTATGAATGCTATTGGTCTTGTTGCGAAATTCCAAGCTGATCCTAGAGAATCTCATGTCATGGCAATCAAGAGGATTCTCAAATATCTAAAAGGAACAATTGAGTATGGTTTATGGTATCCTAGGGATCATAATTTCTCTCTTCATGCATATACAGATGCGGATTGGGTAGGAGATGTGGATGACCAGAAGAGTACCAATGGTGGTGCATTCTTTTTAGGGAGAAGATTGGTTTCTTGGCTGAGCAAGAAACAAGAGGCAATATCTCTATCCACTATAGAATCAAAATATATTGCAGCAATAGGTAGTTGCACTCCAGTATTGTGGATGAAGCAAATGCTAAGAGACATTAGAGTGGAGTATGAGGAACCTATCACAATCTTTTGTGATAACTCAAGTGCAATAAAAATTTCAAAAAATCTAGTGTTACATTAAAAAATAAAGCATATATCCATCAAGTTTCACTTTTTGAGAGAGCAGGTGAACAAGAATGAAGTCATATTGGAGTTTGTACCCTCTAAGGATCAGATTGCAGACATCTTTACTAAACCTCTACTTAGGGACTCTGTTGAGTATCTCAAAGAGAAGTTAGGGGTTATTACCCCTCCAGTTCTGAATTAAGGTGCACTGATGTGCATTAGTCTGGTGGATGTCACGGTCATATCTTGTGATCTGGATTGATGATAGGAAGCTGCTACTTAGGGGGAGCAGTCTATATGATTTTGATTGATGCAAGTATGTGCCCTTTTCCATTAATGTTAAAGGGGGAGAGAAGACATGTGAAAAACAAAAGTGGTTGTTGATCAAAGGGGGAGAAGTAAAGAAAGAGAAGACATATGAATGATTGTTGTTGATAGGGGGAGCTGTGTTAGTCAGTGAGGAGAAGTTCGTGTCTTGATGGTTAAAATATTTTTTCACAACATATGTTGCCATCAATGACAAAGAGGGAGATTATTGCAAGTATGGGCCCAACTAGTGTTGTCATCGATGTTAACATACTCCTGTTGCATTGATGTCAAAGATTGGATGAGTTGTGTGTTGAGCATATTGAAAAAAAAGTTCTATCAGAAACAGAGAAGAACAATGTAGATAGTGAAGCTCTATGAAGTGAAAATCCTAGCTAAGATGAAGATCAGGGAATGCAGATCAAAGGGTTTGTAGATATGTGTCTAAAGATAATCTAGTCAAGATTTGAGAGGTCTGCATGAAGATTTGAAGAAGTTATGGCCACTTGAGTGAAACCCATTCTGGCAGGTGTTCAGAGGTGACAGAGTGACACAATTAGGTCTGGTAAAATCTAGAAATGCAATATCATGTTCTACAGATTTCATGGAGTATTTAGGAAGCCAATGTGAATTGAGAACTCAATTGGTTCATGGTTTGGAGGTCTACAAGAATTTATTCTAATGTGATAGTGTTGACAGAATGTGTTCTTGAGGTACCAGATGAAGATGAGAATGATCTCAGTAGACAGAAGTGATGTGGATGTTCTTGGAGATTTAGGCAAGCTTGTGGGGGTCTCTAGATTGTGTCCAGTTCATGTTGGTGATCTATATTGAAGATTGAGCTCGTAATTGAAGGTTTACTTCTGGATGATGAAGTTCTTCCTAATCATGGCCGACTGGATGGTTTACACATCTTGCAGATGATCTTGAAGATGTTCTGTGAAGCATGGCATGTTCCTCAAAGAAGATTGAAGTCCCATATATGTGTGGCTGACTGTGTGGTGATTCACATGAAGTCTTTTGTAATAAGAGAAGTTGTATTTGTGTATTTGCTTTGTAATAAAATAAAGTGTATATTGTGCCAACTTTGATGATTATCCCAAAGTCATTATCTTGTATAAATAAGGATTGTGAAGTCATTTCAAAGTATTGATACGAAGATCAGGAAGTGGTAGAGGGGAGAAGAGTGAAAAGTAGAGTAGAAGTGTTGGGCTTAAATGGAACTGACTCAAGCATGGTGAAGATGCTAATCTTAAGTTCAAGTATGTAATATTTATTATTCTGTAGATAGTGTGTCTCCTATAGGAAATGGGCCTCTTGTGAGCAGTGTGCTCAGGCAGTGAGCCCTAATTGGCATGTGCCATTTGTTTTTCTTATTCTTTTACCAGAGAATACAATCTTGGGTTAGTCACCCCATGGTTTTTCCCTTAACCAAGTTTTCCACGTTAAAATCTTGGTGTCATATGTATTAAAATGTTTCTGCTCTTGAATTATTGCATTATGCTTCCATGATTGATTTATTATTATGTCATTGAATTACAAGAAGGATTTAAGTGTTTAAAGAAAAGAAAGTTTTGGGACAACTGATTCACCTCCCCTCTCTTAGTTATTTGTCCTAAATCAACAGGAATGAGAGATCACAACATCATGTCTTGTAGGCACAAATGAATATTTCTTCATGTAATTATTTATTCTTGCCTTTATTCTACAATTAATAGGCTTATGACTAAATTTATAGTAAGTATTATAGTGACCATAAAAGGAATGAGAGTACCTAGGATTGGTAGCTTGTCTAGAAGGAGGCTTCTTGAAAGCTTCCTTGACACTTATGAAGTCATCATTTATCCCTTTCACCTCTTCTTTAGATTCTTTAGAATAGGGTTCTCCCTTTTCACTTTCAAACATAATCTTTTCAATTCCAAAGAAGTCTTTAGGTACACCCATCTTTAAACTCTGACCTTTCTTAAATCCAATGCCATCCTTGTTCTTAAGTGGTATTTGGCAACTGATTATTTCATCAAGGATGTTGGTGCTTTTTTGAAGTTTTAGACCTCTATATATTTGCTACTTTTCTTTTTCTAATTCTTTGTTTAGGGAGACAAACTTCTTCTTTAAGTTTAGAGCATTCAATTGTTTTGTCATTAATCTTGACATTTAGGTCATCTATAATCTTCTTACTTTCTTCAATTTGATTTTTCATCTTGGCATTTGTTTCCTTTGATTGTATGAGCTTGATTTTATATTCTTCATTTTAACTTCTTGCAACATCTAGATCATCTAGGGAATAAATGAGTTCTACAATATCAACTACACAATCTTCTGGATTATAGGCTACCATGTCTTTATGAACTTCCGAAGGATTCTTCCCAATTAACCTTACTTCCGATCCCATGTACTCACACCATGATCTACCTCAGCTATTAGGTTGTATTCAAGGAACTCAGCTCTGATACCAATTGTTGAACACATAGTGGTACTGAGAGGGGGGGTGAATCAATACTTCATCAAATTACTTTCTTTTTAGAAGCATCAAAACTTATGTGAATATTCAAGACATGAGAAATGCAAGAACACAAAAGCACACAACCATAACACCAGATTTATGTGGAAAACCCAAGAAGGGAAAAACCATGGTGAGTAAGCTGCTTCGACCTACTGTCCAAATCTAGCCTCACAAATAAAACTACGATTACAATATTATTTATGGGCTACAACCCAATGGAAGTTGCAACTCCCTAAATAGTTACAACATTTATAATACTTATCTCAAGGTTCTTCATACAACAAGAATGTTAATCACTTCAACTTCTACATTATTATATGTCTTCCTTATAACAACCATATTAATCTCCACAACATCAAAACATATTCAGGAATCCCTCTTTATCATTTGTAGATCTCATCATATCTTCCATGGTGGGACTTTGATGAATTTTACTAGTTCTGTGGTCGCACTTCAAATTTTTGGTCATCATTTGCTCCCTTGAGGGTTAAGATTTCACTTTCCATTTGCCAGGGTTCGACCTTAGGACTTAAACCTTCCCAAAACCCTATTTTTGCAACAACCCTAACTATTCTTTTAGTTCATCATAGTCTTATATTCGCTTTTCCTAGTCACTTAAGCTACAAATTGGGTCTTTGGCATCATTGATAGGTTGGCCCCTTTGTTCCTAGCAAAGTATTTGATCACGTGCATTTTAATTTTTTCCCACATCTTAAATCTAAGCAAGAAAATGTTTAATATTTTATGTGTGCTTTAGGTGGGGTCAAAATATTCTATCTAAGTACTAGGTTGTCCCCTTTTAAGTCAAAAATTAAGGCACGTGCTCAAAGTTACTTTAGGTATGGCGTGACATGGCTCCATAACTCATATTCTATTGGTCACCCTCTAGTCTATGGAAATAAAATAATTAGTAAGAAACCTGTGCAGGATAGAGAGCGGATGCCATGTGGTACATCCTCATATATGCCTTAGCAATTTCTAAGGCAATGTCGGAGGTGGGCCTAGGATAGAAGGGTTTGGATTAGTTATGAGGATCAAATCTTGACCATTCCCTGCCAGCCTGCAGGGGATCTACCAATGGGTTCTGATGTCATGTAGGGAAGCAAGCACCTGCTACATGTTCACATCTAAGGCATCCCTGATGCATTTCACTGAGGAATCAACGGTTGAAATTTAAAATTGAATTCACAGTGCATGGAATTATTCTAGTTTGCATGAGTGAATAGATTGGCTATGCAATGGCATGCTGGGATCAACATATTGGTGCAGTGGTGGGCTTTTTTCAAGTGTGTGATGGGTTCTCTTTGTCATTGTTATGCAGGGTGTTTTTTCTACTTGAGTTATGTGTCATTTTCATAGAGATTCATCAAGATTTGCCACTTATTGTTGGAATTAAGCATAGTATGTGTGAATGGCCTAAAAATGGGAGGGAATAGGAATCTAGAAAACATCTTTGGCTCTCTAATTATTGGAAGTTGATGTTATGATTGAGCTTCATACTCAGGGATCCTTGAGGTGTTGAAATTGATGTAATTACGGTGTCTGCATTTCCTTATCAGGTAGTTGTGGCAGAATCCCTAAATTTCCCAATTAAGAGTAGGAGTGTTGTACTACTAGCAGTATTGAAGTAAGTTGGAAATAGAAAGAAATGAGGATAGTACATATATTATCTTTTTCTATAAATAGATAATCCTCCTTTGCCTTTGGTTATATCTTCTCATGTTTAGAAAGCACATTATGTCCTATCCTATCAAACTATGTTCACTATCCCATATCTTAGGAAGTATGTCTCCTTTTTCCTGGTTGTTGCTTAGTGCATACAGAAATGAAGTACACTTTTCTAAGGTATGGATGGTTTGGGTAAAATTCATGGGGCAAGCCTACAGGGGGTGTGTTGCCTTCATTTCCATGTTATCCTTTAGTTTCACCTGGGTGGGGGATTTGATTTCCTGTCTAGAAACTATAGTGAATCAATGCTACTATGGGTTTCTAGATAGGGATTTGATGTAGAGATGCTTCATTGTTCTCTCTTTCCCTCCCTCGACACTATGAGTTCTAATGGAGCTTAGGCAACAATGGAAGGAGTGTTATCTTTTTGGGTGAAGCAAGCAGAAGTGGATGGGCAAACTTTGTCTATTATTGCTACCTTTTTGGTTGTGAGTTCAACACCACCAATGTCGGTTGTGTGTGGCTTCCACATACAACATAAGGATTGATGTGGGAGAGACTTTCACATCAAAATATGGGGTAATTTTCCTATTCTTGGAGCATGGTGCATAGCAGAAGACACTGGCACTGGAGCTGTAGGTGACTGTCTTTTGTAGATATGCTCTTATTAAGGGTGTCTGAGCTCTATGTGTGTATTCGACCATGCTAGTTGGGGATCATTCTGTTATAGTGACCCATGAGTAGGAATGGAATGTGAAGGGGACTCAACATTTGGCATTCCATCTCTGGGAAATAACTTAGTTTTCTGATGTGACCACCAGGTTGTCTCGGACTATATTGCAGAGAGGAGTATGTTTTTGTCTTGTTGTGCCTTAAAAATGCCTTTTTGAATATTCTGTTGAAACAAGATGAGTGGAAAAGGTTTTTCATATGAGAACATGACATTTGTATGTGGCCTATAGCTTGTTTGCTCCTATTTTTCTATAAATGGGAATTCAAGGCCATTATTGGAAGAGGGGGGTTCCAATTGTTGGAATCAGGGTAGATAACTAAGGGGGGATGAATCAGTTGTCTCAAAACTTTAACAGTTGCTAGAATTAATTTTTCTCTACCATTTATTTGCAGATCATTATTATAACCATGAAAGCACAAATAACACACTTGACACCAAGATTTTTAATGTGGAAATCAGTTAAGGGAAAACCACAGTGGAGGTTAGTCCACAAAAATTAATACCCTTATAAAAGTATTACAAATGGGGAAGGTACATGCCTTCGAGCTCACTTCCCAAAGCTCACTGCTCAAAGAGGCTCACTGCCTACATAAATTATTACAAGAAGATTACATAGTGTTTCAACTAATGAACAACATCTACCAATGCAAGAATTTAGTTCCGATTAAGTACAAAATACTGATCTTACACACTTCATCCTTGCTCTGCCCTATTTATTGTTCTACCATGATCTGATCCTTAGATCTCTTCTCCTTTGCACTTCTTTTTACCTTTTTCACACTTACTTCATCTTCTCATCGCAATCACGCACCAAAAGACTCGAATCCATTGGCTATAGATATCCGCATCAAGAAATTCAATCAACTATAGTCAGCTTTGTTGGAATCATTTGTCGTTACACCAAAAGCTTGAGCTATCAACGCTTGCTACAAATGCTAGACTTAACCTAGATCCATGGGAGGCTCATTGTCATGTCATGAATCCTGAGGTTAGCATTGAATGTCTCACTGACAAGGGGGTAGCTCATTGTCAACAAGCTTCAATAAAACTTGGAACATTTATTAAGCACTCTACTCTGTCAGCTGAATTTATGCACAAATATCAACGTGGACAAAAAACTTGTGTTCCCAGATCATCAATCATATCATCCAATACCACTGATTATCACTAATTGCTTATCCAACAACTTTTTTGCATCCCGACCAGGATCAAATACTAGGTCATCCTAGTCTTCTTTTGACTGAGATGACTAACTAGAACTTGATACTCAAATCCTTATAACTTTTGACTCCATCACCAGAGGCTAAGATTATGGATTTAGATAGTCCTGACAATCCTTATCACTTCTTCAAATCCACAACACACTATGACTTACCACCAGAGATATCTGGACTAAGATACTGGACCCTATCACATGCCTTGTTTTTAACCTCTGGACTTAGACAAATCCTCACTCTAACTTCTAGAATGAACAAATCATGCAATACAAATGTGTAGGATAGAATTAGTTTCCATCAATAACAACACCTATTCTATGTAGCAGTGTCTCTTGCCAACAATCTCCCCCTTTGGCATTGATGGCAACACTTAGTGAAAAATGACTAAGTGTCGGAACAACTCCCCCTTACTAAGTATACTTATGCTGTGTTCTCCAATGCTCCCCCTTTGTTGGATTCCTCATTTTTCACTTCTCTTCACTCCCCCTTTGACATCAATGGCAAAGGGTGGGATCAACAAACCAAAAATTACACAAAAAATTCTACATACCAGGCCACATATGTACAAACAATCCTTAAATCTTATTTACATATACTTGAGTACATCTCCAAAAATGTTCTTCAATTGTGCCAGCTCTCTATCCCAACTCTTCTTCATAGTATTCAAAATTGAGATATGGCCACTAAATAGGAATGCTTGTGATTTGTTTTTCACAAATCAATTGGATCACTTGACTAAGCTGCAGCTTGGGCTTCGGTCAGAGCATTAAACATAATTTCCATCTTGGGAGAAATTAGTCCCCAAAGCTCACTCATCCTTGCTTCAATGTTCTCCTTTTCTTTTTTCAATCTCTATATTTCTTCAATCAGGATGATTGCTTGACACTCCTTTCTTGCCACTGATGCTATCATAGGATCAAAAGATTTGTATACACTAGATAGTTTCTACTTAGATTCCTTTATTTTATCTTCAATATCCTCTATACTTTTAGGACAAGATAAGAAAAATTTATATACATTTCCTCCTTATGTAAGAGCATTTTGAATACTCTTTACACTGGCATCCAACACCATTCTATCTACTCCAATCAACCCATTTAGAGTATCGAATCTCTTTTTATTGAATTCCTTTTAAACCTTGACCTCTACAGACTTCTCTAGAGATTCAAAATGAGAACTTACCAAGCTTATTATATTTTTCAATTGGCTGGATGGAGATGACGAAGAATCCTTCTAAAAAGTGGGTATAATCTTCTCCAAAACTCTTGATGCCAAGCCAAGTAGCTCACTATCTTCTATGTGAGACTTCAAAATGTCTTCTCTGGCTTTAGCGTGAGCAATGGAGGCCAACTTTATCTTTTGCACCAGAGATAAGGTATCAAACTTTATTGGACCTTGTATAATGTCCTAATCTTCTTCAATTTGTTTGCCCCTTTCCAGAATTTCCTTCACTACTTCTACAATGTCTCTTGCCCAAAATGATGATGTATCTATTTGATCCTTACCGATACTATCAACCGGATTGTCCTACTTGGGTTCTTCATCAACCTTTGCAATTTCTTCTTTATTTTCATTTCTATCCTTGGCCTTTTCTACTTCTTAGTCCTCTCCTTCTACTTCATGCTCTTTATTCTTCAATGAATCATCTTTAATTTGATCATCTACTTCAACATTCATCTCTGTATCCTTTTTGTAGGATTGATCTGGAGGAGTTTGAATACCTTTTGTATCATTAGTTTCATCTGTTATCTTTACATCTTCCTTGTTTATTACTTCCTCTTCTGGAATAGAGGAGTCATCTAACTCAGTTTGCTGATTAATGGTCTTTAATTCTTCAACATCTAGAATTGAGGAGTAAATCCTATCATCAATCTCTTTTTCAACAATAGGAAGATTGTCTTTTCAGTGCATTCAAAAGAATCTCCTGAGTATCTTTAACTATCTCATCCGTTTCACCAAGCATGATTTTATTCATTCTCTTCTTACTCATGAAGTCATCCTTTCTTTCTTTGAATATCATGTTCATCTGATCTGGAGTAATCTGGGGGCACAAATTTATCAGTACATGCTCCCTAATTTCCATGTCTTTACCTTTTGTATTTTCTTTTCTTAACTCTAGAATATCTGTAAGACTTTTTGGAATTTTAGAAGTTATTTCAATCAAATCCTTATTGTAGATGTTCAAATATTTGACTGTTGCTTCTTCTAGAACCCTCTTATTAGTATCACTGTAAATATCAAAGAACTCAGTCATTAGCCTTAAGTTACCATCTATAGTGACTGATTGGATGATGTCATCCACAAAGAGGGTAGGCTTTTCAACATATGTTTCAGTCTTTTGCCTCTTGCTTGCTCTTTTCCTTTTAGAGAGCTTCTCCTTAGACACCTTGGCTGCTTTTGTACCTAATGCCTTTAATTCTTTGACTTCAACATTAGAATCAATTTCTTCTTCATTATTCTCATGCTTTTATATGTCCAGGAGGCCTTAGTTTTCACCCTTTTCCCTTCTATTTTAGATGATTTGCCTTCTAGTTTCTCAGGTTTGACTGGTTTTGGGGAATAGGGGCAGCAGTAGAGTTTCTGGTTTTTCTAGGCTGGTTGGAGGAGACTTCTAGAGCACTTCCTTGTTTCTTATCCTACTTCTCCTTCTCATCTTTTTATATCCTTTCTCTGTTCTGCTTCACAGCTTCCTTAGTTATGTCAATACTCTCAACATACATCTCTACTTGCTTCTAAGATTTCCTTTTGATTTCTAGTTTGTTGAGCTCAATACGCAATTTCAAACTTAGCTCCTTATAGGTTCCAAATCTTTCAACTATGGTATCCTTTGATTTGCTCAAAAGGTGTTGAACATACATGTCTAATAATTGCTCATCAACTTCATAACCCATAGGCATAATCCATACCATTCTTGGTTCAACAGCTTCCATTAAGCATTGATCTGTATCTACCATAAAACATATTGTATCCTTTTATTTTTCAACTATAGAAGAAGGAATTCTCTCCCTTGAATGCATCATGTTCTAAATTTTTTTGAAAAATCCCTAGAGAGTTGTCCTTTGAGCATTGGCATCTCCAATACTGTTCAAGTGCTCTCTTATCAGAATAGCAATAGGTTTGTCACTAGTCCAACACATGGTTTTCTTGCCAGGTAACTTGTTCATGAAGTACAAGAACAAACATAAGACTAGTGTATCATACTTGAAGGTATTATTCTTATCCTTCTTTACCTTATTATATTTTCAATCAGCTGATTCTGTAACAACTCGCACAAGTTATAGTCAACATTTTCTCTCAACATCTGATAAGCTGCATAGATAGCTATACCAGATACAGAATTTTCCCTACTGGAATGATAAATCTTGTATCCAATCACCATTGAAGCAAACTTAATATCTGAATCAATAATATCATTGATAGTCATTGCCCTTTTGTTAAATCTTAAACTGGTAGCATCAGTCATAGTTTGATTCTTTATAGCTTTCAACATTGGCAGTCTGCTGGATGAGTTTAACCCTATTACAGCGTTGATGGAGTCCTTGGTAATTTTGAAAGGTTTCATTATCCACATAAACTCATCATGCATATGGCTTAAGACATACCAGAGCCATTCATCTTCAATGAAGCATGGAAACCCTATAACTTGAATGAAATGTTTATTATGCAGTGCCTTATACTTAGGTTTAAGACCATGAATTTCATCCCTCATATGATTCTTAAACAAATCTACAAACTTTGAGTCTCCAAATTCATCTATGCTAGCATGAATGTAGGCCCTAATATCCCCAACATGTAATACACCATACAAAACACTTGAAAATGTACCTAATGGGTCGAATTCTACTGATTTGTGTGGATGCTTCTTAAATTTGGGTCAGGCCCTTTCAGTAATATCAACAACCAATGGTGTACCCATTTCAGAAGATCACAAGTTCAAAGTTATGTGGAAAATACCTTTTTTTTCATAGAGATAGGGTTAACAGATGAATTCACCGGTTGCACTTCAGATCCTTGAAATCTTATCTCAGGTGCTCTTCTTCTTGCTCTCTTCGAATGCAAAGTGATTCAAATGCTCAAATGAGTGACTTTTTATCCTCCGCAAAACCTAATTTTTCATTATAATAAATGCTCTACCCTAACACATCTGGTTACACTGTTTTGCATACAGTCGATCTTCAATTGCTTTGCAATTAGTCAAATTAGCTTCATTCCTTCCAGAATTAGCTTCAATAGATCTACAATATCCTTCTTTAACTTTAGTCATTGTGCCAAATTTAGGCACTCACTTACTGGCTAGGGGAATTAGATTTTCAAAGCAGCTCCCCCTAAGCCAGAGCTCCTAATTCAATTCCTAGAGGAATTATTAGCACCGGATTCTGGTGCAAATCCATTATCAACATTCATTTCACCTTTCTTTACCCATGTTTTGTTCATTTCATTCTAGACCTCATTCACATCAATTTTGCCCTTGCCTTTGTCTTGTTTCTACATGTTTTGGTTTCTGTTTACCGGACCCTTTCTATTATTCTTGCTTCTGCAGAATCTTACAATATGACCAAATCTATTGCAATTGAAGCACACAACATTTATTTTCTTATTAACTTGATTCCCTCTTGATCTGCACTGATTAGCCATGTGTCCAAATCCATTGCATATAAAACAGAAGCCATTAAAGGAATTACCATTTCCTCTATTGTTAGAGTTATTCATCATCATACTTCTGCATCCATTGGATCTGTTGGTTTTTTCCCAGACTGGACGCTTATTCCCAGATTTCCCTACAAGGTAGCCATCAATGATCAACAGGATCTCTGGGCTAGGGGCCAACAGTGTAGGAGATAGACTCTATATTTTATCTCCTCTTCTTCTTCAAGCTCTGCAAAACCTAGGGGGGGATTCCCTACTCAACATCCATGAGGATATACATACAAGGCTGGGATGTTGATAGAAAGAAGATAAGTCCTCCTGTAAGTAGACCAAAACTGAAAGATAAGAGCAAAGGGGCTAGCTTTGGGCCTATTTGCAGTTGTAGACAGAGGACTGAGGGTCCTAAAACTAATTCTAATGTCCTAAAGATTGTTTTAGATTTTGATTTTGATTTTAAGTTTGGATGCAAAGCTGGACATGGTTGTAACACAAACACAAAGCAAGATTGGTGCCTATCCAGGGCCTGGAGTCAGTAGACATACACCTGTGAATGATATGCATGAACAACTAAAACTAGATTTCAGGGGGATACATATGATACCTGCCTTACAGATATCTCCCAATATAGAGTGTTAAGCTATCTATACTTATGGCATCCCTACTACAGTATACCCTTCCCAATGTTCAATCTGAAAATAGTTTAATCTACCCCTTGAGCAAAAGTTCAAAGATCAGACATTCAACACAGGAATTCTATTTTCTAGAGTCTTAAACATTGCTTAAATATCTAGAATCAGAAGAAAGATACATGCAATACTGGAGACAGAATTAACAAAACACATGCTAACATAGCATTTCTCATATAAAATTAACCATGAAATCAGTGGATTCATGAAAAAACGTACAACAAGAGATACATAAACTCATTGGTTTAACTGTACAGAGCAACCAAAATGAACTGTATTGTGTTACAGAGCCAAATATTCAACTTTCAACAACCTAAAAATGAGTAACACTCCCTGCTTATAACAGCCAGAGAAGCATACTCAACATTAATTACATGGCCTTGACAAAAAATCTGCCAGATATAGTCCTCAGAAGGAATGGCGCTCAGGAAATATTAATGCAGCAGACAAAAGGGGGGCCTCGAGCCATGTGCCACCATCTGGGGTCCTCAAGCCAAAAATTGGGTACATGATTGTTCAACAACTCGCCCATGCCCTTGCTACAGTTGCCATTAAAGGCCTCAACCACTCGCGGCCGCTTGAAAACTGTCGCAACACATTCAAAAAGGATTCCCGCCAAAACATGCTTCTCTACAGGTTGAAAATACACAAGGGAATAATCCCACATTGGTGCTGCGGAGACTCCTTCATTACTTTATAAACACGGCCACTAACATACTAAATGTTGAGCACTTTTGCCGCGCTCGACCCACGGTCCTCCTCCAAAGCCCGTCGCCCAGACCCAAGCCATCGGCTCGCCTCAAAAACCTCCTGCCGATCTCCGTTGTCTCACCGACCGCTACACTACAATCCCCTCCATCGGCCAGAGATGCACCATCGGGCCAACCTTCCAAACTTCCACTAATAGCATGAGTCTCTCCAATCGCTACTCCAAACTACCCCGTCGGTGTGACTGACACCATTGGCCAACATGAAATTCCTCCTACCGATAGAACAACTCCCACCGAAGACCACCTCCGTCGGTGTAACTTACACCGTCAGAGCAACCAAAATCTCCCCAGCTGATCTCACTAGTTACGCCGATAGACATCGGCCTCCCATCTCCATCGGTATGACCAAAGCCATTGGTTAACCTCAAAATGCCTATGCCAATACTCAATCTCACTCCGATGGCATACCACATCCTAGGTCTTCGGTGAGACCATCCTCCCTCAGAGCAACAAGAAAATCCTTGGCCGATAGCACAAGCCCTGCCGACGACCACCTTGAACATCTCTCATCGGCCAGACACCCTACATCGACAGCCCAAAAATTTGCTTCGCCGATAGCCAAACACACGCTGATGACCACTTGACTTACCCCCATCGGCAAGATACACGCCGATGACTCCTCATTGGCCAAACATCCACAGTCGGCCAAACAAGAAATTGCTTTGCTGATGACAATCATTACGCCGACGAACACCTGATATACCCTCATCGGCATGACCACTACCATCGGTGGAACCACAATCTCCCACGCTAATAGTACAAAGTCACAGCGATGAACAAAAAGCCTCACTCTGCCCCGTTGTCGGCTAAACACATGCCCATCGGGAAACCAGAAAGAAGATACACCGATGACAGAAGTCATCCCGATGGCACATCACCACCACATCGGTGGAACTGAAAATACTCCAGCCGATAGGCCAAACTCTTGCCGATGGACAAGAAGACCTAGGGTTTAAATGAAGAAAACCTCCAACATGCAGAAACAACCTCCATGTCAAAAATAAGTACCAACACTAGCTCCGAATGGGGACGTGCAGGTGAAAACCTACAGCGAGAACCAGATCTCCGGGCAGACCAGGCAAAAAGCCAAAAAAGCATGAATTGTACAGAATATTTACACTATATACATATTTTTACAAATGTGCACAGGGATAGGCCATCTATGAAAAATAAAACTAAAGGAATTGGCCATGCACAGGTAATTCCAAAACTTCACCATCTAGGGCATGGAGGAAATAAGAATCCTCCCCATGAGTGCTGCAAATTTGATATGGGCCCATCCATAAGGGTTCAAATTTACCATGTTTACCCTTCTCTTGACCTTTTGCATTCCATATGAGCACCAGATCATTGACTTGAAACTTCCTTTTTGTAGCTCTCCTGTCAAACTGATATTTCATATCTTGTTGTCTCTTGAGGTTAATCTGGTGTGCTTTCCTTCTATTCTCATCCAATGCAACCAGCTGATTCACTCTTTCTGTCATGGAGTCTTCAATCTCCTCATCATTTTCCTGGATAAATCTGTAAACTGGTAGGAGATTGTTTATGGGCAATCTGGCTGATGCACCATACACAAGCTCAAAGGGTGACATTCCAATAGCCTTTTTTACTGTCACTCTGTCAGCCCATATTGCTAACTTTAATTTTGAGTCCCAAGCTCTCTTGTTCTTGTCTAGTATCCTCTTGATAATTTTCATGTTGCTTTTATTGCTTGATTCTGCTTGACCATTTCCTTATGGGTGGTATGGTGATGCATATGATAGATTTATCCCATACCTATTGCAAAAATCAACAAATTCACCTGATCTGAAGCACATAGCATTATCAGTGACTATCTTGAATGGTACTCCAAACCTGATGATAACATTTTCCAGTATGAAATCCATCACCACCTTACTTGTAGCTCTCTTAGCTGGAATGGCCTCAATCCATTTGGTAAAGTAATCAGTTGCCACCAAAATCCAACTGTGTCCCCCACTTGATTTGTCTGCAATTTCCCCTATGAAGTCAATTCCCCATTGCTGAAATGGAGCATCCACAGTTACAGTTCTGAGGGGTAAAGCACCATCATATCTCAATTTTCCTAAAAATCTTTGGCAAGGGTCACACTTCCTCACTAACCTTTGTGCATCTGAAAAGAGAGTGGGCCACCAATATCCTGCTCTAAGAGTCTTATGAGCTGTTGTTTGGGTAGTATAATGTCCACCACACAATCCTTTATGCATGTCAATCAAAACATTGTTAGCCACATCTTCATCCACACATCTCAGCAGCACACCATCAAGGTTTTCCAAGTATAGCTCACCTTGAACAATAACATACCTGATTGCATGTAATTTTAAAGTCCTCTTTTGACTGTCACTGAAATGGGAAGGACAATTCAGATTTTGCAAGTAGTAGATAATATCCTTATACCATTCAGATCTTGATACATTTACACTCTCATTTTGGACTGCATTAACTTGGCATGCTTCCAAGTTTGACTGTGCCATCATCTTGGCTAATCCTTGTCCTCTTACCAACTTGGTAATTTGTATGTCTATGTTGAACTCTTGCAGTTTGTTTATCCATCTGCACCTTCTTCCAGTCACCTCCTATTGAGTGAATATGTCTTTGACTGCTGCATGGGGTACATATGCAATTATATGTGATCCTACCAGGTATGGTCTGAAACTTTTGATGGCTCTGACTAGTGCATATGCCTATTTTTCCATAATATCATACTTCAACTCAGAAACCTGCAAGGACATACTGAAGAAAGCTATGGGCTGTTCAAAGCCATCTTCATTTTTCTGTAGCAAACATGCAGCAACAGTGTGAAAGGAAGCAAATGAAAATACTTGGAATGGCCTAGAAAAATCAGGAGATTTAAGAACAGGGGCCATCTTGATTGCCTCTTTGATACTCTGAAATGATTCTATTGCTTCACTTTCCCAGTTGACAGTTGCATCCTTCTTCATCATCTTAGAAATGTTCCTTGTAGTTTCTGCAAAGTTGGGAACAAATCTCCTAACAAAATTTATCTGTCCAAAGAAGGACTGAACTCCTTTTACAGTTTTTGGCATTTGAATTCTATCAATAGCAGCTACTCTCTCTGGATCTATCCTAACTCCATCCTTGGAAACAATGTGCCCTAGGAGTTTTCCTTCAACCACCCCAAAGGCACACTTCTTTGGATTTAAAGAAATACCATACTCTAGTGCTCTTATGAAAATTTGCTCTAGATGCAAACAATGCTGCTCTTCCTTCCTTGAATATGCAGTCAAGTCATCCTGATACACAGCCAGGATTGAATCAATCAACCCTGCAAAAGCAACATCCATTGCTCTTTAAAATGTTGCACCTGCATTTGTTAGTCCAAATGGCATTCTAACATATACATAAGTTCCTCATGGAGTGGTGAAGGCAGTCTTATACTGTTCTGATTCCTTTACCTTCACCTAATTATAACCTGAAAATCCATCCATCATGGATAAGAGTTCACAACCAGTCACTCTGCAACATAGCTTCCATATTAGGTAGTGGATAGTTATCCTTTAAAGAGGATACATTCAAGTTCCTGAAATCAACACAAAGCCTAATATCACCGTTCTTTTTTCTGACTGGGACAAGGTTAGACACCCAAGTTGAATGTCTGATTGGCACAATTATTCCAGCTTCCCTAAGCTTTTTAAGCTCTTCTTGCATCTTTGGAGCTAAGGTAGGATTAATAGGTCTTTGCCTCTGTCTGAATGGCTTAGCTCTAGGCTTCAATGGGATCTCATGCTGGAATAGATCTTCCCTATAGGCTTTTAGGTCCTTATATGACCAAGCAAAAACATGTTTATACCTTTTTAGTAATGCAATCAGCATACTCCTGATGTGTGGTTTGAGCTGTTTACCAATGTATACCTTCTTGGGGGCCTGAGATGTCCCCAAATTTATCTCTTCTAAATCTTCCTTATTTGGGGGAGATGTCCTTGTGACCAATTTGTCTCTACTGTCAAAAGCTCTTTCCAAAGCTACTAACCCTCTAGGGATTTTATTAGTCTTCAACTGAATTATCTCCTTCCCCACAAGAGTTTCTTTTCCATCTATAGTCTCTACAAAAGCTTGGAAATCAATTTCTTGATTCTCAAATTCATCTATGCAGTGCAAAAATTTTAACAAATCCCTATCATCATTAAACACTTGCCAACTGCATATATTTTCTGGTACTGCAGGCCTGATTTTAACTTCTACATTTGTAACATCTGACAGAGTGATGTCATCTAGCCTTATTGCAACATTAGCTAAGAAATCAGCCATAACATTCTTTGATCTCTCTACCCAGCCTATTGAAAATGCATCAAATAGTTCAATGGTATCCCAAATAGCATGCTTGTATTGTTTCAATCTTTTGTTTTTTGAAGCATACCTATCTCTAATTTGGGATACAATCAGTTCAGAATCCCCAAATACTCTTAGCATTTTGATTCCATGTTTGAGAGCTATATTTAGGCCTAAGATTAAAGCCTCATATTCTGCAATGTTGTTTGTGCAAACAAACCTCAGCAAAAAAGAAAATTTGAGGAGCTTACAGTTGGAGACAGGAAAACAACTCCAGCTCTAGAGCCTTCTTTTGCACAGGCTCCATCAAAATACATGGTCCACAGACCTTGTTGGTCCAGCTCTTTAATGCAGACATTTTTCTTTTTATCTTCTCTATCATCTGAGACAACCTTGAAGTTATCATAGTCAGTGTTTACAAAGCATATCTGTTCCTCTGCTTCTTGGTCTTCCACTGTCTCTGATGATCTTTGTTCTTTGATTAGCATAACATCCCTGCCATTCATTAGAATCATGGCATATGACAGGTCCAGCTACATACTTCCACCAATTAGTGCAGCCCATCTTCTTGACAGCAACATACCATACTGTGGCTTGATGTCAACCACTGTTATATTCATTTTATATCTTTTCTCAAGAAATGCTGCCAGTTTGAAATCTACATCCTTCATAATTCCAATAACTGGTACCTCTCTGGCATCCATAGCATAACATTTTCCACATGCCTTGTCAATTTTCGATCTAGCTTGTTGCATGATGGCCAAAGGCATGACATTTGTAGATGCTCTAGAGTCAAGCATACAATTTCTGATTATTTTTCCATTTATAACCAGGGATACATAAAATGGTTCCACTTGTGAAGGACACTTTGTCATAGTCACTCCTAAATAGACTTCAGGAGCCTCATCTTCTTCATTATACATGACATGTTTCTCACCCTGGGTCTGAACATTTTGTTTAGCTTGAAAAGGCACCCCTAAAATTAGGGATATTGTCCTATTCTTGATCTCTTCAACCTTCATCAGTTCCATAAGTGGAACAGAGACTTTTACCTGGGAGAGGACTTGAGCTATATCAAATGGAGCATAATTTTGTATAAAAGTTGTAGCTTTCTCCACAATCTTGTTTTTATCCTGAACTGATTTAGCTTTTACTTTCATAGTTCCCTGATCATCATTCTTGTCTTGGGAACCTTTACTTTGATCTTCAGCCTGAGGGATTCTATTTTCTGGTCCTTGGGATTCATGACCTGTTCTATGTCTAAAATTCTGTTTATTATTACCCCACTGCCTTTTTTGTGATTCAATTCCTTTATGACCATGCACTGGCTGACCTGCAGAAACATCTTCTGGTTGACGCAAACTGCCTATCTGAGCTTTACCTCTGAGATTGTAGTTGCTCTTGACTTGAGCAACTGTTGCAGCTGTGAAGGCCCTAATTTCCTCATCAAAAGGTCGTTGTAAGTTACTTAGAAAATTATGTGAGCTCTGAGCATACACATAGCTCTCTTCATTACCTTCATCATAAAATTCCTGTTGACAGGCCTGAATTCCATCATCTGTACTCTCATCAGCATCATAAAGAGGGTATCCATTGTTTGTGGACATCATATTAACATCATCATCTTGCACATAATGTGGCTCATTGCATTCATTACAAGATGTAGTATTATCACACAAGGACTGAGCAATCATACACTATGACTTTGAATGTGGCATTTGACAAATTATACACCATGGAGTATCATCAACAATATTTACAGCTTTCTTTAGAGGATCAGGAGTTTCTTTGACATGTTGAGTCCTTTGATTTGTGTTGTTATGTGGGAATATAGGCTTACCATTATGCCAATTGGTATTATAAGGCATATCATGCAATGATGGCCTCTTTTCCTGCCTTTGATAGACTTGCCTATCAGGACCTATCCCTTTTTCACTTCTAGATTGTCTGTAACTTAGGTCCTTAACAACATTTGCCAATTTGTCTATCTTATCTTTAGGGGCAGATGTATTACCTTGAGTGTTCTGAGGCTTGTTTGGATTCTGTATAATTTTCACATCATCCCTTCTATTAGTCTTGCCTGATGCTTTCCTGTTGTTCTCAATATTTACTGCAATCCTGAAAGCATCCCTGATAGTAGTAGGACTTTTATCTCTTAATCCATATGCAGTTTTTGCATCAAAGGCGTTGATATACAATATTATGCACATAGGTTCATTTGGCCTCATGTGATGTGGCAATTTGTTTAGCACTTTAGTAAATCTTGCATTAAAATCTGCAACCTGCTCATTTGACCCTTTAGTGATACTACTAAACTCATTTACAAAAAAGCTAGGGTCAGTTTTGTCACCATATTGTTCCTTGAACATCCTTTTAAAATCATCCCATGATGAAATACTCTGGTCAGGCAGATTCTTATACCATTCCCTTGCCTCATCTACTAAAGATTGCATGAATGACTTCATGAAAACATCCTCATGTTCAACCTCAAAGTTATCCATGACATTTTGAAAAGCTTTTAGATGATCTTCTCCTGACACAGTGTTGTTTCCTAAAAATTTAGGCACCTGCAGCCTTAGATGCTTGTCAATGGGGTTAGGATACCCAGGAATACCATCAAATACCAGCTGTCTGAATCTATCTAATTGCATGGGCTGTCTGTCAAACTGATTAATATTAATATTTCTATTTGCATTCTGGTTTCTTACATTGTTCAGTGGTATCCTAGCATTATTCACATTTTGTCTCTCATCATTATGCTAATGTTGCACTTCATTTCTCTGTTGATGTCTCTGCACATTTGCATTCTCAAGGGTAGGAATTGAATTATTTTGGGCAGCCCTTAAAGCTTGCACTTTCTTCCTCAAGTCATCTCTGATTGTTATTGCCTACTGATATTCGAACTCGGCCCTTAAGCTCCTAATTTCATCAGCTAGTTCTTCCTCGCTAGGCCTAGAGGAGGATGGTTTTACCATATTCTGATCTTCATCTTCATCATCCCTCAGAGACTCTGCCTCTTCAAATCTTTCACTAGGGTCTAAAAATGGGCGTTCTTGGAACACCTCTAACCTCATTCTCACTCTACCACCTTGTTGCCTCTCATATGCACCCTGAATATCAGCTTCTGCATATGAAAAGTAAGGCACATGTTGTCTTGATGACCTAGGGTTATCTTGCATATCATCATTTTTTTTGGGGGAACCCTCATGACTGACTAAGACAGCTCCCTTTCTTCTATACATCATTCTTCTTGTTACTGGTAACTCTTCAAATAAAGGATTTTGTTGGGATCTTCTCCCCTACATATAAATTTTACTTTGACCAGTTGGGAGATTACTTCGGAGTCGCCACCTATTACTAGGAACTGTTTTCTTTTGAAAATCAGGGTTCTTTCACAAACTCCCCAGTGAAGTCACCAATTTCTGTTGGTGACTCAGATGGGCACACAGATATTTCACCAAGGAGGACAAAAATAACAATTTTCAAATCACATTCCCCAGCGGAGTCGCCAATTTCTGTTGGTTTTTTCCCAGACTGGATGCTTATTCCTAGATTTCCCTACAAGATAGCCATCAATGATCAATAGGATCTCTGGGCCAGGGGCCAACAGTGTAGGAGATAGACTCTATATTTTATCTCCTCTTCTTCTTCAGGCTCTACAAAACCTAGGGGGGGATTCCCTACTCAACATCCATGAGGATATACATACAAGGCTGGGATGCTGACAGAAAGCAGATAAGTCCTCCTATAAGTAGACTAAAACTGAAAGATAAGAGCAAAGGGGCTAGCTTTGGGCCTATTTGCAGTTGTAGATAGAGGACTGAGGATCCTAAAACTAATTCTAATATCCTAAAGATTGTTTTAGATTTTGATTTTGATTTTAAGTTTGGATGCAAAGCTGGACATGGTTGTAACACAAACATAAAGCAAGATTGGTGCCTATCCAGGGCCTGGAGTCAGTAGACATACACCTGTGAATGATATGCATGAACAACTAAAATTGGATTTCAAGGGGATACATATGATACCTGCCTCACAGATATCTCCCAATACAGAGTGTTAAGCTATCTATACAAATGGCATCCCTACTGCAGTATACCCTTCCCAATGTTCAATCTAAAAATAGTTTAATCTACCCCTTGAGCAAAAGTTAAAAGATTAGACATTCAACATAGAAATTCTATGTTCTAGAGTCTTAAACATTGCTTAAATATCTAGAATCAGAAGAAAGATACATGCAATACTAGAGACAGAATTAACAAAACACATGCTAACATAGCATTTCTCATATAAAATTAACCATGAAATCAGTGGATTCATGCAAAAATGTACAACAAGAGATACATAAACTCATAGGTTTAACTGTACAGAGAAACCAAAACGAATTGTATTGTGTTACAGAGCCAAATATTTAACTTTCAACAACCTAAAAATGAGTAACACTCCCTGCTTATAACAGCTAGAGAAGCATACTCAGCATTAATTACATGGCCTTGACACAAAATCTGCCAGATACAGTCCTCAGAAGGAATGGCGCTCAGGAAATATTAATGCAGCAGACAAAAGGGGGGCCTCGAGCCATGCGCCACCATCTGGGGTCCTCAAGCCAAAAATTGGGTACATGACTGTTCAACAACTCGCCCATGCCCCTGCTACAGTCGCCATTAAAGGCCTCAACCACCCGCGGCCGCTTGAAAACCATCGCAACACATTCAAAAAGGATTCCCACCAAAACATGCTTCTCTGCAGGTTGAAAATACACAGGGGAATAATCCCACATTGGTGCCGCGGAGACTCCTTCATTACTTTATAAACATGGCCACTAACATACTAAATGTCGAGCGCTTTTGCCGTGCTCGACCCACGGTCCTCCTCCAAAGCCCGTCGCCCAAACCCAAGCCATCGGCTCACCTCAAAAACCTCCTGCCAACCTCTGTTGTCTCACCGACCACTACACTACAATCCCCTCCATCGGCCAGGGCCAACCTTCCAAACTTCCACCAATAGCATGAGTCTCTCTGATCACTACTCCAAACTACCCTGTCGGTGTGACTGACACCATCGGCCAACATGAAATTCCTCCTGCCAATAGAACAACTCCCGTCGAAGACCACCTCCGTCGGTGTGACTTACACCGTCGAAGCAACCAAAATCTCCCCAGCCGATCTCACTAGTTACACCGATAGACATTGGCCTCCCATCTCCGTTGGTATGACCAAAGCCATCGGCTAACCTCAAAATGCCTATGCCGATACTCAATCTCACTCTGATGGCATACCACATCCTAGGTCTTCGGCGAGACCATCCTCCCTCGGAGCAACAAGAAAATCCCTGGCCAATAGCACAAGCCCTGCCGATGACCACCTTGAACATCCCTCATCGGCCAGACACCCTACATCGGCAGCCCAAAAATTCGCTTCGCCGATAGCCAAACACATGCTGATGACCACTTGACTTACCCCCATCGGCAAGATACATGCCAATGACTCCTCATCGGTGAAACATCCACAGTCGGCCGAACAAGAAATTGCTTCGCTCATGACAATCATTACACCGATGAACACCTGATATACCCTCATCGGCATGACCACTACCATCAGTGGAACCACAATCTCCCACGCCGATAGTACAAAGTCACAACAATGAACAAAAAGCCTCACTCTGCCCCATTTCGGCTAAACACATGCCCATCGAGAAACCAGAAAGAAGATACGTCGATGACAGAAGTCATCCCGATGGCACATCACCACCACATCGGTGGAACCGAAAATACTCCTGCCGATAGGACAAACTCTTGCCGATGGACAAGAAGACCTAGGGTTTAAATGAAGAAAACCTCCAACATGCAGAAACAACCTCCAAGTCAAAAATAAGTACCAACAGGATCTATGACCATACCTCTTACAATTGAAGCATTGACTGGAGAAGGATGGACTACTTTGATTCACTCTACTTCTGCATTGAGTAGCTCTATGACCAAATTTATTGCACTTGAAATAATTTCCATCAAAAGATGGATACCTTTTAGCATTGGGTTGTCTTACCGGAGGTCTTCTAGGATTCCTTCTTTGATTTCTTGCATCAGGATTTATTTGACCAGATCCAGAGCTTTCACCTTTCTCAAATCCTAGACCATGCTTAGCATTTTCCTTCTTCTAACTATCAAGAAGCAGCTCAAGTTTAGTTGAGCTTATCTTGAATTTCTCTTTATATTCATTTGCAACTTCTAGGTCATGTTTGGGAATGACAATTTGCCTTTCAAGTTCTTTTTTGTTGTCTCTACTTTCATGTAGATCAAACTCTAGATGGCTAGCAATTCCATCCAATTTGTAGTATTCTTTTGTTCTTTCTTTCAGAGTTTGTTTTAGGTCTTCTTCAGTCTTCTTTGTTTCCTCAATTTCTTTAGTTAACCTCGTCACCCCAAATTCCATTTCATGTTTTAGAACAGAAACTTCTTTTGCTAGCTTCTCACATTCCTTTGTCTTCTTCTTTAGAGCCTCATTCATGTCATTGTCTACATTCTGATTTCCTAGCTGATAGAGTATCTCCTTTCTCTTTTCATTAGATTTTCTTAATTTCTCTTTTAAGGTTTCAATGAAGTCTTCAACATCTTTTAGGTTTTCTTGCAGTTCTTTGACATGTACTCTGAACTGATCAAGATCTTATAAAGCAAGTTTAAGTTGTTCCTAAAGATTGTATGAATCTATTTTAATACCTTCCCAAATCTTCCTTAAGTTGTTAAACTTCTTTCAAGGAACTTGGCTCTGATACCAATTGTTGGAATTAGGACAGACAACTAAGAGGGGGGGTGAATTAGTTGTCTCAAAACTTTAACACTTGCTGCAATTATATCTTCTCTACCATTTATTTGCAAATCATTATTATAACCATGAAAGCATGAATCAATAACACATGAGAAGAAACATGAATAACACACCTGACACCAAGATTTTTAACGTGGAAACCTGGTTGAGGGAAAACCACAGTGGAGGTTAGTCCACAAAAAATAATACCCTGTTAAAAGTATTACAAATGGGGAAGGCACATGCCTTTGGGCTCATTGCCTAGAGGTCATTGCTCAAAGAGGCTCACTAGCTACAGAAATGATTACAAGAAGATTACAGAGTGTTTGAACTGATGAACATCATCTACCAATGCAAGAATATAGTTCCAGTTAAGTACAGAATACTGATCTTACACACTTCATCCTTTCTCTATCATGATCTGGTCCTCCGATCTCTTCTCCTTTGCACTTCTTTTTGCCTTTTTCGCACTTACTTCATCTTCTCATCACAATCACACACCAAAAGACTCAAATCCATCAGCTATATATATCTACATCAAGAAATTCAATCAACTGTAGTTGGCTTCAATAAAACTTGGAACATTTATTAAGCACTTTGCTCTATCAGCTAAATCTATGCACAAATATCAATGTGAACCAAAAACTTGTGTTCCCAGATCATCAATCATGTTAGCCAATACCACTAATTATCACTAATTGCTTATCCAACAACTTTTCTGCATCCGGACGAAGATCAAATACTAGGTTGCCCTATTCTTCTTCTGACTAGGCTGACTAACTGGAACTTGATACTCAAATCCTTATAAATTTTGACTCCTTCATCACCGAAGGCTAAGATTCTAGATTTAGATAGTCCTGATAATCCTTATCATTTCTTTAGATCTACAACACACTGTGACTTACCACCAAAGAGATCCAGACTAAGATACCGGACCTTGTCACATGATCTATTTTTAACATCCATACTTAGGCAAATCCTCACTCTGACTTCTGGAATGAACATATCATGTAACGCAGATGTGTAGGATAGACTTAGTTGCCATCAATGAAAACACCTATCATGTGTAGCAGTGTCTCTTGCCAACACCAATTTCTCTAGGTCTGGAAGACAATAACCTTTATATAGGGTTTCTACTTAGGCTTTAGGGTTCTTTAAGTTTCAGTTCTCAAATATTGTAATAATCTATCTAGATAATGGCATGCATTTCAGTTTGTAGTCAAAATTGGATTATGTCATGCATAAATGTCTCCTAGAATGTACACTTTATTTCTTCAATCAAAATAATCAAAGATTGTGGTGATTTTTGTTGCACATTTTCTACAATAAATGTTTGGATAATGGATCTTATTCAAAGGACAAGTTAATTTTGCTTTTAATCAAATATTGGGGATAATGTGTTTTGATGAGTGCTAGGTAGCACCCATGAAATACACCTTTTTACCCCTATTTTTCTCCCTTCTTATTCCATTGTCCTGATGACTGCACCAAAATAGATTGACAAGATTGTTCTAATGATGGTTAATAAGAGATGAATTACTTAGAATCATGATTTCTGATTGAAGGACTAATGTGCGTTGAATGTATGGAAATATGCAGAAATCTTCTCTTTTTGAATCAACAAGTGCAGGTGTTTGGGTAGACAATTTTTGTGCATCCCTAGAGGTAGTCCTAATGATCTTTGGAGCCGACATCAGAATGCCATGACTAGTCTCTAATGTTTTCCAGTTTGATTTGAGAGATTTTGGGATAAGGAGGTGAATCACCTTTGTAGTTGGACTGAAGTCACAACATCTCTGGAGCTAAATGAGGTCACTATCATATCTCCGGAACTATAGATAGAAACATACATCTCTAGTGCCTCTTTAGAATAGTGCAGATTTCTAGCACAGCTGTCGATCAAACACTTCTTGTAGTGATCAGGATGTTCTTGATGTTACTCAAATCATCACCTGAGTAATTAAGGGTAGACCATGGCTAACTGCTAGAAGTTTTATCTCTTTTTTTATTTTGCATGAGTTATTGATAAACTGACTTAAATACCTATATTTCAGGGCCTTGCTGCCCAAGTGTATTTAAAACTAAGACTCAGATTTAGTGTGGACCGCTATTCCACTAAATCTATTTTATATGCATGGATATTCATTATGTAGTTAGATAGTTAGTAGAATAAAGAGATTGATGTTATCTCATACAAGAACTAGTAGAATAGGGTAAGTGATATCTCATCACAGATTTAGATATAAACTTACAGAAGTAGTAGTAGAAAGCACACAACAACTAATTTCTGATTTCTGTAATCTTATTTTGACATAAAAATTTTCTGAATACAAAGCTGATGGAATTGGATTGGAATTGAATAGTGATATTATCTTCTTGTGCTAATTCTTTACTTTAGTCTTCAACCCTAAGGGTGTGGAGCAAGGGCCCACTCTCACCACCAAGGCAAAAGGCTAGTATTGTTATTTTTGTTATTTTAGATTATGTTTAAGAAGATAGTTACTATTTTCATAAATAAATGCATGTCTTAGTTGGAAGGAATAATATAGATTTACTTTAAGAAATTCATTGTTCATTTTTGTTTTCAATATTCTTAGGATTCATTTCACAACAGATAGATCAGTAATATTAAGTTTCTTTAATCAGTAAAGATCATTAGAGTTAGATAAAACTAGCAACTTTAGGATTCCTAATTGCATATAGCCATGGACACAGCCCTAGATTTGACACTTGAAATATGATTAAATGATAAGGTACAATGACCCTTGTCATTTTTGGTGCCATTGCTAGGTATTACTATGTTAATTAGGAAAACTTAGCTAAACAGTTTTAGGATAGATCTGTATGGTTAGAGCTAGAGATTCAAAAGGAAGATATATAAAACAAACACCCCATCAATAGACTATAGGAGAAAGCAGTGGGGTGGCACAAGATCTTGTTGAAGAGAGATATCTAGAACCTACCTTGGAAGTTGCACCTCAATTCAATAATCCCTTAAATACTCCAAATCTTCTACTCGTTGACTATATCTAGGAATGGCAACAAAAATTCCAGGTAGACCCTTTGCCAGAAACTAATTCCCCAGAACCTCAAGAAGAAGAACCAGTATTAGACATGGATGATAATCATGAAGAGGATGAAAATCAGGATCCAAGAACCTTCTCATATCCCATTGTCCTGGCTATTAGAGATAATGCCCCTATGAAAAATATTTCACTTGTACACTTGCCAAATTTTAGGGGTCTTGATTCTGAGGATCCAGATCAGTTTTTATATGAATTCAAACTAGTATGCCAGACTTATGATTATGAATCAGATAATCAAAAACTTAAACTATTTCCCTCAACCCTGAAAGATTCTGTAATGAGGTGGTTTATGGGTTTTCCCCAAAACTCCATCCATTCCTGGGATTAGATGGAGATAGAATTCTTGGGAAAATACTAGGACTATTGTAGAGTCAGTGATAAGAATGAGAAATTATTCAAAATTAAATAGAGAGAGGAAGAGACCTTAGAGGATTATGTGGATAGGCTCAACTTTGCTTTAAGAAGATATGGAAACCTTGTAAATCATTGTTTGGCCAGAACCTTGTTTGTAAAAGGATTAGAGAAAGAATCAAAACAGGCACTAGATCTAATGGGAAAAGGGAATATCAACAAAATGGATATGCCTGCTATAGAAGAACTCTATAGAAACTATTCCAAAACCTAAGATGGAGTTAGAACGCCCAAATATTTCAAAGGGAATAATGAAATAGGATAGTTAATGGAGGAAATTGCAAATTTTAAAATAGATATTCTACTCCAACTGAATACCACATTAGATGGGATTCAAGAAAAAACTAGAACAAATGATTAGGACAGAACAATTGAACCACTCTCCATCTATTGTTCTAGGTGTAGGAACAAACATATGTTGAGAGAATGCCCTTTAGATAAAGTAGAGATCTATCAGATCTATGACAGGGAACATCCTACCAGTCAATGTAGTCAACTTCCAGTCTTGAAAAGGCTAAATAAAAAGAATGACATTATAGAAGAGGAGTTGAACTATATAGGACAAAAACAAGCTAGAAATTTCCCTTATAATCAGTATCCAAACCAGACTTCTTATAGGGGTCCTTCTAATTGGGGAATAATCAATGGAATCCAACTTGGCATGGGCCTCAAAATAATCCTCCTTAGGGCCACAAGATTGGCCAAACCAACAATGGCAGAACCAACATTGGCAAAATCAACCCTGGGGGAATCAACAATGGCCACCACAGTTTGGATCACAAAACATGCAGCCTCATTGGGGTCCTCAACAGGGATATAATCAACAATACCAGGGACAACCTAAACATTTCCAACCTCAACAACAAGCATTACTAACTAGACCCTCCAACACATAAGGTCGGTCACAAAATGAACCAATTAGCCAACCACCCTTACTAGCTCAACCTATACCAAACCCATGGAATAAGTAGGAAGTAGCTGTTTATATGATAGAACAACTAAACATGGCTGGAATTAATGCTATTTATTACAATAACCTCCAGCTACGTTCTGGGAAAGCACTTCCAAGACCATCTCCTCCAACTATAGTTGAAGTAACCAATGATGAGGAACCTAAAAATCCATCCACTTAGCTTCCAGAGGAAATTACTACCAAAATAGTGCTAAAAGAATCATCCTTGGATAACTCTGGAGATCCTCCTAAAAGAATGACTCTGGAAAACATCCCTGGAAACATTTCTGATAAGAGCTCTAGAGATGCTTCAGAGATGGAAAAACTAGCACCATACCTAGAACAGCTCAAACAACATGTTCCCTAGAAAAAGGTCTTACAAATACAAGTCTAATCTACCCTAGAATCATAACTTTTACAAGAAATTAGGCAGCTAAACATTGAAATTCCTCTCCTACAAGCAATCAGAGATGTACCTGAACTTAACCAATTCATCAAACAACAATGTGTTAAGACCCAGGAAAGAAAGAAGAACTTTCCCTCAACCATCTAGGTGGAAGGAAAAGTATTAGACCTCCTAATGGGAGAAATGCTCCTCCCAAAATATGGAGACCCTAGAAATCCTGTCATGACTGTTTACATCTCAGGGGTAGAAATTTCAAATGTTTTGGTTAATCTAGGAGCAGCAATAATTGTAATGATAGTTTATACAATGGACAAATTATCCTTAATAGGTATCCAATCCACATCTACAATCCTTCAACTTGCTGATCAGTCAGTAGCTACTCCAAAAGGGGCAATTACTGATGTTCCAGTTGTGATAGAATCATGGGAATTCTTAGTAGACTTCCTGATATTAGAGCTAAGAAATCAGAGAAATGCTTATCCATTGATATTAGGAAGACCATGGTTGGCTACAGTAACAACATCTATTGATTGTTGAACTAGGAATATGGTCATTTCTAATGGGATAGACTTGAAGAAAATATCTTTGTATCCTCCAGCTAAACTATCAATACATTATACAGGAAGGGTATGGGTAGATGAACCAGATAACATGGAAAATAGTGCCTCGGTAGCTATGGTTACCATCAAAGAATATTTGGGTGAGTTGGAAGAAGAAATCTATTATGATACAACAAAAGATATCACCGACATTCTAATCAATGAGGATATAATGGAGCTAGCCCAAGATTCAAGGTGGGAACTTCTCACTTCTGCTCATTGTACCCTAGCAAATATCATTCCTTTTGGAGAGACCTTTTATAGAGACTTAGCCACTTTCCACATGTTTATTCCACATTCTTACCCCCTCAGTACCATGACTCCAGTATATGGATTGACTACATCTATGGATCAGATCACAAAATAGGTTATGATTTTACTTGGGAAAACATTGAATATCAACACCCAGCTAGCAAAAAATAGGAGGAAGCACTTATCAAACTCCTAATTTCCCATTCAACAGCTTTTGCTTGGGAATACCAAGATATGAAGGGCATCCCTCCTGAGATTTGTACTCATCATATATACACTAAAGATGTCAAACCTGACAGACAACCCCAGAGAAGATTGAATCCTACTTTAAAAGACATTGTTAAGACTGAAATAGAAAAATTGTTGCAAGTAGGGTTTATATATCCAATCTCAGACAATCAATGGGTCTCACCCTTAGTCATAGTACCTATAAAGAATGGGAAGTGGAGAGTGTGTATTGACTATAGAGAGCTAAACAAAGCCACAAAGAAGGACTACTTTCCTTACCATTTATTGACTAAGTGCTGGACAACCTTGCAGGGAGGAAGTATTTCTCTTTCTTAGATGGGTTTAGTGGATATAACCAAATCCATGTAGCACCTAAATATCAGGATAAAACCACTTTAACTTGTTCTTGGGAATCTTTTGCCTATAACGTTCTTCCATTTGGACTATGTAATGCCCCAACTACATTTTAGAGGCTTGTTTTAGCCATTTTTCCTAAACTAGCTAATGAGTGCATGGAGGTCTATATGGATGACTTTATTGTGTATGGGGACAACTTTGAAGAAGCTCTCATAAACTTGGAAAAGGTATTAAAATGTTGTGAAAAACAATTGACTATCCCTAAGCCATGAGAAGTACTTTATGATGGTAAAAGAAGGAATTGTATTGGGACACCACATTTTAGCAAATGGGATCAAAGTGGATAAAAAAAATAGAATTGATCCAATAGTTGCCTTCACCTAAAAATCAGACAGATGTTAGAAGTTTTCTGGGTCATGCAGGATACTATAGAAGATTCATAGAAAATTTCAACATGATAGTGTTGGCAAGGGACACACTGTAGCTTCATGACTATTGTCATTGATGGCAACAAAGTTCATCCCACACATCCGCAAGACATGGTGTGCCTATACTGGAAGTCAGATTGAAGATTGTTGTGGTCTGGTAAGCAAGAACAGAGTATGTGGCAAGGTCTGATAGTCAAGTCTGGATCTCTCAGAGGAAGTATCTTTGGAAAGTGTGGACTTGGGGAAGTTAAGAGGAGTACCTTGTCTGTTAGATTCTAGGAACTTAGCCTCCGGTGATGAAAGAGTAAAGAGATATAAGCATTCAAGTATTGGGGTCCGGTTTGGTAGAACAAACAGAGGAAGAACTGATAGGCAGAACATCAGAAGTTATTTCGGATGAGATGTCGTGGTGATAAAGATTCTTAAGGTATCATTCATGATTGGCCAACTTGTTAGATGACTTTTATAATTTTCTTTTTGATCTGCATCACTTGTTAGATGACTTTTAGAATACAATCTTGGGTTAATCACCCCATGGTTTTCTCCCTTAACAGGGTTTCCATGTCAAAAATATTGTGTCATGTGTATTTCCATTTCATGGTTATGTTTGCTTATTTGAATTAATACTGCATTAATTATTAAGAAAGTCCAGAAAGCTAAAATAATTAAGATAATTGATTCACCCCCCCTCTCAGTTATCAACAATTGGTATTAGAGCCAAGTTCCTCCAAATAGAGCCTAACAGCTTGAGGAAGATTTGGGAATTAAAATGGATGTGTATGGTATGAGGGAGCAACTTCAGTCTACCCTAGATGATCTTGAGCAATCTAATTTTGAAGTCAATGAACTGAAGGAAAGACTCAACTAGGTTGATGATTTCATAAATGAACTAAAAGGGAAACTAAGTCTCTCTATGAAAAAGAGAAAGGATCTACTTCAGCAATTGGCAAGTCAAATTGAAGCAAATGATACAAATGAAGATCTGAAGGAGAAAACCAAGTTATGTGAAAAGTTATCAAAAGAGATCATTATGGTAAGACATGGAATGGAATCAAGAGTTATGAAATTTACTCAAGAAATTGAAGAGAAAAGAAAAACTGAAGATGATCTAAGACAATCTCTCAGAGAGAAATCAAAAGACTACCACAAGATGGATAGAATAATCAGACATCTTGAATTTGATCTTGAAGATGCTAAAGAAAATGAAGAAAAACTTGAGGATCAAATTATCTCTCTTAAAAGGGATCTTCAAACAACAAATGAATATAAAGAGAAATTCAAGATAAGTTCTGCTCAACTTGAAGTTCTTCTTGAAAGCCAAAAGAGGGTAGATGACAAGTGTGGTTTGGGATATGAGAAAGGTGAAAGCTCTGGATCTAGTTAGAAGAAGTTTGGATCAAAAAATTCAAGGAATAGGCCTAGAAGACCTCTAGTAAGGCAACCTAATGCTAAAAGATATCCATCCTTCAATGGATACTGCCATAACTGCAATAACTTTAGTCACAAAGCTAATCAGTGTAGAAGGAGAATGAATTAGACTAACACATCCTTCTCCGAATAGTGTTTTAACTACAAAAGGTATCGTCACAAATATCATGAATGCATAAATATGCAAATGAATAATTCATTCAATGGTAGATGCTTTGCATGCAATAGAATGGGTCATATGGCTAATCAATGTAGATCAAGAGGACATTAATCAAATATGAAAAGAAATGTTGTTTGCCACAATTGCAATAGATCTGGTCATATTGCCAAATTTTGTAGAAGCAAGATTCAGGACAAAAGAGGTCCAGTACATCATAATCAGAATCAAGACAAGGGAAAAGGAAAAGTGAATGCAGATGAATTCAAAAGTGAGATGAACAAAATTTGGGTGAAGAGAAGTATAGAAAATGTAGGGCATGGATCCGCACCAGAATTTGGTGCTGATATTCCTTCCAAAAATTAAAAGGTGAGCTCTAGCTCAGGGGGAGACACAAAAAAAAACATTTTCCCCCAGCCAGTTAATTGGTGCCGAAACTGGCACAAGGAGAGTTGTGGATTAAAGGATTCACAAAGGGACATCCAAATAAGGTTTGATTAAGAGATGAAAGATCCGCAATAAGTTTTGAACAGGTTGAAGACTAATTTGGTTCATCAGTCATCCGGTGAGTAGTAGGTTTTTCACAGTTAAATCCAACATGATTCAAACTATGGAATCTTGATCTGTGGATAGATCAAATGATTAAGGAAAGGAAGAAAGATTATCACTATTCTCCAAGAATAACTCTAAGTGTATCTCAGTGATCCGGAAAGGATCTATCTCAGAATAAGATGAACAAGGGAACCGGAATGACTTAGGTTGTGCATTTATTGTAGTATGAAATTAGGGCTTTCCCAGAAATAAAAGAGGTCATTCATTTGTCATTTGCACATTTGCACTCAAGAAGAAAAGAGAAGGAGCTCTGCAACAAATTGTCTCAAATACTCAAAGATTAATCATTGAAGTTGATTCATCCAGCAAATTAATCCGGCTCATTCAGCGAAACCTAGAAGCATAAAAGGTATTTTCTGTTGCTAAATATCTCTCTGTAAATCTTTTGAAAATGACTACTTTGAATGTGGTGAAGATTTCTGATAGGCCACGCCCTAAATTTAAGAAGCACCCATACAAATCTCTAGAAGTGGATCCCTCAAGTGCTTTTTCCAGCATTCCGTATGGTATTTTGCATGTAGAAGATGTTAGGGTTTACATTCATGCAAACATTGAAGATTTTGGGGAATCCAAGCTGGCAGACATCTATCACAATCATTTAATAGATGATACTTTTGAACTCAAACTATAGTACCAGGCCATCTAGGATAAACATTTTGGTCAATGCATTCATTTCCCCTATTTTTGAGGAGGATGAATGGGTCCGGTATGTGTTGAGTAGAGTACATGATAACTTCTTATGGTTGAATAAACCATTTAAGATCACTAAGGATGCAATTAGGGTAGTAACCGGCTTGCACTCATCTGGAGGGATACCAGTTCTCAAATCTATCAAAAACCAAACTGTGAGTGAAGCTACCGGATCAAAATTTGATAAGAGAGCAATGACCATAGAAGATATCTTTGATCCGGATATCAAGTTTGCATCTATGATAATTGGTTATAAGATATATCACTCTAGCAGGGAGAATTCAGTACCCAAAACTACTGTGTATACTACTTATGAGATGTTGAGAAAGAATGCAGATTATGACCTCTGTGAACTCCTTCTAAGCCAACTGATGGAAAACTTATAGAAGATTAAGAAGGACAAGAAGAACTCTTTTAAGTATGGTGGACTAATATTGTGTTTGTTTTTCTACTTTATGAATGAGCTACCCAGATCCAATGGTTGGGTATGGCAAAATGACAGACCTGTTGCCATTCAAATCAGAGACTACCTGCATGGGCTTGGGAATGCTAAGGCAAGAAATACTACTCTATGGGGTTACTTCAAGAACTTTCAGAGTATGATGCAAGCAAGGGAGAGAATTCCAAAATCTCTAGTTGAAAAGTATAAGGATACAGTTTGCTTTATGGTAGAAATTGATCAGTGCCTAATGGAGATTGTGGAACCAAGGATAGTCTAGATCATGCCCATGGGGTATGAAGTAGATGAGAAAATTGTTGAGCTACATGTTCAACACATGCTTAGTCAACCCAAAGATCCTAAGGCAGAAAGGTTTGGAACCTTTGAAGAATTAAGTATAAAAATCCATGTTGAGCTCAGACAACCGGAGATGAAGAGAAAAGTGAGAAAAGAGGTAGAAGAGTTTGCCAAGAGGCATGGAATTTTGAAAGAATCACTTGATGCAAATAGAGAGAAGACACATATGGCAGAGAAAGAAAAGGAAGAAATAGAAAAGGAAAGTGGTCTGATAGAAGCCCCCTCCTAGACCAAATCTTCCAAGAAGTCTGCACCTACAACTGCTAAGACCTCAAAGGCATCAAAACCATAAGTAAAACCATCTGATAAAGTAGAGAAAAGAACTAAGACAAAGGCCACAAGGTCTTACATCAGTTAGAAGGATGATGAAGAAACTGAGTCAGATGAGGAGGTTAGGAAAATAAGGAAAAAGAAGAAAGTATCTGGTGAACCCTCTACCAGTAAAGACAAGGAAGAGATGGCAGAAGAGTTTGTTGAAAGGCCCACTCTGTCCTTAGATGATGTAGTTAAGGCAGTTACTATGGATGGGAACCTGCAACCAATAATAGAATTCTATGATGCATACAATGATGTAGATAAAAAGATTCTGGAGGAAGCCATAATTAAGTATTTGAACATATACAATAAGGCTTTTATTGAAATCATATCTCTCATTCCCAAAAGCCTAGAGAAGGAATTAGAGATAAGAAAGAATAATGCTAGGGTAAAAGATCTTGAGATCTGAGAATAGATAGCCATTCAACTCTTTCCTTCAATCACTCTGAAGCAAATGAATATGATCTTCAAAGATTGCAAGGATGAGTTCCAGAGAAAAGCTAGAATGAATCAACTTATGCTCGGTGAAACTGACAAAATAGGAAAAGAGACAGAAGAGATTCTCTGAAATGCTTACAAAAGATTCAACATTCCAATTGTAGAGGACTTAGGTGATGATCCCTCAGCTACAGATGAATCTAATGAGACAGTGGCAGAAGAGGTAAAGGAGACAGGTGAAGAAAAAGGTAAGGAGTTAGATTCCTCTGCTCTGAAAGAGGAGGCCCATGAGCAAGCAAACATCTCTCCTCTGGTTTCCACTACTGACTCCGGATAAGAGTAAAATAAAAAGAAGCAAAGGAAAAGGAAAAACAAGATGCCAGTAATAAGGGTTCAGAAGGAGAGAAAATTCCAAAAACCACAGATGATAGTGGTAGGAATGTAGAAGGGGAGAAAACCCTGTCACCAGCAAGAGACACAGTAGAAGTAGTCAAAGAATTCCTAACCAAGGAGATGATGGAATTTGATGAACCAAAACTTCTTCAAGGACCATTCAATTTTGACTCCCTCTCCCCATTTCAAACCATGAAGCTAGCATCCTTTACTTCAACAAAGGCAAAAGAAAAACTTCTAAAGTCTCACATGGAAGATTGCAAGCTCATAGAAACTACATCCGGTGTATTGGAAAATATCATGCCATCTTTTTAGAAAGATCCCTCAGCTTCTTCATCTGGTAATCTCAAATCTTTAGTAAATAGTGTTAGTACACATTTTGAATCTCTAGAGAAATTAGCTGAGGAGAAGGTCCGGAAAGAGGTTTTGGATAAGATATTCGCAGAGTTACAAGGCTTAATAACAAATGGTAGGAGAGTTATGGATATTGGAATAAAGAGCTTGGAAAATGCTCTTAAAGATGGCAGAAATATCTACAAATTTTGTCTATCCTGGCCTAAAGTGACCAAGGACATTGAGAAGAAAGTAAAAGAGCAAGATGATAAACTAACAAGTTTATCTCAAAATTTTGACCCTCTCTCCTCTTCTATAGTAAATCAGGAATGTCAAACTATTGTAAACATGAATGAGATTAAGAAGCTTGAGAAGGAGAGGAAGAACATATTAAATAGAATGGGTGAGCTTAGAGGGATGATTATCCCCAAATTAGAGGCCATGCATGAGGCCCTAACAGATGCCCAAACCACAGCCTGGACTAGTGATCTGATAGATCTCAAGAGGGTAGAAGCTTTTGCATTCCTATTGAGTGGTCACATCTCAATTTTGGACAGGATGAAGTAGAGTTGGGCAACAAAAGTTGTACAGTTGAAGACAACTTTTGTAGACATACTATAGTATATGTAAGTATAACATGTTTATATACCTATGCGGCTAAGTATAGTTGAACTTTTGGGAAATTTTGGTGTATGGACCCTACCCTTTGCCATTGATGTCAAAGGGGGAGTGAGGAACAGTGAAAAATGTGGAATCCAGCTAAGGGGGAGCTCTGGTAAAGTGTACATTAGAAGAGAGCATCAAGCAAGGGGGAGTATAGTATAACACTTAGTCATTTTTCACTAAGTGTTGCCATCAATGCCAAAGGGGGAGATTGTTGCCAAGAGACACACTATAGCTTCATGACTGTTGTCATTGATGGCAACAAAGTTCATCCCACACATCCGCAGGACATGGTGTGTCTATACCGAAAGTCAGATTGAAGAGTGTTGTGGTCCGGTAAGCAAGAATAGAGTATGTGGCAAGGTCTGATAGTCAGGTCTGGATCTCTCAGAGGAAGTATCTTTGGAAAGTACGGACTTGGGGAAGTCAAGAGGAGTACCTTGACTATTAGATTCTAGGAATTGAGCCTCTGGTGATGAAAGAGTAAAGAGATATAAGCATTCAAGTATTGGGGTCTGGTTTGGTAGAACAGACAGAGGAAGAATTGACAGGTAGAACATCAGAAGTTATTCCGGATGAGATGTCATGGAAATAAAGATTCTTAAGGTATCATTCATGATTGGCCAACTTGTTAGATGACTTTTATAATTTTCTTTTTGATCTGCATCACTTGGTAAGCAAGGATTCAGCCAATAGACTAGAGTTTGGGAAATATTGACTATTCCAGATGCCGACTAGAAAGAGGATGAAATCCTTTGTGCAGATATATATACCAAATGGATTTTGATGAGAGTCAGCATTGTTGTGGTGTTGGTTGTGCGAAGAAAAGCAGAAGAATAGTGTGAAAGCAGTAAGATAGGTTTGGTATGTGATAGGTCAACAGCACCAAAGAAGAAGAAGGATGAAGTGCAACAGATTAGTATATTGAGCTTAACTAGAATTAAACCTCAGCATATGTGGATGCTTCTCATCATTTCAAGGATCTTGTTATTCTTCTTACAACTTGTAGATAGTGAGTCTCTTGTAGGCAATGAGCCTCTTTTGAGCAGTGTGCTCGGGCAGTGAGCCCTAATTGGCAAGTGCCATTTTGTAATTCTATTCTTCTAACAGAGAATACATTCTTAGGTTAATCACCCTATGGTTTTCTCCCTTAACAGGGTTTCCACGTCAAAAATATTGTGTCATGTGTATTTCCATTTCATGGTTATGTTTGCTTATTTAAATTAATACTGTATTAATTATTAAGAAAGTCCAGAAAGCTGAAATAATTAAGATAACTGATTCACTCCCCCTCTCAGTTATCAACAGATAGCTACTCCTCTATTTACCCTGCTTAACAAAGACATAAAATTCTTATGGACAGAGGATTGTCAATCAATATTTGAAACCCTTAAGGTGAAACTTATTGTCACACCTATTTTAAAAGGACCCAACTGGACTCTACCATTTCACATACAAACTAATGCTTCAAATGAGTCCATTCGAGTAGTCTTAGGACAAAAGGAAAAAGGAGAAAGTATGCATGCCATCTATTACATCAGCAAAAACCTTACCTCTACAGAAAGAAACTATACCACAACTAAAAAATAATTCTTGGCAGTCATCTATGCTATAAACAAATTTAGGCATTATATCACTCTGTACAAAATATTTGCACATACTAGTCATGCAACCATCAAATATTTAATGAATAAGCTAGTAGTGGGTGCAAGGATAATTAGGTGGTTATTGCTATTGTAGGAATTTGACATTACCATAGTTGATAATCTAGGAAAATTTGATTTGGTTGCTGACTTTCTGTCAAGATTGCATATAGGTGGAGAAAACCAGCCAGTGGAGGATAGATTTCCAGATGAACATCTTTTTTCTATCTCCTCTACTACACCTATGTCAAAGGATGGGTCATCTAGCCTTCACCTAGGAGATGTTATTACATCCTCAAGTAATGATGGAGCCATTTGAACAGTAGGGTCTAGATTTTGTGGGACCAATCTCTCCACCATCATCAAGCAAAGAGTACATTCTTGTATATACAGACTATGTTACTAAATGGGCTGAAGTGCAGGCATTACAATTTGTAAGAGAAGAGAAATTTGTTGATTTCCTTTATGATAAGATTTTCTTGAGGTTTGGAGCCCCAAGATCCATAGTTTTAGACAGAGGACCTTAGTTTACTTCATAGGTAATCAGAACATTCACATATTTATATCAAGTTAAGCACAAGAGATCTTCACCTTACCATCCTCAAGCCAATGGGCAGGTAGAGAAGACTAATAGGGAACTTGAGAACATTCTGACAAGGATAGTGGAAATGAATAGAAAAGATTGGGCTAATAGATTACCTGAAGCAGTTTGGGCTTACAATACCACTTGGAAGTCCATAACAAAATTCTCACCATATGAATTAGTTTATGGAAAGAAGCCCATTCTGTCTATAGAATTTCAACTCCAGACACTTAAAACTACATTAGATATTGGTCTACCATTGTCTATAGCCCAACAAAATAGAATTCTTCAGCTCAATGAGTTAGATGAAATTCAGACCGAAGCCATTCAACAAATAGAACTAGTTCAGTATCAAAGGAAGCAATGGCATGACTAGCACATCAAGAGGAGGACATTTCAGCAAGGTGATTGGGTTCTCCTATATGATTCTAAGTTCAAGGGAAAGCTACAAACTCATTGGATGGGTCCTTACCAGATAAAGGAAGTTTTTGAGAATGGAACAATACTGTTGGAACCCATTGATGGAAGCATAGACACATTCTTAGTGAATGGCCACATAATTAGACTCTATAAAAGGCCATCCACTAAGGAAGAATTCATCAAAGATTTGTGCTTGGTTACAAGGGACACATCCTCTATCACAGATTTGGACTGAAAGTCAAAAAAAGAGAAAAAGAGAAGGTTGAAAACCAGCAAATGGTGGTCTTCTTACCAAAAAAAAGAGGAAGATAGAAAACTAGTTAATGGTTGTCTTTCTTGTACAAGGGGATTGAAAACCAGTAAATGGTGGCTCCCTTCTTCATGCAAAATAAGAATAATCAAGCTAGAGAGGTGATCAGGTGCAAGAAGTTACTCAAACACACCTCTGGCACTTGCAAATAAGGAGCACCTCTAGCACTTCACAAACTTGGAGCACCTCCAGGACTTGCAAATGAGAAGCACCTCTGACACTCCACTAATAAAGATCCATTCATGAATATAATAAATTGAGAGGGGACCCACCTCTCTAAGAAATAAAGTAGAGATATCATCTGATGAGGTCATCATGACTCATCCTCCACTTTATGACAAGGATAAACATGATGTCAGTATGCATATCATCAACAATTGAGAAAAAGGTCATTATTCTCATGCGTATGTCCTCACAAATGACTGAACTAACATCACCTAAAAAGATGGCATTCTTGAACCACTCAGCTCGAATGATTGCATGGTATGTAACAACAGGGATGCTGACGCCATTTTAAAGCCATGCAGAAGCTACTCACATGCCAAGTAACATCCAGTCTCATCAAAGCCATGGCATTATAGCCATGTACATCGGGCCGTCATCATTAAGATTGATTCATGTACTTCTCTTTAATTAAGCATTAGTTAGTAACTGTCTTGTTATTTCTATTTTTGGGTGCCGTCATTATGACACATCCTCCTGCTATTATTTCCCTTGTAAATTCATGCATGTTGCCATCTTTGCTACATTGTCACCATGTCTACAGAGTGTCCCATAACTCTGCAATAATTATGATTGCATAAGTACGCTAACCAATTTCAATCTCCTTCCCCATAATTCAAGTAGTGAAACAAACTGACATAACAACCCTCACTCAAGATTACAAAATTCTCTAAAAATCTAAGTCTGTTAACACAGTCCTTCCGAGCCTATGAAGTTAAAAGCAAAAAGATAGACCATAGAGAAAAGCAGACATAATTCTAGCTACAGAGGGTGGAATAGGACTGAGAAATGAGGATTAAAAAGAAATCAGAGCCAGAAAGTATAACAGATCTTTTACAAGATGATGTTGTGGCAAACATTCTGGGGAATACAGGGTGGTTGGAGTTCTTAGACAAATTTGAAGGTTTTCAAGAGGATATTGTTGATGACTTCGTACGAAATGTGAGAGATAATCAAACAACTGTCAGAGGGGTTCAAGTCAATCTCACTGCTACCACCATTAGTCATATCTCTGGATTGCCAAAACAAGGTGAGAGGTTTTACCATCTAAAAACCCTATATGCTAATTTAATTAGAAATTTATCTGTAGAAGGTAAACCTACAATACAATTGCATTTAAGCAAGAATGAGGTTAAAGGAATTCTTAGGTCTTCACTTGTAAACCCATGGCAATCTGTAGCATTATGGTTGATGAAGTACTTTACATTTGATGGACAATTTTCCTTAGTCCTAGGACCAATAATGAAAATGTTGATTTTTCTGAGGCATGGAAATTCCCACCCAAAATTAAGCATAAACATTCCAAAATTTTTGTACTCTGCCATTAGAGCAACTACAAAAAAGTACCAATAGAAAAAAGGTCCTATGAAACACCATGCCTCATTTTTCTAGTAGTAAAACATCACTTTCTATCCCAAGATGATGGGGAAGCACTATGGTAGATATTTTTAGATACCAAACCCTAGGACAAAGAACTAGAGAGGTCACATGAAGTGGGTGAGGCTTCCTCTACATAGCAAGAAGAGGAGGCAGAACCTTCAACTTCCTCTCCTGCTATTGAGAAAGGTAAAAAGTTTTCACTCGAGGCAACTTCATCTACTACCCCTATTTCTGATAGAAAGAGAAAAGGGAAGGAAGTTAGAGAACCTGTTCTTGAAGAAACTCCATATATGACTCGCTCAGCCAAGAGGAAGATGACTTTGGCTGAGGAGTCTATTCCAATAGAACCAACACGGGAAAGGCCAAGTCAGAAGACAAAAAGAAATATAAAGAAAACTGACTCAAACATACACTACTGGGATAAAGAAGCATCTCATGACTCAGATGAAATCTCGCTAGTGAGAAAGAAGAAACAGAGAGAATTTTCCCCTGAACCATCTGTTCATCTAGGTTCTCATAGTCCAACTTCCCAACATTCCCCTGCTCCGGAGACAGAACAAAACAAATTTTTATTATTTCCTCTAATTCTGAGGATGATGTACCTACTCTAGAGGCACCTTCTCTCCTAGCTAAAGTTCTTTTAGGTTTCAAAACTTTTGAGGAAAAAGTTGGGCCTTCATCAGTACCAACAGTTATAGAGAAGACTCAAGAAACTCAGGACAGGGAGGCCGCAGGGGAAGGAGAAGCAGAGCAAATGGATGCAGCTGGCAATAAAGAGACAATAGCTATGGAAAACCCTGATGTAGATCAAATAGAAGAAGGAGCACCTACCTGACAGCTGGTCTTGATAAGGCAGTTAGTTGTTTTAGGTCTTGTTTATGTTTTCAAGAAGGTCTGATAAGACCAAATGCATGTAATAAGGTCATGCTGATCATGATAAGATCATGCTGACCATGCTTTTGCTATTTTTAGTTAGTTGGTTATAACAGCTGTCATGCTGTAGGGTCCGGTTGGATCTCCCAGCCGCCTGGAGAGTTCCCAGCCGCTTGGAGTCGGGTCAGTAGTACTCGTAGGCAAATCTATTTAAGCATGAGATCGGTTGATATTGCATAGACAGAGAGATATCATCGATTGATAGTATAGTATTGTATTGCGCAGAGGAGCTTGAGTGTGCTGTGTGAGGAACATCATATTGTATTGCATCTTTAAAATCAATAAAGATCCTGTTTTCGATTTCCTGTTTGATCCCCTTTGTGTAATCGATTTGCTGGTTTGGGTGGCTTCATGGATTTACTGATCCATTCCACCGGTTGATCTGTCTAATCGGTGGAATGGCGATGTACAGTAGGTTAGGTTGTAGTTTGTTTTCTGTTTGCATGCAGGTGTGCAGGATCACCGTCGAAAGGTGTTGAAGACCCTAGCATGGGTATGTGCTAGGTCGAGCTGACAAAGTGTGGAAGATCACCCTGAGAGTGGATCGGGTCATCCCTGGAGGATCGGCGAAGTGAGATTTCGCTAAGGTTGGGAGTTTGTCAAAACGGCATCATCAGGATATCTTGGTGAATATCCTGCAGTCAGTTCGGATATCGTCATCCGGATAAGTGGAGGAGAGCATGATGCTTTCGATTGCATGAAGTGCAAGTGCGTCAGGGTGATCATCATCAGGAGGGCCGAGGAGGAGCGTATCGGCATCAGGTTGAAGATCAGGTTGATCAAGTTGATCGCGGGCCGAAAAAAAACTAAGTTTGGCCAACAGCAGGATATGACGTCATCATCATCATGATATACGTCATCAGGACATTTCGGAGCGGCAGGATATTGAGAAGTTGCGGGTGACGTCATCGTCATCAGGATCTACGTCATCAGGATATCGGGTGACGCAAGCATCGAGTGAGAGGTGCGAGGAGTTAAGGTTTTGTCATCATCAGGATAAATGGAAGGAACCGGATGTTCTTTATCTTGTTGAATATCATGATGTTGAATATCATGATGCTGAAGGAAGAGAAGACAGAAGTTGTCGCTGAAATGAACAGTGGACATCAGGAGGATGTTCGCGCTGGTCGAACATGATGATGCTGCCAAACATGATGATGCTGTCGATGACCGAGTAAGGTGATGCTGTTGACAGGCGAAAGTGCGAAGGCTTGTCTGCAGGAGGATATCGGTCGGCAGGTGAAATATGATGATGATGCTGACAGTGAAGTCAAATATGATGATGATGAGGATGAATATGATGATGATGATGGGCTGCAGACATCCATGCTGTATGCGAAGGTTATAGTGTGGATGCCTCTGCATCATAGTGGTATCAAAGCTCAGCAAAAGGTCTGGGCTGTTGTGTGTTGATTCTGTCACCGAAAGGGCAGAGGTAGAGTTGAATTGTGTGTTGTATGTTGATTGAGAGGTTGACAAAATGCCTCCGAAAGGTAGTGGTACTGCAAGGGAATTGCAGGAAATGAAGGAGAAACATGCTAGAGAGATGAGGAAGATGAAGGAGCTTGCTGAAGCACTTCAAGCCAGGCTGACAGCCCTGGAAAAGAACAAAAAGAGGGAAGTGGAAGACAGTGAGTCTGAAGAAGATGAAGATACTGTTGAAGAGTATGAAGAGGTAGCTGAAGATCTGGATGCTAAAGACCAGAGACTGGCAAAACTGTTAAAGGCAGTGCAGAGTGAAAAACCTAAGGTAAAGGTTGATGTTACCAAGTATACTGGAAGTTTGAATGAAGATGAGTTGTTAGATTGGATTGCTGCACTTGATAATCACTTTGAATGTGAAGATGTTGCTGAGGATTAGAAGGTAAAGATTGCAAAGACCAAGTTAGGAGGTCATGCTTTGGTATGGTGGGATTATGTACAATCTGAGAGAAGGAAACAAGGGAAGTCAAAGATCACTTCATGGGATAAGATGGTAGCAAGGATCAAGGGTAAATTCTTGCCAAGGGATTATGAAATCCAGATGTTTAAGAAGCTGCAATTTTTAAAGCAGAAGGAAAGGGATGTGAAGACATATACTGAGGAGTTTTATAAGTTAAGTATGAGATCTGGTCATCATGAGAATGAGGTAGAAAAGGTGGCTAGGTACTTGGCTGGTTTGAGATTTAACATACAGGATGAGTTAGTTTTAGCTAACCCTAAGAATGTGGAGGATTGTTATCAAATGGCAATCAGGATTGAAGAAAAGATGAATAGAGGACATGATAAGTCCATGAGAGGAAGAGGAAACCATAGGGGAAGAGGAGCAGCCCCTGCACAAAAGCAAACCAATGAGGGTCAAGAAGACACTGGTAAAGGACAGGGACAGTCTGATTTCAGGGGTGGATGGAAAGGTAATAGAGGAAGATTTGGAGGTGGTAGAGGTTCTACTACATTTTCAGGAAAATGTTACACCTGTGGTGAGTTTGGTCATCCATCTTTCAAATGTCCAGAAAACAAAGGTTCATCATCCAGAAATGATAGAACTAATGACAAGAGAGTACAACTTGTGCAAGAAGAGAAAGTAGAAGAAAGTGCACAGAGTTCAAACAGAGAGCCTAATAATTATGGGTATCCAGAAAGTGGAGAATCACTGATGCTAAGGAGAATTAGTTTGCAGGCATCAAAGGATCTGATGCAAAGAAGAGCTCTTTTCAAGACCACATGTAAGAGTAAAGGTAAAGTATGTAAGGTTGTCATTGATACTGGTTCAACAGACAACATGGTATCCCAGGAAATGGTGGATAAACTACATTTGGAAAGGATTCCACATCAACACCCTTACAAGGCATCTTGGGTGAGTGATAGTCAATCACTTTTTGTCTCTGAACAGGCATATGTGGATTTTCAGATTGGAGCATATCAGGATAGAATTTTGTGTGACATATTGCCTATGGAATGTTGTCACCTACTGTTGGGTAGACCATGGCAATTTGACAGAAGGGTATTGTATGATGGGTATGCTAATACCTACACCATCAAGAAGGATGGGAAGATTATTAAGTTGATGCCATTGCAGGCAAAAGCTGCAGTACAGAAGGCAGCCCAAATCATTTTAATGGGAAAGAAGGAATTTGTGCAGATGCCTAGAGGAGCAGGCATAAAGGCAGTTCAGGACACTGCAGGGAAAGGAGTTGTTACAGACAACAAGCTGAAGAAAGTTTCAGTTGTGACTGACAGAGGTCAGCAACAGGTTCAGAAACAGGTTTGCACACAGCAACCAGTTCAGAAGAATGACATGGATGTTGTCATAGTTGGGACTATTGCTTGTCCTATAAAGATTGACAGGAAGATAGAGTTGAACATTTCAGTAGTTCAAGAGGTAGTCCAGACAGAGGTTCTAGTCAGACAATCTGACAAACACAGAGATAACCTGAGAAGGGCCTACATTGACAGGCATGCAGATTTACTTGCCAGAAAGCAAGTCACAGTTCAGAAGTCTTGGCGAAGCCAAGAGACAGCAGAGGATAAAGCTGGAGCAGGTCAGACTATTGACAAGGCAAAGTGTAAAGGTGGAGGACTTCCACATACTAAACTCATGGGACATGAGTTCTTTTCTGTTGGGGAGTATGGTGCAGGAGCACCTACCTGACAGCTGGTCTTGATAAGGCAGTTAGTTGTTTTAGGTCTTGTTTATGTTTTCAAGAAGGTCTGATAAGACCAAATGCATGTAATAAGGTCACGCTGATCATGATAAGATCATGCTGACCATGCTTTTGCTATTTTTAGTTAGTTGGTTATAACAGCTGTCATGCTGTAGGGTCCGGTTGGATCTCCCAGCCGCCTGGAGAGTTCCCAGCCGCTTGGAGTTGGGTCAGTAGTACTCGTAGGCAAATCTATTTAAGCATGAGATCGGTTGATATTGCATAGACAGAGAGATATCATCGATTGATAGTATAGTATTGTATTGCGCAGAGGAGCTTGAGTGTGCTGTGTGAGGAACATCATATTGTATTGCATCTTTAAAATCAATAAAGATCCTGTTTTCGATTTCCTGTTTGATCCCCTTTGTGTAATCGATTTTCTGGTTTGGGTGGCTTCATGGATTTACTGATCCATTCCACCGGTTGATCCGTCTAATCGGTGGAATGGCGATGTACAGTAAGTTAGGTTGTAGTTTGTTTTCTGTTTGCATGCAGGTGTGCAGGATCGCCGTCGAAAGGTGTTGAAGACCCTAGCATGGGTATGTGCTAGGTCGAGCTGACAAAGTGTGGAAGATCACCCTGAGAGTGGATCGGGTCATCCCTGGAGGATCGGCGAAGTGAGATTTCGCTAAGGTTGGGAGTTCGTCAAAACGGCATCATCAGGATATGTTGGTGAATATCCTGCAGTCAGTTCGGATATCGTCATCCGGATAAGTGGAGGAGAGCATGATGCTTTCGATTGCATGAAGTGCAAGTGCGTCGGGGTGATCATCATCAGGAGGGCCGAGGAGGAGTGTATCGGCATCAGGTTGAAGATCGGGTTGATCAAGTTGATCGCGGGCCGAAAAAAAACTAAGTTTGGCCAACAGCAGGATATGACGTCATCATCATCATGATATACGTCATCAGGACATTTCGGAGCGGCAGGATATTGAGAAGTTGCGGGTGACGTCATCGTCATCAGGATCTACGTCATCAGGATATCAGGTGATGCAAGCATCGAGTGAGAGGTGCGAGGAGTTAAGGTTTTGTCATCATCAGGATAAATGGAAGGAACCGGATGTTCTTTATCCTGTTGAATATCATGATGTTGAATATCATGATGTTGAATATCATGATGCTGAAGGAAGAGAAGACGGAAGTTGTCGCTGAAATGAACAGTGGACGTCAGGAGGATGTTCGCGCTGGTCGAACATGATGATGCTGCCAAACATGATGATGCTGTCGATGACCGAGTAAGGTGATGCTGTTGACAGGCGAAAGTGCGAAGGCTTGTCTGCAGGAGGATATCGGTCGGCAGGTGAAATATGATGATGATGCTGACAGTGAAGTCAAATATGATGATGATGAGGATGAATATGATGATGATGATGGGCTGCAGACATCCATGCTGTATGCGAAGGTTATAGTGTGGATGCCTCTGCATCAGAGGCTGCAGGGGAAGGAGAAGCAGAGCAAATGGATGCAGCTGGCAATAAAGAGACAATAGCTATGGAAAACCCTGATGTAGATCAAATAGAAGAAGGAACATGAACCTATTCTTGCCTCTCTAATCAAGAGGATATTGAAATTTCAAAAGAACAGTAGATGTTAGAAGAGATTGATAATCTAAAAAGATTATTATGGGGGAAGAACCAGATTATGTACTGACCTCAAGAAGGTCATGAAAGAAAAAGAAATGGAGCAAACACATGTGATTAAAGGGCTGTAGGTAGAGCTCTAAAATAAACAACAAATAATTCAAGAGAAAGATGCAAAACTGAGAGACCAAGAAGCAAAGGCAGCCCAAATCATCAAGGAAAAGGAGGCAGAGGTAGTACAAGATATTTTTTTTTATCATACCAAGGCCAGAGACAATAGTCTCACAATAATTGCAGCACTAGTTGAGAAAGTATAGAGTCAAGATAAATAATTAACCTGGGCCAATAATAAAATAGATGATCAAGAAGAGTATATTCATGAGTTAATTGGCCCAAGGGCAACCATGGAACATGGAGTGCAAACAAATCCATATGTGGGCCCAATTCCAATAGATATTCCCAAGTCCCTATTCCATTGGGAAAGGAGATGTAGAGAATATGAAGCTTCTAAGCCCATGCTGCAAATACAGAGGGCAGTTACTGCCATGCCAAAAAGAGTAGAAACCCTAGAAGAAAAATTCATTTAGGTGGCTTCCATTTCATTTGAAATCCTATCTTACAGGCCCCCAAGTGGAAATTATGCTCTATTCTTACAAGAGAGAGTTCTACAGAGAAATCTATCTTTGGTCCTGTTTGATCTTACTGAGAACATAGAAACAAGGGAGGGGTTCATGGAAGCATATATGAGAAGTTCTGATGAAGGCAAAAATTTTCTGTGTGAGTTATATTTGTGTGGTTTCTGTGTAGATGATATAACCTTCATTATCAACTATTTTTTAGGGGAATGTCAACTTAAGGTATTTATGTCACTGATGATAAATCATTAGATTTGGAATGAGAAAATGGAGGCTTATCTAAAGAAGGATGCAGAAACAAGTCTTTTCATCAGAAAAAAATGTCCAAACCCCCATGCTTTTAAGGTCCAATTTAGAGCATATGTCTACCACCTGGAAAGTACAACCAAGATTTTACCATTGTATCTAAAACATCTTCAGGAGTGTTCCATTGATTTTGGTCTTTTCATGAACAGTTTAGCCAATCAAGTGCTTGCAATGGCAAAGAAAAGGTGGAACATTTTAACTTCAGAGTAGAAAATGAGAGAAGTGGTGACTCCTGGTAACTTGAGACTATTTATGAGGAAGGCCAGGTTAATATCCAAAATGATGGATAAATACTAATAGGAATGGATAGGTGGCCATTTCAGACCCCCTCTCATCATTGAGCCACTACCTGTCTAGGTTGAGTAAATGGAAGATGATAAATTGTAGGAGTGGATGAAGCAGGTTGATCAGTATAGGGGAAATGGTAATACAGACCACACCACTTGCACAACTTATGCACAAGACTACATCTTGACCGATAGAATATTCCACTAGAATAATTCCATATTATGAGAAGCAGGAGGACTTGCAAATCCTTAATTACAGGGGATGATGAGTGCCAAGTAGCACCCATGAAATACACCTTTTTACCCCTCTTTTTCTCCCTTCTTATTCCATTGTCCTGATGGTTGCACCAAAATAGGTTGACAAGATTGTTCTAATGATGATTAATAAGAGATGAATTACTTACAATCATGATTTTTGATTAAAGGACTAATGTGTGTTGAATTGATGGAAATATGTAGAAATCTTCTCTTTTTGAATCAAAAGGTGCAGGTGTTCAGGTAGACAATTTTTGCACATCTCCAGAGGTAGTCCAAATGATCTTTGGATCTGATATCAAAATGCCACAACTGGTCTCCAATGTTTTCCAGTTTGATTGGAGAGATTTTGGGATAGGGAGGTGAATCATCTCCGAAGTTGGACTAAAGTCACAGCATCTCCAGAGCTAAATGAGAAGGTCACAATCATATCTCTGGAGCTACAAACAGAAACATACATCTCTGGAACCTCTTTAGAATAGTGTAGATTTCTAGCATAGTTGTTGGTCAAACACTTCTAGTAGTGATCAAGATGCTCTTGTTGTTACTCAAATCATCACCAGAGTAATTGAGGGCAGACCATAGTTAACTGCTAGAAGTTTTATCTCTTTTTGATTTTGCATGATTTATTGATAAACTAATTTAAATACCTATGTTTTAGGGCCTTGTTGCCCAAGTGTATTTAAAACTAAGACTCAGATTTAGTGTGGACCACTGTTCCACTAAATCTATTTTAATTGCATGGATATTCATTCTATAGTTAGACAGTTAGTAGAATAAAGAGATTGATGTTATCTCATAGAGGAACTAGTAGAATAGGGTAAGTGATATATTATCACAGATTTAGATATAAACTTATAGAAGTAGCAGCAGAAGACACACAATGACTAATTTTTGATTTCTGTAATCTTATTTTAATATAAACATTTTATGAATACAAAGCTGATGGAATTGGACTGGAATTGAATAGTGATATTATCTTCTTGTGTTGATTCTTTACTTTAGTCTCCAGCCCTAAGGGTGTGGAGCAAGGGCCCACTCTCACCACCAAGGCAGAAGGCTAGTACTATTGTTTTTGTTATTTCAGATTCTATTTAAGAAGATAGTTACTATTTTCATAGATAAATGCATGTTTCAGTTGGAAGGAATAATATAGATTTACTTTAAGCAATTCATTGTTCAGTTTTGTTTTCAATATTCTTAGGATTCATTTCACAGCAGATAGATTAGTAATATTAATTTTCTTTAATCAGTAAAGATCATTAACATTAGTTAGATAAAAGTGGCAACTTTAGGATTCCTAATTGTAGATAGTCATGGACACAGCCCTAGATTTGACACTTGAAATATGATTAAATGATAAGGTCCAATGACCCTTGTCATGTTTCATTTAGGATTATTAAGAATGTTTTCTACATGTCCATGAGAGGCCTCATTATTGTAATCCAATAATGATTATAAGGTCATTGATATTGTATTTCATATTGTTATCTGGTGGGTTATTTGTATTTTGACTTTGTGAATGGATAAGGCTCTGGTCTAGTGTATTTCATCCATGCAAACCCTAGAGGGAACCACCAACTTTAAGATCTAATCAATCTTTTCTTTCATGTTTATTCATTGTTAGTTTTCTATATCTTCATGGAGATTAATGGATGCAAGGGGTTATACTCTAAAATGATATAGTCGTGACCCTTTCTTATTTGAGGTGAAGGTATTACTATGTAATTTGTTCTCATTTTTATTCAATGGCAATGGGATATGCTTGAATCGGGTTAAATATGAAACACCCATTACCATACACCTAAGAACCATCCACTGCCAATAGGTCTGTAATCTCTTATTTGGAATGGGCTATATCATTTATTCAGGCCTACATCTAGGAACACCCTCCTAAGTCCTGTGGAGCTCAAAGTGTAGAAGGCTTTCATAGCCTTGTTAATTGTCTTTTTCTTGTCTTCAATTTGTTGATAGTGCAGTTTCCTCGTCCTAAACCCCTAATCCCCTGGTTTGGGTAGTGTGTTTCTCCTTAGGATTGAAGGTTGCAAGAAAAAACACCAATAGAATGGTGACCCTACTAGGGAGCTATTAGTCTAGTCCAGTAGTTTTCTATGGGTTTTTAGAGTTTGCATATGAACAAAATATTATCATTCCATTTAAGAGGGTGATGATTCTACTTGCTTTTGAACCGGTTCATCAAAGGGAAAGCCAACTATGTATGAGAATTTTTTTTGTGGCTCTACTAGTGGAATGGACTCAAAAATGTATTTGATCATTGAGGAGCCTCCAGTTGCTTCAGGTTCTTGTCCTCTTTAAAGAAGTGGTGACTCTACATATAAACCTAATCAGTTGTTGATGAATGGTTTCTATTTATGTAAGTGTATTGCATAGATCTAAAACATTTCTAGTCACAAGGAGCAAATTATGAGGTTTGCAATAATTTCTACAGTGTTGTTACCATGCTTGAATGAAGATCTATAATCATGGGTTAAGGATTTTGTTGGAGAGGTTTAGGGTTTTGCAAGAGGTAGGAATGTGACAAGGTTGTTGTTAAGGAAATTGGTTGTGGTCTAAAGTATATTTAAAAATGGGTTGTTATTCTTTCTATCTTTCTGCACATTTGAACATCAAAATGCACTGTGCATCACAACAACAATCATATCCTTAGAGAAGGGTTTTATCTGTTGAAATATATAGAGCATTGGATTTTAGTGTTATCCAAAACCATCCAAATTCTATTCTTGATGGGGTTAGAGAACATCTGCCAAAGTTCAATGGTGGAAAGTCAGAATCAGAAGGTGTTAGGAATTTGTAGGTCTATTTAAACCAATTCCACATAACCCAATAGGAGAAACAAGATGTTGAAACAAACCATAATGCAAAGATCAAATGAAAAAGCAATAAGATAACACAAGATATACCCTGGGAAAACCCTTTGTAGGGAAAAACATAGCCTCCAAAAGCATCCATACTTAAATGTATTATTCAACAATATGAAATTACAATACAATCCATGAGCATCCATGAATACCTATGAATCCATCAAGCACCTCCAATGCATCCTCCATGTGTACAAGCATGAATCCACACATCACCTACCATGCTTCACAATATGCACTTACAGGAGAGAGCTCAATACAATGACAACCTCTCTCAAACCTCCAATCCACCTACAATGAAATAGCCAACATTACCCAAACCACTATCCATGTGCTTGCTTTTATAGACCAAGCTCACACAAATATAACTTGTGGTATTGGATAAAACCACGTGCCCCAAAAAATCATGGTAACACAAAACCATTAACTTATAAACCCACTTGACCCCACATTTGACTATTGGTACTAACTTTTCCCAATTAATCAAATAATACAAATAATAGTTAATTACTCTATGTGCCCCACACACATAAAATAACTAACCCAATGTTACAATACAACTTATACAAGTGGTAACCAAATAAAATAGTACAATATTATGCAAGGTGTACAACACCTATCCCAACATTCTCCCACTTGTTGTATACATTACATAAGGGTCAATACATGAAATACATCATCATAGGCAAAACATGAAATCAAATGAATCTCCAGAATGTTCTCATGCTCCATCAAGATACCTGCAACAAAATCAAAATGACCACCATCTCAAGCAAGAACTCTTGTCATCCTCTAATGTGCCACCTATGGAAGAAAAGGAACATGCAAAGGTGAAGATGCACCAATCCAAAGAACACAAGCATCAAATCCAAGTGATAACATAAGGCTCCAAGCTATTGTCAAAAGGTAAAAACACACATGACTGGAAATAGCACCCACAACGTATGTTAATACATCCAACCATCCATACCTCATAGGTATCAACAACATCAATAAACTCATTCCAACAACATATCCAACCCATATACTGCAATAACAAGCTCCATGAATAAAACCTGTCAATGAAGAACACATACATCTAGGAACTCCCACTGCATGCGTAATGTCAATCTAATAATAGATCCAAGGCATACCGAGTCTATCAATCAACACTCAAACCAAAGTGTGTTTAATTAACAAGCCAATGTAGTATCAAGAACAATCAGAATGATCCACACATGGATGATAAATTGCTGCATACTCTCTCATAACATGTCATCATAACTCTTCCAAAGTCCAACCATATCAACATGATCCTCTACGAAGTAGCCATAAGACAAAGAGAGAAAACCTGTAAATCATAATGTCCTTCTACAAACACCTCAAAGTGCTAAGCTGTGTCAAAAATGATCTCCTCTACAACCCCAAATGAAAAGCCTCAACAACACCCAACCATTCAATCTCATAAGATCAAATGAACATATATAACATGTAACCAACATGGATGTAAGCCTCTCTAATTAAGGTAGACCAAACTCAAAACCATTCCTTAATTAGGAATAAGCCCAACCACATCTCCTAAACTCCTCATAATGAACATGATAAATCAAACCATATGAACAAGAAGATAACCATGCTAGCATCCCTCAATTGAACCCTCCAAAACCAATACATGTAGCTCAAGATCCATATCTATGGGAAGATGAAACATAAAGTAAAATGCATCTAAAAGGGTGGCCAATACCTCAAAGATGATACACTGCCAAGTAGTCCAAGAGTGGGGAGTGAGAATGCTCCTCCAGAATACACCAAGTCACAACGACTCTCTCCAAGAAAAGTCTCCTCTGAGTCTATAATGAACTCACGTCCATATATCCAGGTGTAAGGCTCCTCGGTCTATCTGTTGAAACCTCCAAGACTAACTGTCTCAACAAGTCTCTCTAATAAAAAGAGAACTCTAGCCTCACCTAAGTCTCCAAGTATCCATGAGCACGTGTAACTGACCAATATATGCTAAACTCCAAATGCAACATAGCACCATCATGAAGTAATCAAGCAAATGATCAAAGTACTCAATACCAAAAGAACAAACAAGACCACTATCAATGCTCCTACTGCACATCTGCATAATCAAGAAGCCCATCTTGACATCATGATCTAACCATCTCCTCTAGGAAGATCATATGCAAGAAAGCATACAATGATGCATACACCCTGTCTCAAGAGAACCTGTATCATGCCAAAACTCTAAGCTAGCATCAAGAATCAAGACACAATATCAACATCTCCAAATAAACCTATCAAACTGACAAATCATAATCTGACACCTCAACCAAAGACTTGAAGAAGTTCTCCATGGTAAACCAAGATGTCAACATCTCCAAACATATGAAGATAACCATCTCCTGACAACTGAACTAAAAATGTTAAAGAACTCTCACAATTAAGAGCTCCTCCATGACACCCATAACCACTGCAGAAGATCATCCATCACGTATGATGAATCCAACATGTTGCCAAAGCTCTCACTGAACCGTGATACTGAGCTATCCATGACAACAAAGTAACCATCTCCTAAATGAAGATTATCCATGGTCCCAAACCAATCAAGGAATCCCACTGTAACATCAACAGCTCCCAAAAGGTCTAGTGAACCAAATCTCCAAACAAGAAGATAAAACCATCACTGTCAAAAGCTCACCTAAGAACATGCATCAAAACTCTCCATGACATTGTGATAAACATGCTGCAAGTCCCAACAACTGACTATCTAGGTACTCTAATCATCCATCCTCTTATCCCAAAATAATCATACCAATGAACAAATGACCACAGATAAGGCCAACTGACAAAGTCAGCATAAACACTAAAGTAATCTAGTGGATAATGATAGTCCACATCTGAGTCACCCCACCATAGCCAAGGGGTAGCTAATCCCTAAAACTACATAACTCATAGACCCAAAACAAATGTAACATGCAAACTCATCATCACAGCAGTAAATTGCAAACTGAGATATCAAAGAAGATAACCTGTAGACTCCAAGACTCAAACACCAAATCAATTCTAGATTCGATTTGGCAACAAGTCCACAAAAAAGTACCATAGTTAAGGAACTAATCAATCATCTAGGAGATAAGAGCAATCCACTAAAACAACACCACAACACCACCTATAATCATGAATCAAACATCATAGTCCATACCTATCAATCACATGCATGATCATGTCGTGTCAATGCAAAAGTGTGCCTACATATCCATGACACCATAATCATCATTGTTAAGGGAAAATTGGAGTAAACATGAATAATCAATATATCAATATCAATAATACCCAAAACTCAACGAAAAGGGAAATAATTAAGATCAAACAAACAAAGATGAAACCATTGCAAACTTTAATACTTCATAGCTTCTGTTGGTTGCCTATCTCAATCGATCTTGCATGTATGAATAAGGTCCTCAGAGAGTACACTTCCTTTCTATTCCATGATTGTCAATGGAGAATGGCCATGATAGTGCTTTGTAATGAAGATGAGGTTCACAACAATAGTAGTGATATGGTAACAAGTTGATGGCAAGCCAAATGGAATGATGTGGGTGCCAAAGGTGTGTTGTAATTCCTACAGAGTAACGATACTAAAAGCTTGGATGAATGAAATGAAGGAAGAAGGTTCAATTTATAGACTCGTGAGAGAGAAGATCAATGGTAGAGAATGGTTGAGGAATGTGCATGAATAAGAAGACAAGTGTCATGTTATATTTTTGCATGAGAGGAATTAATAAAATAGAAGAATGAGTTAACTGAAGAGATTAAATCAATTAAAAGAATAGATCAATCAGTAAAGAGAATAGAACTAAAGAATGGAAATTGCATGAGGATGAGAAGATATTTTACCTCAATTAAATATTTAGAATATTCAATTGCATGTGCACAAGGATTGAATTATATTTATAGATAACTCAATTTAGAAGAAAATGAGAACTTAAATAAATATTTGATTTATTTAAATTTAGAGAAGATATTATTGGAAGAAACAATTAAATAATTGATATTATTTAATTTAGAATGAATTTGGAAGAACTAAATAAATAATTGGTATTATTTAATTTATTGGAAGAATTAGAGGAATTTAGGAATTTAATTAAATAAATTGATTTATTTAATTGTTGAGAGAATATGAATCAAATAAATAAATTTGTTTATTTATTATTGATAGAGGAATTTGACTTAAATAAATATTGAGAATATTTATTTGGACAGAGTCATGTCATTTTTAGGTGTATACATTTTGCCCCTCTTTGATGCAATGTAGTTTACGGCTTTGCTTCAAAGAATAATTTTTTTTTGATAATGATACATGCCCCAGTTTGCCCCTGGTATAGGTTATGATGATAGGATGCCCCCTCGGGAGATTGGACGGGAAGAAGGTAGAAGGCGTGAGATGGACAATCTCACAATAAAGAAGGGAAAACTAAGTTAGGGTGAAGAAAATAGGATGCATTTCAGAGAAATGGGAAGAAATGGGCTAGGGAAGTAGTCATAGTCACCACATAGCCAGTTAGGATTTGCTTGCTATATATAGGATCTGGGTCCACAAGACAAGTCATTTGCACACTTGGCTTTAGTTGATTTGTCCTTGAGAGCTTAGGAGCACATAGGAGCATAGAGTAGTCGGCATTGACATGGATATTTCACATGAGGAGCATAGCTTTGAGTAAGTTCATCGATTCAATTGGCTAGCTGAGGCAGGACCACCGGTATGTAGCTTTAAAAAATTCACCTAGGGTCATTTATGAGCACAATAAATGCTAGGGAAGAATATCTAAAGTAAATGCAAAGGAAGGTAGTTCGACGCATATGCCCTGCGGAACTACACATTTGATTTCCTGCGGCACATTTGAGTTCCTGTTATGCATTTAAGCTATGAAACTACGCATGCATGAGTTCTGCGCATGCATGCTATAAGTCGGTGCATGCATGAAGATCTTGTGCATGCATGATGTCTTCTAGCACATGTGATTAGGCTACACATATACAAGGTATAGCTACACTTTTGATATGGATCTACACATTTAAGAAATGTTGCAGCTCATCTCTTAGAAGTGGCACATTTGTTGAGAAATTGTGTATTTACCTTCTAGTTCAGCGCATATGATAGTCAGTATACTTAACAAAATTGATTCAATTGGCATCTTGCCTAATGCGTCAATCGATAAGCCATCTCTGAGATTGCAGGAATCTAGTCAAGAGATGTTGTATGTTGTTTTTGATCAATTTGATATGCTAAGTTAGTTGATATGATTCTTTAGATATGTTAAGCATGTTTTTTGGTAGCTTTAGGTTGACTCATTGCCTTGCATACTTGTAGGAGGACATTTGAGACATACTTATGTCAAGGGAGCAGTTTCCCTTACCGATGTTGTAGTGCTATATGCTCACGAAGATAGATAGAGAGGCTCTCGGTGCTATGGGCCTTGATTAGATTTGCTTCATGCTTGAGGTTTGTGAGAACCTTGGTTTGTTGATTGTAACAGTAGAGAGATTTCATAGCGAGGATGGGACTTTTCACTTTTTGACTAGCGAGATGACCGTTACTCTTGAGGATGTCTCCAGGATTTTGCACTTGCCGATACAAGGTGAGCTTGTAGAGTACAATCCTCAGTGGGACACAAGACTTGTAGAGTGTAGGTAGGTGTTTGATGACCTTGACCTAGATTGTCAGGTTATCTCCTGGTAGGATATATATGATTATTATTACTACTTCACCAGTATTGTGGCAGGGTTGATCGGAGGTGTTGTATGCCTTGATAGGAGATCGCATGGGTTCCCGATTGGATGGGGACAGATCATGGAGTGGATGGTTACAGAGGGCACCCACTATGCATGGGGTGTCTGTGTCTTGGCACACCTATACCATGATATGCATCAGGTGGTATACCATATGGGTACCAGTCTGTCGGCGGGTGTTTCACTGTTGCAGTTTTGGCTATGGGAGCATATTGCTATCACGCTATCGATATGCGTCTTTTCAAGACATAGGGGTGAGTCGTATAGCTATGGGTATGTAGAAGTTATTTCCAGCACAAGCTGGGAAAGATAGAGTACTAGAGACACGTACTGGACAATGTAGATAGAGTTGTCTGGCGTCACTATCTAGATTGTGAGCCATGGGATGACGAGGATGATGAGCTACCTTACTGCTTTCAGACTCAGTGGTTGATTGGGAGGACTCGGTTCATATTAGAGAGGCAGATTGTTAGCTAGGTTCAAAGATAGTTTGGGAGGATACAGGGTCAACCACAGGGGTAGGCATTGTTTATGCAAACACATGCAGAACGGTTCAAATGGGGCCTAGTTGCATCATACGAGGAGGCATTGGCAGAATTTTGGCAGAATCCTTATGTTGTGCTGAGTGCTTCTGGATTTGACTGTGTTTAAGATTTTTCCCTCAACGTTTCGGATCACACTCCATGATCCATCATCAGGAGAAAGATAGCCAAAGAAGAGAATTAAAGTGATCAATTGCAGACTAAGACTGAATAAAAAGAGTGGGGTGGTGTGGCATGAGATCCAATGGGTCACTTGGGAGAGGAGCCAGAGGCTCAAGTCTAAGGGACCCAAGAATAAAAGAAGATAAGAATAAGAGAAAAATAAATGAAAAAATAAATAAATAATAACAAACAAGAAGAAAGGGGAAAAACCACAAAAATAAACTAAATATGAGGGCAAATCTAAATGATAAACTGACAAGATAAATTAAAGTCAAAAGACAAAATGGAGAAAAATTAATAAAGGAAACACAATGCAAAAGGTAAATAAATAAAATAATCAAAAAAGAGACCATAATTAATTAAAATTAGCAAACCAAAAAATAAAAAATTAAGAGAGTAAGAAAATAGGGAAAAAATAATTTAAATCCCATTAAAGAAAATGGGAGAAAGATAAAAATATAAAATTATAAGAGGGAAGGACAATAAAACACAAAAAGACCAATAAATAAACCATTAAATAAAATAAATATATTAAGAATCAAGAAATCCTAAGAAAAAGAAGGGAATAACAAATAAATACATAAGAAACATAAAGTAAAAAGGACTAGAAGAGGAAGAGAGAGAGAGAGAGAGAGAGAGAGAGAGAGAGAGAGAGAGAGAGAGAGAGAGAGAGAGAGAGAGAGAGAGAGAGAGAGAGAGAGAGAGAGAGAGAGAGAGAGAGAGAGAGAGAGAGAGAGAGAGAGAGAGAGAGAGAGAGAGAGAGAGAGAGAGAGAGAGAGAGAGAGAGAGAGAGAGAGAGACCTATTATGCAGAAAGGAGGGAGGAAGAAACAAGCAAAGATAAGTGCAAGGCCCGGAGGGGAACAAACAATCCTACAAAACAAGAGAGACTGCGGGAGAGACACAAGACACAACCAAAAGGCAACCAAGAGGAAACAATAAGAAATCTAAAGATAAATTAGAAACCATCAAGAAATAAGGAACAACCATCTACCCTGAAAGCCCAAAGAAGCCAATCCTCCAAAACAAAAGAGAACAAGAGAATAAGGAAATTTGCATGCAAGAATGTATACAAGGGCTCCAAAAAAGAACAAAGATACTTATAACGCAAGCTAGAAAGGGTCAAGAAGGTGTTGGAACTGGGAATTTCCAGTCAATTTTTGAAACAAATTCACGATCCCGTGATGAAAAAATCAATTTCGCTACTCAAAATTTTATAATTGGCCATAGCCTTGCACTAGAACAAATCATATCAAAGGATTATGCCGACATACCTACTTTGTTGTGCTGCTTAATTCAAATCCCTAGTGATACCACTTCAAACAACTTTGTAGTTTGGATTGCATCTTTTTGAAGCACACAGAATGTACATTGACCAACTCTATACTCTAGATGAAATCATTTTATGAGACATACTAGAACTAAGATGAATTGACTAATTGTCATGATTCTGAACTATCAAAGCATGAACATATTCTACTGTCACATCTTTCTTCCAACATATATTGAATTAGATATTTCTTCTTTCCTCATGCCTAGCAACTCGGGTTTCAATTAAACTAGATATGTTCACGGAGAGTGACACGTAATGAGATTCAAAGAAACCAAAAAACACATGGAAGATCCTTTTTGCAAATTGCCACATATGATGAGACTTCCTTTCTATCTTCTCTACTACCCATGATAGGTTCACTTCTTAACCGGGAGATCTTTGATGCCAAATAGCAGTGTAACTAATATTAAGTAGAAAGTTTTGAATATTTTTTTTTTGCAATTGATGAACAATGTTCATAAGAAAAGATAGCCTAGGAGCACTGATGCTTGAGCACACACCTCATGAATTGATACTTGAGAACATCAAAGGGCATTGAGTTTCAAGTGTAGAAGTTTTATTTACTTGTGTAATATGTGTAGTAGAATCAAACAACCAGGTACTGTGATCTTATAATTCCATAGACTGAACAAAATTGTCAAAACAACAAAGGAAAGACAATTTTGTACTACAATCAACACCAGGCTTATGACATTAGGTCATACATTTCTATTAATGACATATCCAGATCACATTGCTAGCAATAACAAATATGGCATTATAAACTTGTGAGATATGCTTTAAGTTCTTGTTGGTATTAGGATGTAAACCAACTCATGTAGCTCTTACATTTGGAGGATTAAGTAAACCAAAGTTTTGAACATGTGCATCACAAGATCTACTTATATTTATTCCATCCACATGAATTATATTTCTTTGTGCACTATAATCATAGTTACAATTTCTCCTAATCATGTTATTTCTAAATCATCAAAAGTATATTGGTATTGGTCCTTCAAATCAATAAATATGCTCTCTTCTATAAGTACCAAAATCATTTTCGTGAGAAGAAGGCCTAGTAGACATATTCTAAAGAATAACGAAATCATCTATAAAGTTGTAAACACTGTCTAAAAGAAATAACAGGTAAAAAATTTTTTAGAAGCCATTTAAAGTTGAGAAAGGTTCTATCTACTGAACTCCAAAAAACTTCTGTGTTAGCAAATCATTTTATGGTAATTAATAACAACATACCATTCTAGACATCTCTATTTGACAAACAATTTTTTAATTGCAGGCAGAGACCAATTCTTGCTTTGAGAAAATTCTTATACTTTTGTTCCTTTCTACAAGTTATAAAACCTGAAAGAAAACATCCGCTACTGACCTTATGTTTCCATCAAATACTAGCAGAGGCTCTGATTTGGAATCAACTATAATCCATTCAGTTTCTATGCTGAGGTCAAATGCAAATAGAGTGTGAGAGAGGAATCTATTTAAGAACCATATCATAGTAGTCAGTGAACTGCGAAATGAAGAGAATCGCTTGAACCAGAAGAAACAATTAATTTTCATCACCACGACAATTCCCAAATGATTTTCGTTTTGAATATTGCAGTCAGCAATAGTCATGTTATTTTCCAACACCTCCTTCTCAAATTGCAACCTTTGGAGCTCATCCCATGGCACACCACCAATGTGTCTTAGAATGACCTTCACGAAACAAATTGTCCACCAACTCTCCACATATAAATTTATCATATCTACACACTTGTGCGGACGACGTGGCCTACGGATTTATACTTTCATTGCAGTTTCTTCATTTATGGGCAGCAAACGAATATCCACAGATATTGTCTGCTCCTCCTGAATGTTGCAATACGAGATAATTTTTGTGTCCTCCAACTTGGTTTCTGCAAATGGAACAGACCTTAGCAAATCTGAGTCATGTTCTTCTGAAACTTGGGGTTCAAGAATCAGTTCTTGCCAATCTGGTGGAATTCCTTCTAACTCATAAACCTTTTCTTTCAGAGCCGCAACTGTGTCTGAACTCTCCACCACTATGGGTATGGTGATGCGATCCAGATTTTTTATATAGATTTGCATCTTGCTGGGCAACTGATCCTTCAAGCTATATCAGAGCATAACTAACTGGAGCTTCATGCATTGAGTTCCAAATAGTTGAATAAAAAAAATCAACTACTCCCTCTGTTGAAACTACAGCTTGTACTACTGCACAGCAATGTGAAGCCTCAATTCAAACACTTCATTCTCTCTGTCTGCAAAAGTCGTTTAGAGAACAGCTTCTTCAAAATAGGGAACTCTGCGAGAATGGCGATGTACTTTCCTTAGCAGTGTCAATACTGAAGTGGGAAGTACCATTGAATGTCGTTGCTTCAGTATCTCATTTAAAATCCAAAGTTATATCAATGTTGCTCCAACTGTGTGAGTTAGAAAATTGTTCATATTGCCCTAACGCCCACATTTCCCGCTTCAATCAGGCTGTAATCCGTAACAGATCTCCATATATGTCTGCAAATGGGCGTGTGCATTTTTTCTGCTGTTAAAACGAGCTCAGAATCAGGTGTTTCCAGGAAGAAATACCAAAGAAACGAGGAAATCACCATATATGAATAATTTTAGAAGGGTCGTGTTAAGATCTGCGAGTCTCTGATCTTGTCTGTCGATTTCAAGTATTTTGTTGGAGAAATTTCTTTTATCAAATCACAGTCAAAACATTGCTGAATAATGCTTTCTACTCACTGGAAAGGAAGGAATCTAGTAAGACGGGCACACAATCTTGATTGCAAAAGGTTCAATTCGGAAAAGAAACACAAATAACAGTCTCTCAGATCAAATACTGCAATTTAGCGTCTTCCTAGATATCTTAAGAGGCTACATTTCGGTTTTGGAGAGCTGACATTGAATATTCCAGGGTTTGATTCTTTTCCTTATTGAATTTTTATCACATATGACAAGATAAGGGTTTTTTGAGATACAAGTTAGATTGAAAAGGCGGCTTGCTTGCATATTCAGCTAAAAGGAAGCATTTAAATTTTCAATCATTTTCCGTTCGAAGAAGTGACAACAGAGTCTCCAAATAAAATGCAGCCACAAGGAGAAGGTGGTGAATGCTAGCTCTGAAGAAGACAAGGTTGATGTTTATGATGAACCTGCTGTTAATCGAAGAGGACGAAAGGGTGGGCAGAAGAAAGAGTTAATTGTAACTAATAGTGCTGAAGAGGCCAAGATCATTGGAACTGATGTTCCTATTGAAGTCACTGTGAATGCTTCCAAATCTTCCAAACGAGTGGTTACTCGCCAGAGATGTAAGGTATTGAATGCTAGTGCCAAAGAGAACAAGGTTGATGCAATGTGGTGATGCTGAGTTGGAAATGCGAGGGAGATGCAGTGCTGGTCAAAAGGTACTTGTTTCTCTTATAGTCAGGTTAGCACTGGCAGAAACGTTTTGCCTGAATTGTGGAATATTAGCACTTGATGAACCAACTACAAATTTAGATGCACCAAATGCAGAAAGTCTTGCTGCTGCCCTCCTAAGAATAATGGAGGACAGGAAAAAACTAGGAAAATTTTCAACTGATAGTCATCACTCACGATGAAAGATATGCTCAGTTAATTGGTCAACGGCAACACACTGAGAGATACTATCGTATCTCAAAAGAGGAACACCAGCACAGTATAAGAGAAGCACAAGAGACTTTTGAATGCCTTTGTCCGCCAAAATTTAGGATTGCTTAAGAAGTCCCTCTCTCCCTTGTTAAAGGTTCCGCGTTTAATTAAATTTGACAATAAACGTACATATTTTAGGTCAAAAATAAGACAACATCAAGATTATCAAAATTACAGTTCTGTGCGCATATCTGTGCGAAGAGCATGTCTTGGAGGATTCATACAATCAACTTCGAATGAGACAAGCCAGAGAGCTGAAAGGACGTTTGAATGTTCACTTTCAAGGGGAGGAAGGCATTGATGCTGGAGACGCTCAAAATATATGACTGTCAAGAATTACAAGGACTTCCCATCAAAATGAAGATTTTCTGGGAGTGAATTAATTAAATTTACTAATGATGAATGAATGTGATAAAGAATAATACAATGTTAAAATGTTTTCGCCAAATTACCGATGCGAATACAAGGTGACGAATCATTTTACTTGTGGATATGATCAAATTACCAAATGAAGATTTTATAATCAAATTTATTTTCGCTTGGAGATAAAATATTTTCCGGAATAAATTAACCAAGTGGGTAATTTTTTTTTAATATTTTGCCGAGGAAGAATAATTGTTTTTGCTCAAATGATTTAATTTTGCCAAATGAAAGTAAAAAAGGTGCCGAGGTAAATGATTTCACACATGAGTAAAAAGAGGATGAGAAAGATCTAAATAAATTTGGAGGAAAATCAAAATGTCAGGCAAATAAAATATTTCACCAAAGTAAGAAATAGATTCCCGGTCAAAATGCAAAATGGAAATTGTAAAGTATTTTTCACCAAGATGGGAAATATTTTTACTAGGAGAAAAGGAGATATTAAAGCATTGACCAATATTTTATTTCCTGACGGCAAAAGATCAATATTAAAAACAAAAAATAAACCTAAGGTCATTCCAAAGTCCTTTTTTAAAAAATATTGCAGCCCTAAACAGAATATTGAAAAAAAATTATTATTAAACATTTGGGTATGATTAAATGTCACGGTGATAAAAACCCTAAATACACAGCAGTGAGAAAATATACGGAAATAAGGAATGATACCTCATGGCACAGGTCCTAAGGATTACTCAATATAAATTATATGTTTATATATGATTTATCTAACAAATGTTTTGATTTGTTTTTGCAGGATTATGATTAATATAATCAAGCGTTTCAAGCCGGAGATGAAAGAATGCAGTTATGAAGATTAAATAGATGGTTGATTTATTTTCTTATTACTTAAAACCATCTATCTGTTATGTCAGTTATTGTAACGGGTCTGAGGCTTGTTGCATCTCTTTAAATAGAGATCCCAGGACCCGGAGAAGAGAGGAGTTAGAAATTAGGTTAGGATTAGATTTTTACAAAAACACATTTGAAATATTTTAGGATTAAATTAGGTTAGATTTTATTCAATCTGATGCAAATTTCATCCTTCTGTGCAATGTCGTTCGGAGAAAGATTATGGTGCGTGATATGTTTTGAGGCAGTGTTGTTGAGGATTCAAATTCGAAATACACTGTGACGGTATCATCTGTTTGTTGTTTTTAATTCAATCAATTTAATTATCTCCATTTCATTCATTTTCTGATTATTCAATTTGAATATGTTAAGGATATGTTCAAATTGTCTGATTACATTTGCTAATTCAGTATAGTTGATTTGATTGGTTTCTCAAGTAGAATTAAATCCTTTCTCATCAATTATAGTAATCTTAGAATGTTGAATGGATTATTAAGTACGATTAATTGATTAGGGTTGTTAATTTGTCTCCAGAGTTGATCTAATTAGTTAGTTTGCAAATTTAAATTGGTTCTTTCCAGAAAGATTAAAATCCTTTTTAAATATTTTGCATTTAATTCAATTATGTCCTTTGGATTATTAAGAATGAATTAATGACTTCTTCCTTGCACGTTTGTACAAGTTGCAAACTGTTGTATGTGCCAATCAGATCGAGTTATTACCTGACACAAGTTATTTGTTTTTGACATCCTGACTCCGTTGCCCGAATGAACAAAGTACCAGTCTAACTACTGATTCATCTTATAATTGAAATCTTTACATTGTTTTATTGTTATAGTTTAGATTCATTTCATGTTATCTGTTATTTATTTCTGTTAGAATTTAGATTAAATCATTTGCTTTCTTTAGAAATAGTTTATAGTATTTCATCTGATTTACAAGTATGCCAGTGTAATAAGATAAACTAGTAGCAAACCAACATTGATTTAATCATACAACCTGCTTTGAAAATCAAAGGTTCACCTGCCTAGGTTGTAGCAGGACCTGAAGTGTAGGGAGAAGTTGATCGTTAAGGTCAAACTCCAGTCATTGGCTCAAAAACGTTGTAGATTTGACCATAGGGCTTGGCATCCCCTTAGAATCCACAACCTGCATTTTTGAGACCCAACAGAAGGAAAGTGACCGAGGAGAATCAAAGAGGAAGGAAAAGAACCAAGAAGAGGGGTAGGGAAAAAAGCCCTGAGGACCTAGAAAGACATGCTGAAAGGAAAGGAGAAAGAGCTAACTTGAGTGAGAGGGTGACAGGGAGGAGGGGCTCAAAGGGATCAAAGCTAGTGAGACCGCAGACAAGAAGACAAGAAAAAGGCAGAGTACAAATCCTTATGTTGCCTGGCCTATGAGGAGAGAGGTGGTAGATGCAGTGATGACTCTAGATTTTGAGGAGTGGTTCATATCTCACCCTTTTTTGAGGTACTCATGGCCCAGAGAGTTGGTTCCTCGCATAGATGAGGAGGATTCAGAAGATGAGGATGGGGCCAATGGGAGGAGGAGGAGATGGAGGAGGGGTAGAGGTGGATGGGGAGATAGAGGTGATGGTGGGAATGGGGGAGATGGGGGAGGTGGCGGAGGAGGTAGACAAAGGCAGAGGAGGAGAGCTGGGGAGGGATCCTCCTAGCAACAGTAGGTAGTGCAGCCACAGGTTGCACAACAAGCTCAGATACTGCCACCACAATAAGTGGCATAGCAGTAGGTGCAGGGACATGGATAGATTCCTCAGGCTCCTCAGCTGGACTTGTAGCAGCAGGCCATTGCGACACTACAGGGTCAGATTAGACAACTTAGGGCACACCTCCAATCAGCAGAGTCTTGGAGGGAGTCAGATGCTCAAGTTTTTATCAGGGGTTAGAGTAGAGTGGGATGCAGTAGAGGCAAGGGTGTGGGCCCTGCGATTAGAGAGAGATGTGGCCTTAGCAGCTTTGGAGAAAGATGGGGCCACTGCACTCTTGGTTACACATGTGCAGTAGGGATAGGCCCAAGTTCAGCAGCTACAGACATAGCTAGCATAGGTACTGGGCAAGCTTGCTAGGGTGTAGGCTTAGACTCAATATTATAGGGGACTGTATCATGGGGTAGTGCCAGTGGACCAGTGTGTACCAAGTTACAGTAGTCAGTCTATGGCTTCACAGAGGGTAGGGGGTCACAGTCAAGAGCTTCAATGAGGGGCCCATAGCAGTCAGGGCCAACAAAGGAGGGGATGGAGAGGGCAGTGCAGGGAGCAATGGCCCACAGCAGTAGGGCTAGCTCACAGTTGCATTTTGTATAGATTTTTGGCTTATCCATACACTCTTTGATGGCTCAGATAGCCTGATATGTATATACTTGTATCATTTTTATACTGAGACATGTATCACTATTTATGCAATGTATTCATTTTATATGACTTGACCCAGAGATGGTCTTGGTAGACTTTGATATATTATACATTTAGACACATTTTATTTGATATTTATATGATGATGCAACTATTGATGATCTCTATATGCAGTTGTTTATGCTATATGTTATCGATGTATTTCTATTTTATGATGATACACATGTGATGCAGACTAATATTATGTCTATGTGATGTTTATCTAATGCAGACTTAGATGATTATATGATGCTATGTGATGTTTATCTAATGCAGATTTAGATGTTTACTGTGATGTTCTGATATGCAAAATGTGTTTATGTGATCTATATGATGATGCAATTTGTGCGATGCTCTACATATTTTTGCCTATGTTTTTGATTTTTTCTGTGGGTATTATGCTATGTATGATGCAAATGGATATGGATGATCTAACGTATTTATTATGTATGTAAATGATTTAATCATGTTAATGACTATCTCATGTGATATGATATGCAAACTAAGCTATGTTTTTGTTATGTCCAAATGTACTCAATCGACACAGAGATGACACAATGATAGACAAAAGATTGATTGAAGACTGACTCAGTAGAAAGACTCACAAGCTTTTATTTGTATTGGTACTCTGCATTTTTGGATTCTTATTGCATGGGGTATAGTATGGATGCTTTTATGGATGTATAATGGATGTAAATGGTGTTTGATTTTGACATCTTGATGGTGCAAGTATTTTGAAGTGCTTATTTCATCATTGGGAAATTTTTTAGTACTTCTTCTAAATGTTATAAGTTAATACAAGCATCTAGGTATAATTGAACTGAGATGACCTGAGTATTGCTTACATGGATTTTGATTTAGTAAGTTAATACAAGCATCAAGGTATAATTGAACTAAGATGACCTGAGTATTTCTTGCATATCAACAGACAAGGATTGCCCCCATTCGTGTTAGACCTTTGATGTCTTCGATGATCTTTTACCGATCATGTCTTTAGACAAGGCATCACATTACTAAAGTTTAATCCACAAATAGCAAACAAAGAAAATAATCATGCCCCCATCATAGCATCTCTAGATTTTGTCATCCTTGAGTAGCATAGAAAGACATGATAACAAAAATCAAGACGTTGTAACCTAACCTGATCACAACCACAAAACATTTTTGAATTTAGATGTGTTTATTTCTTGCCATAATTTAGGTAAAATCATTTAGAGTGCTTTATGTACTTTCTTTCTTTTCTTTGGATAGGTTGGGGTCTTGTGTCAAAATTCCTACTTGAAAGTGGGTTTGGCCTATGCCTGCCTGCCTTGTGAGAGGTTTCCACAATCCTTATTGGTGAGACGGACCCTAAGGGATTGACCTAGTGCCTCAGGGGCTCATTACTAAATGCCCTTGCCTACATGATGACGTAGAGGCAACATAGTTCTGGGTGAACCCTAATGGACCTAAGACCTAGGCAATAGAAAGTGGTGCGGACTCAGGTAGATAGAAGGACTAGATATGGGATGGATGGGAAAGTGGAGCCTCAGGGGTGCATTGAAAAATGGCCTTGCCTACGTGACAACACAGAGGCAACGTAGTTCATGGACTTGGACCATGTGGACACTGACGACAGATGCTATGCTAGGCTAACACTGTGGATAGGATACTGGATAAGACCTTGATTGACAAGGTGACAAAAGAGATAGAGTATCAAGCCATGATAGGTTATCATTAGGTTTTTACTACAGAACAGACATGGATCAAATGGGACATGATTGAAGGAAGAATGGACACAAGGTGATTGGTTTCCCAAAGATGGAGGAAGCGGTTTATCACAAGTAGCGCCTGTTTACCAGGTTTTCACCATTTGCTTTTATTTACACGAAAGCTAAAAGTAAGCATGACACCTATTTGCTAGGTTTTCATCATGATACCTATCCAAGGTGCCTATTTGCTAGGTTTTCACCTATGGATGATTTTTTTGTATTTTATGCCCCCTTACATTGGGGTTCTCTTAGGTATAAAACCAGAGAAGATGCATACTGTTGATTGGGTCGTCAAACAGCTCACCTTCTGATGTTGCCAACTGATATGCCCCCAATCCATAGGCAGCAATGATCACATAAGGCCCAAGCCAGTTGGGTTCAAACTTGCCTTTCTTTTCCTGATCCTATTGATTGTGGGGATTTTCCTTAAGTACTAGGTCTCCAACCTTAAAGACTCTTGGATGGACTTTGTGGTTGTAGCTTCATGACATCATTTGTTGATATGCTTTGAGATGATTGAAGGCCTTCTATCTCTTTTCCTCTAGCATCTCTAGCTCTTGTAATCTAGAAACTTTGTATTCTTCATTAATTATGAGACCTTTTAATGACACCCTTAGAGATGGTAACTCGACCTCGATGGGAAAAATGGCTTTTGATCCATAGACAAGGGCGTAAGGGGTAGCACCTATGGGAGTGCGTATACTAGTTCAATAGGCCCACAGAGAGGGATTGAGTTGGATGTGCCAATCACGACCAACATCATTGACTGTCTTCTTGAGGAGTTTCAAGATTGTTTTGTCGAATGTTTCTACTTGGCCATTGCCTTGGGGATAATAGGGTGTGGAGAAATGGTGTTGGATTTTGAATTTGTCACAAAGCTCTTGGACATCCTGGTTTTTGAAGGGTCTTCTATTATCCATGATAATGGATGAGAGAATTCCATATCTGTAGATGAGGTAATTGAGGATGAATGAGGAAATATATTTACCTGTGACGGTGGTGACGGGAATGGCTTCAATCCACTTGGTAAAATATTTAGTGGCGGTTATTATGAACTTGTGGTTGTTGGATGAAGGCAGGTGGATCTTTCCCACAAGGTCGAGTCCCCATTGACAAAAAGGCCAAGGTGTCATTAAAGGTTGTAGCTCTTGAGTTGGTGCATGGATGAGGTTTCCATGTATCTGGCACTGCTTGCACTTCTTCACAAACTGATATGAATCTATTTCCATGTTTGGCCAATAGTATCCCAAATGCATGAATTTCTTAGCTAAGGAAGGACTGCTAGAGTGTGTTCCCTAAATTCCTTCGTGCATGTCTTGTAAGGTGGTTTAAGATTCTTCTCTTTCTAAACAATGGAGTAAAGTACCATCTAGACCACATCGGTATAGGGTGTCAGCAATAATGGTATAACGAGAGGTTTGGTGGATGAAGGTTCTGTGTTAGTTTGAAGACAAGTTAGGTGGGAGGATGTTATCCTTGAGGTAAGTGTAAATCTTACCATACGAAGGTGAATCAGATCTGACTAATAGGCATATGGAGTGTGTTTCAAGAAGATCATAAGCTGGTTGCTGAATTGACTCCACCAAGAACTCGTACCATGACTCATTCTCTGGGATCTCAAGGAGCGAGGCAATGGTTACCATGGCATCTGCCACTTTATTTTCAATGGTATCTACTCAAAGGAGATGATCACAAAGTACTCTTTAAAGTCATCAACCATGCACTTGTATGGGATAAGCTTCTCATCTTTGGTTTGATAGTCATCATTGACTTGGTTAATTACCAACTGGGAGTCACCATAGACATGTAGCTCTTCGATTTTCCATTTTGTTGCCATTTGAGACCAATGACCAAGGCCTCATACTCTGCTATATTATTTGTACATGGGAATAACATATGATAAGACTTAGGTATGGTGTCATCGTGAGGAGTGACCAACAAGATTCCTTCCCCCGATCCATGGTTTGTATAGGATTCATCAAAGTAGAGTTTCCATGAGTGTGTTGTGATATTAAATAAGGATTCATCTAGAAACTCAAACGTCATTGGTGTGGTATCCTATAATGGTGCTTCTGCTAACTGATCAGCAATGATTTGTCCTTTGATAGCCTTTTTGTCTACATACTCAATGTCATATTCACTTAGGAGCATTACCCACTTGGCTAGGCGACCAGTTAGAGCTGCTTTGCTTAATAGGTATTTCAGTGGATTTATCTTTGCAATAAGCTTAACTGGATGTGCTAGCATGTAATGTCATAGTTTTTGGGAAACAAAAAACATAGCAAGAGATGATCTTTCTATTTGAGAGTATTGCATTTCATAGCCCACCAATGTGCGAATGATGTAGTAGACAGCTCTTTCTTTACCTTCATAATCTTATTGTGCTAGAAGGGCCCCAAGAGCTATTGGCATAGCAGATATGTAAAGTAATAGTGGTTTTCCTTGGATAGGAGGCATCAAGATAGTGTTAGACTTAGGGCACACAACTGAGAGGGGGGTGAATCAGTTGTTCAAAACTTTCTTCAATTTAAACACTTAAGTCTTCTTAGTGATTAGCTGTATATTAATCATAAACCATAATGCATTCAAATCAAGAGCAAAAACATATCAACACATAAGACACCAAGATTTTAAGGTGGAAAACCCAGTTAAGGGAAAAACCATGAGGTGATTAACCCAAGATTGTATTCTCTGTTAGAAGAATAGAAAGAACAAAATGGCACATGCCAATTAGGGCTCACTGCCCGAGCACATTGCTCACAAGAGGCTCACTACCTACAAGAGACACATTGTCCACAAAGAAATAAGTATCACATACATGAACTGGAGAATAGCATCTTCACCATGCTTGAATCAGTTCCATTAAGCTCAATACTTTTGCTCTGCATTTCACTCCCCTCTTTGCTACCACACTCTCATCTCCACACCAAGGCTGGTTCAAACTAACTTCGCAATCCCTTATTTATACAAGGCATCAACTTAGGAATGATCATCTAAGTTGGCAAACATTCTTAAGATCATCTGACAGATGCATAACTCATCCGGTCAGCCTGTCTCAAGAACAACACCATCATATAGAAGTTACTCTTCAATTGCGAGCTCCAACTTCAATACAAACCACCAACATGAACTGGACATGATCCAAAGACCTCCACAAGCTTGCCTGAAACATCAAGAACATCCACACTTCTTCTGCTTACTGAAATCCTTCTCTCCTTCATCCGGAACCTCAAGAACACAGTATGTCATAACTATCACAAGGGAATAGATGCTTGTAGACCTTCAAACCATGTACCAATAGAGTTGATACACCATAAAGACTTCCTAAGAACTCCCTTAAATCTGTAAAACATCATTTCCAGATCTCACTGGACCTTTCTTGTTACACATTGTCACCTATGAACACCTACCGGAACCAGTTTTACTTGAGTGGCCACAACTTCTTCATATCTTCATGCAGACTCTAAAATCTCTACTAGATCACTTACAGACACATATATACAAACCCTTTAATTCATATCCTATGATCATCATCCTATCTTGGACTTTTGTCTTACAGTCATCACTGTTCTTCACTATTCTTGATTGAGACTAATTTTCTCAATATCCTCAGCTCACGACTCATCCAAACCTTATCATTAATGCAACAAGAGTATGTTGACATCAATAACAACATTGGTTAGGCCCATACTTGCAACAATCTCCCCCTTTGTCATTGATGGCAACATATGATGTGAAAAACCATCAAGACAAGAACTTCTCCTTACTGTCACAACTCCCCCTATCAACAACAACCATTCACATGTCTTCTCACCCTTTACTGCTCTCCCTTTGATCAGCAACCAATTATTTTTCACGTCTTCTCTCCCCCTTTGACATCAATGCAAAGGGCACATACTTGCAATTTCACCACTTTAGAATCATACCTGTTGCTCCCCCTGAGTAGCAGCTCCCATCAATCTGGATCACAAGATATGACCGTGATATCCATTGGACTGATGCACCTCAGTGCACCTTAGTTCATCACTAGAGAGGCAATAACCTCTAACTTCTCCCTGAGATACTCAAAAGAGTCCTTAGGTAGAGGTTTAGTAAAGATGTCTGCAATCTGATCCTTGGAGGGTACAAACTCCAATCTGACTTCATTCTTGTTCACTTGCTCTCTCAAAAAGTGAAACTTGATGGATATGTGTTTAGTCTTTGAATGCAACACCAGATTCTTAGATATACTTATAGCACTTGAATTATCACAGAAGATTGTGATAGGTTCCTCATACTCCACTTTGATATCTCTTAGTTTCTGCTTCATCCACAAAACTTGAGTGCAGCTACCTACTATTGCAATATATTCTGCTTCAGTTGTAGATAGAGATATTGCCTCTTGTTTCTTGCTTAGCCAAGAAACCAATCTCTTCCCCAAAAAGAATGCTCCACCACTGGTACTCTTCCAGTCATCCACATCTCCTGCCCAATCAACATCTGTATATGCATGAAGAGAGAAATAATGATCTCTAGGATACCACAAACCATACTCAACTGTCCCTTTTAGATATCTAAAAATCCTCTTGATTGCCATGACATGGGATTCTCTAGGATTAGCTTGGAATCTAGCAACGAGACCAACAGCTTGCATAATATTTGGTCTAGTTTGAGTGAGATGCAACAATCCTCTAATCATTGATCTGTACTTTGTCTAGTCTACCTTAGGAGAGTCATCATCTTTGCTCAACTTATATCCAGTTGCCATGGGAGTATTCATTGGCTTTGAATCTTCCATCCTCAATTTCTTCAACAATTCTTTCACATATTTGGTCTGAGAAATGAAGATTCCTTTCTTTGTTTGAGTAATTTGCAGACCCAAGAAAAAATTCATTTCACCAAGCATAGACATCTCAAACTCACTTTTCATTTGATTTGCAAAAGTTTTACACATACTATCTCTTCCTCCAAAGATGATATCATCAATAAATACTTCAACAATCAAGATGTTTTCATGATCAATTTTGAAATATAAGTTACTATCAGCAGTACCTTTGTTGAAACCAATCTTCAAAGATGCTTATCCAATCTTTCATACCAGGCTCTTGGGGCTTGCTTTAATCCATAAAGTGCCTTCTTCAATTTGCAGACCATATCACCATGATCAAACAACTGAAATCCATCTGGTTGCTCTATATACACTTCTTCTTCCAAGTCACCGTTTAGAAAGGCAGACTTGACATCCATCTGATATACTTTGAAAGCATTAAAGGTAGCAAAGGCAAGAAATAATCTGACTGCTTCAATTCTTGCCACCAGAGAAAAAGTTTCTTCAAAATCAATTCCTTCTATTTGAGAGTAGCCCTTGCAAACCAATCTGGCTTTATTTCTGATGACTTCACCAACTTCATTTAGTTTGTTTTGGAAGACCCATTTGGTTCCAATCACATTCTTGTTTCTAGGTCTGGGAACAAGATCCCAAGTGTGATTTTTCTCTATTTGTACCAACTCTTCCTCCATTGCTTTAGTCTAGTTTTCATCATTGCAAGCTTCATTCACTGTCTTAGGTTCAATATTTGAAATCAAACAATACTCTTTTGAATCTTGAGCAATTCTCCTTCTTGTTAGTACTCCTTTGCTTTTATCACCTATGATCTAATCTTCAGAGTGGTTCAGTCTTACATACCTGGGAACTTTAGGAATTTCTTGCACTTCTGATTCTTGATCAGGCTCATTGAGACTCATTTCTTCTTCTTGGTTTACTAGATTAGCTTGAATCTGACTGATAGATGAGGCTTGGGCTCCTAGAACACCATTCTGATCATCTTCATCATATTCATAAAACCTTGATGGTTTGTCAATTCCCTCATCAACCTTCACATTTGTACTTTCTATCATCTTTCTCAGTCTTTTGTTATAACACCGGTATGCTTTGCTTTGAGTAGAGTAACCCAAGAATATTCCTTCATCACTTCTAGCATCAAACTTTCCTAGATCTTCATCTCTTTTAATGTAACATTTGCTACCAAAAACTTTGAAATACCTTATAGTAGGAGTGATGCCAAACCAAAGTTCATAAGGAGTCTTACCAGTATTGCTTCTGATTTGAACTCGATTGAGAGTATAGACTGCAGTGCTGACAACTTCTCTCCAATAGATATGAGGAACATTAGCTTCCATCATCATGGTCCTAGAAGCTTCCAGTATGGTCCGGTTCTTTCTTTCCACTACTCCATTCTGCTGTGGAGTCCTAGGAGCAGACAACTGTCTCTTTATTCCATGTTTCTCATAGAACTCTATGAACTCACCGGATGTGAATTCTCCACCTCTATCAGACCTCAGACATTTAAGCTTCAATCCGGTTTCATTCTCTACCATAGTCTTGAATATTTTGAATTTCTCAAAAGCTTTTGATTTCTCTTTCAGAAAAGTTACCCACATCATTCGGGAATAGTCATCAATTAGCAGCATGAAGTATCTATCACCTTGAATACTCTTGGTTCTTGCCAGACCACAAAGATCAGTGTGAACTAAGTCCAATAATCTGATAGAAGACAGTTCCTTTCTTTTGAGTGTGACTCTGCTCAGCTTACCTAGCTGACATTCCTTGCACAAGTTGTTAGTAGGTTTCACCAATTTTGGAAGATCTCTTACAGCCTGAGTATTGCTTATCTTGATGATATTATCAAAATTCACATGACCCATCCTTCTATGCCATAACCAAGTCTGATCAACTTGAACAAATAAGCAGCTTTTACCAGTACCAACCAAGTGGAAGATATTACCTTTAGTTTGAGTACTAGAAGCAATCTCTATTCCAGAACTTTCAAAGATTTTGCATTTTCTATCCTTGAATCAGAGATCATAGCCTTTGTCCACCAACTGTCCAACACTAAGAAGATTGTGCTTCAAACCTTCAACATACAGTACATTACCAGTTTTGTTTCTTTCATCAAAAGAAATAGTTCCTCTTCCTCTGATTCTACTAGCAAAATTATCACCAAACTTCACCACTCCTTCATACCTTTCCAAATCTATGAACTTATTTTTGTCACCTGTCATATGGTGAGAGCAACCACTGTCAATGACCCAATCATCCTTTTCTTCAACTTGGGCAGCCAGGGCTCTTTGTACAACTTTATGATTGATAGATACAGAGGATATTTGTTCTTCTTCCTTGATGGCAATGAATACACATTCATTTCCTAATTTGTTTCTAGTCTCTGATTCATCATCTGTTACTCCTTCATTATCATCTTATTCATGAACATAGTAACAATTCTTTTGGAACCTTGATCTGTTAGGATTTGGCTTTGAAAATCTTTCCGGACATCTTGAGGCAAAATGACCAATCTTATTGTAGTTAAAACACTTAAAAGGCAATTTTCCTTCATACTTATCGGATCCTCTTGGCAATCTCTTTGCAATGAGGGCTTCAAGTTGAGCAGTTTCTACTTCTTCTTCTTCCAGGTCTTTTCTTGCTTTTTTAGACCATGATAGTTTCCTTGACGAGTTCTCTCCCGGATCAAACCTTTGTTTACCTTTCACAAAGGTACTGGCTTTGAATGCAGATTTAGTCTTGGGGGGATCATCTCCAAACTCGGCCATTTCAAATGCAGCCAATTTGCTAGCCAATTGGTCTCTTGTGACAGTTGTATGGGCTCTGAATTCATCAATGGCAGCAACCTTGATTTTGTAAGAGGCAGGAAGGGATCTGAGAATTTTGCCAACAATCTCATTTTCATCCAAGACTCCACTAGCATTCCTAATTCCACAAACCAGCTCATTTACTCTTGGCATAAAAGTAGTAATATTTTCATCATCTCTCATCTTCAGTATTTCAAATTTCCCTTTTAGACTCTGTAACCTTGCACATTTAACATACTGGTCTCCATCATGCAAAAGTTTTAGTTTATTCCAAATCTCAAAGGCAATTGGTAGGTCAATAACATTTGAGAGCTCTGAGTCAGATAATGCGCTTAGAAGAGCCTCTTTGGTCCGCAAATTGTTTTCAGCATCTGTGATTTCATTTAGGGTTGTCAGACCACCCTGTGGAGGTACATATTATTTTGTAACCATGGATCAGTATGCCATTCCCATACACTACAAGTGACATTTCATGCGACATTTCCAAAGAGCAAAGTTGGTTCCATCAAACTTCAGACTATCCTTCTTGTAAGATGACATCTTGGATCTCCTCAAGCAATTAAGCTCCTTTTAGAGGAACTTAGCTCTGATACCAATTGTTAGACTTAGGGCACACAACTGAGAGGGGGGGTGAATCATTTGTTCAAAACTTTCTTCAATTTAAACACTTAAGTCTTCTTAGTGATTAGCTGTATATTAATCATAAACCATAATACATTCAAATCAAGAGAAGAAACATATCAACACATAAGACACCAAGATTTTGATGTGGAAAAACCGGTCAAGGGAAAAACCATGGGATGATTAACCCAAGATTGTATTCTCTATTAGAAGAATAGAAAGAACAAAATGGCACGTGCCAATTAGGGCTCACTGCCTGAGCACACTACTCACAAGAGGCTCACTGCCTACAAGAGACACACTGTCTACAAAGAAATAAGTATCACATACATGAATTGGAGAATAGTATCTTCACCATGCTTGAATCAGTTCCATTAAGCTCAATACTTCTGCTTTGCCTTTCACTCCCCTCTTCACTACCACACTCTCATCTCCACACTAAGGCTGGTTCAAACTGACTTCGCAATCCCTTATTTATACAAGGCATCAACTTAGGAATGATCATCTAAGTCAAAAAACATTCATAAGATCATCCGATAGATGCATAACTCATTCGGTCAGTCTGTCTCAAGAAGAACACCATCATATAGAAGTTACTCTTCAATTGCGAGCTCCAACTTTAATGTGGACCACCAACACAAACTAGACATGATCCAAAGACCTCCACAAGCTTGCCTGAAACATCAAGAACATCCACACTTCTTCTGCTTACTGAAATCCTTCTCTCCTTCATCTGGAACCTCAAGAACACAGTCTGTCATAACTGTCACAAGGGAATAGATGCTTGCAGACCTTCAAACCATGTACCAATAGAGTTGATACACCACAAAGACTTCCTAAGCACTCCCTTAAATCTGCAGAATAGGAAACGTCATTTCCAGATCTCACCGGACCTTTCTTGTTACACACTGTCACCTCTGAACACCTACCAGAACTGGTTTTACTTGAGCGGCCACAACTTCTTCATATCTTCATGCAGACCTCTAAAATCTCTACTGGATCACTTATAGACACATATATACAAACCCTTTAATCTGCATCCTATGATCATCATCCTATCTTGGACTTTTGTCTTACAGTCATCACTGTTCTTCACTGTTCCTGATTGAGACTAATTTTCTCAATATCCTCAGCTCACGGCTCATCCAAACCTTATCATTAATGCACCAGGAGTATGTTGACATCAATGACAACACCAGTTAGGCCCATACTTGCAACAAATACGTGGGTTCATAAGATATTCCTTCATTTTGCCAAATGCTTCTTCGCATTTCTCATCCCACCTAAATAAAATGTTCTTATGTAGGAGATGACTGAAAGGTTGGCACTTGTCTGCCAGTTGTGATATGAACTGATAGATTTCTTGTAACTTGCCCTGTAGAGACTGCAGTTGGGTAATATTCTTTGGCAGTGGCATTTCCATGATGGCTTTGACTTTGGCAGGATCCACTTCAATCCTATTTGCTGATACAATGAAGCCTAAGATCTTGCCCGAGGTGACTCCAAACACACATTTCTTTGGGTTCAACCTAACTTTGAATTGTTCTAGTATCTGAAAGACCTTCTCTAGCACATCCAAATGTGATTCTCTTGTGAGTGACTTCACAAGGATATCATCTACATAGTCATCCATTATGACGTGTATCATATCATGGAAGATAGTGGTCATAACACGTTGATATGTGTCTCCTATGTTCTTTAGCCCAAATGGCATGACATTCTAGCAGAAAGTGCCCCATGGACAAGTGAAAGTTGTCTTATGTTGGTCTTTTAGTGCTATCCTAATTTGATTGTATCCAGAGAAGCCATCCATGAGAGATAACATGGTATGCCCTACTATTAAGTTGACTATGATATCTATATTTGGCAATGAAAAGTCATCCTTGTAGCAAGCTTTGTTTAGATCTCAGAAATCATTGCATAATCTAACTCAGCCATCAGGTTTGGATACTGGTACTATGTTGGAGACCCACTCTGGATAGTCTATGGCTCTAATGAACCCTACATCTAGTAGTTTCTTGAGTTCTTTTACTAGTAGTGCAATGTGTTGATGCATCTTTCTAAGTTTCTATTTGACTAGTTTCACTCCCGGGTCTAGTGGAAGATGATGTAGAATCAAATCTAGATCTAATCCTAGCATATCTGCATATGACCAAGAAAAATTGACTTGCTTTTTCTTGAAGAATGGTACAAACTTAGTCTTTTCTGGTGGAGTTAGAGACTTAGCAAAGTGAATGATCTTAGGTTGTTCCTCTGTTCCAATGTTGACAAGTTCTGTAGGTTCCACAACAATCGGAGACTTCTCCTGGTGCATGTCATTGGGGAGAGTGTTAAGACTTCCATCGTCAGGTGCCATAGTTGGGTTTTCACCATCAGATGTTTCCTTTTTTTTACTATTTTGGGATCTGATACTGCCGCGTAGCGGTTTTCACCATTAGATCTAGTTTTTATTTTCATATTTTTGTGACTAGAAGGATTGGCACCCTCTTCAAAATAAGCCATGGTATTGAGCTTAATTGCAAAGCCAGCTTTATGTTCTCCTATAGGTAGGTGGTCCCTAAGTTCCTTGAAATCAATATAGGCATCATCATTTTGGAACATGTCTAGTTGCGGGGTTCCTTGTAGATCCCAGTAGATAAGTTTAGGATGCACAAGGGGGAGGGGGTTGGAGGATAGATTTAATTTGTTGATAGTTTGAATGGATATGTGAGGAGTATTGGTAAGGATAGGATTTGGGATGGTACTTTCCTCCAAATTATTTATTGCGATAGAACTCGAACCTTCCTCGAAAGTCATCTTCTTGGGAATTGGCAAATCACACTCTAATGGTTTATGTGTTAGCATCTGTACCTCATGGTAGGGGCTATATGTTTGAATGATGTCAACTTCCTTGTCATCATAGTAGTGCTGTGTCAACTCATCCCACTCATATTCGTTGGAATCTATGTCACTGTTCTCTTGAAGATTATGCATCATTTCCACAAGACAAGCATTTGCTTTAGCTTTGCCTTTGTCCTTGTATCCTAAACCTTTTGTATTTCTTGCCAATGAGGATGAAGAAGGTTGAATGGGTTCTATTATTCCTTCTTTTCTTAGGCCAATGGGACCTTGTCCTTCATAACCCATTATGTGTAAGACAGACTCACCTCACCCATAGATTTTTGTTGGGAGCTTAGGTGGTTCTTGTTGTGTGTTCTCTTCTTCTTCTATGTAGAACCATTGTAGCATATCTCTTTCCTCTATTTCTTGTAATAGGGTCCCTCATTTTACAAAGGGAGCTGCAGGAGGTCCAAGAGGAGTAGATGGCTTTGGAAAATGTTTGGGTCACCCAAAGGATCTAGGAGATAGAAGCATTTTGGCTAAGTTGAGGCTATGCTCGATGGAGTATTCCCCTACTCCTATTTCTTTGATGGTAATTTTCTACTCTTTGGGCTTGGATGAGGAAGCTTCGGAGGTAGAATCATGCTATGAGGTAGTGGATGTACAAGCTCTATTGTTGGGTATGATGTAATCAGAGTTTGAGTAGACAGAGCTGCAATGCTGAAAGGGGTCGGGATCACCTTGGATGGTGACTTGTTTGCTGTTATGAGGGAATTTTATGCATTGGTGATAGGTAGAAGGCACAACTTTCATGGCATGAATCCATGGTCTACCTAGGAGAATGTTATAGGCTAGCTCCCTATCTAGGACTTGGCAAACAATGTCTTTTATCACCGGTCCCACTTGTATTGATAACACCATTGTTCCTTTAGTAGTTCTCTCCTCTTCATCATAGGCTTTAATAGTGATCTTTGTCCTTGGATCCACCATATTTTTAGAGAACCCCAATGTAAGGACTAGCTTGAGAATGCAAATATTTAAATCGGCTCCTCCATTAATGAGAACCCTTTTGATATGATGTTTATGAATGAAAGCAACGATATGCAAGGGGGTGTTATGAGGCTGAGATACTGAAAGGTCATCTTGTTCGGTGAACGATATTGTGCTAGAGGAAGTCAAATTTCCTACCATGGCTTGAAACTTCTCTCGGGCCAAGTTCATGGGTATAGTCGTTTCCACTAAGGCTTTATCAAGAATCTCTTTGTGGGAAGGAGACAGACACAACAACTCTAAGATAGATATGTGGGCAGGAGTTTTTTGAAGTTGGTCTATGACACTATACTGATGGGTGTTGGACTGAGAAGGTGATGACCTTGGAGGGAGGGTGTTCAATGTGACCTTACCACTATGGGTGATGATGCTGCAATCAGTTTTGTTGGGTCTTGATTGTTGGTTAGGCGTGACCACATTGACTTGTGGGATGTGCTCCGATATGCAATTGATAGTATAGTCGAATGACACACTCGCATAGTTAGCATTATTATGCCCATTATTCTAATTTTTCCTGTTGCATTTGTTATTGTTGTTGTCATTGTTGTTGTTGTACGGCCTATCATGGTTGAGAAGCGGATCCTTGTATGTCAAATGCATCTCGTTAGAGGTATGTTGTTGAGCACCTAATTGATTTTGGTTAAGTATGTCTTGAATGACATGTTTGAGATGGATACAATTGTTGGTCGTATGGCTTCTTCCCCTATGATACTCATAGAAATTGGTGTCTTTCCAATAGTGAGGTTTTATTTGAGGTTCATAGTCGCTAGTTTGTGGAAGAGTGATCTCATTGTTGGCCAATATCTTTCTTAATGCAGACTCTTGGGACTCTCCTAGCAGTGTGAACTTTCACCTAGGGTTGGAGTTGAACCATAGCTTTGACTCCCAAGAGAATATTTTGTTGGACGTAGCATTGCTTGCCTCTCCTTTGAGAGTGAAGATTGGTTGTTGTTTGGGAGCTGCCACTTTGGCATCAACCACTCCATCATTGATGACATTTTTATTCTTTGTCCAAAATTTTGACTTGTCCGTAGTGTAGTTAGAGTTAGGGGTGTCCTTGTACAACTTTATTTACCCCTTGGTGATCATAGCTTTCTTGATAAATAATCCCATCTTAATGACCTTTGAAAATGAGGTAGGACATTGAATTTGGATTTGGTAGCTTAGATCAGAGTTAATGTTGTGGGAAAACATCTGTGTCAATTACTTCTCAGGTACATCATATGATCATTTGCTCTCGAGTTGTCTCCACCTTTGTAAGAAGGAGGCGAAGGATTCACCACTATTTTGCTTTGTATTGCATAGGTCAAGCATGGAGACTTCATGTTCAATGTTATACGATAAGTGTGTGATGAACTTGTTTACTAACTCATCAAAAGTTTTGATACCTGGTGGAAGTCATGAGAACCACTCCATGGCTTGACTACCTAGAGATCTAGGGAATAGTCTTGTTGGTGTTTTTCCTGAATCAACAAAGGGTTTACCAATTCCAATGCACAGGCAGATTTGGCCAACAAATATAAGAGGTTGTGTGAGCTGCCTCCCCTTCACTTCTGGTTCTACCACACCAAGGGGGTATTCCTATAGCTAAAGATTTAACTTTGACTTGCCCAACAGAAAGATTTAGCCTTTTAGTCATAGGCAGAATACTCTCGTTTTAGGACCAAAATTTGTGAAATAAATCACAAGTTTGGCAATGTTCTTGGACATATCTAACTAGTTGAGGATGAGAGTATGCAAGGGTCCTATTTCTAATCCTACAAACTAACAGGTTTGAAGTTATGAAATGATTTGTATTAATTTTTTAGATGCATGACAAGGGTTTTTGGATCATAACTACTACACATGGGTAGACCAGTGCCTATCTTAGGGCAAGGAGTCAACTAGACATATACATGTGAATGATTTGCACAAACTCAATAGAGATTCAAGTTTCTAGGGGTTAGATTGGTGCTTGCCTTACAAACATCACCCAAGAATGAGTATTTAGCCATCTCTACTTATAAACATCCCTGCTGCCATACAATGTTCTTCATACTTAACCTAAAACAGTTTAATCTACTCCTTGAATGGAGGTCAGAAGTTAAGCATGCAATATAGAAATCTATATCCTAGAATCTTAGTAACCCTTAGTAACCAGATTCAAAAGAAGGGATGCATACAACAAATGGAGACAAATAGCTAAACACATGCAAAGAAGCATTTTTCATATAAAAATAACATGAAACTAGACATATGTGTAACGTGCATTTAACTGCAACTCATAAACTCACAAAATGAGACAGAACAACCCAGAAAAGATCTATTTTCGTTATTCTTCCCAAAAATTGCCCAAGTCTTCCACCACCAAAAAAATGAGTGACACAGTTCACTTATAGCAAGAACGTGTACTCAGCAATTAATTACATGGTCTTTTTGAGATGCTGCCAGATACAATGCACCGCCTAAATGGTGCCCAAAACATTCAATGCAGCAGGCAGAAGAAGGAAGAGCAGGTTAGTCGAGAAACGTGCAGCAGACTGGAGATTTTTCATTAAAAATGGTAGCTGGCTTATCCCTTCAGACCCATACCTCTATAAATTTGCCTTTAATGGCCAACCTACCCACGGCTTCTAGAAACGCAGCCATTTACATGTTCAAAAAATTTTCCCGCCTAAAATGTGACTGCTGATACACAAGAAATCCTTCCTTCCTTGGGCATTCAAAACAAGGCCATTTATTTCCCCCCTTATCACCAAGATCAATGGCTTTAGTTCACACTGAATGTATTAGACAATCCTAGTCACCCATGCTGAAAAGTCCTTGACCAATGAAATCGCACCACGCAGGCAGCTTTCTCTCTTTTGACTTTTCACAACATGAACACATTTTATCATTTTTGCCCATTTTTTCCTTTAGAGCTTTACATATGAAGTTGTATATACATACAACTGACTTGGACACATGTTAGCATCTAACTGGATCACCATCGCTAAACATTTGCATCTCCATCAGTGATCCATTGTATCTTTGTTTGCATATGAAATTGTATGTGCAATTGTATATACATACAATCACCAAGCATACAAGGGCGGACCCCAAATCATTGTGAAACAAATTGAAACTGCAATCAGTTCCGGCTTTCATCTAACACCCTTTTGTATATCGTACATTGTATATCTCACATACAATGTGCAACATACAACCCGCGGACCCCAACCACTTATCTGCCACAACAAACTTTCCTTCACGTCTGGGTTGTATCTATGCTTTTGTATCTTCTTTTGTATATGCACACATACATACAACCATGGGATATACAACAGTGTGGGCCCCACCAAGTGTTTGAACATTGTTGACTTTGACCGCATCCGCTTGCATATTTCTTTGTATCGACCTGTTGTATGTCTAATTGTATATTGGGAACATACAACCCCAATATACAATGGCGGACCTCACCCATTTCATAAAATGTAGTTAATTCACTAGCCACGTCCACTATTGCACTTCTCCACTTGTATATTTCACCTTGTACATGCGGTTGTATGTTTGAAACAATATACAATGGTGGATACAAACCTTTGACCTTTTCAACTTTCTTGTTGTATCACCACCCGCCAGGCCTGATTTAAATCATTTTGAAATTTGGCATTGTATCTTGCTCGTTGTATATCAAATATACAACATCATATACATGCAACTTTTCGATACGAACACGGAATATACTAGGAATCTACCATGTATTTCCACTTACGCCCAGAATTGCACCTGAATATCACATACAAGCCTTTATGCATACAACGATGCATACAACTAATTTTTTCACCATTTCTGAAGCTGATTGAATTATTTTTCAGGTCTGCCAATGTACATTTTCACTTGTACATACAAAGACACATACAAGTAGCCATATACAAAGATATATGCATAAAAATGTGAAGGCTGATGGACTTAGAATTTTGAGGGTCTAAATAGAAAGACCAATGGATTTTCAAGCTCGAAACCCTAACCCTAGGTAGGTACCAACAAGTCTCATTAAGAAAGTTTCATTGTGAGCTACTTCCATGCATGCAGCGTTAAATTCCCTAATGTGATCTCTTGGGTCTCCTTTCCCTTTGTATTTATCAAACTTAGGAAGTTTGAACCAAAAGGGGAAGAGCAACATGTTCAAACTTTTGTCAAAGGGGTATGCTGCGATGTCTTCCAAGGAGTAAGTTTTAGTGTTTGTTCCTGTTTTGAGATACGTTATTTGTTGCATTAGGCCCTTGATTTGTTTCCTCATTTCTTCCATAGGTATGTTCAGGTCTACGACTTTCTTTCCTTTTTCCTCCCTAGTGTGGTTTTCATGAGTTTCCTCTATGGTCTCTTTTAGTTTGTTGAGATCAAAGTTAGTGGGGAGTTTAAGTCCTAGATTTGTAAGATGAATAAAGTACTTGTGAGGGTCCTCATGGAGCACTTTTTCTAGCAAGCGTTGAAATTTCTGATCTTTGAGGGTTCCTTGCTACTCTTTATGAGAGATTTTCTCATCACTATCATAAGGGGTGACAATGCGATTGGATGATCTAGCCATTTCAAGTTGTTTTTAGTATTGAGATCTAGTTAAAACCATGCAAGGTGACATGGGAAGTGGCACGATGAAACTAGAGACTTTGGTAAGGTGCTGGCAGAGATTGTTGAGAAGAGGATACTTGTGATGAGATTTGAACAAGGGACTCTTTTGATCAATGATTCCAAGTAAGATGGCTGACACAAGATGATAGCCACAAGTAAGGGTACTCAATACCCATTTACTATGTAGAGACTAGTCATGCACCAAGCCCACTAGCAAATTTCTATGACCTACTAGGGTTACTTGAATCTGAAATGATCTGAAAAAGGTCTTGCGCTAATCTGATATAGAATACTTTGACTTTGCTCTAGGGAGACCTGGTAGAAGGTGGATGAGATGACTGACAAAAGAGAGAGTTTGATGTGAAATGGATGGGAAAGTGATGGCAAGGTAAAATCTGATCTTAGAATTTGGAATTTGGTTGAAATGGGTATCCAGAAAGGTGAACAAATTTTTCTCCAAATGTGTGGAAATACTCACTCTCACAGATGTGCAGAAACAGATGCGCAACAACAGAGGATATAAGCACAGAAAGTTGACACAAATGCACAGTACTGGTAAAAAGTAGATGTACAGTAACAAGTGATAAAAGCATAGGAAGTTGATATAGATGTGCAACAGGTTGCTTTAAATGCGCAGCTTTGTAGGATAGGTGCACAGCTCTAGTTTTTCTGATTGTTTTTGCAATTTTTGACACATTTTTTTTTGATATTTTTGTTTTCTTGGTTGAAAGATGGTCTTTTAGATCTAATTTTATTAATTATGGCAATAAGACATAGCAAACACAAAGAATGTTTTCATGGTTTTTGAATTTTTTTTAATTAATTTTTTTTGGACTCTTTTTTGACTTGAAAAGAAAGTACAAATCCTAGGTTGGAAAAGGCAATATTTGTCAGATCCCCTAGCTATGCATATTCAAAGCAGATAGCTTCAGGATCTTAGTAGCACTAGCTCCTCTCCATGGCACACACTTCTCATGCATACCAAGATCCAAGTTTCCCAAGGCTCGTACCCCCACCGAACCTTAGGATTGTCTCTGCTTTCTCTACTAAGAACCACATGAATTGGGGTGGCTTCAAAGGTCCCACCTTTTGTGCCAACAAATAGAAGGATTTTGGTCTACTAAAATAAGGATGACTAGTAAGTCTAACCGTTCGAGTGGTTATACATGCGGTAGCACTACTCTCCATTATGCAGTCTCCCAGCCTGCAAGGTTTGCACCTTGGAGGGTTTTGGGGGAGGTTGGCTTTCGGTAAAACACAACTTCACTCGTTATTTGAAGCTTTCACTCCAAACACAATTTATTTATAGTGGCTTGGCAGAGCTTGGCTTTAGCTTGTTACCACTTAAGGTCATTCCCCAAGGACAGATGGGTATCCGAGGGTGGGCCTCTCTAAAGGTTAAACACATGCGAAAATGATATGTTTGGCATTTTGGTCAACCAAGATAGGGGAGAGCATAGGCCTAATATCATTCCCAAAAACACAAAAGACAGTGGTTCTTTTCCCCTAATTAAAATGAAAAAAGACTAAATGAGCTATCTACTTGGGCACACATGCTAGTTGTTAACTTTGAAAGCAAGATAGTAATGGTTCAATTTTATCCTCCTAGCATTGGGACTAGATTTAAGTTGTTGATGCAACAAGATTCAAGTTCCTCCTTTCCTAGTTAGATCTAGATGTGAATTTGCATGAACATTCTATTACTATCCTTTAAAAAAAAAGATGATGTGTTAACAATGCAACTAGAATGACTAAACTAGCCCCTAATCCTACAAGTAGATGAGAAAATATTCCTACAAAAAGGTGTTAGTATTAGAAAAAACTACAAGAAATACCCTAAAAACCACTGTTTAGAATGGATGCATAGCTTCAGAGCCTAAATGCGTAGAAACATAGCTCAGAAGCACCGAAAGTTTAAAACTGTAGACATAGAGTTTAAAAGCGCAAGAACAGAGAGTATATGTGTAGAAATATTAGATGCATCATGAAATAAGATAGATGTGTTGAAAGGGTATATGCACTGGAACATAGATTAGATGCGTGATAGAATTGCTCAGATGCATCGAATCTCTCTGTGTACAGAACCTTGACACAAAAAACTTAATTTTTTTATTAAATCAGGGTAGGGCCCCACGGTGGGTGCCAAAAATGTTAAGGGACAATTGGAGTAAACATGAATAATCAATATATCAATATCAATAACACCCAAAACTCAACGAAAAGGGAAATAATCAAGATCAAACAAACAAAAATGAAAACTTTGCAAACCTCAATACTTCATAGCTTCCATTGGTTGCCTATCTCAATCGATCTTACATGTATGAATAAGGCCCTCAGAGAGTGCACTTCCTTGCTATTCCAAGATTGCCAATGGAGAATGGCCATGATAGTGCTTTGTAATGAAGATGAGCTTCACAACAATGGTAGTGATATGGTAACAATTTGATCGCCAGCAAATGGAATGACGTGGGTGCCAAAGGCATGTTGTAATTCCTGCAGAGTAACGATACTAAAAGCTTGGATGAATGAAATGAAGGAAGAAGCTTCAATTTATAGACTCGCGAGAGACAAGATCAATGGTATAGAAAGAATAAGAAGATCAACGGTATAGAATGATTGAGGAATGTGCACGAATAAGAAGAAGATAAGTGTCTTGTTATATTTTGCATGAGAGGAATTAATAAAATAGAAGAATGAGTTAACTAAAGAGATTAAATCAATTAAAAGAATAGATCAATCAGTTAAGAGAATAGAACTAGATAATGGAAATTACATGAGGATGAGATGATATTTTAGCTCAATTAAATATTTAGAATATTCAATTGCATGTGCACAAAGATTGAATTATATTTAGAGATAACTCAATTTAGAAGAAATGGAGAACTTAAATAAATATTTGATTTATTTAAATTTAGAGAAGATATTATTGGAAGAAATAATTAAATAATTGATATTATTTAATTTAGAATGAATTTGGAAGAACTAATTAAATAATTGGTATTATTTAATTTATTGGAAGAATTAGAAGAATTCAGGAATTTAATTAAATAAATTGATTTATTTAATTGTTGGGAGAATATGAATCAAATAAATAAATTCATTTATTTATTTATTGATTGAGGAATTTGACTTAAATAATATTGAGAATATTTATTTGGATAGAGTCATGTCATTTTTAGGTGTATACAATCATCATCACTGTACATGTACTCAACTCCCACTAAAATGAGACTCTAAGTCTCACACGAGTATCAACCATGTCCTCAAACCAGAAGATAACCTATACCTATCTCCAACAAAGTCGTAACTCTGAAAACACCTATAAACCTGTATCAAGAAGCACCAAATCTAAAAACTTGCTATACCGTGTTGATGGTCTCATAGCAACATGCACTCCCACAAGTCTATGCTAGAAAGTCCATCTGAATGCACTTGTAAATGCACTCTGAATCTCAGGCTCCTACAAGTGATCAAACAAGTACAACACATTCTCTGCACACCAAACTAAAACTCTACATGATCCAAACTATAGTACACTACAAGAGCTCTCCAACGCCTATCTGAAACTGAAAATCTGACTTTGTATGCAAAAGTTATGAGCATAAAACTGTACCATAGCAATGCAGGATTCAGGCACCAAATCCTAACACAAACATCACAATTCTGATAACCAAACCTATACCACTGCGTAGTTCTCAGAGATACTTTTTCGACACCTATAAGAAGTTGAGAAAATGATACCGTATGTGAAAGTTATGCCCTCCGGAAAAAAAGGCACTCCTAGGGCTAAAACTGGACCCTTGGTGGGCCCTTGTACCATGATGACGTGGCATGACATCATTGTTGACATCATCACTGCTGACTGGGCAAATGAGGTGGTTGCTGACGTGGTGTCTGAGTTGGTATCTTCATCTTTAACCGGCGTAGGTAAAAAAGTTTTCCATTTTGTTTAAATTTCCAAAACCCATGGACCAAAACATTATAAAAGGGGCTTTAAAACTTAAAAAGGTCAAAAAAAAAAAAATTTATGCTACGGTCATATATTTCTTCAACCCACCACCAACTTTTGAGAAAGGTTTAATAATAATAAAATTGCTTTTTGTTTTAATGCCCACTAAACTTTTTAAAACAAAGTTTAAAATTCTAAAAACATTTTTTTTAGGTTTAAAAGCCCGTAAAGGGCTTCACATGGGTGCCAACAAGGGAATGTGGGGAACCAGCGTACGGCCAACTCCCACTGCTTCAACTCTACAACTTTGTAGAGTACAGGGGGGTACGGGGGTACCCGCCCCCCCTTTGCATTTTTTTTTTTTTTTAAATTCTAATCTTCTTCGCATCCCATATGATTGCAATTTTTTTTTTTATTTCAATCAAAAAAATTTCAAAACCATATGCGAAAAATTACATGTGCAAGGAAATTTTTTTTTGAGTGTACCTTCAACTATGACGGTCGTACGACCATACCACTAAACCAGGGGAGCCAAAAAATTTGTTTTTTTTTCACTGTGGCAGAACATGGACATATTTTATATGAATTTTCGTCTCTCAGGCCTCTTGGACTCAATGATGAGGTCCGTTTTGTCCCAGGAGGTCATTTGTGAAAATTCCTCCTCAAAACCCTCATGAAGACAAACTTGAAAAACCCTCTTCAGCCATGATTTTTCAATCACTCGATCTGCAACATGCACAGCAAGTCACCAATACCTAGAACCCCCAAACTGCAATACAACCTGCACAAAACCTTGTAGTATCCCAAATCCTTACATGCATTTCCATGGCTTCCATTTTGCACCTGATCTACACAAACAAGGGTTATACATATCCAGGGAGCTCACACCTCCCTCAACCATGAACATGGCTCTGATACCAACTATTAGGAATTTGCAGGTCTATTTAAACCAATTCCACATAACCCAATAGGAGAAACAAGATGTTGAAACAAACCATAATGCAAAGATCAAATGAACAAGCAACAAGATAACATAAGATATACCCTAGGAAAACCCTTTGCAGGGAAAAACTCAGTCTCCAAAAGCATCCACGCTCAAATGTATTATTCAACAATATGAAATTACAATACAATCCATGAGCATCCATGAATACCTCTAAATCTATCAAGCACCTCCAATGCATCCTCCATGTGTACAAGCATGAATCCACACATCACCTGCCATGCTTCACAATATGTACTTATAGGAGAGAGCTCAATACAATGACAACCTCTCTAAAACCTCCAATCCACCTACAATGAAATAGCCAACATTACCCAAACCACTAACCATGTGCTTTCTTTTATAGACCAAGCTCACACAAATACAACTTGTGGTATTGGATAAAACCACGTGCCCCAAAAAACCATGGTAACACAAAACCATTAACTTATAAACCCACTTGACCCCACATTTGACTATTGGTACTAACTTTTCCCAATTAATCAAATAACACAAATAATAGTTAATTACTCTATGTGTCCCACCCACATAAAATAACTAACCCAATGTTACAATACAACTTATACAAGTGGTAACCAAATAAAATAGTACAATATTATGCAAGGTGTACAACACCTATCCCAACAGTAGGAAGGCATCTGCAGGATTTCACTGATGTAATAGATGATTATGAGGTAGATTTTGAAGATGTTGTCATGAGGTTATTTGTTCAATCTCTAAAAAGAGATGCAAGGTTCTCTTATTTACCAGCATGTTCTATCTATTCTTGGGATGAGTTTAAAAAATCTTGCATGGAGCAATTTAGTGAAAGAATCAATGTAGGTTCAGTGATCAATAGGTTCATGAACATCCAAAAAGAAGACAAGTTGGTTCCAGCATTTAACCTGAGATTTACTAAAACATTGAGGGATATTCCTGAAGCCATCATACCAAATGACACAACAAGTTAGATTTTTTACTTGGGAGCTTTTGATAGAAAAATGAGCTAGGTTGAGAGATAAAATTCCTATGACATTGTACCAGGCCTATGAGAGAGCCATAAACATTGAAATAATTATAAATATGGAATGCATGGAGGTTATCTATCTACAAGTGTCTACTGTCCTTAAGCACCCAATGCAGATGAAAGGTGTAATTCAAAAATTAAAGATGAATGTCAAAGCACTTATACCCGTACTGTCCCAGTTTACATGTTAGTCCATAGTGTTGTTCACATTGAACCCCAAGTAAGTTTTAAAAAAGATGCATGCATTAGTGATCATATGGTCTTTATTCAAACTGTTTTTGGCATAAAAAGACATCAAGGAGAATCAAGATATGCTTTATTTTCTAGAATCTTGGACACCTATATAGAAATCCCTATTGGTTTCAAGCCTCAAAAGTTTGTATGTATTGATTTGTTTTGTGAGGTGTATAGAGCAGGTTTGAATTTATTGCCTCAGAAGTTGAAGCCAAATAATTTTACCGAAATTCTTGATTGGATAGATATAGTAGAAAATGTGGTTCATGATGATAGCAGTAATAATGTTCATGGTGCTGATAACACTAGCTTGGCTATGGGCTATGATTCAAACAATGATGTAAGATGGATGAGTAAAGAGGGCATGTTCCAAACTAAGATTATTTCTCATGTTAGTGGAAAAGATGTTTGCGAGCAGCTCAATAATGTGACGTGTGCACTTGAAAATTGTATGAATGAAAATTCAAATGCATTGCAGAACATAACTGATAAAGAGTTGGGATGTTTTGTTCTAGAGGAAGATAGCATTAACATGCAGGGTTTTGAGAACATGTGTTCACTCTCAGTTGATTATGTTATGTATTGTGATGAATATATGAATGATAGAATATCACCACTATTGATAAATCTAGAATAATGGGGTTTGAAGAACTTCCAAATTGTATTGCATCAAATTATGCTGATAATATAGAAGTCTCAGGCATATGTGTGGAAAAATTAGAAGATGAAATGAGATATGATATTGATTGTCACCACTCCATAATTGTTTGTGATTATATCAATGAAGAAGATATTGGTTGTAGTATTTTAGAGTTTAGTGATGCTGATGAAGATTTGGAAATCCTTGAAGAAGAGACTGAGATATTCACAACAGGAATGAACATATGGCACAACCCCCTTTATGATGAATCTCTAGATCTACCTAAGGTGAGAAGTGAAAATTCTCATTGGTATGAATACAACCCACTCTTTATAGAGAATCCATAGGATGCAAAATCTGAAGAATATGAAGGGGATTTCCTGAAGTCATAGGAATGCATGAATAATGTGGAAGATGCCAAGGTGGGGGGTTTCAACTTGGAAAGGAATGTTGTTACATCTACATATGAGTATCCATTATTAGGCATTGATGTTTATGGTGAAATTCATGACTCAGAGGGAGTGAGCAAGCATAGATCAATGGTTTTATATCTTGAGATAATGCTTGTGAGTAAGGCATCCTTATATGAAGAGCAAGATGAACTCATTGAGGACATCACTTCTGATTGTTTCACATCTGACCTAGATGTTGCAAGTGAAGATGATAGCACTGATACACACCATACACCATATTATGAATGTCTTCATCTTCCAACTCTACCTAATAATCTTGAGAGTGACTAGAAAAGTAATTGTGCAAATCATTATAATTGGATTGATTTGATTGATCCTTTTGTCACACCGAGGATTTGTCAGTAAATTGTCTAGTCTATGTTTAATTGTCAAGACCAAAGAGACCCAGGACTGACTAAGAATGACAAATTTAAAGTCCCTAGGAGAAATCAAAAGTGTGATGATGTTATTCCTAATCTTGGCATGATGCAAACATTAGAAAATAAGATCTTTGACAGGGGCAGATCTCATTTTTCACTTTCGGATGGTCTCGGGCCATCTTATTGCTAAGATTTGTTTCCTGTTTGGTTATGTTTTGTTGTGTTTTTGTTTGGCCCAGTCTTCTCAGCTTGGAGATTTTCTGGGATCTCGCTCTATTCATGTCGAACATACATCCCCAACTAGAGACACTAATAGGACTTTGAAGAATTTTAGGGGTTTTGTGGTCACACTTCAATTTTTTGGTCATCATTTGGTCCATTGAGGGCTAGGGTTTCATTTTCCATTTGCTAGAGTTCAACATTAGGACTTAAACCTTCCCAAAACCCTATTTGTACAACAACCCTAACTATTCTTTTATTTTGTCATTGTCTTATATTCACTTTTCCTAGTCACTTAAGTTACAACTTGAGTCTTTGGCATCATTGATAGGTTGGCCCCTTTGTTCTTAGCAAAGTATTTGATCATGTACATATTAATTTTTTCCCATGTCCTAAATCTGAGAAAGCAAATGTTTTATATTCTATGTGTGCTTTAGGTGGGGTCAAAATATTCTATCTAAGTGCCTATGTTGTCCTCTTTTAAGTCACAACTTAAGGCACGTTCTCGAAGTTACTTTAGGTATGGTACGGTGTGGCCCCACAACTCATATTCTATTGGTTTCCCGCTCGCTTGCGGAAATAAAATAATCAGTAAGAAACCTATGTGGCACAATGTGTGGATGCCATGTGGTACATCCTCATATATGCCTTGGCAGTTTCTAAGGCAACGCCAGAGGTGGGTAAAGGATCGAAGGGTCTATATTAGTTGTGAAAATCAAATCTTGACCATTCCCTGCCAACCCATGGAGGATCTACTAATGGGTGTTGATGTCATGAGGGGTAGTGGGTGGCTGCCACATGTTCTCATCTGAGGCCTCCCTGATGCATTTCACTAAGGAATCAACACATGAAATTTAAAATTGAAGTCACAATGCATGGAACTATTATGGTTTGCACAAGTGGACATATTGGTTGTGTAATGGTGCACTAGGATCAACATACTGGTGCAATGGTGGGATTGTTTCAAGTGTATGATGGGTTCTTTTTGTCATCGTTGTGCAGGTTGTTTTTTCTACTTGAACTATGTGTCATTTTCAAAGAGATTCATCAGGATTTGCCACTTAATGCTACAATTAAGTGTAGTATGTGTGAATGACCTAAAAATGGGAGGGCATAGGAATCTAGAAATCATATTTGGCTCTCTCATTATTGGAAGTTGATGTTGTGATTGAGCTTCATACTCAGGGATCTTGGAGGTGTTGAAATTGATGTAATTGTGGCTTCTCCATTTCCTTATCAGGTAGTTGTGGCAAAATCCCCAAAATTCCCAATTAAAAGCGAGGAGTGTTGTACTACTGGTAGTATTGAAGTAAATTAGATATAGCAAGAAATGAGAAAGGTATAAATATCAACTTTTTCTATAAATAGATAATCTTCCATTACCTTTGGTTATATCTTCTCCTATTCAGAAAGTGAATTATGTCCTATCCTATCAAACTGTGTTCACTATCCCATATCTTAGGAAGTATGTCTCTTTTTCTTGGTTGTTTCTCTATGCATACAAAATTAGGAAATGAAGTGCACTTTTCTAAGGTATGGATGGTTTGGGAAAAATTTAGGGGGTGAGTCTGTAGGGGGTGCACTATCTTCATTTCCATGTTATCCTTTGGTTTCACCCAAGTGGGGGATTTAGTTTCCTATCTGGCAACTATAGTGAATCAATGCTACTATGGGTTTCTAGCTAGGGCTCTATTGTAGAGAGACTTCATTGTTCTCTCTTTCCCTCCCCTGGCACTATGAGTTCTGATGGAGCTTAGGAAACAATAGAAGGAGTGCTATCTTTTTGGGTGAAGCAAGTGGAAGTGGAGGGGCAAACTTTGACTGCTGTTGCTACCTTTTTAGTTGGGAGTTCGGCACCACCAAGGTCAGTTGTGTGTAGCTTCCACATATAGCCTGAGGATTCACATGGGAGAGACCTTCACATAGAAAGATGGGGAGTAATTTTCCTATGCCTGGAGAGTAGTGAATAGCAGAAGACACTAGCACTCAAGTTGCAGGTGACTTTATCTTTTGTAGATATGCTCTTATTAAGGGTGTTTGAGCTCTACATGCGTATTCGGCCATGTTGGTTGGGGATCATTCTATTATAGTGACCCACGAGAAGAAATGGGATGTGAAGGGGACTAAACAGTTGGCATTCCATCTCTGGGAAATATTTTAGTTTTCTAATGTGATCACTAGGTTGTCTCAGACTATAGTGCAGAGATGAGTATGTTTTTATCTTATTGTGCCTTAAAAATGCCTTTTGGCATATTCTGTTGAAACCAAATGAGTAGAAAAGGTTTCTCAAATGAGAACATGACATCTATACATGGCCTATAGATTATTTGCTCCCATGTTTCTATAAATGGGAATTCAGGGCCATTTTTTGAAGAGGGGGGTTTTCAATTTCTCCAAGTCTGGGAGACTGTAATCTTTGTATAGGGTTTCTACTTAGGATTTAGGGTTTTTAAGTTTCAGTTCTCAAATACTATAATCATCTATCCAGATAATGGCATGCATTTTAGTTTGTAGTTAAATTTGGATTATATCGTGTAGAAATGTCTCCTGGAATGTACACTTTATTTCTTCAATCAAAATAATCAAAGATTGTGGTGATTTTTGTTGCACATTTACTATAATAAATATTTGGTTAATGGCTCTTGTTCAAAGAACAAGTTAATTTTTCTTTTAATCAAATATTGGGGATAATGTGTTTCATTTAGGATTATTAATAATGTTTCATGTATGTCCATGGCAGGCCTCATTATTGTAATCCAATAATGATTATAAGGTCACTAAAATTGCATTTCATGTTGTTATCTGATGGGCTATTTCTATTTTGACTCTCTCAATGGATGATGCTCTAGTCTAGTATATTTCTTCTGTACAAACCTTAGAGGGTGTTGAAGGCACTAGACAACTAAGAGGGGGGTGAATCAGTTGTATCAAAAACCTTAACTTCTTTAAACAAAATCACATGCACATTCACTTACTTTAACTCCTTATTTTTTTGTGAAGGTTAACCATGAATAGCAGAATCAAAACATAAACACATCAACACCATACACACATGAACACTAGATTTTTACATGGAAAACCCTAAAAGGGAAAAACCATGGTGATTGTTAGCTCACAATATAATATAGTAACAATACCGAATAATAAAGAGGCTCACTGCCTTAGGGATCACTGTCCAAAATTCTCATTGCAAAAAGTCTTACTACCAAATGGTTTCTTACTACCAAAGGGTGGCTCACTACCAAAGGGTGGCTCACTGCCAAGGGGTGGCTCACTGCCATGAACTGATATAGTAGCATCTACAACATGCCTGAGTTTAATTCCATTAAAGCAGAATATATCTCTTATTCTATACCTTTACAACACACACACTTTATCTTCACACACTATCACATCACTCATGAATTTATTACATACGTTTATATCAATCATCAACCTTAGAATGTACATCAAGATTGGCATTACAATCTACAACCATTGGAACTATCACCAAGGTTGGCATACATACATAAATGAAATTAGGACTAGACCTAAACAAACTTGTAGATTAAATGAATGAATGAAAGATGAACACTTCATGGCCTAGCTCAAACCCAAATACATCTTCACACGCTTGGAATCACTTCTATAGTCTGTGAATCACCTCTGCAACAAGTGTTACAAACTAGGTCAGCCAGAACTAGGGCACACATCAAGAACACTTGGATACATGCTTCTAAGAACTTCATTATAGCTTGTGGATTAAGCACACACCTTCAATACACTCTGGAGACATCCACAAACAACATAGAATCACTTGGGAGCTGATATATCCAATCGCAGCAGATCTCATTTGAAGACAACAAATATCACTTGAAGATACATCTCATACTACTTCTCAATAGACACTATCAAACTCTGTTACTCAATAACTTGCTTTTTGAAGTACCAAATAACAAATAATTTGGAATGAAAATATCTAAGGACCTTATAATCTTAAGTCCATAACCACAAGACCAAAATCCAACCTGTGGAGAAATACAAAGCAAAATACTATCTCCCTGTCACTCTCCAAACATTGCCAGGCACAGTCTTCAAACTGATGAATAGAACTTTTTCTGTACAATGATCTGGACCACCAAATTCTAGATTTAATATCTTCAAACACTTCTCTAAATCATATCCAAATCTCATACTCCGGTCTTCAGTATAGAGAAAATATGGAGCAAAATACTTAGACAGTGTTCTTAACATGACAACTCAATCAATCAACAAATGACAATATCAGAAGATACAATTGACACCAATGATAACACAAACATGTTGACATCAATGACAACACTAGTTAGCACATATTTGCAACAATCTCCCCCTTTATCATTTTTACGTTAAAAAATGTCCCCTTGGGGGCTTTTCCCTCTTAAGGTTTAGCTCACGGGTCTTTAGAATGTATTTAGGACATATTGCATGTTAATTTGACATCCCAATGAGAAAACCTTGAAGTTTCATGACAAATGGAACATAGGGGGTACACTTGACATAAATCCTACCTGAAATAGGGGGATGACTTGGGCACCCGTGCCCTAGTGCTACCCTATTTTAGGTTAGGACCAATTTCAAAGTGTCAATTTATGACTGTTATTTAGGTCCTATGCCGACACGGTAAGTTTGAAATACAAAATTCTTAGTGGGAATGTTTGTAGTTGCATATATAAGCATTTTTAGGCATTCATTTGTAAACTAGATGGCATTTTTGATTCAAGAACATTTGTGAAAGTGATTCAAAGCATTCATTGTGTGTTGCAGAGCATAATTTGTGTTGTTCTTGTGTTTGTATTTACAGATTTGGTAGCCATCTCCTCATGGCATGAAGAGCATCTTCCTCAATGAAAACTTCACTACAATGTGATATTAATTGTGTTTTCTATCATTTAGCATTTGGATTTTGCCTCTATCCTGCAGGGATACACACTCTTTATGACAACAATGTTTGGAAGACTTGAATGTCTCTCTAGGGCTTGACTGAGACAAGCCTCTAAAAACCACAACCCCAACCCATTTTTCCATGATTGCAAGTTACAAGTTGTGAAAGAAGAAAAAATGGAGTTACAAGAGAGTAGTGCAGACTGTCAGAATTGTAGATCTAAGAAGAAAATAGGGACCTAGACTCGTGTGCCTGCTCATTAGTCCTCTGGATCCTGCAACAGGAAAATATCTTGAATAGCAGGAACAGGTTGCAAACAAGATTCCCAGATCTCGACAAAAATTGTGGCACTAGACTAGGGCACCCACTTATTAGTCTCTGACTTTTCCACTTTGCAAACTTCAAAATCTAGTACACATTTGATTGTCATTTTATATCTCTGTGTGCGATCATTTTCTGTAATTTGTTTGTTTGTTCATGAATTCATGTAATTAGGGTTTTGAGCATAATTAGAATTAATTAAACAACTAAATCACACAATTAAAATCTTCCCTTATGTTCCAAGTGACAAAAATATTGTAGTAGGTTCCTCTACTCAGTTGATGTCCTTGAATGTTTAGTGGTGAAAGGAGGATCGACATAAATCAATAAAGCAAACCCTCTTCATATTTTACCCTAAACATTTTGGTGAACCTATGTTTTTAATGAATTTTGTACCTTGATGAGTGTTGTATTTCAGATTTACATTTATTTCATTCATTCATTTCATTATTCATCCTATGACATTTGAAAAATTACAAAAAAATTTAAAAATTGGAAAAATTGGCATTTTTAGCTTGCATTTTCAAATAATTTGGTTTAGATGGCATTTAATTTCAATAAATTTCTATCATTATCATTAGATCTGATTTAAAATATAGAAATTTTTTATTCATCATTCATTTTAGATTGCATTTTCATGCTTAAATTGTTGAAAATTGCTTGAAATTGTGCATTTTTTTTTTTCATATAACCTAGTTTTGCATTAGCTAGGGTTTGTGGTCAAAATCTTGTTTCAGATTTTACTACCATTTTAAAACACACATTAGGACTGATTTATAACTATAGTGTTGGATCATAGTGGTTTTCTTGCAAAATTTCATGCCTAGGGTTTGAAAACCTTGCTTTTTCACTAGATTTTGGCCTTATCATCTCTCTAGATTTGCACTCCAAGCCTGTTGTGATGGATTATGGATTTAGGTGACTCATATTACTGTTATAATCTGATTTACCTCCTAAAATTCTTTACAACACCCTTTTTATTGGGCCATTGCATTGAAAATTTGGTGAAAATTTGCATATTTTAGCTATATTTTCACTAGGGTTTGACCTAGATTTGCACTCCAAGTGTGTTGTGATAGATTTTATGGATTTAGGTGACTGATATTACTGTTATAATCTGGTGTACCTATTAAAATTATTTACACCACCCATTTTATTGGGTCTTTGCATTGAAAATTTGTGAAAAATTGTATATTTTAGTGTATTTTCACTAGGTTTGGACTTGTCATCATTCTAGATTTGCATCAAAAGTGTGTTGTGAAGGATATTATTGATTTATTGGACTGATATTAGACATATTATTTTTTTCCCCTGATCAATTTCCTTACAACACCTTTTTTTCTCTTAGTTGCATTGAAAAAAGTCAAAAAAACCAAGCATTTTAGGTCATTTTCACATATAGTTTTGCACTTGTTTCTAGCATAATTTTTGAAAGCCTTTTGAAATCTGATTTGGCACTAATATTAAAACATACACATGGTACCTTAATGTCATTTTTATATGGTATCTTTGCATGCATTTGTCAAAGATCTCTATTTTGACCAATTTTTAACCCTTATGAGTGAACATCCTACGATATTAGAAAGCTTAACTGAATTCTTCTCCATGAGTAGCACTAAAAAAGATGGTGGTGATATCACTTCTCACTTGAATTCAATACCTACTCAATGTGATGATGACATAAACTTGTCCTCTAGTCATTCATTCAAAAATGATTCTTCCCATGAGGATATGCTGGTACAAAATGATGAAATCAATGACACTTTCCCTACAACAGAAGAGACACAACTTTTACAAGACATCATGCCTCCTATAACTACAATAGAAGAACAAATATTTAATGATGTTATAGATCCTATTTATGTGATAACATATGTAACTAATGAGCAAATAAACAAACTTGATAAAGAGCTAGCCAATTTTCAAGCATTTGTTGAAACTGAAAGGATAGTGGAAGAAGCTGTACCTGTGATTCATAACATAAGAGAGTTGATTAAAGAAGGAAAAGATGGTGTTAATGTAATCCAAGGATTAGTGCATATAGCATTTCATAATGTTATGCCTCTATATGATCTAGACAATTACACATCTCTCATGAATACATACCCTCAGGTAGTAGTAGAAGACTTCACATACCACAATGAGAATGATGAGTATGAAAAGTCTCTTAATGGATTGGAATCAATAGCTAAAACTCATTATGATGATGATGATCATAATGATACAACATCTACACTTCCTAATGACACTTTTCCTTTCTCTCATCCCAATGTTCTCCCTGACCAAGATGAAGCATTGGTGAATGCGGAAAAATATCTCATAGAACAACATGATTATTATGACTACTATCAAGATGACTATCTAGACTTTGATAATATAATTGCTATTATAGAAGTGGATAAGGAAAATACTAAAGTATTACCTTGTCCATAGAGAGATGGAATGTATGTTGAGGTCCCTCCTCCATTATCCCTTTAAGGATCGGGAGATAATGAAAATACATTAGAAAGACAAATCGAACAACCTACAACTCTTTCCTCTAGCATTCAGAATTGGGAGGATGATGACCTCCTCGATGATGACTTCTATCATGAATCTCTCTACAAGTAAGTATTTCTAACCCTTTATCTCTCATGTTGTGTTTCACCCGTGATGTATTATGTGTTGTTCAGGCCTCCTGGGACGACCCTTGATTCTCTTGTAAAGTCTAGTATACTAGGTGGCTGCCTCTATTGTGACCCTTCTTCTATTTGTATCATCATTCTTCTATATTGCCTCTCCTCTATTTTCACTATTTTGTATTGTGTCTTATAGACATAGCATTGTGTTTTCTGACTTAGGGACACCCTCCTACGTGATTGTCCCTAAGGTACTTGTTTCTTCTCTCTTGATTTATTGTTTCCCTTCCTCTAGTGTTTCTATCTAGTGGGCGGATGATGAAAAACATATTATACTAATGCGGACCTAGTGTCCCTTTAGCGAGAAATCAAAAAATGGACCAAGTCCATACATGACAATGGGGTTGATATATATTATCTAATGGTTGGCTAGTAGAATCACTCTATGCAATCTTGATGTTGTCTTATTGCACTTACAAACCATAACAATATTGTTGCTTTGTGCACTTTGTTTGTCTTTGAATCTCACCTTAGGTACACTCAGTTTTGAGATTTTTGTGGTATAGCCCCATGGTTATACTCGGTCTCTGAATTTGTAGTATAACCTTGGCTCTTTGTGTGATTGATCATATGCATTTTTGTTTATCAATTATATGGACACTAACACTTTTCTTACAGGAATGTGTTTGTTGGAACATTTGGCGATCATAAAGTACATGTCACCTCTAGGGAGCATGGGCTTTATGAGGGCTCATGTTCCCTTGTTTGTTTTCTTCCTACCTTAATGTGCTTGATATCAATACTTGATATCAACCACCTTAAGGTGGGGGCATATATAAGGTAAGTTGTCTATTTTAGATGTTAGCAATGTGCTTGTTCTCAGGTGTAGTCTTAAAGATTGGTGACAATGAATCCCTCCTACACTCTGACATTTGTTTGAAACTTATTGCAATCATTTAATCCCTCTACAGAGGTGGTATATCACATCCTTTTTCTTAATCCCTTTACGGAGGTGGGGATGGTGTATTTCTCATAGACAGTGCACATCCTGTCATTTTTGAAAAGTCCTCTGCAGAGGTGGGGAGCAATTCTATGACTAACTCAACCCTTAAACATGTCTTCAAATATTTTTGTGGTGAAGCCCAATTGTTGGTGTGTGCTTGTAATGTGCATGAGATGGTGATGAACCTAGAAATAGGAACACTCCATACTTGTCTATCATGTTTTCTCCATGTCTTCTAAGTGTGTGTGTATTGTTTGTTTGTTGCTAGGCATAGTCTTAAAGAATGGTGGTGATGAGTCCCTCCTATGCTTTGGGATTTGTATGGTGTGCTTGTTTTGTATGGCATGTATTGCATGTGTGTTGCCCCATATGCAGTCTTAAAGACTAGTGGTGATGAGTACCTCCTACATTATGGGTTGTGTGTTTACTTTCCTTGTACTTGCATCTATATTTCATATATGAAAAAGAAAAGAATCATCAATGTCTTCACTACATTCACTGTGTTCACTATGTTTTGCATCTCTTCAATGTTGTATCCTCTGTGTTTTGCATGACTATAATTGTCTTCTCCGTGTTTTACGTGCTTGTTACTATCTTCTTTGTGATTGGCATGTCTTCTCCATGCTTGGCATGTTTGTTGTTCTTGTTGACCATACTTTAATGCATGTATTGGCCTTGTGTTTATACATACATTAAAGTGGGGGTCAGAAAATGTCCCCATGGGGGCTTTTCCCTCTTAAGGTTTAGCTCTCAAATCTTTAGAATGCATTTAGGACATATTGCATGTTAATTTGACATCCCGATGACAAGACCCTAAAGTTTCATGGTAAATCAGACATAGGGGTACACTTGACATAAATCCATCTTGAAATAAGGGGGGAGGACTTGGGCACTCGCGCCCTAGTCCTACCTAATTTTAGGTCAGGACCAATTTCAAAGTGTCAGTTTATGATCGTTATTTAGGTCCTATGCCGACACGATAAGTTTGAATTACAAAATTCTTAGCGGGAATGTCTATAGTTGGATATATAAGCATGTTTAGGCATTCATTTGTAAACTAGATGGCATTTTTTATTTAATAGCATCTATGAAAGTGATTCAAGGCATTCATTCTGTGTAAAAGAGTAGAATTTGTGTTGTTCTTGTGTTTGTATTTGTAGATTTTGCAGCCATCTCCTCATGGCATGAAGAGCATCTTCCTCCATGAAATCTTCACTACAAGGTGATATCAATTGTGTTTTCTATCATTTATCATTTGGATTTTGCCTCTATCTCGTAGGGATATGCACTCTTTATGACAATAGTGTTTGGATCACTTGAATGTCTCTCCGGGGCTTGACTGAGGCAAGCCTCTAAACACCACAACCCCAAACCATTTTTTTGTGATTGCAGGTTACAGGTTGTGAAAGAAGAAAAAGTGGAGTTGCAGGAGAGTGATGTAGACTGTCAGAATTGTAGATCAGAGAAGAAAATAGGGACCTAGACTCAAGCGCCTACTCATTAGTCCTCTAGATCCTACAACTTGAAAATCTCTGGAACAACAGGAACAAGTTACAAACAATATTCCTAGATCTCAACAAAAATTATGGCACTGGACTAGGGTACCCACTTATTAGTCCTTGACTTTTCCACTTTAAGAACTTCAAAATCTGGTACGCATTTTATTGTCATTTGATATCTCTATGTGTGATCATTTTCTACAATTTATTTGTTTGTTCACGAATTCATGTAATTAGGGTTTTGAGCATAATTGGACTTAATTCTACAACTAAATCACATAATTCCAATCTTCCCCTATGTTCCAAGTGACAAAAATCCTATAATAGGTTCCTCTATTGAGCTGATGTCCTTGAATGTTTAGTGGTGAAAGGAGGATCAACATAAATCAATAAAACAAACCCTCTTCATAGTTTACCCTAAACTTTTTGGTGAACCCATGTTTTTAATGAATTTTGCACCATTATGAGTGTTTTATTTCTGATTTACATTCATTCATTTCATTATTCATCCTATGGCATTTGAAAGATTTGGAAAACTGGCACTTTTAGCTTGCATTTTCAAATAATTTGGGTTAGTTGGCATTTAATTTCAATAACTTTATGTCATTATCATGAGATATAATTTAAAATACATAAAATTTTCATTCATCATTCATTTAAATTGCATTTTCATGCTTAAATTGTTGAAAATTGCTTGAAATTGTGCATTTTTTGCCATATAACCTAGTATTGCATTAGCTATGGTTTGTGGTCAAAATCTTGTTTCAGATTTTATTACCATTTTGAAAAACTCATTAGAACTTATTTCTAATTGTAGTGTTGCATCATAGTGGTTTTTTTGCAAAATTTCATGCCTAGGGTTTGAAAACCTTGCTTTTTCACTAGATTTTGGCCGTATCATCTCTCTAGATTTGCACTCCAAGCCTGTTGTGATGGATTTTATGGCTTTAGGTGTCTCATATTACTGTTATAATCTTCTGTACCTCATAAAATTCTTTACAACACCCCTTTTATTGGGCCCTTGCATTGAAAATTTGGTGAAAAATTGCATATTTTGGCTATATTTTCACTAGGGTTTGACCTAGATTTGCACTCTAAGCATGTTGTGATGGATTTTATGGATTTAGGTGACTAATATTACTATTATAATCTTATGAACCTCCTAAAATTATTTACACCACCCTTTTTATTGGGTCTTTGCATTGAAAATTTGTAAAAAATTGCATATTTTAGTGTATTTTCACTAGGTTTGGACTTGTCATCATTCTAGATTTGCATCAAAAGTGTGTTGTGAAGGATATTATTGCTTTATTGGACTGATATCAGACATATTATTTTTTTCTCCTGATCAATTTCCTTACAACACCTTTTCTTTCACTTATTTGCATTGAAAAAAGTTAAAAAAATCAAGCATTTTAGGTCATTTTCACATATAGTTTTGCACTTGTTTCTAGCATACGTTTTGCAAGCCTTTTGAAATCTGATTTGGCACTAATCTTAAAACATACACATGGCACCTTAATGTCATTTTTCTATGGTATCTTTGCATGCATTTGTCAAAGATCTTGATTTTGACCAATTTTTAACCCTCATGAGCGAACATCCTATGATATTAGAAAGCTTAACTGAGTTCTTCTCCATGAGTAGCACTGAAAAACATGGTAGTGATATCACTTCTCCCATGCATTCAATAACTACTCAATGTGATGATGACATAAACTTGTCCTCTAGTCATTCTTTCAAAAATGATTCTTCCTGTGAGGATATGCTGGTACAATATGATGAAATCAATGACACTTTCCCTACAATAGAAGAGACACAACTTTTACAAGAAATCATGTCTCCTACAACTACAATAGAAGAACAAATATTTCATGATGTTATAGATCCTATTGATGTGATAACATATGTAACTAATGAGCAAATAAACAAACTTGATAAAGAGCTAGTTGATTTTCAAGCATTTGTTGAAACTAAAAGGATAGTAGAAGAAGCTATACCTATGATTCATAACATAAGAGAGTTGATTAAAGAAGGACAAGATGGTGTTAATGTAATTTGAGGATTAGTGCATATAGTGTATCATAATTTTATTCCTTGATATGATCTAGACAATTACACATCTCTCATGAATACATACCCTCGGGTAGTAGAAGACTTAACATAACACAATGAGAATGATGAGTATGAAAAGTCTCTTAATGGATTGGAATCAATAGCTAAAACTCATGATGATGATGATGATGATGATGATAATGATACAACATCTACACTTATTAACAACACTTTTCCTTTCTCTCAGCCCAATGTTCTCCCTGACCAAGATGAAGCATTGGTGAATGCAGAAAGATGTCTCACAGAACAACAAGATTATTATGACTACTATCAAGATGACTATCTAGACTTTGATAATATAATTGCTATTATAAAAGTGGATAAGGAAAATACTGAAGCATTACCTCATCCATGGAGAGATGGAATGAATTCTGAGGTCCCTTGTCCATTATCCCTTCAAGGATTGGGAGATAATGAAAATGTTAGAAATGAAAGCAACACTACTTTAATGGAAATCTGATTTGAATAAAATTCAACAATCTTTAAGTGTGCTTTAACAATGGAGATTGTAACAAAACATAAAACCCACTACAGAAAAGATGTCAAACATGAAGAACTCAACACAATGACATAGTATTTGCATGGAGAAATCCATTGTAGGTGAAACACTCCACCAAGAAAGAGGCACAAGTTTGTATTAATCTCAACAAGATTGTACAATACATCAACTACATAACTCTCTCCACAAGTCTTTAATCTGACAACATTCTGACAGCACCTAAGTACCTAAAATCTATATTGCAACAACAAATACATGGAAACTACTTATAGAAACATTTTCCAACTCATCCTAGGTGTTCATATTCTCTCTCCTAAGATTCTCCAACCTGTAAACATTAATTACCATCTTACAAGCATCTTACACTTGTCCAAAAAACAACCATGCAAAGGTTGGTGGCCCAAGATTAAATTTGGCCTCTTACAGCATCTTATGACACATCATAACCATCATAGATTCCACAAAAGTGTATCTTTCCAAGATAGGAACCCTGGGCAAAATATAGCAAATATACAACTAACATATCTGTCATATGTGTCATAGAATCTCAGAATGTTATGACAACTTGCAGCTATCATAGATTCACTTACCAAATATTATGACAGTTGTCATACATGCCAAAAATAGTATATTATCCAAGGGAGCACGCCTACCCTCATTTGCTTTGAATTTTTACATTTGCCAACAGTAAAAATCACTCCGTAATAACCACTGGTGACTCTAAAATTACCCTTTCTAGTGAAACTAGTGCATCTCCTCATGGATAATTACAAATTACATATAATAAATGGAATAAATACAATATTGGTATTTACAAGGTTAATGGAACCTTATCCCAACATTCTCCCACTTGACATTATACATTGTAAATCAGCCCATAGGAAATCAAATGAAAAAATAATTAGGCACTAGAAACAAGGCCCATGGCCTCTCTGCATCACATGAACTTCTCTATGCTCACAGGCTTAGTCAATGAATTTGCAACATTCTCTTGATTGTCTATCTTCTTCATCTAAATATCTCCATTTGCAACTAACTCTTGAACAAAGTGATACTGAACATCAACATGCTTAGTCCAAGCATGATACATGGGATTCTTGGCCAAATAGATAGCACTCTAGCTATCACAACCAATCTGAATGATCCTACAATCAAAACTAATACCTATACATAGTCTCCTCAACCAAACTGCCTCCTTAGAGACATGAGTAGTGGCCATATACTCTTCTTATGTGGTGGACAAAGCAACTGTGGTCTGCCTCTTACTCATCAAACTCTCTACACCTCCAAACAGAGTAAACACATAGCCACTGGTGGACCTTCGACTATCCAAGTCACCTGCCTAATCTGCATCAATAAAACCCTATATGTCCAAAGATTTATCAGCACTCTCAGTACCAAAATAAACCAAACAATGATCAAGAGTACCTGCATGATATTTAAACACCCTCTTTGTATAGTTCCAATGTTGTCTACCAGGGTTAGACATAAATCTACTCAAAACTCCCACTACTTGGGCAATATCTGGTCTAGTGCAAACCATTAAATACATCAAACTCCCTACAACACTAGCATATGGCACATTAGACATATCCTCAAGATCATCCTCAGTCTTTGGAAACATATCTAATGAAAGCTTAGTACCAATAGGTAAAGGAACTCTAACTGGGTTATAGTCCTGTAAACTAAACCTCTACAAAATAGTATTCACATACTTACTTTGTGACAACCAAAGCTTTCTATTAACTCTATCCCTCCTGATCTCCATTCTTAAAATATACCTTGCAGCACCAAGATCCTTCATCTCAAATGCACCTGAAAGTTGGGCTTTAAGCTCACTGATCATACCCTTAGTATTGCTGAAAAACATGTCATCAACATACAAATCAATAACCAATATAGAATTATCAACACAATAAATGTAAACATAGTGATCCTCCTCGCTTCTAACAAAGCCTAATTTCAAAAAAAATGAGTCAAACTTTTGATACCACATTCTGGGGGACTATTTTAGACCATAAAGAGACCTCTTTAACCTACAAACCCAATGTTCTTTTCCTTTTACCTCAAAACCTGGAGGCTATTGCATATAAATTTCTTCTTTAAGATCTCCATGCAAGAACATAGTCTTAACATCCATTTTCTCAATCTCCCAATCATAAGCTATAGCAAGGGATAAGAGAAATCTAATAGAAGTCAATTTAGCAACAGGAGAGAATATCTCACCAAAATCAACTCCCTCTCTCTAGGAGTAGCCCTTGGTTACCAGTCTAGCCTTGTACTTTTCCAATGACCTGTCTGCTTCAAACTTCTTCTTGAAGACCCACTTATAACCTATGGCCTTTCTTCCTTTGGGCAAACGAACAAGATCCCAGGTGTTACAAGAGTCTAAATCCATCATCTCTTCCTACATGGCTAATTCCCAAGACTCACTATCATCTACAGAAATAGCTTCCATGTAGGATCTAGGTTCATCGTTAGTACTCAATAAAGCATATACACAATGGAAATCTGGTGGGCTATATCTATCAACTAGATTCTGTTGTCTTGTAGATCTCCTCAAGGGTGGAGTAAGAGACTCTACTCATTCTTCTACATGATCATCTGCACCAACTTCTTCTATAACAACAGATTCATCTTCATCAGAACTACTCAAATCTTCTTCTTCTTCTTCACCCCCTAATCCATCATTTTGTTCTTCTTGAGGTGCATCTTGCTGCTCTAAATCAAAGTGCACCTTCTATACCTTTTCTTCTTTCTCTTTTAGCTACTTAGGTTTAAAAATAGCTCTAAGTTCCCTAAAAATAACATCTCTAGAAAAGATAATCTTGTGGGTTAGTAGATTCCAAATCTTATAACCTTTAACATTATCACCATATCCCACGAATGTACACTTTTCATCCTCTAGATCCAACTTAGATCACTTTTCCTTAGGCACATGAACAAAAGCCTCACAGCCAAAAACCCTTAAATGTGAAACAAAAGGTTTCTTACCTATCCACACTTCATAAGGTGTTGAATAAAGAGCCTTACAAGGAGACTTGTTTATCAAGTAGCAAGTAGTACACACAACCTCTACCCAAAAACATTTATCCAACTGTGCATCACTAAGCATACATCTAACTCCTTCCATAATTGTTTAGTGTTGCAATATGTGCCTAATCGGTGTTGTCATTGATGTCAACATATCCTTGTTGCCATTGGTGTCAACTGTATCCTATTTTTTTGCCTGTTTAGAAGACTAGAATGTTGAGGGTATTGAGAAAATTAATTTAGATCATTGTATGCATACCATATGGCTATGTAGAGGATTGTCTATAGTAGCTCCAGTTAAGATTTGAGAGATCTGCATGAATATTGGAAGAAGTTATAGACATCTGAGTAGAATTAGGTTTTGTAGTGTTTAGAAAAGAAAGAGTAACATGAAATTGGTCTGGATAGCTTTGTAAATGAAACACTATGATCTGCAGATCTAGAGACATGTTTGGGAAGTTAGTGTGTGTCTTTAACTCAAGTGGTTCATGATTTGGAGGTCTGCAAGCAATCCTTCCAGTGTGACAGTCATGGGAGACAATGTTCTTGAGGTTCGGGAAGAATATGCAAGTGATTCTGATGTTTTGGAGGAGTGCAGATGTTTTTGTTGAATTTAATGTGCTTGTGGAGGTTTCTAAAATGTGTGACTGCTGTGTTGGAGGTCCGCATTGAAGATTGAGCTTGTTGTTGAAGATTTCTTCCTTTGTGTTGTTGTTTTTCCTAGTCTTGGTAGACTGGATGATTCAAGCATGTTACAGATGATCTAAGAGAAATTCTATGGAGTGTGGCATGTTGGTTGAGGAAGATTTGAGTTCCAGTTATGTTTGGCTAACAACTTAGTGATTCACATGTTTGTAGTGATGGCGTTGATGATCACTCCAAGGTTGATGAAGCATATAAATACTTGTTGATGAGTTGTGGAAAATCATCCTTGTGCAAAATAATCAAATCAAAAGAAAGGATCAAGAGTAGAACAGAGAAGGAGAGGAGCAGAGAAACAAGAACAGTGAAGGATGAAGTGATAGAGAAGAAGTATTTGGAAGAGAAGTAGAAGTTTGAGCATTCAATGAGACTGAACTAGGCATGAAGAAGTTGCTATTTCTTAGTTATTTCTTTCTATATTAAACATAAAATTCTATAGGTAGTGAGCCTCTTTTGAGCAGTGAGCTCTAGGCAGTGCGCCTAAAGGAAAGTGCCTTCCCCTTTTTTTAGTACTTTTAATAGGGTACGAATCTTGTGGGTTAACCCCCACTGTGGTTTTCCCTTAACCGGGTTTCTACGTTAAAAATCTTGGTGTCAAGTCTGTTAATTTTGTTTTTTCTCATGTGTTATTATCTCATGCTTTAATGTTTACATCATTAATTAGTTTGTAAGTTGTGAAAGAAGATTAAAGACAAGATAAGGTTAATTTTGTGGACAACTGATTCACCCCCCCTCTCAGTTGTCTAGCCTAATTCCAACAATTGGTAGTAGAGCTAGGTTCTCTAAAAGAAGCTTGACCATTTGAGGAGATCCAAGATGTTGACTTATAAGAAGGAAAGTCTAAGATTTGATAGAACAAATTACTCCCTTTGGAAGGTACGCATGCAGTGTCATTTGGAATGTATGGGTGATGCCTTTTGGTCAATAACAAAGAATGAGTATAAGATTCTGAAGAATGGCCCTACTACTCTAGATGAACTCAGGGAAGCTGAATGCAATATTCAAGCCAAAGAAGCATTATTGAGTGTCTTGATTGATACAAAATTGGCAAATGTCCTGGATTTGAAAATTGCCCATGAAATCTAGAAAAAGTTAGAAAATCTATATGAACATGACAAATATGTCAAATGTGCCAAGCTATAGAGCCTGAAGGGTAAATATGAAAGATTGGTAATGAGTGAAGATGAAAACATTACTTCATACATGTAGAAAGTGAATGAACTTGCGATCGATATCAAAAATGCTAGTGGAGTATTGGAAGAATCAGAAATTGTTGTCAAAGTGCTCAGATCCTTACCTACAGCATACAAGCATAAAGCTACTACCATCAAAGAGATCAGGACAATGACAACTATTACAAGGGATCAATTAGTTGGTAAGCTCTCAGCATTTGAAATGAGTGAGTTTGGTGATTCTCTTCCTAAGTCTAAATATGCATTTAAGGCTAGTGTATATGGAAAAAAAAGATATGATCTAGGTGAAAGCTCTTTAGGAAGATCAAACAGATTTTCTAAGGCAAGGAAGGATCTTGAAGATGATGAAATTGAGTCTGCAGAACTTGAAGCTCTTATTGCCAAAAGAATGCCAAGAGGATTTGGTAAGTATGAAGGAAAGTTGCCATTCAAATGTTTTTCTCGTAATAAGATTGGTCATTTTGCCGCAAGATGTCTAGAGAAATTTTCAAAGCCAAACCCTAATAGATATAAAGGTCAGAAGAAATGTTACTATGTCCAAGAAGCTGGATAAGAAGGAGTCACAAATGATGAATCTGATCATGGATGTTCCACTGAAGATGATTGGGTGTTCATTGCTATCAAAGAAGAAGATCCGGTGTCTGCTAAATCTACTAGTTGTGCAAATGTGGAAAGTGCCTTGGCTACTCAGGTTGTTGAAAAGGATGAATGGGTGATTGATAGTGGATGTTCTCATCATATGGATGGTGATAAAAGTAAGTTTATAAGCTTTGAAAAATATGAAGGTGGAATTGTGAAATTTGGAGATAACTCAGCTGGTAGAATCTATGGTAGAGGATCCATCTCTTTTGATGGTAAGAATAACACCAATGATGTTCTGTATGTGAAAGGACTAAAGCATAATCTTCTTAGTGTTGGACAGTTGGTTGACAAGGGTTATGATCTCTGATTCAAGGATGGAAAATGTAGAATCTTGGAAAGCTCTGGAACTAAAATTACATTTGGTACTCAAACTAAAGGTAACATCTTTCATTTAAGTAGTTCTAGAAAAAGTTGTTTGATTGCTCAGATAGAAAAAAGTTGGTTGTGGCATAGGAGGATGTGTCATGTGAATTTTGATAATATTGTCAAGATAAGTTCTACTCAGCCTGTGAGAGATCTGCCAAAACTTGTGAAACCTGATAACATGTGTAGAGAATGTCAATTGGGTAAACAGAACAAAACTTTATTCAAAGGTAAAGAACAATTTTCAAGTGGATGGTTGGAACTTGTGCATACTGATCTATGTGGTCCTGCTAGAATTAGGAGTGTGCAAGGAGACAAATATTTTATGTTGCTAATTGATGATTACTCCCGGATGATGTGGGTAACTTTCTTAAAAGAAAAATCAGAAGCTCTTGACAAATTCAAGGTGTTCAAGGTTATGGTGGAAAATGAGATTGGTATGAAGATAAAATGTCTGAGATCTGATAGAGGTGGAGAGTTTACCTCTAGTGAGTTTGATATATTCTATGAAAAGCATGGAATAAAAATACAATAATCTGCTCCTAGGACTCCTCACCAAAATGGAGTTGTTGAAAGACAAAATCAGACCATTCAAGAAACTGCCAGGACCTTGATGTTGGAAGCAAATGTTCCTCAAGTCTATTGGAGAGAAGCTGTGAGTGCTGTTGTCTACACTCTTAACTGGGTACAGATCAAAGGCAATTTTGGTAAGGTACCTTATGAACTATGGTTTGGTCATCCACCTATTGTGAGATGTTTTAGAGTTTTTGGTAGTAAATGCTATATCAAAAGAGATGAGGATCTAGGAAAGTTTGAAGCAAGAAGTGATGAAGGAATATTTCTGGGTTACTCTACTCAAAGCAAGGCATACCAGTGCTTTAACAAAAGATTGAAAAAGATTGTTGAAAGTGCAAATGTTAGAGTTGATGAGAGAAAAGAAGGACATACCAGGTCTTGTAGATATGATTCAGATGATCAAGATGAAAATCCAAGTCAAGAAAGGCAAGTGCAAACTCAGATTCAAATCTAGATTGATCTAGAAAATCTAGTGACTCAAGAGGATAATGCAAAAGTTGGGAACAAGTTCAAGAAATAGAATTTCAAGCAAATTCCAAAACTTCTAGGTATGTAAAGATGAATCATCTTGAAAATCAAATCATAGGAGATAGAAATAAAGGTGTTCGAACTAGGAGAAGAATTGTTGAAGATCAAGAAGAGATTTGTTTAATTTCAAAGATTAAACTAAAATCAGTAAGTGAAGCCTACAATGATGAAAACTGGGTAAAAGCAAAGGAAGAAGAGTTAATGCAAATTGAAAAGAATCACACTTGGGATCTTGTTTCTAGACCTGAGGACAAAAATGTGATTGGAACTAAATGGGTCTTCTAGAATAAACTAAATGAAGATGGTGAAGTTTTAAGAAACAAAGCAAGGTTGGTATGCAAAGGATATTCTCAAGTGGAAGGAATTTATTTTGAAGACACTTTTGCTCTGGTGGAAAGAATAGAGGCAAACAGATTATTTCTTGCATTTGTTGCTTATAAAGATTTTAAGGTCTATCAGATGGATGCCAAATTAGCATTCCTAAATGAAGAGTTAGAAGAAGAAGTCTACATTGAGCAACCGGAAGGATTTCAGTTGTCTAATTAGAGAGATATGGCCTGCAGGTTGAGGAAAGCATTGTATGGACTTAAACAAGCCCTAAGAGCCTAGTATGCAAGATTAGATAAGTATCTGCTAAAGCTAGGATATAGCAAAGGCACTACTAATAGTAATCTTTATTTCAAGATTGATCATAAGCACATTCTGACTGTTGAGGTATTTGTTAATGATATCATTTTTGGTGGAAATGAGAGTATGTGTAAAATATTTGTTGATCAGATGTAGAGTGAATTTGAGATGTCCATGTTTGGTGAAATGAATTTCTTCTTAGGTCTGCAAATCATTCAGTCAGACAAAGGTATCTTGATATCTCAATCTAAGTATGTGAGAGAACTATTGAAAAAGTTTGGAATGGAAGATTCAAAGCCAGTGGGTACACCCATGGTAACTGGATGTAAGCTGAGTAAAGATGATGACTCCCCTAAGGCAAATCAGAAAAGGTATAGATAAATGATTGGAGGATTGCTCTATCTGACTCAGACTAGACTTGATATCATGAATACAGTTGGACTTGTTGCTAGATTTCAAACTGATCCTAGAGATTCCCATGTTGTAGAAGTTAAGAGAATTTTTAGATATCTCAAAGGGATGCTTGATTATGGCTTATGGTATCCAAAGGATAATGACTTCACTCTCTATGCATATACAGATGCTAATTGGGTAGGAGATGTGGATGATAGAAAAAGTACTAGTGGTGGTGCATTCTTTGTGGGAAGCAAATTGGTTTCTTGGCTGAGCAAAATTAGGAGGCAATATCCCTATCTACTACAGAGGCAGAGTATATAGCAACAGTAAATAATTGTACTCAAGTTCTATGGATGAATCAAATGTTGAAGGATGTTAAAATTGTGTTTGAGGAGGCTATTACAATCTTCTGTGATAATTCAAGTATAATAAGCATCTCAAAGAATGCATTCAAAGACAAAGCACATATCAATCAAGTTTCACTTTTTGAGAGAGAAGGTTAATGAGAATGAAGTCAGATTGGAGTTTGTTTCATCAAAGGATCTGATTGCAGATATGTTTACTAAGCCTCTACCCAAGGACACTTTTGAGTATCTCAGAGAGAAGTTAGGGGTTATTACCCCTCCTGATCAGAAATAAGACGGACTAGGGTGCATCAATCCAATGGAATTCATAGTTATATTTTGTGATCCAGATTGATGTTAAGGAGATACTACTAAGGGGGAGTAGTCAGTATGTATTTTTTTGGAATTAGTCTAAAACAAAAAAGGGGGAGAAAAGATTGCAAATATGTGTCCTTTGACATTGATGTCAAAGGGAGAGAGAAGTCATGTGAAAAACTAGTTGCTGATGAAAGGGGGAGCAGTGAAGAAAGTGACTGCAGGAGTGATAAGAGAAAGAGGGAGAAGTTCTTGTCTTGATGGTTGAATCATTTTTTCACGTCATATGTTGCCATCAATGAAAAAGGGTGAGATTTTGCAAATATATGCCTAATCGGTGTTGTCATTGATGTCAACATATCCTTGTTGCCATTGGTGTCAACTTTATCCTATTTTGTTGCTTGTTTAGAAGACTGGAATGTTGAGGATATTGAGAAAATTAATGTAGATCATTGTATGTTGTCCATATAGCTATGTAGAGGATTGTCTATAGTAGTGCTAGTTAAGATTTGAGAGGTCCACATAAAGATTGGAAGAAGTTATAGACATTTGAGTAGAATTGGGTTTTGCAGTGTTCAAAAAAGAAATACTAATAGGAAACTAATCCGGATAGCTCTGCAAATGAAACACTATGATCTACCGATCTAGAGACATGTTTGGGAAGTCAGTGTGTGTCATCAACTCAAGTGGTTCATGGTTTGGAGGTCCGCAAGCAATCCTTCCAGTGTGATAGTCATGGCAAACAATGTTCTTGAGGTTCTGAAAGAAGATGCAAGTGATTTTGATGTTTTGGAGGAGTGTGGATGTTTTTGTTGAATTCAATGTGCTTGTGGAGGTTTTTGAATCGTGTGAATGTTGTGTTGGAGGTCCACATTGAAGATTGAGCTTGTTGTTGAAAATTTCTTCCTTTGTGTTGTTGTTTTTCCTAGTCTTGGCCGACTGGATGATTCAAGCGTGTTGCAGATGATCGAAGAGCAATTTTATGGATATGGTGTGTTGATTGAGGAAGATTTGAGTTCTAGTTATATTTTGTTGACAACTTAGTGATTCACATGTTTGTAGTGCCGACCTTGATGATCACTCCAAGGTTGATGAAGCATATAAATACTTGTTGATGAGTTGTGGAAAATCATCCTTGTGCAAAATAATCAAATCAGAAGAAAGGATCAAGAGTAGAGAAGAGAAGAGGAGGAGCATAGAAACAAGAACAATGAAGGATGAAGTGACAGAGAAGAAGTATTTGGCAGAGGTGCAAAAGTTTGAGAATTCAATGAGACTGAACTAGGTATGAAGAAGATGCTATTTCTCAATTATTTCCTTTTGTATTAAACATAAATTTTTGTAGGCAGTGAGCCTCCTTTGAGCAGTGAGTTGTGGGCAGTGTGCCTGAAGGCAAGTGCCTTCCCATTTTTTTAGTACTTTTAACAAGGTACGAATCTTGTGGGCTAACCCCCACTGTGGTTTTCCCTTAACCAGGTTTCCACATTAACAATCTTGGTGTCAAGTGCATTAATTTTGTTTCTGCTCATGTGTTATTATTTCATATTTTAATGTTTACATCATTAATTAGTTTGTAAGTTGTGAAATAAGATTAAAGATAAGAGAAGGTTAATTTTGTGGACAACTAATTTACCCCCCACCCTCTCAATTGTCTAGCCTAATTCCAACATTTAGTTCATCCTCTCTACAACACCATTTTGCTGTGGTGTATACGAAGTTGTCTTTTGTCTGATTATACTTGAATGCTTGCAAAACTCATCAAGTTCCTTAGAGTAATATTCCCCTCCATTGTTAGATCTTAATATTTTTATCTTTAAACCTGACTGGTTCTCTACTAAGACTTTGAATTCCTTAAACTTAGTGAAAACTTCATATTTATGCTTCATAAAACAAATCCATGTAAATCTAGATACATCATGAATGAAGGTTAGAAAATAATGAAATTTTTTGATAGATTCATTAGCCACAAGTCTAAACACATCCATATGAATAATTTCTAACTTCTCTTTTGCTCTATTGCTTCTTGAAGGAAATGATTTTCTGTTTTGTTTACCAAACACGCAATGCTCATAGAAATCAAAGTGCTCATCAAAATAGGAGAAACCTTCCAACAAATTTTTATTCTTAATAGTTTTTAATACATTATTGCTTGTGTGGCCCAATCTATGGTGCCACAACATACATGCATTTTTAGTATTAGCCTCAGATACACAGGAGGCATTATAAACTACAGTGGCTTCAAGCTTGAACAGGCTTCTGAATCTCTTCCACTTCACTATCACCAAGTTCCCTCTCACCAATATGCAACCATGCTTGTCAAATGTCACATTTATTCCCAGATCATTCAACTTTGAAACTGAAATCAAATTTCTAGCTAATCCAAGAACATGTAAAACACCAGGGAGGGTTTTAATTCTCCAATCACTGGAACACAACAATATCTTTCCTTTCTTGACAATTAGATATGAATAATTATCACCAAGGTAGATATTACCTCCATCATATTCTTCATATGTGGAGAACCATTCCTTATACGGGGTCATATGAAATGAGCATCCTAAGTCAACCAACCAGTTTTCATCAGAAACAACATTACATGCAGAAAGTAAAACTTCTTCACTTGCATTTGAGGACTTATCTAAAGCACTCTCCCATTATTTCTTGGGGTTTCTGCACTCCTTCTTCACATGTCCCCTTTTACTGTAGTTCCAATAGTTAACTCTGATCCTTTTACTAGGAGTCTTAGACTGGCCCTTGGACTTGTCCTTAGCCCCTTTATGATCTCCTTTAGGTCCCCTTTCCTTAGACCTTCCCTTGACACTGAGAGCATCCTTTGAACTATCTGAACTATTCTTCCTCAATTCTTGTGATAGTAGCACTAAAACAAGAGCATCCAACTTCAGATCTGTAAGGTTAGCAGTGATAGCAAGGATAACATTCTCCCAAGACTCAGGTAAAGAACAAAGAAGTAAGATACATTTATCTTCCTCACTAACCTCAACATCTACTGAATCAAGCTAATACAATAACAAATTAAAAGAATTTAAATTCTCTGGAACTGATTCACCTTCTCGCATTTTCATAGAAAATGATTTTCTTTTTAAATAAAGTTTATTTACCATACTCTTGTCTTGATAGATCTCACCCAACCGATTCCACAATTTGTGTACAGTCTCTTCCTTTACGACATTCAATAAGACAGAGTCTGAAAGACACAACCAGATGGTTCCCCATGCCTTCTTATCTAGTCTATCCCACTCATCCTAAGAGACATCATCAGGTTTATTCTCTTTTTGAATAGCCAACCATTAGTTTATTTCTTCCAACAAATCTTCCATTTTCAACTTCCACAACTCATACCCCATTCCATTGAACTTCTCAATATCCAATTGAGAGGTTGATGCAATGGTGGATGTAGCCATAATAACAACACAAAATCTATAAAATAAACACAACCAAATCTCCCATTGCAGCTACAACTTCTAAACTACCACCCAAGAGTCAAAGCTATCTAGGCTCTGATACCAAATGTTAGAAATGAAAGCAACACTACTTTCATGGAAATCTAATTCAAATAAATTTTAACAATCTTTAAGTATGCTTTAACAATGGAGATTGTAACAAAACATAAAACCCACTATAGAAAAGATGTCAAACATGAAGAACTCAACACAATGACATGGTGTTTACGTGGAGAAAACCCTTGCAGGTAAAAAACTCCACCAGGAAAGAGGCACAAGTTTGTAATAATCTCAACAAGATTGTACAATACATCAACTACACAACTCTCTCCACAAGTCTTCAATCCGACAACATTCTAGAAGCACCTGAGTACTTAAAATATGTATTACAGCAACAAATACATAGAAAATACTTATAGAAACATTTTCCAACTCATCCTAGGTGTTCACCTTCTCTCTCCTAAGATTCTCCAACATGTAAACATTAATTGCCATCTTACAAGCATCTTACAATTGTCCAAAAAATAGTCATGCAAAGGTTGGTGGCCCAAGACTAAATTTGTCCTCTTATAGCATCTTATGACATGTCATAACTGTCATAGATGGCACAAAAGAGTATCTTTCCAAGATAGGAACCTTGGGCTAAATATAGCAAATATACAACTAACATATATGTCATATGCGTCATAGAATCTCATAATCTTATGACAACTTGCAGCTGTCATAGATTCACTTACCAAACATTATGACATTTGTCCTACATGCCAAAAATAGTATATTCTCCAAGAGAGCATGCCTACCCTCATTTAATTTCAGTTTTTACATTTGCCAACAGTAAAAGTCACTCTATAATAACCACTAGTGACTCTGAAATTACACCTGCCAGTGAAACTAGTACATCTCATCATGGATAATTACAAATTTCATATAATAAATGGAATAAATACAATATTGGGATTTACAAGGCTAATGGCACCTTATCCCAATAGAAAATACATTAGAAAGACAAATGGAACAACCTACAACTCTTTCCTCTAGCATTCAGAATTGGGAGGATGATGACCTCCTCGATGATGACTTCTAGCATGAATCTCTCTACAGGTAAGTATTTCTAAACCTCTACCTCGCATGTTTTGTTTCCCCCATGATGTGTTATATGTTGTTCAGGCCTCTTGGGATGACCCTTTATTCTCTTGTAATGTCCAGGTTACCAGGCGACCACCTCTGTTGTGACCCTTCTTCTATTTGTATCATCATTCTTCTATATCGCCTCTCCTCTATTTTAACTATTTTGTGTTGTGCCTTACAAACATAGCATTGTGGTTGGTGACTTGGGGGCACCCTCCTATGTGATTGTCCCTGGGGTACTTGTTTCTTCTCTCTTGATTTATTGTTTCCCTCCCCTAGCATTTATATTTAGCGGACAGATGACGAAAAACATATTATACTAATGTGGACCTAGTGTCCCTTTAGTGAGAAATAAAAAAATGGACCAAGTCCATACATGACTAGGGGTTGATATATATTATCCAATGATTAGCTAGTAGAATCACTCTGTGTGATCTGGATGTTGTCTTATCACTTACAAACCATAACAATACTACTGCTCTGTGCACTTTTTCTTTGAATCTCACCTTGGGTACATTCAGTTTTGAGATTTTCGCAGTATAGCCCCACAATTATACTCAGTCTCCAAATTCATAGTATAACCTTGGCTCTTTGTGTGATTGATCATATGCATTGTTGTTTATTATGATTATATGGACACTAACACTTTTCTTGTAAGAATGTGTTTGTGGGAACATTTGCCAATCATAAAGTACATGTCACCTCTAGGGAGCATGGGCTTTACGAGAGCTCATGTTCCCTTGTGTGTTTTCTTGCTACCTTAATGTGTTTGATATCGATACTTGATATCAACCACCTTAAGGTGGGGGTATATATAAGCTAAGCTGTTTGTTTTAGATGTTAGTAATGTGCTTGTTCTCAGGTGTAGTCTTAAAGACTGGTAGTGATGAGTCCCTCCTGCACTTTGAGATTTGTTTGAAATCTATTCCAATCATTTAAGCCCTCTGTAGAGGCAGGATATCGCATCCTTTTTCTTAAGGCCTCTGTGGAGGTAGGGATGGTGTATTTCTTGTGGAGAGTGCACATCCTGTCATTTTCAAAAAGTCCTCTGCAGAGGCAGGGAACAGTTCTGTGACTAACTCAACCCTTAAGTGTGTCTTTGGTGATTATTGTAGCGAAGCCCAATCGTCAGTGTGTGCTTGTAATGTGCCTAAGATGGTGATGAACCTAGAAATAGGAACACTCCATCATTTATTTGTCATGTTTTCTCCGTGTCCTCTAAGTGTATGTGTATTGCATGTTTGGTCCCAAGCATAGTCTTAAAGACTGATGGCAATGAGTCCCTCCTATGCTTTGAGATTTGTATGGTGTGCTTGTTTTGTATGGCGTGTATTACATGTGTCTTGCCCCATATGCAATCTTAAAGACTAGTGGTGATGAGTCCCTCCTGCATTATGGGTGGTGTGTTTACTTTCCTTGTACTTGTATCTGTATTTCATATATGAAAAAGAAAAGAATCACCACTGTCTTCACTACATTCACTCTATTCACTATGTTTTGCGTGTCTTCAATGCTATATTCTCTATGTTTTGCATGACTGTAACTATCTTCTCCATGTTTTGTGTGCCTATTACTATTTTATTTGTGATAGGTGTTTCTTCTCCATGCTTAGTGTGTTTGTTGTGCTTGTTGACCATACTTTAATGCATGTATTAGCCTTATGTTTATACATACTTTAAAGTGGGGGCTGAATGTTACGTTAGAAAATCTCTGCTTGGGGGCTTTTCCCTCTTAAGGTTTAGCTCTTGGGTCTTTAGAATGCATTTAGGACATATTGCATATTAATTTGACATCTTAATGAGAAAACCCTGAAGTTTCATGGCAAAGGGACCTAGGGGGTACACTTGACATAAATCCTACCTAAAATAGGGGGAGGACTTGGGCGCTCGCACCCTAGTCCTGTCCTATTTTAGGTCAAAACCAATTTCAAAGTGTCAACTTATGACCATTATTTAGGTCCTATGCCAACACGGTAAGTTTGAATTACGAAATTCTTAGTGGGAATGTTTGTAGTTGCATATATAAGCATGTTTAGTTATTAATTTGTAAACTAGATGGCATTTTTTATTCAAGAGCATTTGTGAAAGTGATTTAAGGCATTCATTATGTGTAAAAGAGTAGAATTTGTGTTTTTCTTGTGTTTGTATTTGCATATTTGGCAGCCATCTCCTCATGGCATGAAGAGCAAGGTGATATCAATTGTGTTTTCTATCATTTATCATTTGGATTTTGCCTCTATCCCGCAGGGATACACACTATTTATGACAACAGTGTTTAGAAGACTTGAATGTCTCTCTAGGGATTGAATGAGGCAAGCCTCTAAACACCACATCGTCCAACCCATTTTTCCATGATTGCAGGTTATAGGTTGCAAAAGTAGAAAAAGTGGAGTTGCAAGAGTGGTGCAGGAGTGCCTGATTGAGTTTATGTCTCCATGAGGCCACTTTGTAAATATTATCTTTTTCTTATATTTGATTCATGTCAATAAGGTCATGTAAGACCATTTGAAGTCATTTGGAGTCATTTAAATCCATTATGTAATATTTTGGAGTCAAAAGTTGCAAAAATGTAAAAGTTGTCAAAAAGTTGCAAAGTTGGTTTGAGAATTTAGGAAGTAGTTTTGGGTGATGAAAATGGATTTAAGAGAATAAATATGTAATTTAAACATGAACACAAGGGTTGGAGAATGTTGGAAAAGGTTGGAGAGAAATTGGAATAAAATATACCTCAATTTGCATGTTCAAATCAATGTCTTTCTGTAAACAGTGACTATAATTCACATGGTACGGACTGATATGGATAGGTATGGTCCTAAAAATGGTTGGAAAATGTGAACATGTGAATTTACTTCATTTTTAGTTTTTTGCATCAATTTTCATAGAGATTTGAATAAGTTATGGCATTTTTATTGAGGGTAGGTCTGTAAAGTTTAATTTTCTGAACATGTCTGAAACATGCATGGTACGGCCTGGTATGGACCCATATTTAAGAATATAATATATATATGGAAATATATGGGTTTTTAGTTTTAAATGATTTTAGTTTCATGTGCTTTCACTAAGTTTTGAGTGAGTTATGCCATTTTTGGTGAAAGCAGTTTTGTAACAGTCTCAAGGCTTACACAAGAATAGTCTTATTTTTGCCCTATCCCATACAAAATAACCCTAGCCCATTTTGAGATATGTTATAGAAGGGCTTAATGGGTACCCAAATCAATTTTTATATCATGGATTTGAGTTGTATTCTGAAAATTATGTCAAAATTACCTTATTCTCTGCTCTCATCAAAGCATAGTGGAAGTTTGTGAGAAAAAGTCATTTGTTTAAAGTGTGTTTTTTAAGAGAACCCTCATGCTCTACATCAATTGGTATGTTATGCCCTTACTTCTATAGTGTATATGGTTATGAATAGTCAGCTTGTGGCTATCTTAACTCTTAATTAAGTCATATTATCATTATTATATTGTTATTTAGTTGTTTAGGTTGGCCTAAGGCTTCTATAGGGCTATCTAAGTCAGCCTGGGTGATATCTTAGGCATAAATAGGTATATATAGGGGTCGTGAGTCTCATTTCATATCATATTCAGTATTGTGTTCACATTGAAGACTGTTGGAGGTATCCCCCTCGAAGTGGATTAGGAGGTTGCCCCCTCGAAGTGGCATATTATTATCAAGTATTTTCAGCATATTTACTATTATATTCAGATATTGTGCAAGTTGTTTCATTACAAGTGGTATCAGAGCATGATCTTGGCACCGTAGAGGCAAGATTTTTTCTCAACATTGGAGGCGATTTTGGGAAGAGCATAACTTTCAGATTTTAGCAAATTTTTTAAAGATTTTTAAAGGGTTTTTGAAGACAATATTAAATAAGATACAGTCCAGATTTTAGAGGAATTGGAGCAAAAATAAGCGAGTTATTGCAAAATTAGGGTTTCCAACAAATTCACTCTCAAGGCAGCAAATTTGCTAATTTTTTGGATTTTGTTCTGGGTAAGTGGTATCTTGGCCCTAGTAAGTTACAGTAAAAAGTTTGGAGAATTTACATTTCATTTGTGTGATTTATTTCAAAAATATTGGTTTCCATCATGACGAGCCTTGCGACAAGAAGCAAAAAGAATGCTATCACACTGGGGAAATCCTCTGATAAGGATGAGGAAATAAGTACAAGAGGGATATGTGTGACCTAAGAGAAGATATATCATATATACGAAGCATGTTAAGTGCCTTAATGAAGGAACCAAGAAAGGAGGTCTCAAGCAACAAAGAAGAAGAAGAAGAAGCAGTAGCAGTAGACAAAGAAGAAGAAGAACTAGAAGAAGAAGAAAAAGAAGAAGAACCAGAAGAAGAAGAAAAAGAAGAACCCGAAGAAGAAGAAGAAGAAGAAGAACTAGAAGAAGAAGAAGAAGAAGAAGTGGAAGAAGAAGCGAAAGAAGAAGAAGAAGCGGAAGAAGAAGCGGAAGAAGCAGAAGAAGCAGAAGAAGAAGCGGAAGAAGCAGCAGAAGAAGTGAAAGAAGAGGAAGAAGTGGAAGAAGAAGTGGAAGAAGAAGTGGAAGAAGCAGAAGAAGTGGAAGAAGCAAAAGAAGCAAAAGAAGAAGCGGAAGATGCAGCGGAAGAAGTGAAAGAAGAAGCAGAAGAAGCAGAAGAAGCGGCAGAAGCAGCGGAAGAAGAAACAAAAGAAGCGGAAGAAGCGAAAGAAGAAGAAGAAGAAGAAGAAGAAGAAGATGATGATGATGATGATGAAGAAGCGGAAGAAGAGACAGAAGAAGAAGAAGAAGAAGAAGAAGAAGAAACAAAAGAAAAAGAAAAAGATGATGAAGAAGAAGTTCCTAATCAAGCTATTCAACCAATGCAAGGGTACCATGTACTATTCCTCACCTCTTCCTCTATGGCACATCAAAAGGTTCAAGTAAAGGAAGAACACATTCATCACCATCAAGAGCTAGATGCAAAGGGAAGACACATATTGGAGCTGAAGTTAATTTTCCAGACACACATGAACAAGCTGAGGACATCAAGGACATATCTTCTAGTTGAAGTTGCCACATGGGATGATGAAGATTATATGAAGAAACTACCAGGATTGATCAGCATTGAGGACAACGCTTTTTAAAGGTGGGGGGCATGTTATGCCCTTACTTCTATAGTGTATATGGTTATGAATAGTCGGCTTGTGGCTATCTTAACTCTTAATTAAGTCATATTATCATTATTATATTGTTATTTAGTTGTTTAGGTTGGCCTAAGGCTTCTATAGGGCTATCTAAGTCGGCCTAGGTGATATCCTAGGCATAAATAGGTATATATAGGGGTAGTGAGTCTTATTAGATCATCATATTCAGTATTGTGTTTTCATTGAAGACTGTTGGAGGTATCCCCCTCGAAGTGGATTAGGAGGTCGCCCCCTCGAAGTGGCATATTATTATCAAGTATTTTCAGTATATTTACTATTATATTCAGATATTGTGCAAGTTGTTTCATTACATGGTATCAGAGCTCAAAAGGTCTGGGCCAAAGAGTTTGGTGTTTTTATGTTTATATTTGTGTAGGTTGAAGAGAGAACCTGGTTGCCAAAAGACTAGGTAGAGAAGAAGAGAAGAGACTTAGGTGAGGTAAAGATAAAGAGAAGCAAGGAGAGACTTGCTTGAGGAAAGATGGATTTGTTTAGAAGGTAATTTTTGGTTGGGGGTTCACAAAAGAAGAAATAAGAAAATAAAAAAGAGGAAAAAGAAATGAAGAAGGAAAAAGATGACAAGGCAGAAATAGAAAGTCTTAAGCAAGAGGTACAAAATTTTGGTCAAGCTATGGAAGAGATGAGAAGAAGAATGGAAGATAAGATGGAGTAGTTTCTCAAACAAACACAAAGTTGGCACTTTTCAGTAAAGAGGAAGGTTACATGGCCCATCAAAATTGTCCAAAAAAGAATGAGACAAGCATGGACAACAGTAATAGAGGAAGAACAAAATAAATCTTAGATAGAGGAAGAGGTAAGCAATGAAATAGTGTTTGAATCTAATGAGCAAAATGAACAAGTAGAGAAGGGTGTTGATGTTGCTGATAAAGTTGGTGGTGATACTCAAGTTATTGATGAAGATTTATATTTCTTTATTAATGAGGTCTATGTAGATTTGCAGAAGTGTAATGTAGATTGTAGTAATGGTGAATATGTTGCCAATGATGAGGATAAGGACATAGATGATGCTACTGAGGTATATATACAAGAAATGGAATTTTGGAACCTAAAAGCTGAGAGGATGCTGAATAGGAGATGGAATAAGAAAAAGAAGAGGAGGAAGGACTCAGGGACAATTACAAAGAAGAAGGACAAATTGCAGAAGAATTAGAAGACCAGGGAGAAGGAGCAGACCATCATTCAATGGGACTTGAATTTTCTTTTCTCTAGGAGTATGGTGCAGGAGCAGCTGATTGAGTTTATGCCTCTATGAGGCCAATTTGTAAATATTATCTTTATGTTATGTTTGATTCATGTCAATAAGGTCATGTAAGACTATTTGAAGTCATTTGGAGTCATTTAAATCCATTATGTAATGTTTTGGAGTTAAAAGATGCAAAAAATGTAAAAGTTGTCAAAGTTGTCAAAAAGTTGCAAAGTTGGTTTGGGAAATTAGAAAGTAGTTTTGGGTTATGTAAATGGATGTAATAGCATAAATATGTCATTCAAACAAGAACACAAGGGTTGGAGAAGCTTGGAGAAGCTTGGAGAGAAGTTGGAATAAAATATACCCCATTTTACATGTTCAAATCAATGTCTTTTTGTAAATAGCAACTGTAATTCACATGGTATAGATTGATATGGATAGTTATGGTCCTAAAAATAGTTGGAAATTTTGAACATATGAATCTAATTCATTTTTATTTTTGTTTCATAAATTTTCATGGAGATTTGAATAAGTTATGGTGTTTTTATTGAGGGTAGGTTTGTAAAGTTTAATTTTCTGAACATGCCGTCTAAAAACACGCATGGTATGGTTTGGTACAGACCTATATTGAATAATATAATATATGGATGGAAATATATGTGTTTCTAGTTTACAATACTTTTGGTTTGATGTGATTTCATTAAGTTTTGAGTAAGTTATGCCATTTTTGGTGAAAGTAGTTCTATAACAGTCTTAAGGTTTGCACAAGAACAGTCTTGTTTTTGCCCTATTCCATACAAAACAACCCTAGAAATTATGAGATATGTTAAATAATGGCCAAATAGGTATTTGAAAGAGGTGTTAGATTTTGGATATGAGGTCAGGTCTGCAAGTTATCACCATTTTATCAGTTTTGGAAGGCTACTAGGAGAATGGGTTACAAAGTTTGAAAGTTTGGTTTGTTTGAGTGAATCCTCCTAGAACTACATCAATTGGTATTAGAGCTTAGATTACAAGGGATGTGGTTAGGCTATTGATACCATATTTCACAACAATGGGCTTCACATAAGCAACTTTCTCTAGGTTCACAAACAACTCTCACAAAGCACCAACAAGGGTTTTCATTCTTACAACTCAAATAAGGTTATCTAGTGCCTCATTACTCCTACACAATCTTATTTCATCCTCCAATTATGCTTCCCCCAAGATTCTTATACACTTCCTTCATAGATCCACTCAATTTCACCTATTTTTTTCCTTTGTCCAACTAGGGTTCCATACCCAAACATTCAAATGACCACTCTTGATTCTGCCAACCCTTCTAAACACATCAAAGTATCCTTACTCACATAAAAACTAACAAGTTCTACCTTGTTCTCAGTCAACTTGCCCCATTCATCAACTCTAGCCTTGTTCTTAAGGCCCAAATTTAATGTTTTCAATAGGGTAGCATTGAGAATCCCTTCAAATACCTACACCACACCAAAATACTTGTTCCTATAACTAACTCTACTCTATACAGACCCATTCCACCAAGGTACAATAGATATAGAAGGTGGAATGGCCTTTTAATTCATTTGGAGCCTCAAAACCCTTACAACCCTGTTTTCAAGCTGCTTAGAGGAAATTGATTGCCAAAACCACTAAACACCACCAAATCCAATAAAATCAACTTTAAAGTGAGGCTAACATAGGTGTCTACTAGTCCAGATGCAATTTAGATTGATGTCAGCATGTACAAAACCATACCAGGCCTGCAAACCATAAAATTACATAGAAAAATGATTGGAAACAAAGATATTTTACTAAATTTATCTTTCAGATCCTTTCCAAAAACCCTCTACAATGAGTCTACAACATATTTATAATTCAAAAAACTCCTACCAACACCTAAAACTACCCTTCAACTACCCATGACCGTTGGGCTTCCACATAAGAGCAACTTTTACATTTTTGCTTGACAACAAATTGGATAATTTTGGAATTTTTAACATAATTGACTCCAATGACCCCTTCTAGACTTAAACTAAATCAAACATTACAAAATGGTCTATCATGTCCTCATTTAACATTATTATGACTCTAACAACCTATCTAGACCAAATTCCCAAAATGGAGCAACAAGGTGCTCTGCACCATTCACCTGGCCATAAGATTTCTTCCAAGTCCCTTGGAAGTCTTCATCCTTTGAACCTATAATAACTCTTTATTTTCCAACTTTTGATGCTCCTTCTTATCCTTTCAACTGCTTCAACTTAACCTTTGGCTTGGATTTGTCCATGCATAGTAGCCCTTCTCCTACATTGTCTTTTTGGATCTGCATCTCCATAGTCTAATTTGTCTTCACCAGCTTCATCCATCTACTCTCACTTTGTTCTTCTTCTTTATTCACTACAAAACAATCTACACTTCATCCTTCCCCTTTCATCTTGACTCTTGGCTTGACTCTCATCAACAGAATCAGCAAAACAAGGAAGTAGTAAAAGACTCCCTTCACTCTCTTCCTCTTACCCTTTTTCTTCACAACCATTTTTAGGTTCTCCATGCTTGGAACCACTGTCATGGCAGAATACAATTGCCCCACAACTAATCTTACCTTCCAAAGACAACTCTATGTCCTAACGCATCAACTTCTCTTTTCTCCACTTCCAGACTTCACCAACATTTTCTCTTCATCCTTCTCTTGGCCAATCACTATCAACATCTTATCCTTAATCTCTTCCAACATTGAGACCCTCTACAAACACTCTGCTTTCTCTTCTTCACCTCTTATGGTGACTACAACTTCCTCATTCTCTACAAACTCTTTCACTGTCCTTTTCCAGTCTCCTTGGTTCATTGTCCTCTCTATTGTCTTCTCTTGCTTCTCACATTGCACCTAATATTTTACCTCAAGGACCACTATCCTATCAAGTTTAGAAACATAATCTGACTATCCACTATCTTCTCTAAACACCATACTCTCACGTTGCTTCTTTCCAACCTCTTTCACTTGCCATTTACATTGACTCTTTGCAACTTCCATTCTCATATCTTGAATCAAACTTCTTGCCTCCTTTACCACTATATTTTCAAACACATAAACTTTTGTTTTGGTAGTGCTTGACTGCTCACCATCTTCTTTTCCTTTCAAGGGACACATCACTGCCCCCACCATAATTTCTTCACATTTTTCAGGTTCATCTTGGCTTCCCTCGGTCCTTTCATTCTCTTTACCTTTATCCATTTTCTCTATCTTTATTTTCCTAGCCTCTAAGACCTTTTTTCCATTAGGTCTACCATCTTCTTTATGAACAATCTCTTGCTACTGTCCATCCTCTTTATCATTAGCCTTTTGCTGCACTTTATCCTTTTGTCTAATCAGTGGATAATATATCTCTTCCACAATGATCTTGCTAGGCCACTCTTTCCCTTCCTTAGGCAACTCCTTTGCATTCACATCTCTTTCTCTTTTTAGGATATCTATCCCAAGATTTCCTTTCTCACAAACCTCTGTATTAGATCTACTCATCACTGTCTTGTCACCATTTGACTATCCTGCAACCCCTCTTGCTTTCAATTGCAAAATCTTAGATCTTCTCTTGTCTTCATCATATTTTCCAATCTTGTCTTGAACTTTCAATGTCATTTCACTTTTGACCTTCACTATCTCAGTCTTCTTCACCAACTCATTATTTTCTTTCCTCTTCAACTTTGCATCCATGCCTATATTTGTTGTCTCAACTCTTTCTTTCTTGTTAGTGGCTACACCCTCACTATACTTGTCTACCTCATGCCTTATAAACTCTTTTCTACCCTGCATTAGTACCCTTACTTTCTTGCTCGATACCTGATCCTTCTCCACCAATCGAATCAAAGTAAAAGAAACTCCATTCTTCATAATCTAATAACTATTATGCCTTCCATCATAAAAAGAAAATCTTTGATATTGTCATGGTATTCCCAATAACAAATGACATATGCTCATAGGTACAACATCACACAAGATTCTATCTTTATATGCACCTATTGGAAACTCAACCCAAGTTTGCTCCTTGACCAAAAGAGTATATTCACCATTCAACCAAGAAACATAATAAGGTGTTTTATGAGGAATCCTTACTAATTGCAACTTATCAACCATTTCCTAAGACACCAAGTTATCTAGGCTACCTAAATTTACCATCACAGTACATACCTTACCTTGACACTTGCAGGTGGGCTTGAAAAGTGCATTTCTTTGTGTTTCTTCTTTGATTTCCTTTGCCATGTTGTCCTGTCTTTACAACTTCTAACTGTCCTTTTATGCAACCTTCAATAAATCACCTTCAAAGATAAATTAATTGAGCTCTAATACCACTTTGATGTAGAGCATGAGGGTTCCCTTAAAAAAACACACTTTAAACAAATGACTTTTTCTCATAAACTTCCACTATGCTTTGATGAGAGTAGCAAATAAGGTAATTTTGACATAATCTTTAGAATACAACTCAAACCCATGATCTAAAAACTTATTTGGATACCAATTAATCCCTTCTATAACATATCTCAAAATGGGCTAGGGTTGTTTTGTACAGAATAGGGAAAAAACAAGACTGTTCATGTGTAAACCCTAAAACTGTTACATAATGGCTTTCACCAAAAATTGTATAACTCACTCAAAAATTAATGACATCACATGAAACTAAAATAATTGTAAACTAGAAACCCATATCTTTCCATCCAAATATTATATTCTTCAATATGGGTCTATACCATGCCATACCATGCATGTTTTTAGATGGCATGTTCAAAAAATTAAACTTTACAAACCTACCCTCAATAAAAATGTCATAACTTATTCAAATCTCCATAAAAATTGATGTAAAAAAAAATAAAAATGAAGTATATTGACATGTTCACATTTTTCAACCATTTTCAGGACCATAACTATCCATATCAGTCTGTACCATGTGAATTACAGTCATTGTTTACAGAAAGACATTGATTTGAACATGCAAAATGGGGTATATTTTATTCCAACTTCTCTCCAACATTCTCCAACCCTTGTGTTCATGTTTACATGATATATTTATGCTATTACATCCATTTCCATTACCCAAAACTACTTCCTAACTTCCCAAAATAATTTTGCAACTTTTTGACAACTTTTACATTTTTTGCAACTTTTGACTCCAAAACATTATATAATGGATTTAAATGACTCGAAATGACTTCAAATAGTCTTACATGACCTTATTGACATGACTCAAACATAACATAAAGCTAATATTTACAAAGTGGCCTCATGGAGGCATAAACTCAATTAGGTGCTCTTGCACTAAGAAGAGCAATGCAGACTATCAAAAATGCAAATCAAAGAAGAAAATAGGGACCTGGACTCAGGCGCTTGTTCATTAGTCCTCTGAATCCCGCAATAGAAAAATCTCCAGAACAACAGGAACAGGTTATAGACAAGATTCCTAGATCTCGAAAAAAACTATGGCACTAGACTAGGGCACCTGCTTATTAGTTCTCGACTTTTACACTTTTTGAACTTTGAAATCTGGTATGCATTTGATTCTCATTTGATATCTTTGTGTGCGATCATTTTCCGCAATTTGTTCATTTGTTCATGAATTCATGCAATTAGGGTTTTGAGCATAATTAGACTTAATTGATAAACTAAATCACACAATTTCAATCTTACCCTATGTTCCAAGTGACAGAAAGCCTGTATTAGGTTCCTCTACTTAGATGATGTCCTTGAATGTTTAGTGGTGAAAGGAGAATCGACATAAATCAATAAAACAACCTCTCTTCATATTTTACCATAAACATTTTGGTGAACCCATGTTTTTAATGAATTTTTCACCTTGCTAAGTGTTTTATTTCAGATTTACATTCATTCATTTCATTATTCATACTATGACATTTGAAAAATTACAAAAAAATTGAAAAATTGGAAAATTTTGAAAATTTGGCATTTTTAGCTTGTATTTTCAAATAATTTGGTTATTTGGAATTTAATTTCAATAAATTTCTGTCATTATCATCAGATCTGATTTAAAATAAAGAAAATTTTCATTCATCATTCATTTAGATTGCATTTTCAAGCTTAAATTGTTGAAAATTGCTTGAAATTGTGCATTTTTTTTTCATATAACCTAGTTTTGCATTAGCTAGGGTTTGTGGTCAAAATCTTGTTTCAGATTTTACTACCATTTTAAAACAATCATTAGGACTGATTTCTAACTATAGTGTTGCATCATAGTGGTTTTCTTGTAAAATTTCATGCCTAGGGTTTGAAAACCTTGCTTTTTCACTAGATTTTGGCCTTATCGTCTCTCCAGATTTGCACTCCAAGTGTGTTGTGATGGATTTTATGGCTTTAGGTGACTCATATTACTATTAAAATATGTTTTACCTCCTAAAATTCTTTACAACACCCATTTTATTGGGCCCTTGCATTGAAAATTTGGTAAAAATTTGCATATTTTAGTTATATTTTCACTAGGCTTTGACCTAGATTTACACTCCAAGCATGTTGTGACAGATTGTATGGATTTAGGTGATTGATATTAATATTATAATCTCGTGCACCTCCTAAAATTATTTACACCACCCTTTTTATTAGGTCTTTGCATTAAAAATATGTGAAAAATTACATATTTTAGTGTATTTTCACTAGGTTTGGACTTGTCATCATTCTAGATTTGCTTCAAAAGTGTGTTGTGAAGGATATTATTTCTTTATTGGACTGATATTAGACATATTATTTTCTCCCCCTGATCAATTTCCTTAAAACACCTTTTCTTTCACTTATTTGCATTGAAAAAAGTTGAAAAAATCAAGCATTTTAGGTCATTTTCACATATAGTTTTGCACTTGTTTCTAGCATAAGTTTTGCAAGCCTTTTGAAATATGATTTGGTACTGATATTAAAAAATACACATGCCACCTTCCTATCATTTTTATATGGTATATTTGCATGCATTTGTCAAATATCTTGATTTTGACCAATTTTTAACCCTCATGAGTGAACATCCTACAATATTAGAAAGCTTAACTAAGTTCTTCTCCATGAGTAGCACTGAAAAAGATGGTGGTGATAGCATTTCTCCCATGAATTAAATACCTTCTCAATGTGATGATGATATAAACTTGTACTCCACTCATTCTTTCAAAAATGATTCTTCCCATGAGGATATGCTGGTACAAAATGATGAAATCATTTACACTTTCCCTACAATAGAAGAGACACAAATTTTACAAGACATCATGCCTCCTAAACCTACAATAGAAGAACAAATATTTCATGATGTTGCAGATCCTATTGATGTGATAACATATGTAAGTAATGAGCAAATAAACAAACTTGATAAAGAGCTAGCCGATTTTCAAGCATTTGTTGAAGCTGAAAGGATAGCCGAAGAAGCTATACCTGTGATTCATAACATAAGAGAGTTGATTAAAGAAGGACAAGATAGTGTTAATGTAATTTGAGGATTAGTGCATATAGTGTATCATAATTTTATGCCTCGATATGATCTAGACAATTACACATCTCTCATGAATACATACCCTCAGGTAGTAGAAGACCCAATATACCATAGTGAGAATGACGAGTATGAAAAGTCTCTTAATGGATTGGAATCAATAGCTAAAACTCATGATGATGATGATACAAAATCTACACTTCTTAACAACACTTTTCCTTTCCCTCAGCCTAATGTTCTCCCTGGCCAAGATGAAGCATTGGTGAATGCGGAAAGATATCTCACAAAACAACAAGCTTATTATGACTACTATCAAGATGACTAGCTAGACGTTGATAATATAATTGCTATTATAGAAGTGGATAAGGAAAATACTAAAGTATTACCTCATCCACAAAGAGATGGAATGTATGCTGAGGTCCCTCCTCTATTATCCCTTCAAGGATTGGGAGATAATGAAAATACATTAGAAAGACAAATGGAACAACCTACAACTCTTTCCTTTAACATTCAGAATTAGGAGGATGATGACCTCCTCAATGATGACTTCTAGCACGAATCTCTCTACAGGTAAGTATTTCTAACCCTTTACCTCTTGTGTTGTGTTTCCCCGTGATGTGTTGTATTGTTCAGGCCTCTTGGGATGACCCTTGATTCTCTTGTAAGGTCCAGGATACCAAGAGACTACCTCTGTTGTGACCCTTCTTCTATTTGTATCATCATTCTTCTATATTGTCTCTCCTCTATTTTTATTGTTTTGTGTTGTTTCTTATAGACATAGTATTGTGGTTGGTGACTTGGGGGCACCCTCCTACGTGATTGTCCCTAAGGTACTTGTTTTTCCTCTCTTGATTTATTGTTTCCATTCCTCTAGTGTTTCTATCTAGCGGGAAGATGATGAAAAACATATTATACTGATGCAGACCTAGTGTCCCTTTAGCAAGAAATCAAAAAATAGACCAAGTCCATACATGACGATGGGGTTGATATATATTATCTGATGCTTGGCTAGTAGAATCACTCTGTGTGATCTTGATGTTGTCTTATTGTACTTACAAACCATAAAAATATTGTTACTCCATCCACTTTGTTTTTCTTTGAATCTCGCCTTGGGTACACTCAGTTTTGAGATTTTTGTGGTATAGCCCCATGGTTATACTTGGCCTCTAAATTCATAGTATAACCTTGGCTCTTTGTGTGATTGATCATACACATTGTTGTTTATCATGATTATATGGACACTAACACTTTTCTTGCAGGAATGTGTTTGTGGGAACATTTGGTGATCATAAAGTACATGTCACCTCTGGGGGGCATGGGCTTTACGAGAGCTCATGTTCCCTTGTGTGTTTTCTTCTTACCTTAACGTGCTTGATATCAATACTTGATATCAACCACCTTAAGGTGGGGGCATATATAAGGTAACTATCTATTTTAGATGTTAGCAATGTGCTTGTTCTCAGGTGCAGTCTTAAAGACTGGTGGCGATGAGTCCCTCCTACACTCTGAGATTTGTTTGAAATCTATTGCAATTATTTAAGCCCTCTACAGAGGTGGGATATCACATCCTTTTTCTTAGGCCCTTTGCGAAGGTGGGGATGGTTTATTTCTCATGGAGAGTGCACATCCTGTCATTTTTTAAAAGCCCTCTGAAGAGGTAGGGAGCGGTTCTGTGACTAACTCAACCCTTAAGCATGTCTTCGGCAATTGTTGTACCGAAGCGCAATTGTTGGTGTGTGCCTGTAATGTGCCTAAGATGGTGATGAACCTAGAAATAGGAAAACTCCATCGCTTGTCTGTCATGTTTTTAGCATGTCTTTTAAGTGTGTGTGTATTGTGTGTTTTTTCCCAAGCATAGTCTTAAAGATCAGTGGCAATGAGTCCCTCCTATGCTTTGGGATTTGTACATTGTTCTTGTTTTGTATGGCATGTATTGCATGTGTGTTTCCCCATATGTAGTCTTAAATATTGGTGGTGATGAGTCCCTCCTATATTATGGGTGGTGTGTTTACTTTCCTTGTACTTGCATCTGCATTTCATATATGAAAAGAAAAGAATCATCATTGTCTTCAGTTCATTCACTATATTCACTGTGTTTTGTGTATCTTCATTGTTGTATTCTCCATGTTTTGCATGACTGTAACTATTTTCTCCATGTATTGGGTGTCTGTTACTGTCTTCTTTTTTATGGTGTGTCTTCTCCATGCTTGGCGTGTTTGGTGTGCTTGTTGACCGTACTTTAATGCATGTATTGGCCTTGTGTTTATACATACATTAAAGTGGGGACTAAATGTTACATCAAAAAATGTCCCCTTGGGGACTTTTCCCTCTTAAGGTTTAGCTCATGGGTCTTTATAATGCATTTAGGACAGTGCATGTTAATTTGACATCTCGATGAGAAAACCCTGAAGTTTCATGGCAAATGGGACCTAGGGGTTGCACTTGACATAAATCCTACCTAAAATAGGGGGGAGGACTTGGGCGCTCGTGCCCTAGTCCTGCCCTATTTTAGGTCAGGACAAATTTCAATGTGTTAGTTTATGACTATTATTTAGGTCCTATGCTAACACAATAAGTTTGAATTACAAAATTCTTAGTGGGAATGTTTGTAGTTGCATATATAAGCATGTTTAGGCATTCATTTGTAAACTAGATGGCATTTTTTATCAAGAGATTATTTGAAAGTGATTCAAGGCATTCATTGTGTGTTGCAGAGTAGAATTTGTGTTTTTCTTGTGTTTTTATTTGCAGATTTGATAGCCATCTCTTCATGGCATGAAGAGCATCTTCCTCCATGAAATTTTCACTACAAGGTGATACCAATTGTATTTTCTATCATTTATGATTTGGATTTTTCCTCTATCCCATAGGGATACACACTCTTTATCTAATAATGGTGTTCAGAAGACTTGAATATCTCTTTGAGGGTTGACTGAGGTAAGCCTCTAAACACCACAACCCCCAACCCATTTTTCTGTGATTGAAGGTTATAGGTTGCGATAGTAGAAAAAGTGGAGTTGCAAGAGAGCAGTGTAGACTGTTAGAATTGTAGATCAGAGAAGAAAATAGGGACCTAGAATCAGGTGCATGTTCATTACTCCTCTAGATCCTACAACAAGAAAATCTCTAGAACAACATGAATAGATTGTAGACAAGATTCGTAGATCTCGACAAAAACTATGGCATTGGAATAGGACACCTTCTTATTAGTCCCTGACTTTTCCACTTTTCTAAATGTCAAAATTAGGTATGCATTTGATTGTCATTTGATATCTCTGTGTGTGATCATTCTATGTAATTTGTCTGTTTGTTCACGAATTCATGTAATTAGGGTTTTGAGCATAATTGGACTTAATTGAACAACTAAATCCGACAATTCCAATCTTCTCCTATGCTCCAAGAGACAAAAAACCTATAGTAGGTTCCTCTACTTTGTTGATGTCCTTGAATGTTTAGTGGTGAAAGGAGGATCGACATAAATCAATAAAACAAACCCTCTTCATATTTTACCCTAAACAATCATTGATTGCAACATATGATGTGAAAAACTAAATAACATGTTCCTCCATCAAGACACAACTTTGCATCAGGACTCCCCCTTTCTTTTTACACTTCTGAACCCTTTCTCCCCCTAAGTTTTTAACATGATCTCTCTCCCCCTTTGACATCAATGGAAAAGGGCATCACATTTCTTCTACATCACATACTTGCACACTACTACTCTGATCAGTCTAAAATCATTCTTTTACTCCCCCTGACTGCAACAATCATCTCAAACCACTACCTACTCCCCCTGAGAGGTAGAATCCAACATTAGTCCAAAAAGGAGAAATAAACTTGAGGCACTCTAGACTGATGTATCTCTTTATGCATCTAGTTTCTGGAGTGAACATCTGTACCAGAGACTAGCACAGGCTCATTCTTGTCTTCATTTACATCCTTGATGATCCATGTCTTATTCTTCTCCTTCTTGATTTCTGTCAGATCATCCTTTTGCATTGGTTTCTTCTTTTTTACTAGATTATCCTTGTTCATGTTCTTACTTCTATAGAATTTTACAATATGTCTAGGCCTATTGCAATTATAACATACATCATTCCTTTGTTCATTGTTCCTTCCATTCATTCTAGATCTGTATTGGTTATCCTTGTGTCCAAATCTATTGCATGTAAAGCAATTGCCACTAAAGGATTGAGTATTACTATAACTCTTCCTTATTTGACTTCTATATTCACTTGCTTTATGACCAATTCTCTTGCAAGTAAAGCACTGATCGGATAAAGATGGAACATTTTGATTCAATCTATTCCTACATTGAGTAACCTTATGGCCAATTTTTTTGCATGAATGACAATAACCATTGAAATATGGATACCTTTGAGCATTTGGTTTCCTGACTGGTGGTCTTCTTGGTCCACTCCTTTGTATTTACTTTCCTTTGTCCTCCTTGTTCTCAGCATTCACTATTTGACCTGATTTGGAGCATTCACCTTTCTCAAATCCCAAGCCTTTTTTGTTATCAGTGCTTTTCTGACTTTTGATCATCTCATCAAGTTTTACAGAGCTTATCTTGAATTTTTCTTCATAGATCTTTACCTTCTGCAAGTCTAACTTCAGGTTTACAATTTCTTGCTCAAGATTTTTAAAGTCTTCAATTTTGTCTTTCAAACATTCCTCAATTCTTATTTTTTCTTCATTTTCTAGCCTTAGTTTTTCACTGTCCTCTTTATGTCTCTATTTAAGCTTCTTGACTTGCTCTCTTAAATTTTTGATGTATTCATTTGCTTCTTTGATATTCTCTTTTAAGTCCATGTTTTCTTCTTTAGATCTTTCTAAGTCTTCAGGAGACAAACATTCTTTTTCTAAAGATTTGATGTCATTGTAGACTTTAGTCACTGTTTTAAGTTGAACCTTAGAGATCAAACAAAGGTTTATTTGTTCTTTAGCAGCTCTACATTTAGTTAATTCACATTTTCTTTTATCATTAGTGATCTGACACTCTTCTTCTACTTCATCCTGCATTTCCTTTTCTTTAATTTGTACTTCCTTATCTGAGTTTGATACATATTTATTATATTTTAAATATTTTTGTATGTCTTCATTAGCCTTTACATTGGTACTTTCAACAATCTCCCCTAGTCTCTTGTTATAGCACTGGTAAGCTTTTCTCCAAGATGAATACCCAAGAAAAATACCTTCATCATACTATGCATCATTCTTTCCTATTTATTCCTTTCTTCTCATAAAACATTTGCTTCCAAAAAATTTAAAATATTTAGCAGTGGGAGTCTTTCCATGCCATAGTTCATAGGAGTTTTCCATTATTTAATTTTACCTATACTATGTTTTGTGTGTAGACAACAGTCTGAATTGCTTCTCTCCAAAATATTTCCTATTGGTTTGCTTCCTCTATCAAAGTCCTTGCAGCTTCTTGAATAGTCTTATTCTTTATTTCCATCACTCTATTCTGCAATGGACTTTTAGGGTCAGATAGTTGTCTCTTTATCCCATGATTCTCATAGAACACATTAAACTTATCAGAAGTAAACTCTTCTCCTCTGTCAAACCTTAGACATTTGATCTCCATATCTAACACATTTTCAACCATTGCTTTAAATGCTTTAAACCCATTTAGGGTTTCTAATTTTTCTTTAAGAAAGGTGACCCAAGTCATTCTAGAATAATCATCAATGAAGAACATAAAATACCTATCATCATAAAAACTTCCTACTCTTGTAGGACCACAAAGGTTTGTATGAACCAACTCCAACAGTCCAATAGAGGATTTTTCTTCATTTTGTAAGCTTCCTTTTGCTTTTTTTTCATCATAACACTTCTTGTAGATGATACTATTGGGTTTTGTAATCTTTGGTAAATCTTTCACAGCTTGAGCTAAACTTATTCTTACTAGATCAAGATTGATATGATACAATCTCCTATGTTAGAGCCAACTTTCACTAATCTGAGTCATAGAGTAACAATCATCACCTTCTCTAAGCTGATAAAGGTTTTCTTCTGTCCTCTTACTAGCAATTATCACAATTCTAGATTTCTCTCTGATTTCAAAAATATCATGAAATATAACATTGTATCCTTTTCTACACAACTATCCAACACTTAAGAGATTTTACCATAAGCTTTTGACATAAAGAACATCATTAGTATGTTGTTTTCAATTGAGATTGATTGATCCTCTTCCACATATCTTAGTAGTATAGTTATCTCCAAATCTAACTAATCCTTCATCATATTTCTCAAAGTTACTTCTATCACTGGTCATATGATTTGAGCAACTTGTTACATCCCCAATTTTTGTCTTGCTAATACTTTTTACTTTTACTTGGACATAAGTAAATCTATTTTGGTGATTAGATTAATATCAAGGAAAGATAGATTTTATTGAAAGCCATTTATGGAATTATGGAAATGGATAATGTTAGATCAATTTAATAATTCCATTATGAGAATTTGGTTTATTATTTGAATAATGATGCACTGATTGTAATCTGTTGATTTCAAGTTTTATACAGGATTACAGGTTTTGGATGACTCTCAGAGAAAAGAGAGAGAGAATCTTTCAAGGAGAGAGATATAGACCTTAGGTTACAAGTGATTATTTGCCAAAATGAGTATGAGTGTTTAACGAAAAATGTGAACCAGTACCGATAGAGGTAAGTCATGTTTTGTCAGTACACTTTTGTATCTAATTGACAGGTAGTTGATATCTTTTGATTCTTTCTAGTCAACTCGTGTGTGTGTGTGTGTGTGTTGACATTGTCGTTTGTAAAGAAAATGATGTCATCTAATTAGAATGGTGTCCATTTATGATTAACATAAGTATTATGTCATTATTATCACAAAAATGGTTGTGTTAGTATCCTTGAGTCATATAAGGTTTTATTGTCGACATTTAACGTCATATGATGATCTTGTCAAGACAAGTTGATGTAATTTAATGAAGGATTGTGAAGGGGAGACAAGCTCGACCCATTCACATTTGTAAGCCTGAGAATTTGGTTTATTATTTGAATAATGATGCACTGATCGTAATCTATTGATTTCAAGTTTTATACAGGATTATAGGTTTTGGATGACTCTCAGAGAAAAGGGAGAGAATCTTTTGAGGAGAGAGATATAGACCTTGGGTTACAAGTGATTATTTGCCAAAATGAGTATGAGTGTTTAACGAAAAACGTGAACTAGTACCAATAGAGGTAAGTCATGTTTTGTCAATATACTTTTGTATCTAATCGACAGGTAGTTGATATCTTTTGATTCTTTCTAGTCAACTCGTGTGTGTGTGTGTGTTGACATTGTCGTTTGTAAAGAAAATGATGTCATCTAATTAGAATGGTGTCCATTTATGATTAACCTAACTATTACGTCGTTATTATCACAAAAATGGTTGTGTTAGTATCCTTGAATCATATAAGGTTTTATTGTCGACATTTAACGTCATATGACGATCTTGTCAAGACAAGTTGATGTAATTTAATGAAGGATTGTGAAGGGGAGACAAGCTTGACCCATTCACATTTGTAAGCCTTTCGACTTATATTTAGTATATTTATTGATCAAAACATAAACTATCAAATAGAATAGATGTCATGATAAACCATATTTAATTATATAAACCAATATGTATAACCATCGATTGAGTTTAATACCTCATGATTGTTATTAATGCTTACTCACTTATGAGCAGCCGTAGGCATAAGTATAGGAATGCCTTCATTGTATCGAGTGAGAGATTAGATCACTTAAGGTGATCACTAAATGATCAAACTGTCTTTAATGATATGGCGACCTTATAGAGAAGAGTTTGTGGTGTTTCAAACCACATTCGAAATACTCCCTTGTAAGATGTTTCTCCTTGTTGACAATTGTAAAGCTCTGTAACTTTATAGGTATCAGTTGTAACCAAAATTAATAGGCAGACTGCTTTGTATTCATTATGCCTCCAACTACAAGAGTGGAAGAGTGATGATTAGACGACTCATAAAGAGTCATGCTTGAGTCTTTCTAGACACGACTCGGTAGAGTTGATGGAGATTATCTTTTGGTGATATGCTTATGAGAAATGACTGTGAAAATAGTAGATAAGCTCTTGATGAAGGGGGTAAATCATAAAATACACAATAACAGAAATTTAACATAGAAAATAGAATCATATTTTATTAATATGGGCAAAACATTACACTACAGAAGCTCAAATACAATCAGATGATGAATCCCCTATAGGCTACAACACATTACAACTCCCTCTCTCAAGACTCTGGAATCATCTGCCTTATGTAACCCCAAATCAGCTAGGGTTTCTATTTTTCCACCTATTCTTGACTCTACACTTTGCCCCTTAACTCCACTACCCCCAAGGGTTCCAAAAAATGGTCATATATAGCCCTTTTTGGCGGCCACCAACTTAATTTTAAAATTTGCATCTCCCTCTAAAAATAGGTCAACTTCGTGGGGACATAACTTTTGATCTGACTGTTGGATTTTCACTTATAATACCTTTTTGAAAAGCTCTTGAAAAGATGATGGTGCACAAGCAATACCTAAAGGTAGACTGCTTGGGTTTCCCACCAAATTTTGGGCCCATCTGAAGCCTCTAAGTGCCTCAAATTTGACTTTGAATATTTCAATAGGATTTTTGGAATTTGAAATTTTAATATCTCACAAATGACAAATGATATTGAAGTGATTTCTTCACCATTAGCTTCAATTCACCATTCTGGAGGTCCATGTAAGATTTTGTATCCAACCATGCACAAATGCAAACTTACTAAAAATAGTAACCCTACCTAATTTAACCCTTATTGAAAAGAAATAACACATTTTTTTTTGGTTGATGCAAGATTGCTCTTACCCCCTGGATGCTCCTGCATCAGACATCTGGGGTAATTTGAGAAGTAACCCTGTCACTTCTCATGAGTTAGAGGGAAACCAAAATGGTTAACCTCAGTCTCAGATAACCATGATGAATCTTTAACAGGCCCTCCTTTCCATTTCACCAAGTATTTTTTACACTGCATGTTTCTTGTACTCTTACCTACATGGCTATCTAGAATGCCCTCTATCTCCTCCTGCTCTGAAGTAGATGCTGGAATGTCCCACTGTGTTCCTTTATCAAGTCCATCATTATGACACTCTATCAAATCTGAAATATTGAACACTAGTGAAATATTGATGTCATCAGGCAACTCTACCTCAAATGCATTCCTTGAATCATGCTTCTTCAAGATTCTGTACGGTCCAAATTTCTTCATTTTCAACTTATTGTACATTTCAATTGGGAACCTTTCTTTTCTCAAGTGAACCATGACTTCATCTCCTACCTAGAACTCCTTATATCTCCTTTTCTGATCTGCATTAGCCTTGTACTAAATATTCATCTTATTAATGTGATTTCTCACTTCTTCATGCAAATTCTTCAGGTGTTTTGCAAAGTCTTTGGCCTCGGCATTTGTCTTTTCTCCTTTGCCTAGCTTCCTTAACTCTAAAGCATTTCTTGGACTATTGCCATATACAATCTGGAATGGTAATTTACCAGTACTCCTATTGACAGAATTGTTGTAAGAGAATTCTGCCTATGGTAAAATCAAATCCCATCCCTTGGTCTTATCTCTTGCTAAGCATCATAGTAGGTTACCCAAACTCCTATTCACCACTTCTATTTGTCCATAAGTCAGTGGAAGGTGTGCAGAACTGAACTTCAAATCTGTTTTCAACTTCTTCCACAATGTCCTCTAGAAATAACCAACAAACTTGGTATCTTGATCTGAAACTATGCTCTTAGGTAGACCATGTAGTCTCACCACTTCTCTGAAAATTAACTCTGTAATATGAATAGCTTCATTAGTCTTCTTACAAGGAATAAATTGGGTCATCTTTGAGAATCTATCCACCACCACAAAAATGGAATCATGTCCTCTCTCTGTCCTTGGTAAACCAAGAACAAAATCCATACTAATATCATCCCATGGCTTCTCTGGTATAGGTAATGGGTGATATAGCCCTATATTCTGACTTGTTCCTTTTGCCATCTGACACACTTTGCAACTCTTCACAAATTTCCTCACATCTTGCTGCAATTGTGGCTAGTAATAATGTTCACAAACAATAGCAATGGTCTTATCTCGATCAAAGTGTCCAGCTAATCCTCTACTATGCTTCTCCTTAATTAGATTCTCTCTCATAGAACTCCTTGGAATGCACAACTGGCTTTCTCTAAACAACATGCCATCTTGGATTATGTAATCCAACCATTTTGTCCTTTCCAAAGTAACAAGATCCAAACAAGCTTTCCAAGCCTCTACAAAATCTAGATCTTCAGGATACAAAATTTTGAGTTCATCAAACCCAACAACCTTTATCTTCATTTCTATCAACAAATTTTGCCTTTTGCTCCAGGCATCTATAACTTTATTGGACTTCCCACTCCTATGCTTCAAAATGAAAGTATAACTCTGCAAAAACTCAACCCATTTTAAGTGCCTTTGATTTAACTTTCCTTGACTATTAAGATGCTAGAAAGCTTGATGATCAATATATAAAACAAACTCTTTTGGCAACAAATAATGCCTCCATTTCTTCAAAGCCTGAACTATTGCATAAAACTCCTGATCATAAACACATTACTTTTTCTTGGCATCATTAATTTCTCACTAAAATAGGCAATGGGCTTACCTTCTTGACTTAGAATAGCTCCTATACCACTACCACTATTATCACAATCTACATGAGATACCTTATTGAAATCTAGAAGTGCCAAAACAAGTTGTTCTACAACTTTCTACTTCAATGTATCAAAGCTCTTGTCTGCTCCTTTAGTCCATCTAAACTCTTTTCTATCCCCTCTCATTGTCTTAGTTAGGGGTGCCCAAATGCTACTAAAATTTGTGATAAACTTTCTGTAAAAACTTGCCAAACCATGAAAAGATCTTACCTCAAAAGTACTCCTTGGCATAGGGCATTCAATGATGGCCCTCACCTTCTCTGGGTCCATCTTAAGACCTTCCTCTGAGACAACAAATCCCAGGTATACCAACTCCTTCTTTGCAAAACTACATTTCTTCAGATTGATCAACAACTTCTCCTCCCTCAGCTTCTCTAAAACTCTTCTGATATGCATCAAATGGTCATCCCAAGTCTTACTAAAAATTAAAATGTCATCTAAATAAACAATAATAAAACTTCCTAAAAATTCGTTTAGTACCTTGTTCATGAGCCGCATGAATGTGCTCGGTGCATTGGTTAGCCCAAATGGCATGACTAACCACTCATATAAACCTTCCTTTGTTTTGAAGGCTATCTTCCACTCGTCTCCTTCTCTAATTTGAATCTGGTGATACCCACTCTTCAGATCAATCTTCGTGAAGTACTTGGCTCCACTCAAACAATCCATTGTGTCATCCATTCTGGGCAATGGAAATCTGTACTTGATTGTGATCTTGTTGATAGCTCAGGAATCTGTACACATCCTCCACTCTCCATCTTTCTTCGGTGCTAGTACTACAGGTACCACACATGGACTTAGGCTTTCTCTTATTAATCCCTTCTTCAACAACTCCTAAACTTGTCTGTTCAACTCTTCACTCTTTGTTGGAGTCATTCTATGGGCTGCCTTGTTTGGTAAACTAGCTCCTAGTATCAAATCCATTTGATGACTTATCTTCCTTACTGGTGGTAAACCTTCTAGTACATTATCAGAGATAATGTCCTAAAATTCTTCCAACATATCTGAAACTTCTACTAGTACATCTTCACATTTCTCTTGACTAATCTTAGGAATCAATGCAAAGCAATGATGCTCATGCTTCATACCCTCCAAAAATTTCCTACCATCTACCAAGAAAATTCTGGCAGTACTACACACCTTTTCTTCCACCTCCTTCAAGGGCTTCAACTTATGACAAACTCCATCCTTTGTTAGGGAATATGTGTTTGCATAGCCATCATAGACAGTGCTCATATCATACTGCCACGGCCTCCCCAACAACATATGACATGTATCCATCGGTATGATATCACACAACACCTCAACATGGTAGTCCCCAATCTTGAACTTCACTAAACACTGCTCATTGACCAAAGCCCTGTGGTCCTTCTACAACCATGAAATCTAATATGGATGTAGATGTTTTCTTCTTGTCAACTTCAACTTCTCAACCATCTCCTCTAAAACAAGATTGTTAGTGCTTCCACTATCAATAATAATATCACAACACTTACCTTCACATTTGCACCTTATGTGAAATAAACTCTTCCTCTGATTGGGTTCTTTCTCCTCATTCAACAAAGTTCTTCTAACAAATAGGGTTTCTCTCCTTTCTACATCTTCAAAGCACTCAGACTGTTCATCTTCATCCACATGTACAACTTGTGCATTACCTTCAAGTCTTCTATTCACCCTTCCTTGATGTTGCGGACACTCATATGCCTGATGCCCTTCTTCTCTACATTGGAAAGAGGTTCCTCTTAAACCTCCTCTTCCAGGTCCTTGCCTAGGTCTGCCTCTTCCTCTTCCTCTTCCTCTTTGCTCACCATTGTTCTGGTCACGAGGGCAGTAGGTATTATCTCCTCTCTGATTTAGACTGGTGCCAGCTTCTTCACTTTTCTTTGAATCTTCATTTCGGCCCCCATAGGGCCTTCCACCAGTCCTTCCACCTTGACCTCTTCCCCTTTACTTACTGTCAAATCTTTTATTCAGCTACTCTTCCACCTTTAGGGAAAACTGGTATGCATCTTCTATGGTGGTCATTCTGACCAGGCTCAACTCTTCTTGAATACTTGGCCTCAACCCATTAATGTAACGGGCTATCTTCTCCTTGTTGGCCTCTCCATTGCCTATCCTGATAGTGATCTTATAAAAATATTATGTATACTCCTTAATAGAATTGTAACCTTGCTTTACTCCTTGTAGCTTCTTCAACAACTCCATCTCATAGTCAATAGGAATGAACTGCTTCTTCAATTTCTCCACCATCTGATCCCATCTGGTAATCTTTGCTTTTCCTCTTCTATTTCTCTCTAACTTGACCTCCTTCCACCAAATACTAGCATGGCCCTTCAACTTTGTCTTTGCAAACTTGACCTGTTCTAGGTCTTCCACATCTTCGTACTCGAAATACTCCTCCATATCATTGATCCAATCAATAAGTTGTTCCATATTTAAATCTCCAGAATATGTAGAAACTTCAATCCTAGGCCTCTTTCCAAACTCAAAAATAGCCCTTAACAACCTAACTTCTGTAGGATCTTTTGTAGCCTCTTGTTCTTCCTTAGATAGCTCCTCTTTCACTTCATCCTCACTTTCTTCTCTTGTTCTTGGCTCAAACCCTCTTTGCAGTTCCTCTTGCAATGCATTGATTTGTCTTTGCAGGGATCTAAAACCCTCTTCTATCAAAGTATTCCTCCCAATATGATTTCATCGTGGAGGCATCTTGATCTCCGCAGCAAACCCACAACCTTAGGTCTTGGTGCAAATTGCCTCATGGTTGGCGATCTATCTACACACTCAAGAACCCTTGCTCTGATACCACTTGATGAAGGGGTAAATCATAAAATACACAATAACAGAAATTGCACACAGAAAATAGAATGATATTTTATTAATATGAGCAAAACATTACATTCCAGAAGCTCAAATACAATCAGAGGATGAATCCCCTATAGGCTGCAACACATTATAGCTCCCTCTCTCAAGACTCTGGAATCATCTACCTTCTGTAACCCCAAATTAGCTAGGGTTTATATTTTTCCACCTATTCTTGACTCTACACTTTCCCCCTTAACTCCACTACCCCCAAGGGTTCCCAAAAATGGTCACATATAGCCCTTTTTGGCGGCCACTAGCTTAATTTCAAAATTTGCATCTCCCTCCAAAAATAGGTCAACTTCACAGGGCCATAACTTTCTATCCGACTGTTGGATTTTCAATTATAATACCTTTCCAGAAAGCTCTCGAAAAGATGATGGTGCAGAAGCAATACCTAAAGATAGACTACTTGGGTTTCCCACCAAATTTTGGGCCCATCTAGAGCCTCTAAGTGCCTCAAATTTGACTTTGAATATTTCAATAAGATTTTTGGAATTTAAAATTTTAATCTCACAAATGACAAATGATATTGAAGTGATTTCTTCACCATTAGCTTCAATTTACTATTCTAGAGGTCCGCGAAAGATTTTGTATCCAACCGTGCAAAAATGCAAACTTACTAAAAATAGTAACCTTGCGAATTTAGCCCTTATTGAAAATAAACAACACAATTTTTTTTTTGTTGATGCAAGATTGCTCTTACCCCTTGGATGCTCCTACATCAGCTCTGGAAGGATCATTGTAAGCAACAAAGGAGAGATTACTAGTTCTGAAAGGAAGAAAATGTCAAGTCTTAGGCATCCTTTAGAGTGTCCAATCTACAACTCAATCTCAAACCTAGAAACCATCGCTACCAGGTATTGTTCTGTCTTGTAAGCAATAAAAACAATGTTGAATCGAATGATTTTGAGTTAACCACTAAAGTCTGGTTGTTGACATTTGATTATGCCATTAGGATTTACTATTCAATTCAATGCATATTTGCCAAACCAGTGGAGTCGATTGTATTGTTTCGTTGTTAGCATTCATAAGTAAACTATTAAATCACCTTCAAGAGTATCGATAGCATCTCTATAGCATGGCTGGCCGATGCTTCATAATAGTCAAAAACTATATAATAATGTCTGAGCCAAAAACATTTATATTGATTGAAGATTGATTAGATATGTCATATTACCATTGAATTGATTATATGATCATTATATATTTTATATCTGTAGAAGGTTATCTTAAGTTATCAAATGCCTTGTAGACCAGTCACTTATGAAAATTATCATGTAGCAGGTCGAGTATATAGTTATAAGTTAATCATGCAACAAACTTTTATTTATATTAGTGCAAATGAAACTTGATAGGTAAACTTAATAGATATGAGTATTACGGTTAAAGTATTAAGCTGAGATATTATCATTTTAAACCATTTCTTGTTTAGTCTATTTATATATGACAAAACAATTTCTATCCATAAGAAACTTAGATTTTTAGTAATCTTTGGAAACTATTCTATATCCTGTCAAGTGATAGGAAATTTGTAATATTTTGGTAGAAGAATTAAGGTCTATAGGAGAATCCTTATTATCTATTTTATCATTCTTGTTTATAATATTCTTTGAAAACCATTATGATGGAGTAGACTAAGTCTAACTAGAAAATGACCTTGTATGAAATATACATAAGTATATATTGTGATTATCAAAGATATCACATTAAGGAAAGTAGAAGGTTCTCGTACTCCTTATTGTAGGAGGAGATATCTATTCTAGAAACTATATTAATCTTAAACATGATTGATTTAAACCAAGGGTTGATTATAAACCTTTGTCTTGTAAGTTATGAGATATGGTTATTTTGATATGTCAGACTATTCAAGGTTGTAATGAAAACCCTAGAGTCGAATATGAAATCAAATGATTAGTTATGTCATATGGACTTATCTAAGTCGAGGAAACTATTGTCAGGGAAGATGATAAAATAATTCATGTAATCATATTGGGTGAGGATAAACTACAAGAATATGATAGTATCCAAGTCAAGTAGGGGTGGGTGAACACATTGACTACGTTCATTATGAATGTTATTGATAATGAAACTTTGGCCAAAGTAATGCATTCATTTTCTGCATGCGTTGTCAATTCACTATATCTAGATTGCACAACCTATCAGAAATCATACTTAGCTAGAGGGTATCTAGGGTTGTATGGTTGATAGAGTTATGTAGGATACAACACTATGTACTTGGGAAGGCAAAATACCACTGGTCACCTTTGGTCTATATTCCTTTTGAAGGGTAGGGCCACTTCCTATGTGGAAGATGTGTGGGAGACTGCCAGCCTGTGGATGGAGGTAAATCACTGGGAAGATACTCTCTCTCTCTCTCTAGCAGAAAACATGCCAGGGTTTGTGATAAAGATGTCAGATATTCAAAAGCAGTAATCATTCCAAATTTGTTTATGAAATTGACTTACTTTTGTAGATATTGTAATTGAAATAGACAATGTCATATTGTATTATGTAAGAGAATCTTACAAATTGTTGTTACTTGATTATATGTTAAATAAAAGAAAAAAATTCTCATTTTTACCTTGTTGAGTTACTCTATGGTAAATTTCTAATTTTTCTATGTTTTTAGAACATGGATGTTACATATGGTATCAGACCTACCAGGTTTGGCACTAGGGCTTATGAGTCCACTATGCTAACCTATAGTCAACATTATGCAATTACCTAATGTTAGGATTTCTTGTGCTAGAATGGCATGGAAAAGAACCAAGATAATTGCTAGGAAATCTGTTCCCCAGCATTTGCCTAAGTTAGTAGTTAAAAAGGAACCTATCAAGGAAATTAAACTTAAAGAGCATATTAATTATATTGAGGGTGCATGGTTGGAGGATTCAGAGACTTTTGCTGATGCACTTAACCATATTCAGTTAGAAAGAAAATAATGTTTTGAATCGGCCAAGAATCCTGCTATTTCTACTTGTGTAGTTAAACCTAGTAAACTATAGCTAGTCACGACATGTCACTTGGAGGTTGTTACGATACTTCTATTTTAAGAAAAGAGGTGTTGGAGGAGTATCTGTGTGTACATCCACCCTCTAAGTTTCTATAATTGGAAGATCCTTTAATCGATAGTGACATGTAATCTTGTCGTATCAACTATATAAATAATGATGTAGTTACTCCTGAATAAATTATAAAAAAGATGAGAATGTTTTGTACCAATTTTTGGATTGTTATGAGTTAAAAATGTTTTGTTGAGTCACTTTAGATTCAAAAAACTATTAGATAACTTAATTTTGTTGGCATGAGAAAAATGACAACATGTTTCATACAAGAACAAACTAGGGTGAGAGTCTAGAAGAGAATAAACCACTAGTTAATCTCTTGGAAAATTTGGAATGATCCTAACCATGTTTGTAAAAACCAAGGAGAGTCCTAGTATTTTGGGAAAAGAAAGTAAGAGATCAAGAAAACTCTGAAGGGGGAAAATGAGATTTCTCATGGGATGAGCAAGGAAAATCATCAAGAATATAGTGTGAGTAATGAAAACCCCGAAACCATAGACCCTAAAAGGAAGCAAAGGATAGGCTTTCCTTAGAACTTTCCTAGATATGAAGAAAGTCATTCCACCAAAGTTTGATGGAACAAGTGATTGGAGCAACTGAAAATTTTGTTTCTCCTAGAATTTTGAATAAGTTTCCTAGAAAAGTTGGGTACATGTCTAAACCTTGGTCAGTAGAATATGCTAACCAATCTAAGGCTCAGGTAGAGTAATGTTTGTTTGAGGCCAAGATTGATCTCCCTAGTTTCTCAACAGAAGTAAACCCGTATGTAGCTCCCTTAGGTTCCTATGATGTAATCCTAGGAATGAGTTGGTTGTGGAAGCATAGAGCTAAGGTTGAATGTTTTTTAAAAATGGTTGAATGCTTAGATGATTTGGGAAATCAGACCCAATTCCAAGGGATTCAAAGAGAAGTTAATATCAGATCTATCTCTGCTAAGAAATTAAAAAGGGTTAGACAAAAAGGTTGTTGGTTGTTTGTAGTTAAAATGGAACAAGTGGAGGAAGGGTTAGAAAACCCTAGTTCATCTTTTGAAGAAAAGTATCCCTTTCTTTAGGATTTTCAGGATGTGTTTCCAAAAGAACTTCCAAGACTACCTCCCAAGAGGGTTTTTCATTTTGCAATTGATATTAAACCAAGATCTGAGCCAATATCAAAAGCACCCTACCATATGACAACTACAGAGTTGATGGATTTGAAAGCCCAATTACAAGAATTGTTGGCAAAAGCTTTGATGAGACCCAATATTTCACCTTGGGGTGCTCTAGTTATTTTTGTCAAGAAGAAGGATAGAACCCTTCAGTTATGTATAGATTATCGTATGCTTAATAAAGCAACGATAAAGAACAAATATCCTTTGCCATGTATTGATGATCTCTTTGATCAAATGCATAGAGCTACTATATTTTCAACGATTGATTTGTGATCAGGATATCATCAATTAAGATTGAAAGATGATATTCATAAGACAACTTTTAGAACTAGGTATGGACACTATGAGTTCACAGTGTTGCCATTTGGTTTGATGAATGCCCCTACCGCATTCATGAATCTCATGAACAGTGTATTCAGGGATTATTTAGACAAGTTTGTTCTAGTCTTCCTTGATGATATACTCATTTACTCTAAGACTGAAGAAGAACTTCATTGACATTTGCAATTGGTTCTGTAATAGTTAAGAGAACTTAAGTTATATGGAAAACTGTCAAAGTGTACATTCTTCCAGAAGGAGATTCAATATCTAGGACATATTATATATGCTAATGGAATATTTGTTGATCCTACAAAAATCACAGCCATTCTAGATTGGCCTATACCCACAAATGTGCATGAGGTGCATAGTTTCATGGGCATGGCTAGCTATTATAGAAAGTTTGTTATAAATTTCTCGAGTATTGCTAGTCCAATCACTTCCCTACAAAGGAAATGAAAGGAAAGAGATTGGAATGGATAGATAAATGTCAGGATGCATTTGATCTCTTAAAGGAAAAGTTAACATCAGCTCTAATTTTGAAGGTTCTTGACCTCGAAGGACAATTTGAGGTAATTACAGATGCCTCGGGAGAAGGATTAGGAGGAATGCTTATGTAAGATGGGAGAGTTATAGAATATGAGTCTAGAAAGTTGAAATCCTATGAGAAACATTATGCACCACATGATCTAGAATTGGCAGCAGTAACTCATGCTTTGAAAATGTGGAGGCACTATTTGTTAGGGAAAACTTTTCTACTTAAGTTAGACCATCAAAGTCTCAAGTATATTTTCTCTCAACCACATCTAAATGCCTGACAAAGGAGATGGTTAGAATTGATATCTGACTATGACTTTGAGATAAACTACATCAAAGGAAAAGAGAATAGAGTAGCCGATGCTTTAAGTCGTAGAAGACATATATCTTCTATTGTTTCTATTCATGGAAATTTCAAGGATTTAGTGCTGTAAAATTTGTCTGGTGATGAATATTATGAGAAAGTTAAGCAGGTTCTAAAACATAATCCTAGAGACCAAAGGTATGATGGGTTTATGTTTGAGTTAGATGGACTATTGAGGTTTAGAGGTAGAATGTATGTTCCTGATTCAGCTAGATTAAGGGATCTAGTTTCGAAAGAAGTTCATAGCGCACCATATTCTGGACATCCGGGAGTGACCAAACTTCTAGAGGATGTTAAACCTCTTTATTTTTGGAAAACAATGAAGAATGATGCTGTAAGATTTGTAGCAAGTTGTTTAGAATGCTAGAGGGTAAAAGCAGAACATCAACACCAAGTAGGATTGTTGTACCTACATGATGTACCAGAGTGGAAATGGCAAGTTATAAGTATGGATTTTGTTTAAGGTCTACCTATGTCTAGGAATAGACATGATTCCATTTTAGTTGTGGTTGATAACCTCACAAAGGTAGCACATTTAATACTAGGGAATTTGACTGATGGAGCACTAGTGTTAGCTCACCAATTTGTACAAGATGTGTTTATATTGCATAGTTTCCCTGAAAAGATTATCTTGGATAGAGATGCACGAATAATGTCAAAGTTTTGGAAAACTTTGTTCTCTATGCTAGGGACTAAACTCAATGTGAGTATAACTTATCATTCTAAAACTGATGGTTAAACTGAGAGAGTTAACCAGGTTTTGGAAGATTTGTTGTGAATGTATTGCATGGATCAGCAATATAGTGGGAAGAATACTTACCACTTGTGGAATTTTCTTACAACAATTCCTATCATTCCACTATTAAGATGGTTCCATTTGAAGCATTGTATGGAAGAAGATGTCAAACTCCTATAAGTTGGGATAAGCTAGAAGATAGGATTAGCATCGGACTAGAAATGCTAGCTGAAATGGAAGAAAAAGTTAAGCTGATCAGAAAAAGATTGGTAGAAGCCAATGATAGACAAAAGAGTTATGTGGATGCCAAGTGTGTATTGAAACAATTCTCTGTTGGAGATAAAGTTCTCTTGAGAGTCAAATCTTAGAAAACTTCTATTAAGTTTGGGAAGTCTTCTAAGCTAGCTCCTCATTATGTGGGACCCTTTGAAGTACTCGAAGTGGTCAATCTAGTTGCCTATAGAATTGCTCTACCACCAGCCTTGTCTAGAATGCACAATGTTTTTCATGTTTCTTATTTAAAGAAATATATTGTAGGTGATAATCATATTTTAAATTAGAATTCCTTACAGATGTAGGATCTAGGGGTGGTCACGATCGAGCCACTCAAAGTGTTAGAAACACGCAAGCTCCACTTGCATAACAGAGAGGTCCTGCAGTTTAAGGTCCAATGGGACCAATATGCTGAGGAAAATGCTACATGGGAGGATTACCATGAATTTTATCAGAAGTTTCCTCATCTATTTAATATTGTTACCAGTTGAAAATAATGAACTTGCTTTTTAGTTACATTTTGATACTTTATATCATCGAGGACGATGAATCTTTAGGGGAAGGATATGTTACATCCCTAATTTTTATCTTGTTCATACTTTTTACTTTTACTTGGAAATAAGTAAATCTATTTTGATGATTAGATTAATATCAAGGAAAGACATAGATTTTATTGAATGTCATTTATGGAATTATGGAAATGGATAATGTTATATCAATTTAATAATTGCATTATGAGAATTTGGTTTATTATTTGAATAATGATCCACTGATCGTAATCTGTTGATTTCAAGTTTTATACAGGATTACAGGTTTTGAATCACTCTCAAAGAGAGAGAGAGAGAGAGTATCTTTTAAGGAGAGAAATATAGACCTTGGGTTACGAGTGATTATTTGCCAAAATGAGTACGAGTGTTTAATACAAATGTGAACCAATATCGATAGAGGTAAGTCATGTTTTGTTAGTATACTTTTGGATCTAATCGATGGGTAGTTGATATGTTTTGATTCTTTCTAGTCAAGTCATGTGTGTGTGTGTCGACATTGTCGTTTGTAAAGAAAATGATGTCATTTGATTAGAATGTGTAGACACCCAAATTTGTCCCAACTTTGTTCATGTCTAGCAACACCTTGTCAAAAACATCACTTAGACATCATGTAGCATTTTGTCCTAAATCCCACTCTTAACCCCACTTATCCCATTAAGTCAATTAATTAAATAAATTTTATTTATTTAATTAATTTCCACATCATATCCTAATCCCACTATCCAATTAATTAAATAAATTTTATTTATTTAATTAATATCCAACTCATATCTCAACTAATTCAAATATTTTATTTGAATTAAGTTCTCATTATAAGCCGACTTTCCAATTAATTAAATAAATTATATTTATTTAATTAATTTATCTTATCATTTAGCCGACATGTGTGCCTCTTTTATTTAAAAAGATAAGTGGTACTACAGCCTTTTATTTAATATCTTTTATATGTAGTACTTTTTATGTACACAAGCACACATGAGCCCTATCCTCCTTGACACTTGTCAAATGACTACAACTCCCTTGAAGAGTGGGATAACCTAATCAATCCTAGCCGTCCACATCAATCATTTAGCTTTTAATCTCAACCATTCAATTGAACCAAGCCTTTTCTATAAATCAAACCCCTCATAAGCCATTAGCATGCATTGAGCTTCAAGTACCCTTATCCTGCCAAATCTTCTAGCATGCATGGAGCTTCAAGTAACATTATGCTGTTGAAATATCATTAGAGCCTTTGCATCCTTCAACTATCATCCTCATATCATCTTCATCTTAATGTTATGCTGCAGAAATGAGCACCCAACATTCTTCCAACAATAATCCTTCAAAATCTTGTATGCTCATGCGAGGTGGAGAAGAGCAATGGAGATAAATCGAGCATAGCGTGGAGATCGGTTTGCATTTACATTTGTTATGTTGATTTTCATGTTGTCTTGTGCTTCATTGTGCATTGCTAGGGTTTTTATCATTGCTGTTTATTCATTTGCCCTGATTTGCAATTTTACCCTAACATACAGAATGGTGTCCATTTACAATTAACCTAAGTATTACATTGTCATTGTCGCAAAAATGGTTGTGTTAGTATCCTTGAGTCATACAAGGTTTTATTGTTGACATTTAATGTTATATGACGATCTTGTCAAGACAAGTTGACATAATTTAATGAAGGATTGTGAAGGGGAGACAAGCTCGACCCATTCATATTTGTAAGCCTTTCGACTTATATTTATTATATTTATTGATCAAAACATAAATTATCAAATAGGATAGATGTCATGATAAACCATATTTAAGTATATAGACCAATATGTATAAGCATTGATTAAGGTTAATACCTCATGATTGTTATTAATGCTTACTCACTTATGAGCAGTCATAGGTATAAGTATAGGAGTGCCTTCATTGTATCGAGTGAGGGATCAGATCACTTAAGGTGATCACTTAATGATCAAACTGTCTTTAATGATATGTCGGCCTTATGGAGAAGAGTTTGTGGTGTTTCAAACCACATTCAAAATACTCCCTTTTTAAGACGTTTCTCCTCATCGACAAAAGTAAATCTTTACAGCTTTATAGGTATCAGTTGTAACCAAAATTAATAGGTGGACTGCTTTGTATTCATTATGCTTCCAACTGCAAGAGTGACAGAGTGATGATCAGGTGACTCATAAAGAGTCGTGCTTGAGTCTTTATAGACATGACTCAGTAGAGTTGATGGAGATTATCATTCAGAGATATGCTTATGAGAAATAGCTATGAAAATAGTAGATAATCGGTTATGCTCTAGAAGGATCACTGTAAGCAATAGAGGAGAGATTACCAGTTATGAGAGGAATAAAATGTCAAGTCTTAGGCATTGTTTGGAGTGTCCAATCTACAACTCAATCTCAAACCTGAAAACCATCACTACAAGGTATTATTCTACCTTGTAAGCAATAAAAATAATGTTGAATCAAATGATTTTGAGTTAACCACTGAAGTCTAGTTGTTGACATTCGATTATACCATTAGGATTTAGTATTCAATTCAATGCATATTTGCCAAACCAGTGGAGTCAATTGTATTGTTTCATTGTTAGCATTCATAAGTAAACTGTTAAATCACCTTTAGGAGTATCGATGGCATCTCTATAGCATGGCTGGTCGATGCTTGATAATAGTTAAAAACTATATAAAAGTGTCTGAGCCAAAAACATTTATGTTGATTGAAGACTGATTAGATATGTCATATTACCATTGAAATGATTATATGATCATTAAATATTTTTTATCTGTAGAAGGTTATCTTAATTTATCGAATGCCTTGTAGACCAGTCGCTATAATGAATGAGAATTATCATGTAGCAGGTCAAGTATATAGTTATAAGTTAATCATGCAATAAACGTTTGTTGATATTAGTGCAAATGAAACTTGATAAGTAAAATCAATAGCTGTGAGTATTATGGTTAAATTATTAAGCTGAGATATTATCATTTTAAACTATTTCTTGTTTAGTCTATTTATATATGACAAAACGATTTATATCCATAAGAAACTTAGATTTTTAGTAATCTTTGGAAACTATTATGTATCCTATTAATGATAGGAAATTTGTAATATTTTGGTCAAAGAATTAAGGTCTATAGGAGAATCCTTATTATCTATTTTATCATTCTTGTTTATAATATTCTTTGAAAACCATTACGATGGAGTAGACTAAGTCTAACTAGAAAATGACCTTGTATGAAATATATATAAGTATATATTATGATTATCAAAGATATCACATTAAGGAAAGTAGAAGGTTCTCATACTCATTATTGTAGGAGGAGATATCTATTCTAGAAACTATATTAATCTTAAACTTGATTGAATTAAACCAAGGGTCGATATAAACCTTAGTCTTGTAAGTTATGAGATATGGCTATTTTGATATGTTGGACAATTTAAGGTTGTAATGAAAACCCTAGAGTCAAATAGGAAATCAAATGATTAGTTATGTCATATGGACTTACCTAAGTCGAGTAAACTATTATCAGAGAAGATGATAAAACCATTTACGTAATCATACTGGGTGAGGATAAACTGCAAGAATATGACAATATCCAAGTCAAGTAGGGGTGGGTGAACACATTGACCATGTTCATTATGAATGTTATTGATATTGAAACTTTGGCCAAAGTAATGCATTCATTTTCTATATGCATTATTAGTTCACTGTATCTAGATTGTACAACCTATCAGAAATCATACTTAGCTAGAGGGTATCTAGGGTTGTATGGTTGATAGAGTTGTGTAGGATACAACACTATGTACTTGGGAAGGCAAAATACCACTAGTCACCTTTGGTCTATATTCCTTGTGAAGGGTAGGGCCACTTCCTATGTGGAAGACATGTGGGAGACTATCGGTCTGTGGATGGAGGTAAATCAATGGGAAGACACACTCTCTCTCTCTCTAGCATATTACATGTTAGGGCTTGTGATAAAGATGTCAAATATTCAAAAGTAGTAATCACTCCAAATTTGTTTATGAAATTGAATTACTTTTGTAGATATTGTAATTAAAAAAGACAATATGTCATATTTTATTATGTAAGAGAATCTTACAAATTATTGTTACTTGATTATATGTTAAATAAAACAAAAATTTTCTCTCTTATTTTTACCTTGTTGAGTTACTCTATGATAAATTTCTAGTTTTTCTATGTTTTTAGAATGTGGATGTTACACAACTACTATCAATAACTCAATAATTCTTTCGAAAAGTATCTTCACTATAAGGACTTACCTCTGAATCAAAACATCCTTTAGGATTAGCACTACAAATGACATCCTTTGAAATAGTGAGCAAGCAGCCACTTTCTTCACTTTCTTCAACATCATAATGTTGGAAAGAGACACTGTGTGGCTTCATGAGTGTTGTCATTGATGGAAGAAAAGCCTATCCCACACATCCGCAGCACATAGTATGCCTATACCGGAAGTCATATTGAAGAGTGTTTCAGTTTGATGAACAAGAATAGAGCATGCAACAAGGTCTGACAATCAGGTCCAGATCTCTCAGATGGTGTAACTCAGCAAGTTGCAAACTTGGACAAGTCAAGAGGAGTACCATGACGGCTACATTCTAGAGATTGAGCCTCCGGTGATGAAAGAGTGAAAAGATATGAGCACCTAAGTGTTGGGTTCCTGACAGGCAGAGTAGACTGAGGAAGAACTGACTGGCAGAGCATTAGACTTTAATCCAAATGAGAAATTGATGGTGGTTAAGCTATTTGAGAGATCATACATGGTTGACTGACATGACTGATGACTTCTATGTCTATGTCTTTGATATGCATCACATATTAAGCATGGATTCAGCTGACAAATCAGTGTTTTGTAAATATCTTAAGTATTCCAATTACCGACTAGAAAGATGTTGAAATACTTGATGCGGATATATATACCAAATGGATTTCAGTATGAAGAGGTTGGTGTGTTGAAATAGTGTGTAAGGAAAGGCAGAGAGAAGTGTGGAAGAAGCAATACAAGTCCAGTATGTGACAGAATAGCAGCACTAGAATAGAGGAAGAATGAAGTGCATTAGATCAGTATATTGAGCATAACTGAAACTGAACCTCAGCATATGTGGATGCCTCTCATCAGTTCAAACACCTAGTTACCTTCTATAAACTTTGTAGACAGTGAGTCTCTTGTAGGCAGTGTGCCTCTTGTGAGCAGTGTGCTCGGGCAATGAGCCCTAATTAGCAAGTGTCATTTTTGTACTTCTTATTCTTTTAATAGAGAATACAATCTTGGGTTAGTCACCCCATGGTTTTTCCCTTAATAGGGTTTTCCACATCAAAATCCTTGTGTTATATGTATTGATTTCTTTTCTGCTCTCTTGATTATATATGCTTATATGTTTTGATGCTGCTCAAATTATAAAAGGAAAAATAAAGTAAAGTTATAATAGATAACTGATTCACCCCCCTCTCAGTTATCTACATTGTTTCCAACAATTGGTATTAGAGTTAAGTTCCTCCAAACCGAGCCTAACAGCTTGAGGAAGATCTGGGAATCTCAATGGATATGTATGGTATGAAGGAAAAACTTCAGTCTACCCTAGATGATCTTGAGAAATCTCACTCTGAAGTCAATAACTTGAGAGAAAGACTCAAACAAGCTAATGATTTCATAAATGAGCTAAAAGAAAAACTGAGTATCTCTGTGAAAAAGAGAAAGGAACTACTTCAACAATTAGCAAGTCAAAGTGAAGCCAATGATACTAATGAAGATCTGAATGAGAAAAAAAGCTATGTGAGAAGCTATCAAAAGAGGTTATTATGGTAAGACATGAAATGGAATTAGGGGTTATGAGATTCACCCAAGAAATTGAAGAGAAAAGAAAATTTGAAGATAATCTAAAACAATCTCTTAAAGAAAAGTTAAAGGACTACCACAAAATGGATAGAATAATCAGGCATCTAGAATCTGATCTTGAAGAAGCTAGAGATAATGAAGAACAACTTGAGAATCAGATAGACACTCTCAAACAAGATCTTCAAACAACAAATGAATACAAAGAGAAATTCAAGATAAGCTCTGCTCAACATGAAGTTCTTCTTGAAAGGCAAAAGAGGGTAGATGACAAGTGTGGCTTGGGATATGAGAAAGGTGAAAGCTCTGGATCTGATCAGAAGAAATCTGGATCAGGAAATCCAAGGAATAGGCCTAGAAGACCTCCGATAAGGCAACCAAATGCCCAAAGATATCCATCCTTCAATGGAGACTGCTACAGCTGCAACAATTTCAATCATAAAGCAACTTAGTGTAGAAGAAGAATGAATTAGACTAATTCATCCTTCTCCAGATAGTGTTTCAACTGCGAAAGGTATGGTCACAAATCTCATGAATGCAGAAATATGCAAATAAACAACTCATTCAATGGTAGATGCTTTGCATGCAATAGAATGGGACATATGGCTAATTAATGTAGATCAAGAGGATATCAGTCAAACATGCAAAGAAATGTTGTTTGCTACAATTGCAATAGATCCAGTCATATTGCTAAATTTTGCAGAAGTAAGAATTAGGATAAAAAGGGTCTGATGCATCATAATCAAAATCAAGATAAAGGAAAAGGCAAAGTGAATGCAGATGAAGTTCAAAGGGAGATGAACAAGATTTGGGTGAAGAAGAGTTCAAAAAATGTTGGGGATGGATCCGCACCAGAGTCTGGTGCTGATATTCCTTTCAAAAACTAAACAGATGAGCTTTAGCTCAAGGGGAGTCACAAAGGAAAATAAATTCCCTCAGCCAGTTAATTGGTGCCTAAATTTGGCACATGGAATGTTGCAGATTAAAGGGCTCTCAGAGAAATATCCAAATAACCCTTAGTAAAAATATGAAAGATCGGCAAGGAGTTTTGAAGAGTTTGATCAGCCAAGATTGATTCAGTTTGATAGCCATCTAATAAAGTAGGATCTTCATAGACAGATCCGGTATGATTCAAAATTGAAATATCTTGATCTGCGGACTCATGGAACGATTGGAGGAAAGAAAATACATTGTCAATTTTCACCAAAATAATTCCAAGTGCATCTCAGTGATTCAAAAAGATCTCTCTTAGAACAAGGCAACCAGAATAACTTAAGTTGTGCATTTATTGCAATAGGAAATTAGGGTTTGTGCTGAGATAAAAGGGTTCTTTTATTCATCATTTGCACATTTGCATTTGAGAAGAAGAAAGGAAGAGCTCTGCATCAAGATTGTCACAACCATCTCAAAGATCAACCGCAGAATCCGATTCAACCAGTGATCTTTTTTGGCTCATATTGTGAACCCCAGAAGCATAAAAAGGTATTTCCATTTCTGAATATCTCTCTCTAAATATTTTACAAAGAAGGCTACTCCAATGGTTGTTAAGATCATTGATAGGCCATGCCCAAAGTTTAAGAAACACCCCTACAAATCACTAGAAGTTGATCCCTTAGGGGCTTTCTCTAGCATTCCGCATGGGGTTCTGCACATAGAAGATGTTAGGGTGTACATCCATGCCAATATTGAGAAATTTGGACAGTCTAAGCTGATGGATATCTACCATAAATAATTAATAGATGAAACTTTTGAACTCAAACCTCAATACAAGGCCATCTGGGATAAGCATTTTGGACATTGTATCCACTTTCCTTGTTTTGCAGAAGATGAATGGGTCTGGTATGTTCCTAGCAGAATACATGACAACTTCATGTGCTTGATGAAGCCCTTCAAGATAACAAAATATGCTATTAGGGAAGTAACTGGATTGCACTCATCCGGCGGGTTGCCTACTCTCAAATCTGTCAAGAACCAGACAGTAAGTGAGGCTACCGGATCAAAGTTTGACAAAAGAGCAATGACAATAGAAGATATCATAGATCTGGATATAAAATTTGCCTCTATGATAAGTGGCTATAAAATATATCATTCTAGCAGGGAGAACTCTATGTTTGGAAGTACAATTTATACAGCATATCAAATGCTAAGGGAAAATGTTGATTATGACCTATGTGATCTTCTTCTAAACTAATTGTTAGAAAACTTGTAGAAGATCAAGAAGGATAAGAAGAACTCATTCAAGTATGGTGGCCTAATACTATGTCTCTTCTTTTACTATTTGAATGAGCTACCTAGATCAAGTGGTTGGGTATGGCAAAATGACAAAACGGTTGCCATAAAAATCAGAGATTATATGTATGGGCTTGGTGATGCCAAGGGTCAAAGTACAACACTCTGGGGATAATTCAAGAACTTCCAAAGTATGATGCAGGCCAGAGAAAGAATCCCCCAATCTATAGTTGAAAAATACAAGGATACAGTGTGTTTCATGGTAGACACTGATCAATGCCTAATGGAAGTAGTGGAGCCCAGAATAGTCTAGATTATGCCAATGGGCTATGAGGTAGATGAGAAAATCTTGGAGCTGCATGTCCAACACTTGTTGAGTCAGCCTAAGGACCCTGAGGCAGAAAGGTTTGGAATCTTTCAAGAATTAAGTGTGAAAATACATGTTGAACTGAGACAGCTAGAGATGAAAAGAAAAGTGAGAAGGGAAGTTGAAGAAGTTACCAAAAGATATGGCATATCAAAGGAGGGAGCTGATGCAAATAGAGAGAAAATAGAAAGAGTTGAGAAAGAGAAACAAGAAGCAGAAAAGGAAAGTGTTCCAGTACAAGCCTCCTCCTGGACTAGATCCTCCAAGAGCTATGTAACTGCCACCTCTAAGAGCCCAAAAGCCTCAAAACTAGAAGCCAAGACATCCAGAAAGGGAGAGAAGTGAATGAAGACAAAGGCCACAAGGTCATACATAAGCCAAAAGGATGATGAAGAAACAAAGTCTGATGAGGAAGTTAAGAAAATGAGGAGGAAGAAGAAAACATCAAGGGAATCCTCTGCCGATACAAACAAATAAGAAGAGACAGAAGAATTTCTTGAAATACCTACTCTCTCTATTGATGATATCATCAAGACAGTCACAGTGGATGGGAACCTGTAACCAGTCACTAAATTTTATGATAAGTATAGTGATACTGACAAGAAGATCTTGGAAGATGCTATAGTTAGGTACCTAAACATTTATAATAAAGCATTCATTGAAATTATCTCTCTAATTCCCAAAAGTCTAGAGAAGGTACTTGCACTGAGAAAGGAGAATGCCAAGGCAAAGGACCTAGAGATCCAAGAATAGATTTCTATTCATCTCTATCCTTCCATTACTCCAAAACAAATGAACATGATCTTTAAGGACTGCAAGGATGAGTTCCAGAGCAAAGCAAGAATGAACAAACTTATGCTTGGAGAGACTGATCAAGTAGCAACAGAAATAGAAGACATCCTCCAGAATGCATTTAAAAGATTCAATCTTCCTATTATAGAGGAGATAGATGAAGAACCTTCCACCATGGATGTCAAAGGATTAAGTGTATCAAAAGAAGAATCTACTGAGAAAAATGTAGAAGAATCAAAAGAGATAGATGAGGAGAAGTCTAAGGACTTGGATTCCTCTGTTCTAGAAGAGGAAGTCCATGAAGAAGTCGACATCTCTCCTCTGGATCCTATTGTAGACTTTCCAAACTTAGGAGCTGAAGGAGAAGGAAGAGAAGAAGAACAAGTGAGTCAAGAAGAAGAGGTAAAGGGAAGAGAAGAAGAGAAAACAGAGAAGATCTTTGATGACAGCTCAGAGATTCTAAAAGAAAAGACTCAGTCTTCGACAAGAGACACTACAGAGGTAGTGAAGAAATTCTTGAACAAAGAGATGATGGAGTTAGATGAACCAGAACTCTTTTAAGGACCACTCAAATTTGATTCTCTCTCCAGTCCAAACCATGAAGATAGCATCCTTTACCCAAGCTAAAGAAAAAGAAAAGCTTCTGTAGTCTCACATGGAAGATTGTGAGCTGATAGAGATTGCCTTAGGAATTCTAGACAAGATCATGCCATCCTTCCAAAAGGATCTTTTGGCCTCTCCATCCAGTAACCTTAAATCTCTAAAAAACTCTGTCAACACTCATTTTGATTCCTTAGAGAAATCGGCAGAAGAAAAGGTCCGTAAAGAATTTTTAGGAAAGAGATTCTCTGAAGTACAGGGACTCATAACTAATGATAGGAGAACCCTAGATATTGGGATAAAGAACCTAGAAAATTCTCTTAAAGATGGTGGAGAAATGAATAAATTTTGTCTATCTTGGTCCACAGTGATAGCAGACATTGCAAAGGTGGAAGAACAAGAGAGTAAACTGTCAAGTTTATCTTAGAATTTTGATCCTCTCACCTCATCCATAATGAATCAAGAGTGCCAGGCTATTGCCACTATAAATGAAATAAAGACGCTTGAAAAGGAGAAGAAGAATAGAATAAGCAGGATGAGTGAACTAAGAGGGATAATTATCCCTACGTTAGAGGCAAAGCATGAGGCCTTAACTGATGCTCAGACCACAACCTGGACTAGTGATCCGGTAGACATGAGAAGGCCAGAAGCTTTTGCTTTTTTGTTGAGTGGTCACATCTAAATTTTGGACAAGATTAAGTAGAGTTGGGCAACAAAATTTGTCTAGTTGAAGACCACTTTTGCGGATATACTTAAGTATATGTAAGTATAACATGTATATATACTTATGTGGCTATGTATAGGTTGATTTTTGCAAATTTTGGTATGCAGATTCCACCCTTTTCCATTGATGTCAAAGGGGGAGTGAGGAGTAGTGAAAAATGTGGAATCCAGCTAAGGGGGAGCTTCGGTAAAAGTATACATAAGACAGAGCCAAGGGGGAGTTTGCTACGACACTTAGTCATTTTTCACTAAGTGTTGCCATCAATGCCAAAGGGGGATATTGTTGGAAAGAGACACTATGTGGCTTCATGAGTGTTGTCATTGATGGAAACAAAGTCTATCCCACACATCCATAACAATAGTATGCCTATACTGGAAGTCAGATTGAAGAGTGTTTCAGTTTTGTGAACAAGAACAGAGCATGCAACATGGTTATACAATCAGGTCTGGATCTCTCAGATGGTATAACTTAGCAAGTTGCAGACTTGGACAAGTCAAGAGGAGTACCATGACTACTACATTCCAGAGATTGAGCCTCCGGTGATGAAAGAGTGAAAAGATATGAGCACCTAAGTGTTGGGTTCCTGACATGTAGAGTAGACTAAGTAAGAACTGACTGACAGAGCATCAGATTTTAATCCGGATGAGAAATTGATGGTGGTCAAGCTATTTGAGAGATCATACATGGTTGGCCAACATGATTGATGACTTCTATGTCTATGTCTTTGATATGCATCACATATTAAGCATGGATTCAGCCGACAGATCAATGTTTTGTAAATATCTTAAGTATTCTAATTGCTGATTAGAAAGATGTTGAAATCCTTGATGCGGATATATATACCAGATGGATTTCGGTATGAAGAGGTTGGTGTGTTGAAATAGTGTGCAAGGAAAGGCAGAGGGAAGTGTGGAAGTAGTAATACAAGTCCGGTATGTGACAGAATAGCAGCACTAGAACAGAGGAAGAATGAAGTGCATTGGATCAGTATATTGAGCCTAACTGGAACTGAACCTCAGCATATGTGGATGCCTCTCATCAGTTCAAACACCTGGTTACCTTTTATAAACTTTGTAGATAGTGAGTCTCTTATAGGCAGTGTGCTTGGCTAGTGAGCCCTAATTGGCAAATGCCATTTTTGTACTTCTTATTCTCTTAACAGAGAATACAATCTTGGGTTAGTCACCCCATGGTTTTTCCCTTAATAGGGTTTTCCATGTCAAAATCCTTGTGTTATGTGTATTGATTTCTCTTCTGCTCTCTTAATTATATATGCTTATATGTTTTGATGCTGCTCAAATTATAAAAGGAAAAATAAAGTAAAGTTATAATAGATAACTGACTCACCCCCCTCTCAGTTATCTACATTGTTTCCAACACACAGTAGGTTCTTTTAGACATTCTATTTTTATTTTCTTCTTTCTTCTTGAATTTCTCTTTGGACATCTTGATCCAAAATTACCAATTTTTCCACACTTGAAACACTTGAGAAGTAGCTTATCCTTTTGCATCATCCTAGATCTACCTTAAGCTATTAGGCTTTCTTTCAAGGAACTAGACTTTGATACCAATTGTTGAAGGCACAAGACAACTGAGAGTGGGGGTGAATCAGTTGTATCAGAAACCTTAACTTCTTTACACAAAATCACATGCACATTCACTTACTTTAACTCCTTATTCTATTATGAAGATTAAACATGAATAGAAGAATCAAAACATAAACACATCAACACCATACACACATGAACACCAGATTTTTATGTGGAAAACCTTAAAAGGGAAAACCATGGTGAATGTTAGCTCACAATATAATATAGTAACAATACTAAATAACATAGAGGCTCACTACCTTAGGGCTCACTGTCCAAAATACTCACTACAAAAAGGCTCACTACTAAAGGGTGGCTCACTACCAAAGGGTGGCTCACTGCTATGAACTGATATAGTAGCATCTACAATATGCTTGAGTTCAGTTCTATTGAAGTGTAATATATCTCTTCTACTCTGCCTTTACAACACACACACACACTTTATCTTCACATCTTCACACACTCTCACATCACTCATGAATTCATTACATACATTTATACCAATCATCAACCTTGGAATGTACATCAAGGTTGGCATTACAATCTATAACCATTGGAACTATCTCCAAGGTCGGCATACATACATAAATCGAATTAGGACTAGACCTAAATGAACTTGTGGAGTAGATGAATGAAATATGAACACTTCATGGCTTAGCTCAGGCCCAAATACATCTTCACATGCTTGGACACACTTCCACAGTCCATGAATCACCTCCGCAATAAGTGTGACAAACTAGGTCAGCCAGAACTAGTGCACACATCGATACATGATTCCAAAAAATTCATTATAGCTTGTGGATCAAGTACACACCTTCAATATACTCTAGAGATATCCACTAAGAACATAGAATAACTTGGGAGCTAACAAATCCAATCACAATAAATCTCACTTGAAGACAACAAATATCACTTGAAGATACATCTCAGACTACTTCTCAACAGACACTGTCAAACTCTATTAATCAATAACTTGCTTTTTAGAGTGCCAAATAAAAAATCCTTTGGAATGAAGATATCTAAGGACCATATAAGCTTAAGTCCAAAACTACAAGATGAAAATCCAACCTATAGAGAAATGCGGAGAAAAATACTATCTCCCTGTCACTCTGCAAACATTATCAGGCACAGTCTTCAAATTGGTGAATAGAACTTTTTCTGCATAGTGATCTGGACCACCAAAATTTGGATTTAGAATCTTCAAAAACTTCTCTAAATCATATCCAAATCTCATACTTCGGTCTTCAGCATAGAGAAAATGTGGAGCAAAATACTCAGGCAGTGTTCTTAACATGACAACTGAATCAATCAACAAACAACAATATCAAAAGATACAGTTGACACCAATGACAACACAAACATGTTGACATCAATGATAACAACAGTTAGCACATACTTGCAACAAAGGGAACCACCAACTTTAATATCTAATGAATCTTTTCTTTCATGTCTATTTATTGTCAGGTTCTCTATATCTTCATGGAGATTAATGGATGCAAGGGGTTATACTCTGAAATGATATAGCTGTGACCCTTTCTTATTTGAGATGAAGGTATTTTTTTTTGTGCCTAGTAAAATTTTTTCATGTGACCGGTGATTGTAGCATGACATGCCCTTAGGTACCATGGGGACGGGGGGAGACTGGACCTCGTGACCATCTTTACCACAACAGAATTACTTAGCCAATTGAGCCAGGGCCCCCACCCCTTTGAGATGAAGGTATTACTATGTAATTTGTTCTCAGTTTTATTCAATACAAATGGGATATGCTTGAATGGAGTTAAACATGAAACACCCATTACCATACACCTAAGAACCATCCACTTCCAATAGGTCTGTAATTTGTTATTTGGCACAGGTTTTATCATTCGTTCAAGCCTACATCTAGGAACACCCTCTTGAGTCCTGTGAAGATCAAAGTGTAAAAGGTTTTCATAGCCTTGTTAATTGGATTTTTCTTGTCTTCAATCTATTGATAGTGTAGTTTCCTTGTCCTAAACCCCTAATCCCCTAGTTTTGGCAGTGTGTTTCTCCTTAGGATTGAAGGTTGCAAGAAAAAACACCAACATTCTACCTTAATTTTCACAACACTACTTACTTTCAACGATTTTGATTCTTCATATATATCCTCTGCAAGCTTCAAGAATCTTTCTTCTTGGTTGGCCAGAATGAAATGTGCAGCATGAAATGTGTAGTGGCCATATCAATTAGCTCCCAAACATATGCGGTAAGTAAAAATCCAATGTGTTTCAAGAATAAGGCATAATTGTTGTGCCTTGCATACATGCCCCATTTAAAAAAAATAGGGACCCCCTCTTTTAAATTTGGTCTAGAGTTAGTTCAATTCCTTACACAGATCAATGAAGAAATCTGTGAAGAAGGAAAAGCAAAGAAGGAAATAAAAAGGGTACAACCTTTACTATCCTCTTCTGTATGCTACCAGATAATGCCTTCTAATCAGTTTCCAGATAAAGGTAAATCTTCTTGTTATGATTGTGATAAGTCGAAAAAGCCTTACAAGAAGAAAAAGAAAAAGTATAGTAAATATCCTCGGAAGAAAGGATATTTCAAGAAACATGACAAGAGAAGGAAAGGTTCCAAGAAATGGAAACCTACCTGCTACATTTACAAAGGAGATTATTTTGCAAATAAATGCCCTGACCAACATAAGAAAAAGGGAAAAGGTAAAGTCCTTGTTGCAAGAGAAGTAGGAGTAGAAGATGATGAATTTGAATTCATCAATGATTATCCATCAGACTCAGAGGATATAATTCTACCCAGTACTGATACAGAAACAGAATCAAAGTCTGAAGAATATGCATCAACCACAGAGCAAGCTCAGGTCAATTTGATGACTAAAGAAGATCAATCTTTTGAGGAAGATTCAGAAGTCTCCTTCTTCTGCAAAATGCTACGAAGGGACACCCGTGCAGAGTTGGACAAGGTAATTGAAGATATTGTCCAAACTGAATCCTGACTCCATGATATGGACATGGGTCAAGAAACATGGAAAAAGTTGACCACACAGTTGGAACAACTTAAAGCAAGAAAATATTTCCTCCTTCAAAAGGAAGAAAGGCCTCCTAAACTCCCTTTTAGGAGATCACCTATTCTACAATATGGTTTATCTATATCCCAAGCTAAAATTCTAGAACAACATGGATATAAACCATTGCAAAGAAGAGAACCCTGGCCTCCAGGTTCTCTAGTTCAAAGGCCCTCAGGCCTATCTGATCAAAGGCCTATTACTGAAGCTCCTGCTCCAAGAAGCATGGCCTGAAGAATATGGAGAAGAAATAGAAAAGACTTTCTTGAAAAGGTTATTACTCAAGCTCAGGCAGAGATCACTGAAATAAATGATGAAGAGAATGTCTACCTCATAGAAGAAATGGAAAAACCTCCTGAACTTGATAGGTTTGTCAACCAGTTTAATTCAGCTGGTCCTATAAAGTTGCCTCAACAAGGATCTATAACAGAAGAACAATTGTATTGTGAAGAGAAGCCCTAGAGTCCTCTCATCCATCAAGCTGTCAAAGAACAAGAAGAACCCAGGATAACTTTTGAAGAAGGTTCTAGCAGTCGATAAATGAAAGCCTATAAGCGCACCATCAAAACTACTACTTGTCCAGGAATGATCCTAACAATCCATTTTCCAGGTATAATGGCTTATCCCGTGGAATTTCTGATTGATACGGGTGCAGACCTCAATATTTCCAGATATAATGCATTTCCCAGAGATGCTTGGATTGAAGGAACCACAAGCATCACCTTTGGCAATTCTGAAAAAGAAAAAAGTACAGCTATGTGTGAAGCTCCTATTCAAATTGGATTTGATGGTTTCATGGATACTCTAACATTTGTTCAGTATGAGGTAGATGAGTATGATGGTGTAATAGGAAGCAAAGCTATACAGCAATGGGAACCATTTACTATTGATTCTGATTTTATTATAATTCAGAATAGATACCAGCTTCCAAGACTTTATCAAGGTCTAGCTTATACATCCAAGCTAGAAAAGGAAAAGAAACTGAAACCTGTAAATATAGTTTGGTTAGCCAAACAAATGGATGTAGGTCAAGAATCTCTAACAAAGATTAAAACTACCTTTGCTACCACAGTGCTTACAAAAGACTTGAAGAAGTAGAAAAGGAACCTGACATGTGATCTCCCTCTCAAAAGAGATCCTCAAGGTAATGAACTCATGCCCAAAGCTAAAGATAATTATTTCTTAATGAGTTCATCTGAAACAATAACTTGCAGAATAGAAGTTGCAGAGCTTGAAAAACTAGGCATAATCCAAACTTCTGAATCACCATTCTCATGTCATGCAATGTATGTTCCAAAAGTTGATGAGAATGGTAAGGAATTACCTGAGAAACAGCTAGTTGTGAATTATAAGCCGTTAAATGATTGTCTAGTTGATAATAAACATCCTCTTCCAAGCAAAGATCATATTTGGAAAACTATTCAAGGTAGCCATGTTTATTCCAAATTTGATCTCACAAAAGGGTTTTGGCAAATTAGTCTTAAAAGTGCTGACTTCTACAAAACCATATTTTCAGTACCACAAGGTCTCTATGAATGGATTGTCCTTCCATTCGGTATTAAAACTACCCCTTCCATTTTTCAGGAAAAAATGGATATTATATTCAGGCCTTATGCTAAGTTTATCCAACCCTATATTGATGACATCCTCGTCTTCAGCCAGGATATGCCTCAACACCTCAATCATCTCCGCCAATTCCTTTCTATTTGCCAACATCATGGGCTTGCTATTAATCCCACAAAATCTTTCTTTTCTCAAAATCAAATTGTTTTTATTGGCATCAAGCTTCTTTCGAGGGGAGAATGGAGGCACAACCACACATCCTGAACAAAATTTCTAATCTTGCTGTTACTAATGTCAAAGAATTACAACACTTTTTAGGCCTTGTAAATTATATTGCAAGATTCTATTATAAGCTTGCTGAAGATAGAATTGAGCTTAATAAGCTTCTGGGAAAGAAGCCACCGCCATGGACGGCCAAGCATGATAGTTTGATTTCAAGAATCAAACAAAAGTGTTCTTAGCTTCCACCTCTCAAATTACCAGGTCATGGTTTCAAAATTGTGGAAACTGATGCTAGTGAAGGTGCATGGGCTAGAGTTCTCCGTGAACAGAAAACAACATCTCACGACCCCAAATATAAAGGTGAGATTGTTCGGTACATCTCTGGTAGTTTCAAGAACAGTGAAATAGACTACCACAATACTCATAAAGAAATCCTTGCTGTTGTCAATACTTTCCAAACATTTCAAATGTTTATTGCTAACAAGCGATTTCTTTTAAAAAGTGATCTACAAAATCTGCATGGATTCTTCAGAAAAGAATCCAAAAATAAAGTTGTCAGAGGTAGACTCCTTAGGTGGGCACAATTGTTAAGTACTTATGAATTTGATTTCATTCACCTTCCTGGAGTTGAAAATATTTTTGCAAATTTCATGTCCCGTGAAGGACACACTTCAGAACCTATTCTTTCTAAAGTAAAGCAACATCCGTCTGGTATTGTTCGGATAATCTAAATAAGGGAGCATCATTGGTATGAAGAAAGTTGCCGAGAATGGAGCACAAACCCATTCCAAAGAAGAAATCTCCACAACTTTCAAATGGCTAATGATTTTCTTTTTGATCATTTCAAAATGCTAATAGCCAAACAACAGCTTACATATGCATGATTGTGGACTAACACACCATTCTTTCAATTCTTAGCCGAAGCAAAACCTATTAACCCTGATGTTGGTCATATACTCCAAAATTGGTGCAGGGACTTTGTGCTTCCTATCTCTTTTCTCAATCCACCAGTGGAAAGACAGGATCGATGGCTGAATGAGGAACAAGGAAAGAATTTAATCAGGGATCTATTTCAAGGACCTTATCCCCCTGCATATAATATGGAGTTTAATGGAACATCATCCTATACAGGTTGTACTTTTAAACTCACATTCAATTCCCCTGATGAAAACCCAATCAGCAGGCATGTTTGTCAATTTTATGGACCTGCTGGACCTTCTTCTATCTTTGAACATTGGAATGTTCCTAATAGACTAAGATTCCTCAATTCCAAGAAAATGCCAATCTGGATTCATACAAAGACTTATAGAATGGACAGGGTAGACCAACGCAGCATTTCACAAGGATTTTATGGTCCGTACAAGATGAAAACCATGAGTATCATCTAGAAGGAAAATGAACCAGAACATCAAGCATGTACAGGATGCATACCACATTCTTCTACTCAAACTTGTGTGAATTGTGAGTACAATCCAGCTGATGATCCACGAATTCCTACCTACAATGAAGAAGGGAATCCTAGAACATCTAACTTTGATCCTACCGATCCTCGTTGTCATCCTTTTGCCGATTCCAATACCTCTGAACACAACACGGGTTCCTAGGCTAATAGATGGGCATGTCATCTATCGAGAGCATCTATCATCTCATTAAAGTCAATAGACATGGGCCCTTCCATGGTAAAAGGGGAAAGCTTATGTTCCTCATAGTAAGCACGAGTTAACCTTCTCGTGATCAAAAAGATGACTTGTAAAAGTAGATTCTTTTATTGTCTTGTCTGTCCCGTCCTTTCTCAGCTCACGAGTTATTGGGACCCACCAGGAGATGCTTATCTTCATATGGGTAACTCTTTGATAAAGGAGTCGTTACGTGTCCACTTTCTATGGACGGATTTCAAATTGGATTCAAGAGATAAGGTTAAAGCTCTGCCCACACTCCCTATATAAGGCAAGAGGGCCGCCTTCATTTCTCAACGAATTCTAGGTGAGTGAAGTCTTAGGAAGTAAGAGTCTAAGTCTCGAGTTTGTTAGGAGTTTGATAAGAAGATTATGCTCTTCACTTTGCAGCTTTAAGCTGATCTGAGTGAATCAAAAATCCTGATGCAAACAAGTTTATAGTATTGTAAAAGCTTTTAAGCTCCTCTTTATGCATATATGTCTATATCATTGCCAGCGTGCATTGAATATGATGAATGTATTGTTCCTAAGTATAATCAATAATAATATACATAAGATCTATCTAAATGTCAGATACTCTGTTCATTCGCATATCATTTGTCATTTGTAGCTGTTGTTCAAAGTTGGTATCAGAGCTGATGATGTGTTTGTCTGTTGTTATCATTGTTGTCTAACTATAATGTCTCGCTAGTGTTATCATTGTAGTAATCTTGTATTTCAAGCACAAGTACGAGCGTAGGTTCGAGCGCAGAAATGGATAGACCAAGCACTTCTAGATCGAGTATGGAAGGCATTGACCACACTGCAGATCGCAACATAGAAGTTAAGTTCACAAATTTCTTTGCTGATAATGAAAGTTCATTTTGTTCTCCTAAGTCTAGTAGTAATATATTAGATGAAGCTTCTTCTAGTCAGTTTGATAATAAGGAATTTTGTGTGCCTAAAATTAAACCCTCTGAGATCTATAGGGATTTTCCCAATAGTCTAGTAGATATGTTTAATAAGAACATAGGTTTAAAAAAATGGTTTGGATATAAAACATCTCAACGATGTCATGTTGCAACCTTACAACATGTTGTTACTAGAGGTAACAAAGGAAAACTGAAAATATTTTCAGATGCCCTAGTCCAAAAATTCTAGAAAGAAGCCTTAGCTAGTCCAGATAATCCCCAATTCATGCATCTGTCCTATGTTAGGATAGGTATCTGTGGACACTACCGTAAAGGCTTACCTATCATCATTATGATGATGTTGAAAGATGCAAGATTCTACAAGTTGTCTCATTCCTTGTTAGGTGTTGGATGTGACTCCATGGCTAAAGGAGCACTTTATCTTGACTATCTATTAGATTTTCCAATTAGTCTAAAAGATGGTAATTTGCAAGATGTTCTTGAATATAACTTTAAGACCATGAACCTTTTTATGAAAAAGAATTCAGTAGACCATTCTCTTGTTTTTTTGGTTCACTATAGATTATGCAACAAGGTCTTACCCTTGATGATAAACCCCAAAAGAGCACAAGGTCTAGAAGGTCTTTCTACTATTTGGACATCTACTAGAGACAGTACGCAGTTAACTCCACCAAAGATAGTCCATCACAAAGATATTAAATTACCAGAAGAATGGGCATTAGATCTTTGGGATGAAGGTGAACAACTTGAAGAAGAGAAACAACCACAATTGAGAGGCATCTCAATTGAAGAATTAGATAATCAAGCAGTAATTAGATTCTCATCCAGGAAATCGCCTGCTTTATGTAGCAGCCCATCCATGAGAACAAAAAGGGTATTTAACTACAACCAACCTGGTCCATCTGTGTCTTCGTTACTGCACACTCAAGGCACAAGATTCCAACTTGCTAAGGGTTTTGAAGAATCCTTTAAAATCCCCTCTATTGCTAAAACTAGTAGCTCCAAAGCTCTAGCCGCTAGTAGTTCTTGCTCCCACAAGTTGTATTCTAAACTTGACAATGGGATGTACAAGTGTGAAGACTTCTCTTTTATTTTCAATCCTCCCAGAATTGGCCATTTTTGTATGTTTTCAGCCAAAGAAGCTGTCATACCCAAACAAGATATTAAAGAGACTAATATCCAAGTCCTTGCCACTCCTGTTGGTCCTTGTCTTGTACCCGGTGCCATTCCTAACTTCCACAACTTCATGCTTTATGACAGCACCGGCAAATACCAAGCTGATTTCTGGCCCCTACACATATTTCCTGTTAAAGACGCTCTTCAAGGATCCAGCTAGAGAAAATTGCTTAACTGGACAAACATGTGTCTTAGGAAATCAATGTTACTAGCTGAGGATAGAAAGCTCTGGCATAAGATTGAAGCAGTCAAGGCAGAAAAGGCCCACCTTAGTACCCAATAGAATCTTCATTCTCTTATCTCCACTCTTGAATTCTTGGAAAGGTGTCTTACTGATGAGTGGATGGCCTCTGTTAACAAAGACCTCCAGGAACTCAAAGTTCAGTATAATGAGTTCAAAGCTCAAGTGGAAACATGGTGGGTCGCTCACCAACGGTCTTTAGAACAGTAGAGAGAACTTCTGCAAAGAGTCAGAAGTGAAGTCAAATTAGATTGTGATGTGCTTGCCTCACAAGTAAATACTGTCAGTATACATGCCAAGCATAATGGACAAAGACTTGATGAAGTCAATCATGAAGTTCATTCTATTTCACAATCACAACTTCTCATAGGAGATTCCATTAAATAGGAATCTACTGATATACAGTCTGAACTACATCAAGAGTCTACAACTATTCAGTTAGTAGTTCATAGTGTTAGACAATAGCAGACTGTGAAAATAATGAATTTCCCTTCTAGTGCAAAGGGATATCTACAGGCTCAGTATGAAGGACCAAAGCTGGTCACTAAGGTAAAGAAGCCTGTTATTGAAAAAAGTTATGATCCCTCCATAGGGAATCTAAGAGATACCACTCCAGAGGAATGGGCAAAAGGAAAGTTCCAAATGGCGCGTGGTAATAGTTCTAATCCCAATGGATCCAATCCTATTGATCTATTCAAGAACATCCAAACTCTGAAAGCCGATACACCTCCCCTTGTAAATTTTGATAATTTTGAAGATGTAGAAAATACAAGAGGAATAGATGCCATGAGAGCATGGATAACAAATTATCTATCCACTAATGCTAATGCTGATGAATCTCAAGTGATCAAGCAGGCTCTCAATGCTATGATAGGTATTGCAAGAAGTGTCTGGGATAGACTAGATGACACTTTCAGAGAAAGCCTAATAGGCAGAGGTACAGATCAAGTCTGTGCACAGTTGACACGTCTATTCGTAGGAAGAATAGACACCAGAGAAAAGTTGGCCTACAACAAGTTCATAAAAGGTAAGTGCAAAGATCTCAAATATTTCAAAAAATATTGTGAGGTTCAATATCAGAATTTCTATCAGTCAGGCTGTGAATAAAATCATGATTTTATGTTCACAACTTTTCTTAAAAGTTTTGGAAGTGTGATAAGAGAATTCTATCACAAGAAAGTTCTAGAAAATCTAGTAACAAAAAATATAGAAATGAAAGAGCTAACCTTCCCTCAGTTAGTTCAATTCCTTACACAGATCAATGAAGAAATCTGTGAAGAAGGAATTGAACTAATTGAGGGAAGGTTAGCTCTTTCATTTCTATATTTTCTGTTACCAAATTTTCTAGAACTTTCTTGTCCAGGAATGATCCTATAAGCACACCATCAAAACTACTGCTTGTCTAGGAATGATCCTGACAATCCATTTTCCAAGTATAATGGCTTATCCTCTAGCATTTCTGATTGATATGGGTGCAGACCTCAATGTTGCTAGATATAATGCATTTCCCAAAGATGCCTGGATTGAAGGAACCACAAGCATCACCTTCGGCAATTCTAAAAAAGAAAAAAGTACAGCTATTTGTGAAGCTCCTATCCAAATTGGATTTGATGGTTTCATGGATACTCTAACATTTGTTCAGTATGAGGTAGATGAGTATGATGGTGTAATAGGAAGCAAAGCTATATAACAATGGGAACCATTTACTATTGATCATGATTTTATTATAATTCAGAATAGATACTAGCTTCCAAGATTTTATTAAGGTCTAGCTTATACATCCAAGCTAGGAAAGGAAAAGAAACCAAAACCTGTAAATACAGTTTGGTTAGCCAAACAAATGGATGCAGGTCAAGAATCTCTAACAGAGATTAAAACCGCCTTTGCTGCCACAGTGCTTACAAAAGACTTGAAGAAGCAGAAAAGGAACCTGACATGTGATCTCCCTCTGAAAAGAGATCCTCAAGGTAATGAACTCATGCCCAAAGCTAAAGCTAATTATTTCTTAATAAGTTCATCTGAAACAATAACTTGTAGAACAGAAGTTACAGAGCTTGAAAAACTAGGCATAATCCAAACTTTTGAATCACCATTCTCATGTCATGCAATGTATGTTCCAAAAGTTGATGAGAATGGTAAAGAATTACCTGAGAAATGGCTAGTTGTGAATTATAAGTCGTTAAATGATTGTCTAGTTGATAATAGACATCCTCTTCCAAGCAAAGATCATATTTGGCAAACTATTCAAGGTAGCCATGTTTATTCCAAATTTGATCTCACAAAAGGGTTTTGGCAAATTGGTCACCTCCTAAGTAGTCAAGTGGTCAAGGTGCATTTTTTCCATGTTTGAACGGTGATGTTGAAATCATTTCAAAATCTGCTAGGTCAAGTCCTTTGCATTACCATCACTAGGTCTGATTTTCCCTTTGCACTGAAATGCTTCCTAACTGACTGTTATGCTAAAATGTCCCTTATCTGACTATTGTGCTAAATTGCCTCCCTACTAACCTCAACATTTAAAAAACCTTTATCACCGGCTCAAGCACTAGTTTTCCTCCTCACAGACTTTTGCGCTTAAATCAATTGTCTCTGACTTACACTATATTGTTTGATCACTGACTGCGTCAGAGGATACCAAAATACTTGCAAAGTCTGAAGTTCCTAGAGGTCCTACAAAAGGACATGAAATTGAGTCTGTTGTCACAGTGCTAAAAAGACCTTTCACCGACCAAGTCTATCATAGCCAATTTCCCTACCAGGTCAGAACGAATGAAAAGTCACGTGAAACCCTAAATCTTTTGACTAACACTGCATATGTCACACATTAATGGTGATTTGGCCAAAAAATAAAAGGTTAAAATTGCATTGTTTTGATCATTTTCTACATTTTGATAAAAGATTTGGAGAGCCCCTTCACAACCTGTCCATTGTTCTCGTTGTCATTGCCCTCGAGCTCGATCCTGCAACCATCTCCTATCTGTGTATCTTGGACACATTTTCTGCAACTAACTAGGTAGGGTTTTTACTTTGCCTCTTTAAGCTTTTTCTAGGAGCAGTTACGGTTTCATTCAAAGTACATTTTTTCTTCTAAGCAACACATTTGGGGTTTCAGCTAGGGTTTTGTGCATGGATTGTTTGTTTTCTTTGAAACCTAGTTTGAATTTCTCCTTGAAAATGTAGTAGGATTGTCATGGGCTAAATAGAATGAATTAACCAAGTTTGGACACAGTAGGATAAAATTTGAACCTTTTTGTAAACTATGAAATCATTTGGCCTTTGTGCTAAGTTTGAGACCGACCGACTTATGCACAATTCAGCTCATCCAGTCGGTCGGCGGTCATGAAAACTCGTGCTATGTTTTGAAACCCATTTAGTGCTGAAAACTTTGACATCTGATCTATGTAGCTTTTGCCACGTTAACTAATTAGATCGACATGACTTTAAAAACCCTGCAAACTTTAAAAAGCTACTCAGCACTAAAAACTTTTTACACCAACCTTGCACTAATAGACTCCATCTCTGACTTGGTCGGACACTTAGAATATCTCCACAAGTCGGTAACATCCCAAAATCTTGCTGGAAACAAGAAAAATAGCTCTGCGCTATAATTAACCTCATCTAACCTTACACTAAAGTATGCCTTCACCAACTCAGTTAGTTGACCTCAAATCTCGTGTAGGTCTAATGAAGCCAAATCCCGCAAAAACATGATAAAATGATCTCAGTGGTCTTGCGCTAAATTCCAACTGAGTAACTAAAACAACCAAACTCAAAGTTGGTAACCTTTGAAAGTCATGCAAGTCGGTCAATCTAGAAACCTATGCAAAAGTGAAAAGACATTTCAACACTAATAGAATATTAGGTCAGATGAACTAGATTTCCACGCTAAGGTCGGTGGACCTCAAATATAGTGCTTTCCTGCTTATAGGTCAGTTGACCCTGAAACTAGCGCAAATAGTAAAAAATGACTATTTTTGAAGAACTTTAGAAAGGGAAAATGTCAGAAATGATGTAATTAATGTTGCAAATGTAGATAATGATGTTTTTTCATGCTTCCAATGAGATGTCTTGCAACATTAAATGTTTTTCTTTGCATGCATTAATGGTGAATTGCTATGAAGTAAGTGCAATGATAATAAACTCTTAGATTTATGATTCTTTAAAAGGCATATCAGTTGTATTAGCAAATTCATGTTGGTCATGATGTTAGTCATTCGCAAACATAGAATAAAAGTTACACAACAACCTTTACTCATCTTGAAAGATACGATGAATTCAAAGAATTCATGATCCCAAGTCTCCGTTGATTAGGTCTTAATCTACTGACGTCACTCAGTGGTTGATGTGTGTTGCTGTTTTCCATTCAGGGGCCTTACGTGTTTCTGCACTGTTCATCATCATCATCTTCAAATATCCTGCTCTGGATGTTCGCTCTGCAAGTCTCCAACGATTCTACTTCTGCACTGTAAATTTAGTCAAATAATGTGCATACAGGCCGATATTTGCATGATTTCTATCATTATTTATGATTCTTTGCATGATATTTTCAGTACTACATGCATTTAACTCAAATATGCTAAGGATCTTCAGTTACCTACGGGATTTCAACATATTTCACTGTTTCTGCTTGTTATTTATCATGATTTGCAGTTATGGTGATGAATTAATGAAATTGAAAAAAGGAAAAGGGTTAGAGAGTGAGATTCCCAAAATTACTGGACTTAGATCACTGATTCACATACAAGCTCCCATACTTGCAATGAAAAGAAGGAAAACTAGAAATCATACTTCACCAGGACATTCCACAAATCCGCATGATCTAGTGCAAAGCTTCAAAGGAACAGTTGACAACAACATGTAATGAAATGAAAGCGCTTCCAGTTGAACACAGCATTCACTAGTACATATCCAGAAATCAACAGAAGATTACGTAAAAATTTACAATCAGGATGTAATCTGGAACTTCATATTCATTCAGTATGCTCAAGAACAGGTACATTTACAGTGATCTGAAGAAAGAATCTTGACATTTCAACAATTCTATCCTCATTAGTCTCAGTAATCCGATCTCCTAATTGATTCTACAGTAATTAACTTTTTGCGCCAGATGCGTCTGTGTATTCTAATGTATTTCCCCCCCTTTTAAATGACAAGCTCTGGCTCTTATATAGAGCAAACTACCAGAAACGGTTACAATGATCCAAGGATTAGGATCCTCTCATAGCAATTAGCGGTCTAGATGGAAAGCACATGCTTCGCCAGTTGGCAAATGTACAGCTGGCACAGAATATTCCAGCATCTTCGACTTGATTCGGTCTCCAGCTGGCAAACAGCATATTTGACAATATCCTCTTCATGTCTGGTCCATGTTGACTCCATGCGTAACTTTGTAATTATCAGCTTCAGCAGCATCATCATGATTTCCATGCTCAGCTTCAGCAGCATCATGACCTTCTGCAAGTAAACAGACAAACATTAAGTTCATTATCATCATGATAAACAACAGGAAGTAAAACGTTTTATTAAACAAGTCCCCAAAATGTGCAGCATACGATTTTCAAATCACTGGAAATTTATGCACTAAATGCATAAACAGCATAAAAACAATCAGGTCAACCATCGTTGACCAAACATCAGGCAGTCGGCCCTTTCGAATTTCCATCGCTTCATGTTTTCCCGCCCATTTCCATGTGTATCGGGTTCAAATATGATCATGCATCTCAAAATATACAAGGAAATAACCGCTCTTAACAAATTACTTCACATCTGGCTTTGCATGCTCTGTTTGAATGTTTCGGGTCATCATCATATTCGCGTCGGTGCTACCACATATGATCAGGGTGACAAATTTAGACTTGGCCGATGGCAACAGTTATATCTACATCAAAAATCATGATGATGCCCAACTCTATGTCTTCAAAGTGGCCGCAGGATATCACAAAATATGATGATCCTCCTTTCCTAATGCTCTGATGAAAAGCACATCAGGATGTTTTGTTTTTTGCATATTTGGGAAAGAAAGACCTCGTCATCATCATCATGATGAAGACAAACAGGAGGACTTGGAAAATGATCCTGCCGCTGGGGAAATCATGATGACGTCATCGTCATCATCAGGCTTCAATAAAATGCAAAGGGATGACGTCACCGTCATGCTTCGTTAAGATCATGAGATAAATGGAATATCGGGTTCCCTCTAAGGAAGATGATCAGGTGGATGAATGCAGTATGACCCCCTTTTCGGCCAAGGTGATCCTCTTTAAAAGATCAGGATGATGAACATCATCATCATCATACTCGCACTGGGCGATCTAAAATATGATCCTGCTGAAAGTCCTGATGATGATGATCAGGATATCCGGGCCTTCGTTAATCTTCGAACATGACGTCATCGTCATCATCATATTGGCGAACAGGATCATACCCTGGAAAACATCCTGCCGAAGGAGAAAGGTGATGGTGACGTCATCGTCATCATCATATTCGCAAAAGTTTATACTTCTCGGCAGGAGGATATTACGAACTGTCGGGTAGAGAAAGATCATGATGATGATGTCAACAAGACTAAGGAATGAAATATTACCCTCCGCTTCGAAAGATAAGGTGATCATCATGATCACGCAAAAAGGAGATCAGGAGGATATTAGGAAATGTGATCCTGCCATGAAAGATCATGATGATGATGATCACGCATAAGGACTTTGACGTGCGCGCGATAATTATGCAGATGGCATATTTCTTAAGCAAGGTGACGATGATCATCAGCATGATATTATCACATCGGGTGATTTTAAATATCATGATGCTCGCAATGTTGGAATATCATGATGCTGATGATGTTAGAATATCATGATGATGATGATGCTTCCAGGGTCGCTTGACGGGAAAAGCTCACTATGACTTAAGATTGACGTCCGGATGTTTCGGGACTGCATGATTTTTTTATCAGGTGATAGAGTAAGATCATGATGATGACCTTTGGCGACACAAAAGACCGCTCGACGGGAAAAGATTACTACGACTTAAACTTGACGTCCGGATGTTTCGACCTCAGGATATTATCGGAGAGCTTTTCAAATATCATGATGATGATGTTCATCATACAGCAATTATCAGGTTTGACCAAAACTTTGACTACTCATAACTCCCTCATATGGACGAATTTTCGGGTGATGTAAAAGGCAAACCTGCGTGGAATTTCAAGCTCTTTCTAACCATGAAGTCATAGAAACAAAATATGAACTTTGACAAACTAACCTCATGATGATGACCTACCTCATCCTGACCTTCATGATGATGATGCACCTGACTTAATTTTTACCAAACCGCCAGAAACAGACAACACAAGCCAAAACAAAAGTTGGGTCCCTGTTTTGCCAAGTCAAAATGGGGCGTGTTGTGTAACCACACAACAACTTGCCACCAAAGAAAACAACAAAATTCAAATGATTCAAGTGATGTGATCACATTCATCTATAGTGTTCTAATTCCTTCTAAATAAAATCATCATGATCTTTGAATGATAAAGTCTCATCAAGGTAACAGTGCTAACAAAGGATCATGTGTGTGCATATGATTAATTATCCTCATCTTGAAAGTAAGTTGAAAACATAAGTAACTGGTGTTAAACTACATAGTTGGAGATCATCCCTCATAGCCAACCTGGATAGAGCCTTGCTGCCAGCAGGCGTCTATAGCCTCGGCAAGGTTATCTATACAATCTCCCTAAGTAGGGCTCCACTGCCAGCAGGCGTCCATAGCCCCGGTAGAGTTACTTAGATGGCCTAAGTTTATTGTTTATATATTTTCTATTTATATACTTATATTTGATATCATCATGTCAGCTCATTTGTACAAGGTGTAGCCACTTGCAGCTTTAGGTTGGAGATTGTATTGGTAGCAAGGGAGTCCCTTTAGATTTTTCACTTAACACCTATACTCATATCTTCAACAAGCCCAAGGCTGTTAGGTGTTTCATTGTGTTTGATTCACTTTGGACAAGAAAAGGTACCCTGATGAAAAGACATCATAAAACCTGATCATGAGTATTTATCAGAATGAATTACAATCTATATCTAAATCTAATCTCATCACTTGAATCCTAACAATTTAGTTATTTTCTTAGGTGATGAAGTGCATCATCCTGACTTACCAAAACAAAACTCAACCAAAACAACACAAAACAGAAGAACACTATACAAACAACCAACCTACAAAAAGGAAACAACAGGAACAGAACAAGAAAGCAAAACAAGCAGACTGTACAAACAACTAATCTACAAAAATTATATACAAACCACTACCAGGCAAACAAAAAACTAGAAAAAGACCTAAGGACACCTGAATTTGCATACTTCTTTTGATTGTGCAGGAGCATCAGGGTATTAGTTATGGTTCTCAACCTAGCAAGTTTATCTTTATATTCTGAAGAATATTCTGGTATTCTGAATTCACTGTATTCAACAGAACAACTCTTGATGATCAGCAACTGAGGAAGCTCATCATGTTCATGATTAATCCATATGCATGTCTTATCTCCTGAATTTCCATAATCAAAATGGTATTCAACATCATTTACTGTGGAAAGGAGAAATACAACCTGGTGTATTTCTGGCTTTGCTGGACATGCTTCTTCATTGGCAGTTGGTCTTCCATTTGTCATTATATTTTCACTGCTTGGCTCAGTGCCTGGTCCCTCTTCGAATTGAAGGATGTATGACCTTTGATGTGTTAATTCTTCATCTTTATCCAACCTTATCCCTCCATTCTGGATGTTCAGTTTATCCTCCAGTTCAGGAAACTTCTCAATATTTTCTTCAATTTCCTGCACATCAGTGTCTAAATAAGTATCTTTATTATCACAACCTGATATACAGAAATTTATTATTTCTAAATCATTTGACTGTAAAGGAGAAACAACTTTCACTTGGTGAGGACACTCCCCTGTTTCATTTTCAAAATATTTCTGGAGTGACATCTGATTATGCACAACAACTCCAAAGTCTTCTACATCTTCATCTTTCAGGAATTGTTCATTAAATAATTCACATTTTCTATCTATTAGAGGATCTGGTTCCTTTAACCTGCAACATTCTTGCATTTGATCGTTTAATTCAAAAAAGTCAGGTAGTAAATCAGCATTTATTTTCTTCTCTATAACTCCCTGAGTTACCATCATAGGAACTTCATCATCAGGAGTGCATTTAAATTGCTCTACTATCTGTTTACACTTCTCTTTACCATAGAATGAATCCAGGAAAGATGTTTCATCTTCTTTATCAAAAGTATTAGGATCAGAATCAAAAATATTATCCTGATGAGTGATTTCTTCTCTAAAATTTTCACAAGATTCATACCTGCATACTGACTGGTCCTTACTTGTATTAGGAAGTAGAGAACTCCTATCAATCTCACCATAAAATGAATCCAGGAAAGATGTTTCCTCTTCATTACCTTCTGGAACTGACTCAGCTATTGTATTTTCTAGAATCTTTTTCAACATGACCAAGCAAGGGTAGCAATCTCTCTCTGAATGCTCTTCATCATGTAATCTACACCAGCTTTCAATCAAGACATCATCAATGGGCAAACCTAATATTTGACTACACTGTATATTTCTAGACAAATATAATTGAAAATCTTCAGATCTGTCCACTTCAGTGTCTGGACAATTAATAACTTCTGGTGCTGCATCTGCTTGTTGCTCCAGAATTTCTTCCTTTTCCTGGCAGATCTCTTCATTTTCTTGGCAAATTTCAACCCTGAACACATCCAGAAAGAATATTAGTCCTTTCAAATATAAATCCAACCTTGTAAGGAAAGTTAAGCAATTTATTTCACTGTGTTCTGTAGTCTGGTGTATCCTGCAACAGGTAGATAAACCAAAGCTAGACAAATTGTGAGGGTAAAGCTGCCTACTCAGAGTTTCCTGAAATAAAGGAATGTTAATTTGACCATTATTTTCATATACATCCATCAAAATGAGACTCTATTCTTCAAATTTCTTTAGTATTTTGCAATTTTAAGGAGATCTGTCATATCTCAGATTAAAACTTTGAAAGTCCAGAAAGTCAAACAAATATTTAATGCTTTGGGTTAGATCTTTGCAAAGGTGCAACCAAAACATCTCAGGTAAGAGATATTTGCAGACATTTAACTGAAATGCTGAAATATTTATGCAATATTTGCAGAAAATCCAAAAAAAATCTTTGTTCAGGAACAGGATCTATTATTCGGCCCTCCTTCTAGCGCCAATTTATGTTGCGTTAGAAGCGAGGAGCCTGCATATATGAATGATGACTGAAGCAGCGGTGCCTTTTCCAATTCGGCCCTCCTTCTGTTGATGAAATCCAGAAATTCTCTGTTCGCCCTCCTTCTATTGATGAAATCCAGAAATTCTCTGTTCGCCCTCCTTCTAGCGCCAATTTATGTTGGTCATGATGTTAGTCATTCGCAAACATAGAATAAAAGTTACACAACAACCTTTACTCATCTTGAAAGATACGATGAATTCAAAGAATTCATGATCCCAAGTCTCCGTTGATTAGGTCTTAATCTACTGATGTCACTCAGTGGTTGATGTGTGTTGCTGTTTTCCATTCAGGGGCCTTACGTGTTTCTGCACTGTTCATCATCATCATCTTCAAATATCCTGCTCTGGATGTTCGCTCTGCAAGTCTCCAACGATTCTACTTCTGCACTGTAAATTTAGTCAAATAATGTGCATACAGGCCGATATTTGCATGATTTCTATCATTATTTATGATTCTTTGCATGATATTTTCAGTACTACATGCATTTAACTCAAATATGCTAAGGATCTTCAGTTACCTACGGGATTTCAGCATATTTCACTGTTTCTGCTTGTTATTTATCATGATTTGTAGTTATGGTGATGAATTAATGAAATTGAAAAAAGGAAAAGGGTTAGAGAGTGAGATTCCCAAAATTACTGGACTTAGATCACTGATTCACATACAAGCTCCCATACTTGCAATGAAAAGAAGGAAAACTAGAAATCATACTTCACCAGGACATTCCACAAATCCGCATGATCTAGTGCAAAGCTTCAAAGGAACAGTTGACAACAACATGTAATGAAATGAAAGCGCTTCCAGTTGAACACAGCATTCACCAGTACATATCCAGAAATCAACAGAAGATTACGTAAAAATTTACAATCAGGATGTAATCTGGAACTTCATATTCATTCAGTATGATCAAGAACAGGTACATTTACAGTGATCTGAAGAAAGAATCTTGACATTTCAACAATTCTATCCTCATTAGTCTCAGTAATCCGATCTCCTAATTGATTCTACAGTAATTAACTTTTTGCGCCAGATGCGTCTGTGTATTCTAATGTATTTCCCCCCCCTTTTAAATGACAAGCTCTGGCTCTTATATAGAGCAAACTACCAGAAACGGTTACAATGATCCAAGGATTAGGATCCTCTCATAACAATTAGCGGTCCAGATGGAAAGCACATGCTTCGCCAGTTGGCAAATGTACAGCTGGCACAGAATATTCCAGCATCTTCGACTTGATTCGGTCTCCAGCTGGCAAACAGCATATTTGACAATATCCTCTTCATGTCTGGTCCATGTTGACTCCATGCGTAACTTTGTAATTATCAGCTTCAGCAGCATCATCATGATTTCCACGCTCAGCTTCAGCAGCATCATGACCTTCTGCAAGTAAACAGACAAACATTAAGTTCATTATCATCATGATAAACAACAGGAAGTAAAACGTTTTATTAAACAAGTCCTCAAAATGTGCAGCATACGATTTTCAAATCACTAGAAATTTATGCACTAAATGCATAAACAACATAAAAACAATCAGGTCAACCATCGTTGACCAAACATCAGGCAGTCGGCCCTTTCGAATTTCCATCGCTTCATGTTTTCCCGCCCATTTCCATGTGTATCGGGTTCAAATATGATCATGCATCTCAAAATATACAAGGAAATAACCGCTCTTAACAAATTACTTCACATCTGGCTTTGCATGCTCTGTTTGAATGTTTCGGGTCATCATCATATTCGCGTCGGTGCTACCACATATGATCAGGGTGACAAATTTAGACTTGGCCGATGGCAACAGTTATATCTACATCAAAAATCATGATGATGCCCAACTCTATGTCTTCAAAGTGGCCGCAGGATATCACAAAATATGATGATCCTCCTTTCCTAATGCTCTGATGAAAAGCACATCAGGATGTTTTGTTTTTTGCATATTTGGGAAAGAAAGACCTCGTCATCATCATCATGATGAAGACAAACAGGAGGACTTGGAAAATGATCCTACCGCTGGGGAAATCATGATGACGTCATCGTCATCATCAGGCTTCAATAAAATGCAAAGGGATGACGTCACCGTCATGCTTCGTTAAGATCATGAGATAAATGGAATATCGGGTTCCCTCTAAGGAAGATGATCAGGTGGATGAATGCAGTATGACCCCCTTTTCGGCCAAGGTGATCCTCTTTAAAAGATCAGGATGATGAACATCATCATCATCATACTCGCACTGGGCGATCTAAAATATGATCCTGCTGAAAGTCCTGATGATGATGATCAGGATATCCGGGCCTTCGTTAATCTTCGAACATGACGTCATCGTCATCATCATATTGGCGAACAGGATCATACCCTGGAAAACATCCTGCCGAAGGAGAAAGGTGATGGTGACGTCATCGTCATCATCATATTCGCAAAAGTTTATACTTCTCGGCAGGAGGATATTACGAACTGTCGGGTAGAGAAAGATCATGATGATGATGTCAACAAGACTAAGGAATGAAATATTACCCTCCGCTTCGAAAGATAAGGTGATCATCATGATCACGCAAAAAGGAGATCAGGAGGATATTAGGAAATGTGATCCTGCCATGAAAGATCATGATGATGATGATCACGCATAAGGACTTTGACGTGCGCGCGATAATTATGCAGATGGCATATTTCTTAAGCAAGGTGACGATGATCATCAGCATGATATTATCACATCGGGTGATTTTAAATATCATGATGCTCGCAATGTTGGAATATCATGATGCTGATGATGTTAGAATATCATGATGATGATGATGCTTCCAGGGTCGCTTGACGGGAAAAGCTCACTATGACTTAAGATTGACGTCCGGATGTTTCGGGACTGCATGATTTTTTTATCAGGTGATAGAGTAAGATCATGATGATGACCTTTGGCGACACAAAAGACCGCTCGACGGGAAAAGATTACTACGACTTAAACTTGACGTCCGGATGTTTCGACCTCAGGATATTATCGGAGAGCTTTTCAAATATCATGATGATGATGTTCATCATACAGCAATTATCAGGTTTGACCAAAACTTTGACTACTCATAACTCCCTCATATGGACGAATTTTCGGGTGATGTAAAAGGCAAACCTGCGTGGAATTTCAAGCTCTTTCTAACCATGAAGTCATAGAAACAAAATATGAACTTTGACAAACTAACCTCATGATGATGACCTACCTCATCCTGACCTTCATGATGATGATGCACCTGACTTAATTTTTACCAAACCGCCAGAAACAGACAACACAAGCCAAAACAAAAGTTGGGTCCCTGTTTTGCCAAGTCAAAATGGGGCGTGTTGTGTAACCACACAACAATTCATTAAATTCATTTTGAACATGGAAAAGAATTTAGTAGTCATTTGGTAATCTTAGATCTCAAACTTAGGAATTTGTGGAAAATTCTCAATGTATCAAACTTATAAGGTCTAGTCCTGCAGATTAGATGACTACCCGAGCTCAAACCATTAAGTACGAGTTCAAGGGAATCCCTCTAGAGACTAAGATTCATTCTAGATGGAGTGATTTAGGAGACACAGATCTAGGTCACATAGACTTAGATGACTTCAGATTGAGAATCTTTGGCTCAAATCCAACTCCTAGGGCCAAAATGCTTAATGACAGTGGAATTTCACAAGCAGCTGCCTTCCCTACCTCAGTACAGTATGCAGAGTTGATGGTAATATGTGTAGAAAGATATGATGTTATGACAAGGACAATCCAAACTACCAATGGGGATATCCTGGATGATTTAAGCCCACCCTCACTAGCTGAGACTTTTGATATTCCATGGCACAAAGTTATGACCATGCCAGAAAAACAAGGATCAGAGGAGACTTACAACAAAGATGTGAATGGATGCAGGAAACACATGAATGATCATTGGGCAAAAAGCAGGAGGTCTGCCATGAGCAAGTTTCCCCAAGTACTCTATAGAAGTGATTTCCATGACGAGATTGGGGATTTGATAACCTTTTTAAGCAGAATATATGGGTTGCCTATAGCCTCTACTTTTGAGGAATGGATGTTTGTCATCATAATTGAGATACTGAAAGGGACTAAGTTTCACTGGTCCCAAATCCTTAGTAACAACATTCATGAGGCCTTCAGCAACTTCAAAGAGAAGAGATACTTTAGATGGACATCTTATGTTGTCTATGCACCAGCAAGAAGAAATCACTATATTGGGTTGTCCAAAATTGGGGAAGTTGGAAATGATGAGCAAACCCAAGTAAAAGCATATGAGTGTTACCCTCAGCTTGTTGCAAGTATGAGGTTAACCAGTGTTGTCATTGATGTCAACATACTCATATTGCATTGGTAAGAAGGTTTGGATGAGCTGTGTGTTGAGGATATTGAGAAAAGTAGTCTCAATCAGGAACAGTGAAGAACAGTGATAAGAAGAAGGCAAATGTACTCAATAGGTTGAGAATCAGAGGATGCGGATTAAAGAGTTTGTAGATATGAGTCTTGAGATGATCTAGTTAAGATTTCAGAGGTCTGCATGAAGATGTGAAGAAGTTGTGATCGATCAAGTAGAACCGGTTCTGAGAGATGCTCCGGAGTGACAAAGTGTTACAAAAAGGTCTGGTGAGATCTAGAAGTGCATTGTCCTAATCTGCGGATTGCACAGAGTGTTTGGGAGGTCCTTGTAATGTGTCATCTCAATTGGTATGTGGTTTGGAGGTCTAGAAGCACCTCTAGCAGTATGACAGTGGTGATAGACTGTGTTCTTGAAGTTTCGGATGAGGAAGAGAAGAGATTCCAGTGAGTAGAGGAAGTGCGGATGTACCTGGTCATTCAGGCAGGCTTGTGAAGGTTCTTGGATCATGTTGAGGTTATGTTGTTGGTCTGCATTGGTGGTAGAGCCTGAAATTGAAGATATTCTTCCGGATGAAGTTCTTGTTCAGACTAGCCGACCGGATGAATTATTCATCTAGCGAATGTTCTTGTGGTGGCCGACCGGATGTATTAATCATCTTGCGAATGTCCTTATGGTTGATTGCCAACTTAGATGATTGTTCCTAAGTTGATGTCTTGTATAAATAAAGGTTTGTGAGTTCATTTCAAAGTGTGTGGAGTAGCGGATGAGAGTGGTATAGAGAAAGAGCAAAGGGCAGAGCAAAAGTATCTCGGGCTTAAATGGAACTGATCCAAACATGGTAAAGATGTCAATCTCCAGTTCAAGTTTGTGATTCTTATCACTTTGTAGATAGTGTGTCTCTTGTAGGCAGTGTGCCTCTTTGTGAGCAGTGTGCTTGGGCAGTGAGCCCTAGTTGGCATGTGCCATTCATTTTTCTTATTCTTCTAACAAAGAATAATCCTTGGGTTAATCACCTCATGGTTTTTCCCTTAACCAGGTTTTCCACCTCAAAATCTTGATGTCCAATGTGTTGATGATTATCTGCTCTTGTGTTTATGCATTATGCTTTCATGAATGATTAACTAATGTGCTATTAACTAACAAAGAAGAATCAAGTGTTCAAAATAGAAGCAAGTTTTTGCACAACTGATTCACCCCCCTCTCAGTTGTGTGCCCTAGATCTAACAATTGGTATCAGAGCCAAGTTCCTCTGAAAGGAGCTTAACTGCTTGAGGAGATCCAGGATGTTGTCATACAAGAAGGATAGTCCGAAGTTCGATGGAACCAACTTCACTCTCTGGAAAGGTCACATGAAATGTCACTTGGAGTGTATGGGAAAAGAATACTTGGCCATGGTCTCAAAACCATATGTACCTCCATAGGGTGGTCTGACAACTCTGAATGAAATCACAGATGCTGAAAACAATTTACGGACCAAGGAAGCTCTTCTAAGCACATTGAATGACTCAGATCTCTCAAATGTTATTGACCTACCAACTGCATATGAGATCTGGACTAAACTAGAACTTCTGTAAGAAGGAGATGAGTTTGTCAAGAGTGCAAGGTTGCAAAGTCTGAAAGGGAAATTTGAAAGATTAAAGATGAGAGATGATGAAAATATCACTACCTTTATGCCAAGAGTGAATGAACTAGTGTGTGGAATTCGGAATGCTGGTGGAGTTCTAGATGAAAATGAAATTGTTTGTAAAATTCTCTGATCCCTTCCTGCTGCCTACAAAATCAAGGTTGTTTCCATTGATGAATTCAAAGCCCATACAACTATCACAAGAGAGCAACTAGCTGGCAAATTGGCTGCATTTGAAATGACTAAGTTTGGAGATGATCCCCCCAAGACTGAATCTGCATTCAAAGCTAGTGCCTATGTGAAAGGCAAACAAAGATTTGATCCGGGAGAGAACTCTTCAAGGAAGCTGTCATGGTATGATCAAGCAAGGAAAGACATGGAAAAGGAAGAAGCAGAAACAACTCAACTTGAAGCCCTCATTGCAAAGAGACTGCCAAGAGGGTCCAGTACGTATGAAGGAAAACTACCTTTTAAGTGCTTCAACTACAATAAGATTGGTCATTTTGCTTCAAGATGTCTGGAAAGATCTGCAAGGTCTAATACTAACAGACAAAGGTTTCAAAAGAACTGCTATTATGTTCATGAAGAAGATGACAATGAAGGAGTAATAGATGATGAATCAAAAATAGGAAGCAAATCTGGAAATGAATGGGTGTTTATTGCCATCAAGGAAGAAGAGGCAATACCCTCTGAATCTATCAATCATAAGGTTGTAGAAAGAGCTTTGGCTGCCCAAGTTGAAGAAAAGGATGATTGGGTTATTGATAGTGGATGCTCTCACCATATGACTGGTAACAAGAACAAGTTCTTAGATTTAGAAAGGTATGAAGGAGGAATGGTAAAGTTTGGTGATAATTCTGCTAGTAGAATCAGAGGTAGGGGAACTATTTCTTTTGATGGAAAGAGCAAAATAGGTAATGTACTATATGTTGAAGGATTGAAGCATAATCTTCTCAGTGTTGGTCAGTTAGTGGATAAAGGTTATGATCTCCGGTTCAAGAATGGAAAATGCAGAATCTTTACAAGCTCCAGAACTGAAATTACATCCGGTACTCAAACAAAAGGTAATATCTTCCATCTAGTTGGTTCTAATAAAAGTTGTCTGTTTGTTCAAGTTGATCAGAGTTGGTTATGGCATAGAAGGATGTGCCATGTGAATTTTGATAACATCATCAAGATAAGCAATACTCAGGCTGTAAGAGATCTTCCTAAATTGGTGAAACCTACAAATAGTTTATGCAAAAAATGTCAGCTAGGTAAATAGAGTAGAGTCTCTTTCAAAAGCAAGGATCAGTCCACTACTAGATTGTTGGAATTAGTACATACTGATCTCTGTGGTCCGACAAGAATCAAGAGTATGCAAGGTGATAGATATTTCATGTTGCTAATTGATGACCATTCCCAGATGATGTGGGTTACCTTCCTAAAAGAGAAATCAGAAGTCCTTGAGAAGTTCAAAATCTTCAAAGCTATGGTAGAGAATCAAACCGGATTGAAACTAAAGTGTCTAAGGTCTGATAGAGGGTGGTGAATTCACATCTGGTGAATTCATAGACTTTTGTGAGAAGCATGGCATAAAGAGATAGTTATCTGCTCCTAGGACTCCACAGCAGAATGGAGTAGTTGAGAGAAAGAACCAGACCATCCAGGAAGCCTCTAGGACAATTATGATGGAAGCAAATGTTCCTCAGATGTTTTGGAGAGAAGTTGTCAGCACTGCAGTCTACACTCTTAACCGAGTTAAAATCAGAAACAATACCGGTAAGACTCCTTATGAACTTTGGTTTGGTTTAACTCCTACTGTGAGATATTTCAGAGTATTTGGTAGCAAGTGTTACATCAAAAGAGATGAAGATCTAGGAAAGTTTGATGCTAGAAGTGATGAAGGAATTTTCTTGGGTTACTCCACTCAAAGCAAAGCATACCGGTGTTACAATAAGAGACTGAAAAAGATGATAGAAAGTACAAATGTGAAGGTTGATGAAGGAATTGAGAAGCCCTCAAGGTTTTATGAATATGATGAAGATGATTAGGATGGTGCTCTGATTCAAGGAACTCAATCCCTTCCTGAAAGTCAGATTCAGACTGATTCAGTAAATCAGGGAGAAGAGGTTTGTCTAAATAAACCTAATCAAGAAACATCAGTGCAAGAGACTCCCAAAGTTCCAAGGTATGTAACTTTAAATCACTCTGAAGATCAGATCATAGGTGACAAAAGCAAAGGGGTACAAACAAGAAGGAAAATTGCTCAAAATTTAGATGAATGTTGTTTGATTTCAAAGATTGAACCTAAGACAATAAATGAAGCATGCAATGATGAAAATTGGACAAAAGCAATGGAAGAAGAGTTGATGCAAATTGAGAAAAATCACACTTGGGATCTTGTTCCTAGACCTAGAAACAAGAATGTGATTGGAACTAAATGGGTCTTCTAGAACAAACTAAATGAGGTTGGTGAAGTTATCAGAAACAAAGCTAGATTGGTCTGCAAAGGCTACTCTCAAATAGAAGGAATTGATTTTGAAGAAACCTTTGCTCCGATAGCAAGAATTGAAGCAGTCAGATTATTTCTTGCATATGCTACCTTCAAAGACTTCAAGGTATATCAGATGGATGTCAAGTCTGCCTTCCTAAATGGTGATTTGGAAGAAGAAGTATACATTGAACAACCAGATGGATTTCAATTGTCTGATAATGATGATATGGTCTGCAAGTTGAAGAAAGCATTGTATGGATTGAAGCAAGCCCCAAGAGCATGGTATGAAAGGTTGGATAGGTATCTTGTGCAGATTGGATTCAACAAAGGTACTACTGACAGTAACTTATATTTCAAAATTGATCATGAAAACATTTTGATTGTTGAAGTGTTTGTGGATGATATCATTTTTGGAGGAAGAGATAGTATGTGCAAAACTTTTGCAAATTAGATGAAAAGTGAGTTTGAAATGTCTATGCTTGGTGAAATAAACTTCTTCTTAGGTCTGCAAATTACTCAAACAAAGAAAGGGATCTTCATTTCTCAGACCAAATATGTGAAAGAATTGTTGAGGAAATTTGGTATGGAAGATTCAAAGCCAATGAACACTCCTATGGAAACCAGATGTAAGTTGAGCAAAGATGATGACTCTCCAAAGGCAGATCAGACAAAGTATAGATCAATGATTGGTGGATTGTTGTATCTCACTCAGACTAGACCAGATATAATGCAGGTTGTTGGTCTTGTGGCAAGATTCCAGGCTGATCCTAGAGAATCTCATGTTATGGCAATCAAAAGAATTTTTAGGTACTTGAAAGGAACAGTTGAGTATGGTCTATGGTACCCTAGAGATCTGGATTTCTCTCTTCATGCATATACAGATGCAGATTGGGCAAGAGATGTGGATGACCAGAAGAGCACTAGTGGTGGAGCATTCTTTTTGGGAAAGAGATTGGTTTCTTGGCTAAGCAAGAAACAAGAGGTAATATCTCTGTCTACAACTGAAGTAGAATATATTGCAGCAGCAAAAAGTTGCACTCAAATTTTATGGATGAAGCAGATGTTAAGAGACATGAAAGTAGAATATGAGGAGCCTATCACAATTTTTTGTGATAATTCAAGTGCAATAAACATTTCTAAGAATCAAGTGTTGCATTCTAAGACCAAGCACATATCTATCAAGTTTCACTTTCTGAGAGAACAAGTGAACAAGGATGAAGTCAGATTGGAGTATGTACCCTCCAAGGATCAGATTGCAGATATTTTTACTAAACCTCTCCCCAAGGACTCTTTTGAGTATCTCTGGGAGAAGTTAGGGGTCATGGCCCCTCCGGTGATGAACTAGGATGCACTGATGTGCATCAGTCCGGTGGATATCATAGTCATATCTTGTGATTCAGATTGATGATGGGGAGCTGCTACTAAGGGGGAGCAGTTGGTATGATTCTGATATGTTACAAGTGCAATTATGAGCCCTTTTCCATTGATGTCAAAGGGGGAGAGAAGACATGTGAAAAACAAGTGGTTGATGATCAAAGGGGGAGCAGTAAAGGAAGAGAGAAGACATGTGAAGAGTTGTTGCTGATAGGGGGAGCTGTGACAGAAAAGAGAAGTTCTTGTCTTGATGGTTTTTCACATCATATGTTGCCATCAATGACAAAGGGGGAGATTGTTGCAAGTATGGGGTTAACCAGTGTTGTCATTGATGTCAACATACTCATATTGCATTGGTAAGAAGGTTTGGATGAGCTGTGTGTTGAGGATATTGAGAAAAGTAGTCTCAATCAGGAACAGTGAAGAACAGTGATAAGAAGAAGGCAAATGTACTCAATAGGTTGAGAATCAGAGGATGTGGATTAAAGGGTTTGTAGATATGAGTCTTGAGATGATCTAGTTAAGATTTTAGAGGTCCGTATGAAGATGTGAAGAAGTTGTGATTGATCAAGTAGAACTGGTTCCAGGAGATGCTCCGGAGTGACAGAGTGTTACAAAAAGGTCCGGTGAGATCCGGAAGTGCATTGTCCTATTCTGCGGATTGGACAGAGTGTTTGGGAGGTCCTTGTAATGTGTCATCTCGATTGGTATGTGGTTTGGAGGTCTGGAAGCATCTCTGGCAGTATGACAGTGGTGATAGACTGTGTTCTTAAAGTTCTGGATGAGGAAGAGAAGAGATTCCAGTGAGTAGAGGAATTGCGGATGTACCTAGTCATTCAGGCAGGCTTGTGAAGGTTCTTGGATCATGTTGAGGTTATGTTGTTGGTCCACATTGGTGGTAGAGCCCGAAATTGAAGATATTCTTCCGGATGAAGTTCTTGTTCAGACTAGCCGACCGGATGAGTTGTTCATCTAGCGAATGTTCTTGTGGTGGCCAACCAGATGTATTAATCATCTTGCGAATGTCCTTATGGTTGATTGCTGACTTAGATGATTGTTCCTAAGTCAATGTTTTGTATAAATAAAGGTTTGTGAGTTCATTTCAAAGTATGTGGAGTAGCGGATGAGAGTGGTATAGCGAAAGAGCGAAGGGCAAAGCAGAAGTATCTCGGGCTTAAATGGAACTGATCCAGACATGGTAAAGATGTCAATCTCCAGTTCAAGTTTGTGATTCTTATCACTTTGTAGATAGTGTGTCTCTTGTAGGCAGTGTGCCTCTTTGTGAGCAGTGTGCTTGGGCAATGAGCCCTAATTGGCATTTGCCATTCATTTTTCTTATTCTTCTAACAGAGAATAATCCTTGGGTTAATCACCCCATGGTTTTTCCCTTAACCAGGTTTTCCACGTCAAAATCTTGGTGTCTAATGTGTTGATGATTATCTGCTCTTGTGTTTATGCATTATGCTTTCATGAATGATTAATTGATGTGCTATTAACTAACAAAGAAGAATCAAGTGTTCAAAATAGAAGCAAGTTTTTGCACAACTAATTCACCCCCCCTCTCAGTTGTGTGCCCTAGATCTAACACAGCTCACCTCATCTCAATCTTTGATACACTTTAAAAGGGTGAATGATGCTTTTATAATGTATATAGCCAGATTGTTGTAAGGTAATACAGCCTTGAGGATTTCCACTAAAGCAATGAATGAAGTAACCAGATATGGTAGGTGGTATATTCAATTTGAAAAGTTCACATATCTAAGAGTATAAGGTTTCATTGGGATGGCTTATAGACTTCCCAGATATCCTAATGAAAAAATAGTGCTTCTAGAATTGACTAGACAGTTGATAACTTGTGCTAAGAAACTTAAGCACTTACACAAAACCAATGTTCAATTTCCTATCAGGTTTGGTAAGGGGAATTATGCATGTCCTTCCTTGGCATCAGCTGAAAACTCTGATAAGGAACTCCACCTTCTTAACTTACACTACTATAATGCAAGGGATCATTTCGACCTGAATAAGATAATGGAAAGATTTGTAAGTAAGAAATTATTTCATAAGATACATATTGAAAACTTTTGGGCCAACTGCATGGATGACTATGAAGTTCTAGAAAAGGCTCATTCAAGGCTATCTCTAGCCTTCATCAGGAAGTTCCATATTATTGCAGTGCTTGACCAGTTAGAGGATGATGAAAATATCATGGTCAGAGGAGCTTGGGAAGCTCAATATCATCAACCCATCCCATTACCGAATTGGGCTAATACAGATGAAAGCTCTTTAGATATCATAATGAAATAACTAATTAGATTGAGCAAGGCTTGGGTAAGGGGTTAGATGGCTACTTGGGAGAGACAAGGAGTGTAGTTTACCTACACTGAATTAGAGTCAGACAAGGACTCTAGAGGTGAGGAGGATGAACCAATGAATGTCACAGACAAGGCAGAGCTAGTTGAGAGGTAGAAATCAGATAATGAAGAACATATATCTTTGGAAGAGAAAGAAAAGAAAGTTAAGAAGCCATCTGCAAGGCCTCCTTCTAAGAAAGACCAGCCTCCTTCCACTAGGACAAGGGCCTCCAAGAAAAGAGATATGCCAAGTGGTCCTGGGGAAGGTTCTAAGACCAACAAAGTTAAGGTGAAGAAGTTAACTAAGGAAGGTGCTGCAACACAAGTAGATACTAGTCTACCAGCCTCCCCATCTCATGTTGCTCCAAGTGTAAACATGGATGCCTCCACCTCTATAGCTTCTACTACTGCTACACCCACTTCACCTAAGACATCAGCTGTTGTGATCGAGGAAATATCCTCTGCTACCACCTCTCTTTCTCCCTCCATTTCAATTGTTTCCTACTCATTAGTAATATCTTCCAATGCCCCTAGTAGCCCTATTTCCTCCACTGCTACCACTTCATGTTCTTCTATTACTACTACACCTTCACCTTCTACTTCTTTTACTCAATTATCCACCCCCACAGCATTACCTCCTATTTCCACCATTCTTTCACCTTCTCTTCCTCTACCTTCACTACCTTTTCCTTCACCCCTTGTCATATCTTCTACCTTGTCAGCAATATTAGCTAATTTAACATAGACCAACATGCCTACACCACCCATATCCTCTGTAGTTCCTATTTCATGAATGCCCGTAGATTCAACCTCCTTAGCCATACCTCTACTCCCTGGAATTGATAAAGTATGTGTAGAATTGGGTTTGTAGGAGCCTGAAACTGAATTGATGCTAGAGGTAGAGAAAGATGCATTTGTGGAAGTGAGTAATGAAGTTCCAAATGAACCTCTAATTGAGACAGTCAATATTGAAATCATTGACATATCCGACAGCCCTCTAGAGAAAGGTCAAACAGAGGAAGTTTTCAAGGCAGCCTAGGAAAGTATGATGGTAAATTGGAGGGACTTGGTTGAAGAATGAGAAAAGGAAAAGGAGATAATTATGGATAAGGAACTAGAGCATGAGCAGGGATTACTTGAAGAGATGGCTAAAACTAATGATGATAAAGCCACTGAATTGAACAAGTCATCTTTTACAACACCTGAATGGTTACAAAACAGAGTGGGATATCCTGAGCCACAAGTAGAGATTGTTGGCAAGAGGGACTGTGTGGATTGATAAGTGTTGTCATAGATGGCAACAAAGTCTATCCCACACATCTGCAGTACATAGTATGCCTATACTAGAAGTCAGATTGAAGAATGTTTTGGTCCGGTGAACAAGAACAGAGTATGTAACAAGGTCTGACAATCAGGTCTAGATCTCTCAGATAGTATAACTCAGTAAGTTGTGGACTTGGACAAGTCAAGAGGAGTATCATGACTACTGTATTCCAGAGATTTAGTCTCTGGTGATAAAGCATGAAAAAAATATGAGCATCTGAGTGTTTGGTTCCAATCAGGTAGAGTAGATAGAGGAAGAACTGACTGACAGAGTATTAGACTTCAATCTTGACAAGTAAAAGGTGTTGATCAAGCAATTTGTGGGATTATACATTGTTGGCCAACATGATTAATGACTTCTATTCCTATGTTTTGATATGCATCAAAAATCAAACATGGATTCAGTCAACAAATCAGTAACTTGCAAATATCTTGAGTATTCTTGTTGCCGACTAGAAAATTGCTAAGAATCCTTGATGCAGATATATATACCAGATATATTTCAGCATGTAAGTGTGAGTAGTGAACAAGTGATGGAATAAAGTGTGAAGAAAAGTAGGGATAAGTGTGAGAGTAGTAATTCATGTCCGGTATGTGACAGAGCAATAGCATTAAATAGAGGAAGAATTAAGTGCATCAGATCAGTGTATTGTGCCTAACCAAAATTGAACTCGCATTTGTAGATGCTTCTCATCAGTTCAAACACTGGATTATGTTTTGTAAGTTCTATAGATAGTGAGTCTCTTGTAGTCAGTGTGCCTCTTGTGAGCAGTGTGCTTGGGCAGTAAGCCCTAATTAGCAAGTGCCATTTTGTACTCCTTTATTCTTTTAATAGAGAATACAATCTTGGGTTAGTCACCCCATGGTTTTTCCATTAACAGGGTTTCCGTGTAAAAATCCTTGTGTTATATGTGTTGATTTTATTTATGTTCTTATGATTACATATGATTTCATGTTTTGATGCAACACTAATTATTAAGATAACAAAAAGAAAAGAAAGTTAAGGAAATTTTGAGATAACTGATTCACCCCCCCTCTCAGTTATCTGCCTTGTTTCCAACAATCGGTATCAGAGCCAAGTTCCTCTGAACAAAGCCTAACAGCTTGAGGAAGATTTGGGAATCTCAATGGATGCATATGGTATGAAGGAACAACTTCAGTCTGCCCTAGATGATCTTGAACGATCCCACTCTGAAGTCAATAATTTGAGAGAAAGACTCAAACAAGTTGATGATTTCATAAACGAGCTAAAAGAAAAACTTAGTATTTTTGTGAAAAAGAGAAAGGAACTACTTCAAAAATTAGCCAATCAGAGTGAAGTCAATGATACTAATGAAGATCTGAATGAGAAAAATAAGCTATGTGAGAAGCTGTCAAAAGAAGTCATTATGGTAAGGCATGAAATGGAATCAGGGGTTATGAGATTCACCCAGGAAATTGAAGAAAAAAGAAAAATTGAAGATAATCTAAAACAATCCCTCAAGGAGAAAATAGAGGACTGCCACAAAATGGACAAAATAATCAGGCATCTTGAATCAGATCTTGAAGAAGCTAGAGACAATGAAGAACAACTTGAGTATCAGATAGACACTCTTAAACAAGATCTTCAAACTGCAAATGAATACAAAGAAAAATTCAAGATAAGCTCAGCCTAAGTTGAAGTTCTTCTTAAAGCCAAAAGAGGGTAGATGATAAGCATGACTTGGGATATGAGAAAGGTGAAAGCTCTGGATCTGGTCAGAAGAACTTTGGATCAGGAAATCAAAGAAATAGGCCTAGAAGACCTCTGGTAAGGAAACCAAATGCTCAAAGATATCCATCCTTCAATGGATACTGCTTCAATTGCAACAATTTCAGTCATAAAGAAACTCAGTGCAGGAGGAGAATGAATCAGAATAATCCATCCTTCTTTGGACAATGTTTTAATTGCAAAAGGTATGGTCACAAATCTCATGAATGCAGAAATATACAAATAAACTATTTATTTAATGGTAGATGCTTTGCATGCAATAGAATGGGACATATGGCTAATCAATGTAGATCAAGAGGATATCAATCAAATAAGCAAAGAAATGTTACATGTTACAATTGCAATAGATCTGGTCATATTGCCAAATTCTATAGAAGTAGAAATTAGGATAGAAAAGGTCTGGTGTAACATGATCAGAAACAAGATAAGGGAAAAGGTAAAGTGAATGCAAATGAAGTTCAAAAGGAGATGAGCAAGATTTGGGTAAAGAAGAGTACAAAAAGTATTGGGGATGGATCCGCACTGGAATCCGGTGCTGATATTCCTTCTGAAAACTAAAAAGTTGAGCTCTAGTTTAGGGGGAGTCACAGAGAAAAACAAATTTCCCCATCCAATCAACTAGTGCCTAAATTTGGCACATGGAGTAAACATCTAATGCTGCAGATCAAAGGGTTCTCAAAAAAACATCTAAATAACCCTCAGTCAAAATATGAAAGATCTGCATGGAGTTTTGCAAGATTTATAACTGCTCAAGCTAATCTGGTTCCAACAGCTATCCGGTAAATCAAAATTTCACAGATAGATCTGGTATGATTCAAAATTGAAATGTTTTGATCTGTAAACCCATGGCATGATTAAAGAAAAGAAGATACGTTGTTAATTCTCACTGACAATGATTCTAAGTTTGGCGCAGTGGTTCAAGAAGATCTCTCTCAAAATAGGGCAACTGAATAACTTAAGTTGTACATTTATTACAAAAGGAAATTAGGGTTGGCACAAGGATAAAAAGATTCTTTCACCCATTATTTACACACTTGCACTCATGAAGAAGAATAGAAGAGCTCTACAAAGAAAATTCCACAATTCACCCAAGAGCAATAGAAAAATGAATTCAACTAATGATTTGTTCCAGCTCTTGCTTCAAACCCTAAGGCATGAAAAGGTACTTACATTCTGAAAATCTCTCTAAATCTCTTGCAAAATTGCTACTCCAATGGTTGTTAAGATTTCTGATAGGCTGCGACCTATATTCAAGAAACACCCTTATAAATCTCTAGAAGTTGATCCTTTGGGCACATTTTCTAGCATTCCACATAGAGTATTGCATGTAGAAGATGTTAGGGTTTATATCCATGCCAAAATTGAAGAATTTGGAGACTCAAAATTGATGGATATTTATCACAAACAGCTAATAGATGAAAATTTTGAACTCAAACCTGAATTCAAGGCCATCTGGGATAAACACTTCAGACATTGCATACATTTTCCATGTTTTGCAGAAGATGATTGGGTCTGGTATGTTCTAAGCAGGATGCATGATAATTTCATGTGGCTAATGAGGCCCTTCAAGATAACTAAAGATGCCATTAGGGAAGTGACTGAACTACACTCATCCGGTGGGTTACCTGCACTTAAATCTGTGAAGAACCAAATAGTAATTGAAGCCACCAAATCTAAATTTGACAAAAGAACAATGACCATAGATGACATCGTAGATCTGGATGTCAAGTTTGCCTCAATGATAATCAGCTACAAAATCTATCATTCGAGCAAGGAGAATTCTGTGTCTAGCACAATAATCTATGCAACATATCAGATATTGAGGGAAGATGCAAATTATGAGCTATGTGAACTTCTTCTAAATCAACTGTTGGAAAACCTACAAAATATCAAAAGGGATAGGAAGAATTCCTTTAAATATGGTAGCCTAATACTATGTTTGTTCTTCTATTATATGAATGAGCTACCCAGATCACATGGTTGGGTCTGGAAAAATGATAAACTGGTTGCAATTCAAATTAGAGATTACATGTATGGACTTGGTGATGTTCAAGCCCAAAACACAACTCTCTGGGGTTACTTCAAGAACTTTCAGAGCATGATGCAAGCTAGAGAGAGAATTCCATAGTCCATAGTTGAGAAATACAAGGACACAATTTGCTTTATGGTTGACACTGATCAATGCCTAATGGAGGCAGTTGAGCCAAGGACTATGTGGATAATGCCTATGGGATATGAAGTCAATGAAAAAATCTTGGAGCTTCATATTCAACATCTGCTGAGCCAGTCCAAGGACACTAAAGCATAAAGGTTTGGAACCTTTCAAGAGCTAAGTGTAAAAATACATGTTGAGTTTAGACAACTGGAGAAGGGAAGTTGAAGAAATTGCCAAAAGATTTGGCCTATCAAAGGAGGCTATGGATGCCAATAGAGAGAAAATGGAGAAGGCTGAGAAAGAGAAAAAAGAAGCAAAGAAAGGAGATGTTCCAGTACAAGCCTCCTCCTAGACTAGATCTTCCAAGATCTCTACACTTGTCACTCCTAAAAGCTCAAAGAATTCCAAACCGGAAGTCAAGACATCCAGAAAAGGAGAAAAGAGGATGAAGACCAAAGCCACAAGGTCATATACAAGCCTTAAAGATGATGAAGAAATAAAATCTGATGAGGAAATCAAGAAAATGAAGAAGAAGAAAACATCCGGGAAATTCTCTGCTAGTAAAAATGAGGAAGAAAAGGTAGAGGAATTTGTTGAAAAGCCCACTCTTTCCATTGATGACATCATCGAGGTAGTTACTGTGGATGGGAAACTACAGCTAGTGATAGAGTTCTATGATGAATACAATGATATTGACAAGAGAATTTTGGAAGAAGTTATTGTCAAGTACCTGAACATTTACAATAAAAGATTTCATTGAAATTATATCATTAATTCCTAAGAGTCTAGAAAAGGTACTTGAACTAAATTAAAGAGAATGCAAAGGCAAAAGACTTATAGATTCGGGAGCATATAGAAATTCAATTTTATCCTTCTATCACTACAAAACAAATGGACATGATTTTCAAGGACTATAAGGATGAGTTTCGGAGTAAGGCAAGAATGAATAAACTTATGCTTGGAGAAACTGACCAAGTAGCAAGTGAAACAAAAGATATCCTTTGGAATGCCTTGAAGAGATTCAATCTTCCTATTGTAGAAGAAATAGATGAACCTTCCACCATGGATGTTGAAGGATTAAATATAATCAATGAAGAATTTTCTGACAAGGATGTTGAAGGATTAAAGAAAATAGATGAAGAGAAGCCTAAGGACTTAGACTCCTTTGTCCTAAAAGAGGAAGTTCATGAAGCAATAAACATAGGTGACATCTCTCCTCTAGATCCCACTACAGACATTCTAGACTCTGAAGATAGAGGAGAAGGTAGAAGAGAGGAGAAGGTGATTCAAGAAGAGGTTAAGGGAAAAGAAGAAGTAGAAAAGACTAATGATGACTGTTCTGATATCCCAAAAGAAAAGAAGACTTAATCACCAACAAGAGACACTACAGAGGTAGTGAAGAACATCTTAAACAAAGAAATGATGGAGATAGATGAACCTGAGCTATTTCAAGGACCACTGAATTTTGACTCCCTCTCCCCAGTTCAGACAATGAAAATAGCATCTTTTGCTCAAGCCAAAGCAAAAGAAAAACTCTTGAAATCTCACATGGAGGACCGTGAACTGTTGGAGATTGCATCCGAGATGTTGGAGAAGATCATGCCATCCTACCAAAAGGATCCTTCGGCCTCACCATCCAGTAACTTGAAAAACTTAGTAAATTCTATTAACACTCATTTTGAATCTCTAGAGAAATCAATAGAAGCAAAGGTCCAGAAGGAGTTTCTAGGAAAAAGATTCACTGAAGTGCAAGGACTGATTTCTAATGATAGGAGGACCCTAGACATTAGAATAAAGAGCCTTGAAAATGCTCTTAAAGATGGTGGGGACATATACAAATTTTATTTATCTTGGCCCAAAGTGACAGAGGACATTGAGAAGAAAGTGAAAGAACAAGAAGGAAAACTGTCAAGTTTATCTCAGAGTTTTGATCCCCTTACTACGTCTCTAATGAATCAAGAATGCCAGGCTATTATTATCATAAATGAAATAAAGAGGATAGACAAAGAAAAGAAGAACATAATGAACAAAATGGGTGAACTCAGAGGGATAATTATTCCTAAGCTATAGGCAATGCATGAGGCCTTGACAGATGCTTAGACCATAGCCTGGCCAGTGATCCAGCAGATTTAAGGATAGAAGCATATGCATTTTTTTTGAGCGGTCACATCTCCATTTTGGATAGGATGAAGTAGAGTTGGGACACAGAGTTTGTACAACTGAAAACTACTTTTGCGGATATACTTAAGTATATGTAAGTATAACATATATATACTTATGCGGCCATGTATAGGACAATTTTTGCAAATTTTGGTATGCGGATTTTGTCCTTTGCCATTGATGTCAAAGGGGGACTGAGGAGTAGTGAAAAATGTGGAATCCAGCTAAGGGGGAGCTCCAGTAAAATAGTGCAAAAGACAAAGCATCAGCCAAGGGGGAGTTACTATGACACTTAGCCATTTTTCACTAAGTGTTGCCATCAATGCCAAAGGGGGAGATTGTTGGCAAGAGACACTATGTGGCTTCATAAGTGTTCTCATTAATGGAAACAAAGTCTATCCCACACATTCGCAGTACATAGTATGCCTATACTAGAAGTCAGATTAAAGAATGTTTTGGTCTGGTGAACAAGAACAGAGTATGTAACAAGGTCTAACAATCAGGTCCGAATCTCTTAGATAGTATAACTCAGTAAGTTACGAACTTGGACAAATCAAGAGGGGTATCATGACTACTATATTCCAAAGATTTAGCCTCTGGTGATATAGCATGAAAAAGATATGAGCATCTAAGTGTTGGGTTCCAATCAGGCAGAGTAAATAGAGGAATAACTGACTAGCAGAGTATCAAACTTGAATCTAGATGAGTAAAAGGTGTTGATCAAGCAATTTGTGGGATTATACAATGTTGGCCGACATGATTAATGACTTCTATGCCTATGTTTTGATATGTATCACAAATCAAGCATGGATTCAACTGACATATCAGCAACTTGTAAATATCTTGATTGTTCTTATTGCCGACTAGAAAGTTGATGAGAATCCTTGATGCGGATATATATACCAGATAGATTTCAGCATGTAAGTTTGCATAGTGAATAAGTGATGGAATAAAATGTGAAGAAAAGTAGAGATAAGTGTGAGAGTAGCAATTCAAGTCCGGTATGTGACAAAGCAACAACATTAAACAAAGGAAGAATGAAGTGCATCAGATCAGTGTATTGTGCCTAACTAGAACTAAAATATTGCATTTGTAGATGCTTCTCATCAATTCAAACACTTGATTATCTTCTGTAAGTTATGTAGCTAGTGAGTCTCTTGTAAGCAGTGTGCCACTTGTGAGCAATGTGCTCGGGCAATGAGCCCTAATTGGCAAGTGCCATTTTGTACTCCTTTATTCTTTTAACAGAGAATACAATCTTGGGTTAGTCGCCCCATGGTTTTTCCCTTAACAGGGTTTCCACGTAAAAATCCTTGTGTTATGTGTGTTGATTTTATTTATGTTCTTATGATTACATATGCTTTCATGTTTTGATGCAACACTGATTATTAAGATAACAAAAAGAAAAGAAAGTTAAGGAAATTTTGAGATAACTGATTCACCCCCCTCTGAATTATCTGCCTTGTTTCCAACAGAGATAATGCAGCTGAATTTGAGCAATTTCTTGTCACAAGCTCATAGGCCCAAAAAGCAAACGAAGGCAAAGATACAATCTAGAATCTATAGGGATGAATCAGGATCCAGAATTGTAGAGGCAGCTATCTCACCAGCAAATGCAACTAAAGAACAAGTCAGAGCAGAAGATTATGTAATTTCCATAGTTGATTTAGGACTAGCCACTCGTGCTCAAAGAGTGGATGAATTTAAAGGATCAGTCACTTCAATTTTGGAACAATTAGATAAAGATGAGATTTTGAAGGAGTTAAAGCAACAAAATGAAAAACTCTGCACTTGTCTCAAGTTTCTAATCAAGCCAGTCAATGCAGGAGGAGATATAAGGATAGTGCCCACTTTCCTGTCTGCTGATGAAACAAGTCCCAAGGAACTAAAAATTGGTTGCTTAGAGTTTTTGAAAAGGGATGTGAAACTATTGATGCCTCTGCTCAGGCACACAAGAAGTTGGTTAAACTTCATGAAAAATGGAAAGATCTGCATGAGGAATGTGATTCCTTTGATGAATATTATTCTCACATGTTTCCTCATATCAAGAGCATTAGGGATTTGCCTACCTAGACTCTAGTGGTAGAGAATATTCTAACTAGAGACAAGCTGTCCAAGGCCATTGAATGGTATCAATAGCTACTTCTGAGGAAAGAAACTTTTAAAAACATAAAGGAAGCATATAAGCTAGCAGATAAAGAGTTGCGGTCTATTATATACAATATAAATGATTCTTTGAAGGATTGCCTAGAAACATCCTATAATGACTACACCCTTTATGATATCGAGAAGTGTAAAAGAAAATTACATAAGGTAATTTTTGAAAGTACCAAGCTCAGTATGGAAGACAGATAGGATAAGGTAAGTGACCTCAGAGCCGAATTCAAAGCATTCCATAAGGCTGGGGCGGAGATAGAAAAGATATACAATAGATTTAGCTAGGAACTAGAGATGTTTGATTATCAGATCAATCATTTTAATAATCTAGATCCCTCAAAAATCAATCCCGCACTTGAGGCATGGCTAAACTACCGCAATAAGCTAGCTGATGAAAACAAAATTAATTTAGATGAAGAGTCTTGATATTATTTTGAATATTTTAAGAATGTAACCCTATCATAACTGTAAATTGTTGTATTCAGGGTAGCATGTGACTCTATTTTGTCTTTTCTATACTTTAAAAATGTTCTTTTTTATTAATATATTGAGTTGTCTAGTCAAATTGACTAGATTCAATGTATCTGGAGGTTGTTTTTCATCTTTTTCATAAAAGATAGTGTAATCCGGGAATTGATATGAGTTGTTGTGCTGGCACTTATTGATGTAATTTGGACCGTTGGTGTTGAGTTAATCTCCACCATTCATTTGAAAACTCGGTATGCTTCTTTCCTATATAAAGGGCTACCATTTCTACTTTTTGTAAGAGAGATTTTGATACCGAATTGTTGACACTCTGCCATTTGAAGTTATGCAAAGCATGTTTCTACAATTATCTTGAGAATTTATATTTTGTATTGGCTCATTTTAGTTTTCATGGTTTGCTTCTTGCTCTCTCGTAGTTAGTTAGTTGTGCTTTATAATGTTTATGGTTTACTGAAAGTATTTGATGAATGCTCTAGTCCATGCTTTTGGTTATTTGCTAATGGTAGATAGCTGTGTAAGGTTAGTCTAGACTTATCAGTCATGCTTAGTTCAATTGCATTTCATGAGTTAAATTGCACTAGTCATTGGGTATTTAATGAATGAATGTAATATGAAAATCTTTAGATTTCTGTTGAAGATTGCATCATTTTCTGCAGTGTTGTAACACCCATTTTAGTTTGGTAACTTAGAAAATTGGTTAAGTTTCAGAGCATTTGTCTACTTAAAGTAAATCTATGTATTGTGAATGTCACTTAGGATTCCTCTAAACCCTATACCTTTTGCATTTTCTTAAAAAACCTTGGTTAGATTAGGAATTTCAGCAGCATTTTACATTGTTTATCAGCTTAAATCTTGAAGGGTTTATGTGTATTTGCTATTCCAAATTGAAGATCTGTAGATTGCATGTAAGACCCCTTGTAGGCACAACTAGAACATACCAACTGAGAGATTCCAAGCAAGCTAAGACCTACCTGTATTATCCTTGGAGTAGTCTTACCTAGGGTAGGATACTTTTCAAGAGAGGTGTGAAACCAGCAATCACACCTGCGTTGTTGTGTGCTAAAACACACATCAATAGAATTGGCGCTAGAAGGAGGGTGGAAAAAGAACTATTTCCCTCTTTTAAAAATCAGCAAGTCTGGGGACTAGACAGAGGCATACTAGATCTAGCTCAGCTGGAGAAGAGCTATTGTCTTTAATAGAATTCAGACGTGCAAGAAGGGATCAAGGGATACCAAGGGCACCAAGAACTCAATCAGCCCCAAGGAATGCCAATGCACCCCCAGTCATGGCCTGCTTCATAGGAAACAATCAATCACTGTTCCAGTTTAATGATTATCATGACATGTCAAGGAACCCAGACAAGTTTTGTTCCAAGTTCAGGGTGAATGACCCAGACAGAACTGCAGATGAGCACATTAAAATCTTTGAAAGTAACATGTTTATGCTACATGTACAGTATGAAGATGTGATATACTAGTTGTTTCCTTATTCCTTACAAGATGAAGCATATTATTGGTTTGCTAACCTCCCTGTAGCATCCATAAACTCATGGAGGGGTTTGAAAAGCACATTTCTTGATAGGTTTCAAATGCCCACCACCCCATCTGATCTCTACCAGTCTTTTGTGGAAATCCGTCGAGGTGAGGGCGAGATGATAAGTTCCTTCAACAATAGATTTCAGAAAGCTTTCAGTCATTTGCAAGATCTTTACATTGTAGGACAGGCTGTTGCCTTGCCTATTTACTATGCTGCCCTAGACAAACTTACATCCATGTTCTCAAGGAGATCTGACCCTATCCCTACCACGTTAGCTCAAGCATATTCTGCAGCTATCACCATAAGCACCCAACTAGGATAGACATCCTCTGGTCCACTAAACCATATGGGGCCTATAGCCATACCTAATCAAATACCTAAGATAAATCAAGCCTTGGCCAACCATACTCCTATGATGAATCTGATTCCCAACCCAGCTGCAACACAAGATTTAGTGATCCATCTAGGTAATCCAGTAGCTGAAATGCCTCCAGCAAAAATGCATTTCTTACAATCTTTAGAGGTAGCCAAAGTGAAAGAGGATAGAGATGATATCAAAGAATTGGTTGAGCAATGAAGAAGCTCACTGCCAAAGTTACCCACCTCAAGAACTAGAATGCTTATCTACAGCAAAGGGGACAGAATCATCAACATTTCTAGAACCAAAATCAGTCCCAGTTTCAAAATCAGAACCAGTACCAAAACCAGAATTTTGAATAGTGATCAAACTAGTCCTGGAACACCAGACCTAACAATGGAGGGGTACCATTGCCCTTGGAGAACCAGAACAATGATACTAGACCTCCTGGTCATGTGATGTTAGCTGAAGCAGCTTTATCTAATTGGTGTAGACTGCACAATATGAATGCCCATTCCGAACTAGTCTGCCTAGAATTCTAGATTGCATCTAGTATCTTCTAGATGGAGATTCAGAATGCTAAAACTCAGGAGACTCTGCCAACAGGGTATGAAATTGTTCCTTCTCAGAGGTATGACACTGCTCTAGTACTTGATAGTTATACATTTCCATTTTAAGATGATAACTAGCCTGAGGAAGAAGAGTCAAAAGAAGTCAATGCTTATCAACAGTATAATAAGACTCCATACAACCTGAGAAGTAGCAAGCCTAAAGGTCCTTTCACCACCTCCATCCCTCCAAATAGCTATTAGATTCCACCGGACCCAATAGCTTCTAATAATCCTAAACCCCTAAAAGTCACGTATTAGCCAATATATCAGGGAGCTACTGTTGAAAGTTCTCAATAGTCTGACATAGTAAAAATGAGGCAGTATGTTGCTGAGGAACTCAAGAAAATGAAGGTTAGTCCTTCTGTATATGAATTACTTAAAATACCTAAGGTTAGGACATCCTTCTTTTAAAATATGGGTGCTGGAACCAAAATTGATTACCTACAAAAGGAAAATGTCACCAAGGATAATGTTGACAAAGGGGAAGAAAGAGTACATGTGACTGATGTGGAACAAAAGATGACATTGTATAAAGACAAGAGGGAGAGTCCTCCTTTCCTCTTGACACTCAGGATATTCAATATAAACCTTCATAACTATTTAGTGGACTCTAGTGCCTCCATGAACATAATGCCATTATCAGTATGTAAAGCCCTTGGTCTCACTCTAGCCAAGTCTTCTAGGAAGGTGACATAGTTAGATAAGATTGAGGTGAATGTAGTGGGAGAATTGAATAGGATACACATGTAGGTGGCCTTTGATCCAAGAATACAACAATATATAGATATTCAAGTAGTGGATATTCTAGGTCAATATGGTATGCTTTTGAGTAGGGACTGGTCTAGAACTTTGAATGGTTACATGGCAACTGACTTTTCTCATATGTGGCTTCCATGGAAAGGGTTGGCTAACCAAATATGAATTGAAAGTGAACCAAAGATGAAACATATGATTACAGAGTACAACCAACCCGACGAGATTTTATTCTCTAAAGTTGATTTGGGGGTTTATCTTCCGCACGTGAATTAGACAAAAGAGATTTTTATGCTGAGTTGCCTTAGATTCCCTGACCCTCCACTTACAAAAAAATGAGAGAGTACAGAAGCATATGTTCAATCAGATTCAGGAAACTCATTAGAAGAGGATGAATTGGGGATATTTGAAGGATTATGTGATTTCATAATCAAATTCGTAAAGGATCAGAGTGATGTTGGAAAGCAGGTTCAAATGGAGGAGCTATTACTACCTAGTTGGTGCCACATACATGATGCATAACATTCTAGATTTACTTGTCAGCTTTGTCAAGAGGCAGTAGATCAAGTGCAAAGACAATTGAAAATTCCTATCATTTTGAAAAGGGTACCAGTTGTTGAAAAGGAGGAGCCAGAGCCTCTGTTTGACAAGAAGAAAATGGTAAAGTAGAATGATAACAACAAAGACTTTCACCTATGGACTTTAAGATTTGATGGATCAAGATGCAGAGAAGGGTCCAGAGCAGGAGTTGAACTAATCAGTCCTACTGGGAGCTCATAACCGACATTGCATAGACTACAATTTCCATGCACAAACAGCATAACCGAGTATGAAGCATTGGTGCAAGGATTGCTGCTAGCACTCCAGAAGAAGGTCAGAGTCATGCAGGTGTCTGGAGATTTAGAACTAGTAGTGAAACAAGTAAGAAGGTAGTACTCATGTAATGATAAGAGGTTGAATAGGTATAGAAATAGAGTCTGGGACTTGATAGAATGCTTTGATGGTTTTAACATCCAATTAATACCAAGAAGGCATAACCATGTCATAGATGCTTTAGCTCAAATAGCAAGCACATTATAGCCAACGTCCATGACATGATTAAATAAATTTTCTGTTGAATTTGTTGCTACCCTGTCTGTACCTGATAATGTTACAAATTTTCAAGTCTTCAAGGATGATCAGCATATAATTAACTTCCTCACTTCATCTGATGTTTTTACTCCTCAATTAATAGGTGAAGAAGAAATGGAACCTACTGAAATGGATTTAGAAGGGGTACTAAACCTAAAAACAAATACAATTCCATGGGGAATGGTAGAACTAGAAAAACTATTTGATAAGGACAACTTAGGAACCCAAAGAAAAGGAGAATCTCTAGGGGGAAAGTGTGATCCATTTAACTTGGGAACAGGAGAGGACGTTAAGAATGTGTTCATCGGGAAAGCTAGTACTGAAGAAGAAAAGACAAGAATCATACATGCATTAAGAGATTACCATGAAGTCATAGCATGGAGCTATGAAGATCTAAAGGCATATGATACCTCAATCATTACGCACACCATCCCTCTGAAACCCAGAGCAAAGCCATTCAAACAAAGACAACGGCCAGTGAATGCCTTACTGGAACCACTGATTTTCAAAGAAGTTCATAAGCTGTTATCAGCAAGGAGAATATTTCCTATTAGACATTCCACATGGGTAGAAAATTTAGTCCTAGTCTGAAAGAAAAACAGAGAAATCAAGCTGTGTGTTGACTTTCAAAACTTAAACAGAGCATCCGAGAAAGATAATTACTCACTGCCTTGATTGGACAAGGTATTATAGATTGTTAATGGATCCCAAATGATGTCCTTCTTGGATGGGTATTTTGGTTATAACCAGGTGATGGTAGACGATGAAGATAAATTGAAGACATCATTGACATGCAAATGGGGTATCTATGCATATCATCGCATGCCATTTGGTTTGGTAAATGCTGGAACCACTTTTCAACATGCAATGGACATTACTTTCAAGGGGATGGTTGGGAAGTGTATCATTATCTACATGGATGACCTCATGGTGTTCTCAAAGAGGCGAGAAGATCATGTGGCAGATTTAAGGAAGGTATTGCAGTGATGCGAAGACTATGGTATATCACTCAATCCCAAGAAGTGTATCTTTGGAGTGACTGAAGGGAATTTACTGGGACATGTGATATCTGAGCAAGGAATATCTATTGACCTAGACTGAATCTAAGCAATACTCAAAATACCTCCCATAACCAGCAAGGAGCTTAAATCATATTTTGGTAAGATCAACTTCGTGCATAAGTTTATCACAGGTTTTGTTGAGATTGTTTGACCTCTTAATGCCATGCTAAAAAAGGACGCTAAAATGGATTGGACTCCAGAAGCCAAGGCTGCCTTTGTAGAAATTAAACAAGCTATAGCCAATGCACCTGTCTTGGTGAGTCCCGATTACACTTTACCATTTCAGGTTTACTCATTTGCTTCTGAGCATACTTGTGCTATAATGTTGACATAGAAGAGATCAGTTGATGATGAAAGGCCCATTGCTTTTATGAGTAGTCCATTAAAAGATGCAGAGTTAAGGTATCCAAACATGGAAAAACAAGCATATGCTCTGGTAAAGGAAGTCAAGAAGTTTCATCACTACATCTTAAGAAGTCAAGTAATCACCATAGTCCTAGATGCCACAGTTAAAGCACTATTGATGCAAAGTGAAATGGGAGAATGGAGAGGCAAATGGGTCACCATCTTGCAAGAGTTTGATATAGATATCCAACCCATGAAATTGGTAAGAGGTCAGGCTCTAACTAGAACAATGGGTGAAGTAGGACCAGGTTTAGTGTCCCAGTAGTACCTGTTAGAAGATGTTTCAAAAGATGAATGGTACAGAGATATCATATTTTATCTACTTAATCAACGTTGTCCACCACAGCTGAATTTGATTCAAAGGAGAGCACTCAGACTGAAAAGTAACAGCGATATGATAAAGGGATCAGTTCTTTACAAGAAGAATCATGAGGGGATCTATCTGCAATGTTTAGACAAGTTAGAAGTAAATCAAGTATTGACCAATTTTCATGAGAAATTTGGGACAGGCCACAAATCAGCTCACTCAATAGCTAATCAGATTCTTCATGCTAGATATTATTGGCCTACCCTATTTAAAGATACACACTCACATGTAAGAACTTGTCATATATGCCACACCGCTGTGCACAGAGAGCGACACGCTACCATGCCCTTACAACTAGTAGTGGAGGTACGACCATTTGCTTAGTGGGGCCTCGACATTATTGGTATGATCAATCTGCCTTCCTCTGCAGGCCACAGGTATATTCTGACTGCTACTAATTACTGCACCCAATGGTCTGAAGCAATAGCTTGTAAACAATGCACCACAAAGGTAGTTATTGAATTTGTTGAAAAACATATTATCACTAGATTTGGTTGTCCATTTTCTTTAGTTTGTGATAATGGCCCTACCTTTTCATCTTTGCATTTTTCTAACTGGGCATTTGACTATGGGATCACTCTCAAGTTCTCATCTAATTACTATCCACAAGGGAATGGGGTAGCTGAATCAATGAACAAAAATCTGCTTGAAGTCATTAAGAAACTGTTAAACAAAAATCCTAGAGACTGGCATACTTAGCTTAAATTTTCCTTATGGGCTGATAGAATCTGACACAAAGCTACCTTGGGCACATCGCCTTATCACCTAGTCTATGGGATTGAACCCATCTTTCCCATCCATTTGAGGATTCCCATACTTCAATTTATGCAAGATTACCTTGAAACTAATGATCAATTGTCCTCTAGGTTAGCCTAGTTGCTACACCTTGAAGAGAAACGTGACACTGCTATAGAGAATTTTGCCAAACATTAGGGAATAGTGAAATGATGGTTTGACAAAAGAGCCAAGGTCAAAGCCTTCCGTATTTCTGATTTGGTTCTATATTGGGATATGGCACATGAAAAGAAAGGAGAACATGGTAAGTTTGATAGACTTTGGTTAGGCCCATATCAGATCTATGAGATCCTTAGAGACAACACGTATAGACTCAAGAGCCTTACTGGTGAGGAGCTCCCATTGCCTGTCAATGGCCAGTTCCTAAAGCACTACTTCTAGGCCTGAGAGGTAGTCACGCCTCATCTTAGTGTACATAGTTAGGGGATTTTGTTTTCTTTGATCAGAGTAGGTTGCCTTTAGTTTAGTTTTTCTTTCTTACCTTTGCTTTCTATAGTTGTTATATGCTTTGCTTAAGATTAGGTGTCCTTTTGGTTTTGCTTTTGCTTGTTGCGCTTTCTTTTGTGTGGGGTCTTTGTTTTTAGAAAGTGGTGGCAGTTATGTGAACCTGTAAATGCTTCTTTGTTGGGTGAATAATCTTGAGTTTCTTTGAGAAGCCAAGTTTCGGCTTAAATCCTGCCATGGTTTCCGCTGTTATGGTAAGGGGTATGATGCCTGTTCGTAGAAAATGAGTCATTAGTTGGTGTACCTGAAATATTTTCTAACCATATATCTCTCACGCTTTAAATGATCCTGAAATAGCTAAGCGAGTCTGAGTGATCTTGTGTCAAGCAAAAGGGTTGACCCCTTATTCTACCACATGCACTATCAATTGAGAAGGAAGGCAGGTGACACTAAGTGTTGCTAGCCCCATATTGGGTGAAAATAAAAGGTGTTTTTCAACACCAGACCCATTATAGTGCATTCGAAAGGAGACTACCAATTGAAAATTCTCACAAAAGATACTGTTTAGAAATAATTATAATCAATTACCATTATATTAGAAGTATTAAAGGAAAATCTACCATTTATTTTCCTCAAGGTTCATATCATCTCAAACATTTGAGCATTTCTTGGTGGTAGAATGGTCTCAACTTCCTATCTTGTCACAAAGGATTTCGCATGAACTCAATTGCTGAAGGATGGGAATGAATACAATCACACACACTCAGGTTTTCAGGAGGTGGATGGTTGCACTAGTTAGTGATCTTGGATTCTTTGATAGGGTATCTTGCTTTTTCATTTAATATGTGGGGAACATAGAGATTCTGGGTTCAAACTGAAAGTTTATCATCAAAATGTGTAGTGCCTACCCTTGTCTCACTGGTGTGTACCTATTCACCTTATAGTTCTAGATTAAATGATGAAACAAGTTGATTATTAAATGAGGTAATGTTGTGATGGATATGTACTTAGTTAGATCATGCATCCTCATTGGTCAATGTATGTTGCTTCGACTATGATCTTCATTGTTGGATTTGATGTTTAAATTGAGTGTGCATGACATGCTTATACAGGTATTGACCAATGGGTGGATGTGGAGGAGCAGACAAGGAATCACTTAACTACTTGACCATCCCACCATACCTAATAGTGGTCAGATTACTAACCCTATGTTCTTGCGGTATGTTAGTCTTATAAACCACCCTATTTTGGTTGTGGATAGAGGATCGGTACCTGTGTTCACCTTTTTGCCCCTACCAAAATCATTTGAGTTTTGAACCCTTGTGTTGTGCGTAACCCCATTTAGTGTTGTGTCTTGTGCATGTGTGTAGTTACTTTGGAGTCTCTTTCACTTCTTGGTTTTAGAGTGTGCCTTCTCTGGAGTGTTTTAAGTTATGCATCATACTTTCTCTAGGAAGTCGATATAGTTGACTACCATCATTAGAGCATCCCTTGCATCTTAATGAGGATGTTATGACTAATTGAAATTCCTTGTGAGTTAAAAGTTGGTTTGAGTTTTGATTTATAGTTCAGATTAGTTTAACCTAAGTACTAACTTAGGTTAGAAAAGTTGCGTGTGTGTGCATTATTTAGAAATGGGTTATTTAGCGTTAGTGCCTCTTCATAAAATTTTAGTTTAAGGTTAGTCTCCTATTGTAAGGAATAGAATATGGTACTAGTTAATTTATTGCTATGTTAGATAAATTTTTTTTAGCTATTCCTTTTTATGACAATTATTTATTCAATAGTGCCTATAAAATACTATAACTTATGGTAGTATAAGTAATTATATGATAAACCTTATATATTATTTTATCATTATAATCTTCTATAAATTTTGTGAGTTTATCTAAGTCTCTCCTTTTAGATGATAGGGAAAAGACCCTATAGGTGAGATAGTTCCAATGGCTGAGATAGTATGCTACGCCCTTAATCCTATAGTGTGTATAGGGTTATGAATAGTCGGCTTGTGGCTATCTTAACTCTTAATTAAGTCATATTACCATTAGTTTATTGTTAATTAGTTGTTTAGGTCAGCCTAAGGCTTATATAGGCCCATCTAAGTCGGCCTAGGTGATATCCTAGGCATAAATAGGTATATATAGGAGGTAGTGAGTCTTATTTCATCATATTCAGTATTGTGTTCTCATTGAAGACTATTGGAGGTATCCCCCTCGAAGTGGTTTTGGAGGTTGCCCCCTCGAAGTGGCATATTATTATCAAGTATTTGCAGCATATTTACTATTATATTCAGATATTGTGCAAGTTGTTTCATTACAAGTGGTATCAGAGCGATTGTAGACCCTCATAAGATCCAAGCGATTGTAGAGTGGAAAATTCCTAAAACCCTTAAGAACTTATGAGGTTTTTTAGGGCTTACAGGGTATTATCGCCGATTTGTAAAGAATTATGGTAGCATAGTATCTCCTCTCACATCCTTGTTAAAGAAGGATGTTTTCCAATGGAATGAAGTGGCGACAAGGGCATTTGAGAAACTAAAGGAAGCCATCTGTACAACTCCAGTCCTAGCTACCCTAGATTTTTCTAAAACATTTGTTGTTGAATGTGATGCTTCAGGACATGGAATAGGAGCAGTACTTATGCAAGAAGGAAAACCCATAGCATTTGAAAGTCGCCAACTCAAAGGTAAGAATTTGTTGAAGCCAGTTTATGAGAAAGAAATGTTGGCTATCTTGCATGTAGTCAAACAATGGAGACCTTATATAATGGGACGACACTTTAAGGTCAAGACAGATCATGATAGTCTCAAATATTTCTTGCAACAGAGGTTATCATCTGAAGAACAACAAAAATGGGTCACAAAGATGTTGGGATATGACTTTGAGATCATATATAAGAAAGGAAAGGAGAATGTTGTGGCTGATGCTCTATCAAGGCGTGATGAACCCACAGAGTCATTTTTATTTGCCATTTCCATGTTACAAGCAGACTGGGTAAATGAGGCAAGAGAAGAGTGGGAGAAGGACATAGATACTCTAAGGCTCATTGAGAAACTCCAACAGGAATCAAGTGTGTCTGACAAATTTTCATGGAAAGGAAATATTTTATGGTACAAGGAGAGGTTATACCTTTGCAAGAATTCAACTCTTAAGCTTAAGGTGTTGGAAGAACTACATATGGTGGGCACTCAGGATTCCTCAAAACTTATCATAGAATCAAGCAAGATTTCTTTTGGGAAGGGCTGAAAGGGGATGTTCAAAAATTTGTAGCTGAATGCATGGTATGTCAACAACATAAAGGGGAGACAGTTAAGACTCTAGGTCTTCTACAACCCTTATGTATCCCAAGTCAAAGGTGGGAGGAAGTATCTATGGATTTCATCATAGGTTTGCCTAGATCTGAAGGAAAAAATGTCATCATGGTTGTTGTGGATCGTCTCACCAAATATGGTCACTTTTGTGCTTTGGCACAACCATTGGCAGCAAGCACTGTAGCAATAGCTTTTATGAATACTATTCAGAAACTGCATGGAACTCCAAAAGTTATAGTCAGTGATCGTGACCCTATATTTACAAGTAATTTTTGGACTGACTTGTTTACATGCTTGGGCACTCAGCTTGCTCATAGTTCATCATATCACCCCCAGTCAGATGGATAGACAGAAGTGGTCAACAAATGCTTGGAAGGCTATCTCCGTTGTTTTGCTTCAGATAAACAAGAGAGATGGGTGCAATGGCTACCACTAGCAGAATGGTGGTACAACACTTCTTTCCATACTTCTTCCAAGATGTCTCCATTTTTAGCACTATATGGTTACCACCCACCATCAATCATCTCTTCATTACGGGTACAACCAAAGGTTCACACAGTCGAAGAACACATCCATCATCAGCAAGAGGTATTGGCTAGTCTTCAAGAAAACTTGGCAATGGCACAAAACAGAATGAAGCAACAAGCTGATCAACACCGTAGTGAAAGAACTTTTGAAGTGGGAGATTGGGTCTTTGTGCGACTACAACCATACAAGCAAATGTCTCTAAAACAACAACATAAAGCTAACAAGTTAGCACCCAAGTACTATGGTCCTTATAAGGTGTTGCAGAAGATTGGCAATGTAGCATATAAATTGGAGCTGCCCATATCAACAAAAATTCATCCAGTTTTTCATGTTTCTTGCTTGAAGAAGGTTATTGGGAATAAAGTGGTAGCACAGACTAAGTTACCTGAGCTTGATGAAGAGGGAAGAATAGTTGTGGATCCAGAGAGAATTATTCAAACACGCACCAAGAAGCTGAGGACAAGGGAAATCATAGAATATCTAATTAAATGGAAAAACTCTCCAGTTGAGGAAGCTACATGGGAGAATGAGGAATTCATGCAAAAGCATCCACATTTGGTCAGCATTGAGGACAATGCTTCTTTGAAGAGGGGGGGCATGCTATGCCCTTAATCCTATAGTGTGTATAGGGTTATGAATAGTCGGCTTGTGGCTATCTTAACTCTTAATTAAGTCATATTACCATTAGTTTATTGTTAATTAGTTGTTTAGGTTGGCCTAAGGCTTATATAGGCCCATCTAAGTCGGCCTAGGTGATATCCTAGGCATAAATAGGTATATATAGGAGGTAGTGAGTCTTATTTCATCATATTCAGTATTGTGTTCTCATTGAAGACTATTGGAGGTATCCCCCTTGAAGTGGTTTTGGAGGTTGCCCCCTCGAAGTGGCATATTATTATCAAGTATTTGCAGCATATTTACTATTATATTCAGATATTGTGCAAGTTGTTTCATTACATAGTATATGTGCTTTTAAGGCCCATTTTTGTTTTAAAAAGTTTAGTACTAGTAGTTGTCACCTTAAGGTTGTTAGTGTTACTATAAGTACCAATAATCGAATGAAATGTGCCCTTTAGATTTAAAAAGCAACCAATCATGTGATGCCACATCAACCCACCAACAAAACATGACTTGATGCACACCTATTGGTCCATCTTTTGTTCTTGGGGAACTATTTGACACCTCAACAAAAAAAAGAGCATGCTGATGTGACATCATATTTGATGATGTGGCCTTGAAACCTTAGTTATAAGCAGGGGCGTTGCCAACTAAACTACTCTAAAAATTTGTGGAATGATTCAAAATTGCCACTTATGATTTTGAGAGACATGAGGTTAGGGTGCTCCTCTACTAGGTCGTCTCCCCTAAGACTTTTTTTCTTAAAATTTTGATGGAATTTTTGCAGCAGCACCTACGAAAGTTTGTTCCTTCTTATGAGACGATCTTTTTTAAAACTTAGAGGTTTTGTTCTTTCTTTTTAGTGGACATTGAAAGATACATGTTAGTTATTTTGTTTTTGGTTTTTTTTTAAACAAAAAGGGAGTGGGTTAGGGCTATTTTTTTGGGGGGGGGGAGCATATTCTTTTAGGGAGACAGAGGGGTAAGAAAAGGAGGGGGGTCGACATGCTGCAGGGAACTCTCTCTCTCGGGTGGGGAGAGGCGACACCTTCTCTGGAAAAGAAAATAGAGACCACTGTTGATTGTTTCTGACCCTTTGTAACTTGTCTGGATGTCTCCCATTAGAATCCCTCTGCTTAAAACAATCACAACCCCCCCTTTTTGTAATATTTTCGGCTGTCTGAAAACTATTGCACTTGGAGGAGTGGGGACCAAAAGAAGAAAAAAAAAAGAGGAATAGAAAAATAGAGAGTGAGGAGGACAGTGAGCATAGTAGATGGAAGATTTGAGGGGAGTTGAATGCAAGTGCCAAGAGGAAACAAAATAACCGCTTTTGGAGGAATCGATTCAAGGGGTGGAGGGATATATTTTAAAGGTATTTGCATCTGTTATTTTCTTTTCTAGCGCAAAAAAAAAAAAAAAAAAACTAAAATCTACTTTCTGCAATTTCATTGAGTACAGAAAGAAACAAAAAAAGGAATGAAACCCCATTACTGCCTTGTTTTTTTAAAATTTTTGTTGTTGAGAGTTGGGAGCTGAAAACAAAAAAAAAACACGATAGTACAGAAAACTTGCATCAAGAAAGAGAACAGAAATAAACAATAGATTGGGCATTTGTAAATTACATAATACATTCAGCAATGCGTGTTTATCACAGAATCCGTCTACCTGCTCTAAACATTGGGCATTGAGTAATAACCTAAAAATTGTTGCATGAAATCAATTGTCAGGCAGGGTAGGGAAATCAACCTGCAAAATAAATTTTAAAAAAATCAATTTGTCTCAGCTGAAGGTCACGGAGTAGAGAATAGTAAGTGATAGTTTCACTTTTATAAAACTAGAAGGAATCTCTAAATAGAAATCTTCTAAAATCTTATGTAAGGCTTTATATGTTTTTAGTTTTAGAGAAGAATAGAATATCATCAAAATTTATTTATTTATTTGTTTCAGCTTAAAATTGTGAGAATAATATCTTTAGAAGGCAAAGGTTTAGGCTAAGCTTTAGTATGAATGGTAAGCTTGTGCATTGTATCCTAAATTTAGATTTTTTTAAAAATGAAGATTAAACAATAGTTCTAGTCCAAAATCAGTTTTAATGAGAACGTTGGAATTTTGGCATTAGGTTCACCATGCCTTTCTACTAATCCATCTATTCATAATAAACATATTTTATCTGCAACAATAGAAAGGTATAAGAATCTGATTTTATTGTTTTAATATTTCTATCTTTTATTGAACTCCTTAACTCACTATATTCTCTTTAGAACATTTATATTAGAAGCTAAATTTTAAGAGAAGATCTTCTTTATTTTGAAACTAAATTTGACTTATGTGGAACCATATTTATTTTAGATAATAAATCCATTTTTTTTAAAAAGGTATGTTTTAGTATTTATTCTTTTGAATAATTTTATAAGAAAAGTATGAATTTAGAAAAGATTTTTATTTATATATAAATATATATAGATAGAAAGAAATATGATTTTTTTTTTGTTAATATTTGCTTATGAAATTATTATTTGAATAGAAAAATTGGTAATATGAATTAGTCTTGTTAATTCTAATCATGAAAAGAAAGATAAGTATTTTACCATGATACTCAAAAGTAATTGTCATGATTAATGATAATGGTTAGATTTTGATATTATATTACTCTCTTTTCCATATAAGATTTTATTGCATAGAGTACTAAACTTAGAGAAACATGATCGGTGTAAGATAGATTGCTAGCCACCCATAGAACATCTATGTTGATGGCCTAGTTATTAGTCAACTTGGGTTAAGAAAATATGTTTAGATCAACTTGTGCTAAGTAACCTTGTCAACCTGTTAGTTGAAAATCTAGTTCCTGAACTATGAGGCCTTTGCATTGTGCGTACGTAGACAAGGCCATCACAGATGAGCCCCCGACGCATTAGGTTGCCCCCTTAGAGCCTGTAGGGTTGTAATCTTGTGCATTGATATCTAATATGTTATTTATTGATTTTTGTGAGATTAATGTTTATATCGGCATGTTGTAGTCGCCATACTTTCATTAAGGTTTCTAAGCTATGCTTTAGAGTTGAATTCAAATTATTATTTTTAGAATTATCATAACGCTCATGTATGTTGATTGAACAAAATTTATTCTCTTCTACTCATGTTTGTATTTTCCTATCTAGAGTTGAAATGATGTATTAAGATACTTCTATATGAATTGATGTAATCTTCTAGTTATGTAACCTTCCTGACCTTGTATATATTTTCTTTAAATGATTATAAATTCATTTGTACTTTGGATGCCTTATGAAAATACATATTTTTACATCAAAACTTGATCATTGAAGCGTATTCTACCCATGTTTGGGAGAGAGGCCTTCACCTTGTAATGTAAGGATTGTCTCTTGTCTTGAGACTGATATTTATATCATAGGAGAATTGTATTATGGAAAATAATTTCTTCTATGCTAAATTGTTCACCCGTATGTTCATGCTCTCGTACTCTCAATTAAGTTTCTACGCTATGTTTTCAAATTGGTTATATATCTTAATGTCTTGGATTCTTCATCATACGCCTTCATGTTGAATAATTATACGTATCTATCTCTTTCTCTTAAATGGGTTATTTTAGTCTCAGTTTAATAATGGTGCCTTTAACTTTACTACTTGTGTATCGATGTAAGTTTTCAACACCTGTCAATTGAATTATCATTGATGAAAGGTTAACTCTTTTTGTCAAGGAAATCAATTTATTGATATATCTTTTTTTATGTTGAAATGTATTAATTAGATGTTGGTATCCTCTATCCCCCATTTGTTGCCATGTCATAATTTAGTAATGGATGTAACACTTTGCCTTGTATCCTCTTCTGCTCTGGTATGATAGAATGAACTAGATCATGTTACAATCAATTATGAATGTAATACCCTAGTCTTTTGTTAAATGGATGTTTGGATCAATTCTTCTTGCATAGTTGTAGCTATGATCACTTATGTTATTATCTCCTTGGTTTGATTTATGTGACAAGGCTTCTTAGATGTTTCATCCACACCTTGTCTTCCTTCCCTACCTTGTGCGATGGGGATTTAGGGATAGTGGGAAATTTTTTTGTGGTTCATGTCATGACCACATGGGCAATGTGCCCATGACATGTGGTTTCCTCATGTCGTGGCCACTCGATAAAAGTGGGCATGACAAAATGTTTCGAAGCATTTCCCAACAGAATTACCATTTGTTGTACCTTGCATACACACCCCATTTTAAAAAAATATGGACACCCTCTTTTAAATTTGGTCTAGAGTGTCAAGTAGATTTTTCACCTCCTAAGTAGTCAAGTGGTCAAGGTGCATTTTTTCCATGTTTGAATGGTGATGTTGAAAATCATTTCAAAATCTGCTAGGTCAAATCCTTTGCATTACCATCACTAGGTCTGATTTTCCCTTTGCGCTAAAATGCTTCCTAACCGACTGTTTCTCTAAAATGTCCCTTATCCGACTATTGTGCTAAATTGCCTCCCTACCGACCTCAATGTTTAAAAAGCCTTTATCACCGGCTCAAGCGCTAGTTTTCCTCCTAACAAAGTTTTGCGCTTAAATCAATTGTCTCTGACTTACGCTATATTGTTTGATTGCTGATTGAGTCAGAGGATACCAAAATACCTGCAAAATCTGAAGAGCCCTAAAGTCTCACAAAAGGACATGAAATTGAGTCTGTTGTCATAGTGCTAAAAAGACCTTTCACCGACCAAGTCTGTCACAGCCAATTTCCCCGCCAGGTCAGAATGAATGAAAAGTCGTACGAAACCCTAAATCTTCTGACTGACTACGTACGTCGTGCATTAGTGGTGATTTGGCCAAAACAATAAAAGGTTAAAATTACATTGTTTTGATCATTTTCTACATTTTGATAAAAGATTTGGAGAGCCCCTTCACAACCTGTCCAGTGTTCTCACCATCATTGCCCTTGAACTTGATCCCGTGACCATCTCCTATCTATGTATCTTGGACACGTTTTCTGCAAATAACCAGGTAGGGTTTTTACTTTGCCTCTTTAAGTTTTTGCTAGGAGCAGTTAGGGTTTCATTCAATGTACATTTTTTCTTCTACACAATGCATTTGGGGTTTTAGCTAGGGTTTTGTGCATGGATTGTTTGTTTTCTTCGAAACCTAGTTTGAATTTCTCCTTGAAAAAGTAGTAGGATTGCCATGGGCTAAATAGAATGACTTAACCAGGTTTGGACATAGTAGGATAAAATTTGAACCTTTTTGTAAACTGTGAAATCATCTAGCCTTTGCACTAAATTTGAGACCGGTCGACTTATACACAATTCAGCTCATCCAGTCGGTCGGCGGTCATGAAAACTCGCGCTATGTTTTGAAACCTATCTAGCCCTAAAAACTTTGACATCTGACCTACGTAGGTTTTACCATGTTAACTGATTAGATTGGTGGGACTTAAAAACCCCGCAAACTTTAAAAAGCTACTTAGTACTAAAAACCTTTTACACTGACCTTGCGCTAATAGACTCTGTCTCTGACTTAGTCAGACACTTAGAATATCTCCGCAAGTTGGTAACGTCCCAAAATCCTACTAGAAAAAAGAAACACAGCTCTGCACTATAATTAACCTCGTCTGACCTTGCACTAAAGTATGCCTTCACCGACTCAGTTAGTTGACCTCAAATCTCGCATTGGTCTGACAAAGCTAAATCCTGTGTAAACATGATAAAATGATCTCAGTGGTCTTGCGCTAAATTCCAACTAACTAACTAAAACAACCAAACTCAAAGTTGGTAACCTTTGAAAGTCGCGCAAGTCGGTCAATCTAGAAACCTGTGCAAAAGTGAAAAGACATTTCAACACTGATAGAATATTAGGTCAGACAAACTCAGTTTCCCTGCTAAGGTCGGTGGACCTCAAATATAGTGTTTTCCTGCTTACAGGTCGGTTGACCCTGAAACTAGCGCAAATAGTAAAAAATGACTATTTTTGAAGAACTTTAGAAAGGGAAAATGTCAGAAATGATGTAATTAATGTTGCAAATGTAGATAATGATGTTTTTTCATGCTTCCAATGAGATGTCTTGCAACATTAAATGTTTTTCTTTGCATGCATTAATGATGAATTGCTATGAAGTAAGTGCAATGATAATAAACTCTTAGATATATGATTCTTTAAAAGGCATTTCAGTTGTATTAGCAAATTCATTAAATTCATTTTGAACATGGAAAAGAATTTAGTAGTCCATTTGGTAATCTTAGATCTCAAACTTAGGATTTTGTGGAAAATTCTCAAGGTATCAAACTTATAAGGTCTAGTCCTGCAGATTAGATGACTGCCCGAGCTCAAACCATGAAGTACGAGTTCAAGGGCATCCCTCCAGAGACTAAGATTCATTCTAGATGGAGTGATGTAGGAGACACAGATCTAGGTCACATAGACTTAGATGACTTCAGATTGAGAATCTTTGGCTCAAATCCAACTCCTAGGGCCAAAACACTTAAAGACAGTGGAATTGCACAAGTGGCTGTTTTCCCTACCTTAGTACAATGTGCAGAGTTGATTGTAATATGTGTAGAAAGATATGATATTATGACAAGGATAATCCAAACTACCAATGGGGATATCCTAGCTGAAACTCTTGATATTCCATGGCACACAGTCATGACCATGCTAGACAAACAAGGATCAGAGGAGACTTACAACAAAGATGTGAATGGATGCAGGAAACACATGAAAGATCATTGAGGAAAAAGGAGGTCTGGCATGAGAAAGTTTCCCCAAGTACTCTATAGAAGTGATTTCCATGACGAGATTGGCGATTTGATAACCTTTTTAAAAAGAATATATGGGTTACCTACAACCTCTACTTTTGAGGAATGGATGTTCATCATCATAATTGAGATACTGAAAGGGGCTAAGTTTCACTGGTCCCAAATCCTTAGTGACAACATTCATGAGGCCTTCAGCAACTTCAAAAAGAAGAGATACTTTAGATGGACATCTTATGTTGTCTATGCACTAGCAAGAAGAAATCACTATATTGGGTTGTCCAAAATTAGAGAAGTTGCAAATGATGAGCAAACCCAAGTAAAAGTATATGAGTGTTACCGACAGCTGACCTCATCTCAATCTCTGATACACTTTAAAAGGGTGAATGATGCTTTTACAATGTATAGCCAGATTGCTATAAGGTAATACAGCCTTGAGGATTTCCACTGAAGCAATGAATGAAGTAACCAAATATGGTAGGTGGTATATTCAATTTGAAAGTTTCACATATCTAAGAGTACAAGGTTTCACTAGGATGGCTTATAGACTTCCCAGATATCCTAATGACAAAACAGTGCTTCTAGAATTGACTAGACAGTTCATACCTTGTGCTGAGAAACTTAAGCACTTACACAGAACCAATGTTCAGTTTCCTATCAGGTTTGGTAAGGGGAATTATGCATGTCCTTCTTTGGCATAATGTGAACACTCTGATAAGGAACTCCAGCTTCTTAACTTACACTACTACAATGCAAGGGATCATTTCGACCTGAATAAGATAATGGAAAGATTTGTAAGTAAGAAATTGTTTCATAAGATACATATTGAAGACTTTTGGGCCAACTGAATGGACGACTATGAAGTTATGAAAAAGGCTCATTCAAGGCTATCTCTAGCCTTCATCAGGAAGTTCCATATTATTGTAATGCTTGACCAATTAGAGGATGATGAAAATGTCATGGTCAGACGAGCTTTGGAAGTTCAATATCATCAACCCATCCCATTACCAAATTGGGCTAATGCAGAGGAAAGCTCTTTAGATATCATAATGAAGGAACCAATCAGATTGAGCAAGGCCTAGGTAAGGGGTCAGATGGCTACTTTGGAGAGACAAGGAGTGCAGCTTACCTACAATGCATTAGAGTTAGACAAGGACTCTGGAGGTGAGGAGGATGAACCAATGAATGTCACAAATGGGGTAGAGCCAATTGAGAGGCAAAAATCAAATAATGAAGAACATATATCTTTGGTAGAGAAAGAAAAGAAAGTTAAGAAGCCATTTGCAAGGCCTCTTTCCAAGAAAGACTAGCCTCCTTCCACCAGGACAAGGGCCTCCAAGAGAAGAGATATGCCAAGTGGTCCTGGGGAAGGTTCCAAGAGCAAGAAAGTTAAGGTGAAGAAGGTAACTGAAGAAGGTACTGCAACACAAGTAGATACTAGTCTACCAGCCTCCCCATCTCCTACTTCTCCAAGTGTAAACATGGTTGCCTCCACCTCTATAGCTTCTACTACTCCTGCACCGACTTCACCCAAGACATCAACTATTGTCATCGAGGAAATATCCTCTGCTACCACCTCTCTTGCTTCCTCCATTTCAATTATTTCCTGCTCATTAGTAATATCTTCCAATGCCCCTATCAGCCCTATTTCCTCCACTGCTACCACTTCATGTCCTTCTACTGCTACTACACCTTCACCTTCTACTTCTTCTACTCCATTATCCACCCCCACAGCATTACTTCCTATTTCCACCATTCTTTCACCTTCTCTTCCTCTACCTTCACTACCTTTTCCTTAACCCCTTGTCATTTCTTCTACCTTGTTAGCAGTATTAGCTAATCTAGCATAGACCAGCATGCCTACACTACCCATATCCTCTGCAATTCCTATTTCATAAATGCCCGCCGATTCAACCTCCTTAGTCGTACCTCTGCTACCTGGAATTGATAAAGTATGTGTAGAATTAGGTTTGCAGGAGCCTGAAATTGAATTGATGCCTGAGCTAGAGAAAGATGCATTTGTGGAAGTGAGTAATGAAGTTTCAAATGAACCTCTAACCGAGACAGTCAATGTTGAAATCATTGACATATCCGACAGCCCTCCAGAGAAAGGTCAAATAGAGGAAGTTTTCAAGGCAGGCCAAGAAAGTATGATGGTAAATTGGAGGGACTTGGCCAAAGAAGGAGAAAAGGAAAAGGAGATAAGTACGGATAAGGAACCAGAGCATGAGCAGGGATTACCTTAAGAGATCGCTAAAACTAATGATGATAAAGCCACTGAATTGAACAAGTCATCTTCTACAACACCTGAATGGTTGCAAAATAGAGTGGCATATCCTGAGCCACAAGTAGAGATAATGCATCTAGATTTGAACATTATCTTGTCACAAGCTTATAGGCCCAAAAACCAAAAGAAGGCAAAGATACAGTCTAGAATCTATAAGGATGAATCGGGATCCAGAATTGCAGAGGTAGCCATCCCACCAGCAAATGCAACTAAAGAGCAAGTCAAAGCAGAAGATTATGTAATTTCCATAGTTGATTTAGGACTAGCCACTCATGCTCAAAGAGTGGATGAATTTAAAGGATCAGTCACTTCAATTTTGGAACAGTTAGATAAAGATGAGATATCGAAGGAGTTAAAGCAGCAAAATGAAGAACTTTGCACTTCTCTCCAGTTTCTGATCAAGCTAGTCGATGCAGGAGGAGATATAAGGATAGTACCCACTTTCATGTCTACTGATGAAATGGAAAGACTAAGTGAAGTAAGGGTCAAGTCCCAAGGAACTAAAAATTGGTTGTTTAGAGTTTTTGAAAAGGGATGTGAAACTATTGATGCCTCTACTCAAGCACACAAGACATTGGTTAAACTTCATGAAAAATGGAAAGATCTACATAGGAATGTGATTCCTTTGATGAATGTTATTCTCACATGTTTCCTCAGATCAAGAGCTTCAGGGATTTGCCTACCTAGATTCTAGTGGTAGAGAATATTCTAATTGGAGACAAGCTGTCTAAGGCCATTGAATGGTATCAACAGCTACTTTTGAGGAAAGAAACTTTTGAAAACATAAAGGAAGCATATAAGCTAGCAGATGAAGAGCTGCGGTCTATTATATACGATATCAATGATTCTTTGAAGGATTGCCTAGAAACATCCTTTAATGACTATGCCCTTATGATATCAAGAAGTGTAAAAGTAAATTACATAAGGTAATTTTTGAAAGTACCGAGCTCAGTATGGAAGATAGATTGGATAAGGTAAGTGACCTCATAGCTGAATTTAAAGCATTCCACAAGGCTGAGACGGAGATAGAAAAGATATACAATAGATTTATCTGAGAACTAGAGATGTTTGATTATCAGATCAATCATTTGAATAATCTAGATCCCTTAGAAATCAATCCCGCACTTGAGGCATGGCTAAACTACTGCAATAAGCTGGCTGATGAAGACAAAATTAATTTAGATGAAGAGTCTTGATATTATTTTAAATATTTTAAGAATGTAATCCTATCATAACTCTAAATTGTTGTATTTGGGGCATCATGTGACTCTATTTTGTCTTTTCTATGCTTTAAAAATGTTCTTTTCTATTAATATATTGAGTTGGCTAGTCAAATTGACTAGATTCAATATATCTAGAGGCTATTTTTCGTCTTTTTCATAAAAGATAAAGCGTAATCCGAGAATTGATATGGCTATTGTGCTAGCACTTAATGATGTAATCTGGACCATTGGTGTTGAGTTAATTTCCACCATTCATTTGAAAACTCGGTATGCTACTTTCCTATATAAAGGGCTGCCTTTTCTACTTTTTGTAAGAGAGATTTTGATACCGAATTGTTGACACTCTACTATTTGAAGTTATGCAAAGCAAGTTTCTGTAATTATCTTGAGAATTTGTATTTTGTATTGGCTTATTTTGGTTTTCATGGTTCACTTCTTGCTCTCCCGTAGTTAGTTAGTTGTGCTTTATAATGTTTATGGTTTACTGAAAGTATTTGATGAATGCTCTAGTCCATGCTTTTGGTTATTTGTTGATGGTAGATAGCTATGTAAAGTTAGTTTGGACTTATCAGTCATGCTCAGTTCAATTGCATTTCATGAGTTAAATTGCGCCAGTCATTGGGTATTTAATTAATGAATGTAATCTAAAAATCTTTAGATTTCTGTTGAAGATAGCATCATTTTCTGCAGTGTTGTAACACCCATTTTAGTTTGGTAACTCAGAAAACTGGTTAAGTTTTAGAGCATTTGTCTACTTAAAGTAAATCTATGCATTGTGAATGTCACTTAGGATTCCTCTAAACCCTATAGCTTGTGCATTTTCTTAAAAAACCTCGGTTAGATTAGGAATTTTAGCAACATTTTACATTGTTTATCAGCTAAAATCTTGAAGGGTTTATGTGTATTTGCTATTCCAACTTGAAGATCTATAGATTGCATGTAAGACCCCTTGTAGGCATAGCTAGAACATACCAGCTAAGAGATTCCAAGCAACCTAAGACCTACCTGTATTATCCTTGGAGTAGTCTTACCTAGGGTAGGATACTTTTCAAGAGAGGTGTGAAACCAGCAATCACACTTGCGTTGTTGCGTGCTAAAACACACATCAACAATAATCAAGTCCTATCTCAACTTGGCACACTCTTCCATGCTAGCACACATGCTATACACAAGGCATGATCATCAACATATATCAGGTCAGCACAATAAACAATTTCTCTTCCTTACATTTAACTCCAAACCAAAAGTAGTATCAGAGAAGACTAAATCATATCATGTGGATCACACTATGAATGTTATATGACTTGTAAAACTTTTCTGAACACCTCTCTTATCAAACTAAGTAGTTATATTTTGGCACAAACACTTGAACATTGATTCAGGTATCCTTACCATACTTTGATAGCATAGTCTTGAAATAAAACATTAAAGATCATACTTGCAGTAAACAAAAATAATTGAAACCTGAATTGAGGATACCAACTAATCCTGTGTGCCTATTTTTCCTCTGCAAGACCAAATATCCATGTGTGGTGTGCTGCAATAGCATTAACTCTCTCCTTCTATTCACACTACTCAGTACCAAGGCATATCTACATAGGTCTAACTCTAGAAAAGCATCTGTAGTACAAATTATTTCTTGAAACTTGAAACATACATGTTACTCATACCTACCTATCCTCAAAGCCACAACTTTGTATCTTCCACTACAGAGAAGTGTAGAGCATTCTCCTATCAATCTGTGATAGTATTTGCCCTGTTTGTTTACTATATTCATTCTTCTATCTCCCAAACACTTTGTGATATGCATTATGATCTCAAATTTGAAACATAGATACCTAAGAGTAATACTTATCCATTTGTCCAATCTGCAGGTTCATATCTTCAAATGCAATAAAATGTAGTACATTCTTTTGAGTCTGTAACACCTTTCCTAACATACACTATACTTAACCAATTCTTTTTCAAGTTTTTGCAACTTTATCCATTAGGTGTCAATCATCATGAGTTCATACCTTCATCATGCAGCAAAACACCCAACACTACTAATCATGGACTTCAAACATAAGAATATCAAGAATGTAGACTTACATATGAACTTCAGTAGATAAGGTACATGACTATTTACAGATGATATTGATCCATCTCCTTTACTTCACAATTCTCTAATCATCATTCTTAGTCTTCTCCTCTGAGTACCTCAGCACATATTCATCTCTTTACTTGTCTGACTCATAATGATTATTCTATTGTCTTCATTGATCATCATACTACTACAATCTCTTTTGTCATCTCTTACAACTTTCCAAACTGCAATAGTTCATACCACTATTGGCATCAATGACAACCTATATGCAACACATGAGTTGCCTACAACATTTAGTGTCAAGCATCTACCATCGGCATAGGAGATTGGGGCTACATGGTCTCTCTTCTTTTCCTCTCTTTGGGAGAGATTTTTTCCTACATGTTTTCCCCTCATATTCTGAGGTGCATCATGTTGTACATGGATACCTAACATGGCTTAGGGATACCTTCTTGTTGAGATTCATCCATATATATTTCCTACCCACCAAAGCTATGCTTATCGAGGCTAGTAGTGCATATTTATTTTCTTGCATTTGGTTAATTACTTTATTGCATATTTGCACCTAGGATAGAATAAGCTTACTTCGGTAGGTATCTACTTAGGTTGTAATGCCCCAAGCTTTCACCCACAATATTAACAAACACAAATTTTTTCATACAATATGATAACTAATATAACACATTGCACTCCTACATGCATAAGGTGCCATGACACAACACAAAAAATGCACTATGTATGTAGTACCAATGTACTAAGCATGGCAACACAAGTAAAAGACTAACTTAACCATGGGTCAAGATCACTGTGACAACACTACAAGAAGAAATCTTGCAAGGAAGTAGAGATTCCTCTACCTTAAATGATTAGGCCTAAGACCATGACATCCATCACTCATCAAGCCAAGGATAAGATAAGAACATGAAATCATCTTAACCCTTAAGAGGTTCAAACATCAAGAACACACATCAACAAGGATGTGGGGCTAAAACTCATATCCAAGCATCATGTAATTACAAACTAGAGGGATAGGGGAACCTATTGTGCCCTGCACACATGCCCTATTTTCCTTCAAAATATGGACCCCCTATTTTTCTTACTTTGAGTATTCTAGGACTTTTTTTTCCATTTTTCCTTTGTTGAGGAGTTTATGCTTCATTGAATTAATTTGATGATCTCCTAGTTCCTAGTTAGTGAGTTGATTTGGTCTCCCTGGGTCTAGTTTTACTTGTATGACTTGGTACTTTTATGTGCTTTGATGTGCTTTATTTGGGGTCAATTTGGTGTTGTATCATTCATTTCATGAGTTTTTGACTTGATCCATTTGATTGCAAGTTTTTTCCTTAGTTTGTTTTTTAATGATTTTATACTTTTCAAGCTTTCAAACTTTCTCATTTTCATATGCTGGAAGGAGTAGGCTCGAACTCCCACACTTTAGTTTTGCATGTTATTGAGTTCACTCTATTAGTTGGGTTCATTTTAGTTTTCTTTTAGGCATGTTCTTCATCACATCCCTGATCCCTGATGTCTACATTTTATCCTTTGTATCTTTTTGATGTCATGGTTTTAGTTTTTTGTTTATCAACTTGCTTTTTGCGTATGCATTCCTTAAGAACCTCAAACCCCAACAAATCCCTCATGTATTTTGCTATCAAGCATTTTTTATTTTGTTTTCTGCTTGAGGTAGGCATCAAGCCTTTAGCCTGACCCCGATCCTTGATCTCATTAGTTTACCTTTACAGGATTAGATATCAGCCTTTATTCATTTTATCTATTGTTTCAATAAATACTTAGCCATCGACCTGATTACCAAACCTCAACTGCTCCATTCCTTACCTTCGGTAGGATTTGAAAATCATTCATTCTTCATTTCACCTACACATTTAGTAAGTGATAATCCACCAGCCCGATCCCCAGTCCCCAAAACTATAATGTTATACCTTTGCGGGATCGTGGCATCAGGAGGTTCTATTTTCACCTACCTTTTGGCATGGTTATAGTTATGTTCTTGACCCCAAAACCCTGATGATAGTGTTATACCTTGGCATATTTGCAATGTCAGTAGCATTCATTTTGGCTTCTTCATAATGTAGAGGGTAAGTGAGAGCCCCAATCCTAAAAGAACCTTAACATTCATTGGTGTTGGACCTCTTAAAGTTTCCCTTGTCATAAGTATAAGGTAGAGATTACACCTGACCTCCAATCCTTGAAACATGAATTATTATCAAAATTACTGCATTCATACAAGTGCATGTTACATAAGAAGGATTTACACAAATCTTTTCTGAATAAAGAATTGATCCTTATTAAATGTAAAATGTACATTTGTCTCACACAAGCCATGAGACTAACTTTACTTGTTCAATGGAATTGAAGAAAAATATGTACATGAATAAGTAAATAAAAGTAAATGTGCATATAGGGTTAGAGGCCAGTCATTGCCTGAGAATGACTAGTTTTGAATGTGTCATCTTGTCCTACTACTGCCCCAAGCTGTTTCTGTCCTTCCCAGTTCCATGTTTCTCCTAGTTCCTGCATCTGGCAATAACAATGATGTTAGAGAAACACTCTAAGCAATGAGAGGTCTCAAACCTTACATGAACAAACACCTATGCATGTACAAACTGATCTCCAAATGCATTAAATAAGTAATGCAAACCTTGGATGTCCTAGAGAACAATCAAGCCATCAAACACATCTAAGGTATACATTTATTTTCCTAATAAGTTTGCTTCATGTGCAGATATAGGTGTAATTCTATCTCTATTTTGATTCATCAGATTACATTATGAGTGGAGAAAATGTGGCTCCCACAAGGGTTGAGCCCAGCTCATAACCATTACAGAAGATTTCATGTATGTTCATCAGAAACAAGGATCAACTTGTACAGCTAGATCTATTCATATACTTTATAAGGAGCACACAGATTCTATGATAAATAAGTGAATTTTCATGATATAAGACAACTAGAACATCTTGTTGCTCATCATAATGCATTTCACATCAAATAGGATCATCATGAGTTAATGAGGATATGTAACAACATCATCAAGATAATAGCATCACTGTTAGAGGGATAGTTCAAATTTTCCAAGACAGTTATAGTCATGAGTATCAGATTAGAAAGCTACAGCAAAGGTGAACCAAATAATAGGCATGGAGTTACAGATGTTTTAATGAAAATGCAAAGCATACAAGCAAAAGGAGATCTCTTGAAGAGCCACAGTTATGAACCAAAGTATATGTTACTATGATACAAAGATACAAGTGCAAAAATGAGGTACATTATTCAGCCTGTAGATGCTCATGGTGAACATAACCATAAACACAAGAATACCTCAAATCAAAGACCAATCAAATACTATGGGTACATACTACAATGAGCAGCTATAGGTTAAGCAATGGTAGTCATTTCTTTCTTGTTCAACTCATATTGTGCAAGAGTTGCTATAGGAATCACTTTCAGATCATAGGATCAAATTGTACCAGTCAAAGGATGCTTCAGCAATGCAAAAGGAGAAAAGTCAGCATCATTTACATACACGGATGCACAAGAGTAATAAGGGAATATCAAGAACAATTTCTGATTGACCACAATATGGGTTTTAAATATGTTGACTTATATTTTAAAGAGTCGTGTGTAGAGAAGATAAACCCTTAACATTCCATATTAGGGTTTTGAACAGAGAGCTATTTATCAAATTTCTAGGGTTCACTCATAGTCCAAAGGAAAACTCTCACACATAAATCAACTCCCAGTTGTAGCCCTTTATGAGGGTTCTTACCAAATTCAAATACCAAAGGTACAGAAAAACCCTAGTTCTCATTTTATACCATGAAAATGAAAGGAGAGAAAAATGCACAGAACTTACCCATGCAGAGGCCGTGAGGGTTGCAAGACCCAGATTAGGGTTTCATGCTAGAAATGCCACTCTCTAGAAGCTCGATAGTCATAGAAAGACACAAAGAAAGGAGAGAAAGGAAAACCAAAAATATGTATGAGTATATGTGCAGGCCCAACAAGAAAAAAATGGAGAAAGATACAACATTTTGGTTGTGGCCTGTGAGTGAAGACTCACAAATTTAAACAGTAAGATCAAAACCCCAAAATTTCTTCATGATACCCACAGCCAAAATCGGATATTTTCCTCAAAATTTTCACAATATGAATGAAATAATGGTGCTACAGGAGGAAATGTCAAGTTATTACCTTCACAAATGAGCCATTTGGTAAAGATTTTTGATAGATGGAGTTTAAATGACTGCAATTTCTTCATAGAATCTGCGGCTATGAGTGCCCAAACTCATATTTTCATAGAGAACATCAAGAAAGAAGGCAAATAAGGGTTAGGGCTGTAGCCAGAAGCTCATACCGAACGATAAAATTCAAAGAAAATGTAAGCAATGGAAACAAAAGATTTTGTCACAGAGGATCCCCAAAGCCATTTTGGCAGCATGGTGACACAATGAAGCAACAAAGTTGCAAAAATACAAAATGTAAATGATGGCTCAAAAGTGTTTTTTTGTCTTTAGGGTTTCATATCCCTAAGAGCCTGATGGGCCTTTTCCTTTTCTGTATTTTGTAATTTTTGCATATCTTTTCAAATAAGCCGTGGTCAAAACCTTATCACATATAATGCCTAGTAGCAAGCCACAATGTGGCAAGACATCTTAAGACTTTTGTGTTAAGTATTTTTCCTTCCATGCTAGGAAATACTTGGAGAATGGAGGAGTTGGCAGACACATGCCAAACATATAGCCTTTTGTTTTGCCTTGGAGTGGAAGGAGATTGACTGAGTCTTAGAGATAGTTATTGATTGGGTGGGTTCTTTTGAGAGTATATATGGGAGATTTTATTGCTTATAGAGTCCATTTGGAGTAGTTTTCATGATTCATCATGTTATACTAGGTCATGATGGACTTTTTCCTTCATTATGAGATCTTGTGGAGAGGATATAGGCCCTATATTCTAGACTTTTTGTGGGCATCCGACCCAAGTTTGTTTCTAGCTCCTTGTATGGTGGAACCACTTGGATAGTGGTGGATATAGTCACTTTTGTGACTCTTTTGTACTCAATTTTGATTATGCAATTTGGAGAGACTTGTGATTTTGACATCCTTGCTCAGATTTTAGCAATTTTTTGTAACTCATTTTACTTGATATGAAATATAGTGAAGGCCTTAAGTATTATTGACTAAAGATTTTGCCTACTTGTTCTTTGCATTATTGTGCTTAAGCAATTGATTGATCAAATTATTTGTGAGGTAATGTTTATTTTCTTATAGCTTTGTCTCAGATTTAGAGCCTTTATGCAGAAATTATATTAATGTAGGTTACAAATTGTGTCAAAAGTGTAAATTATTTCTTTCTAGCTGTGAATTTATCTTCCTTCTTGAAAATTTGAGCAGGACCTATTTGTGAAACACTTATGTAGAAGTATATGTTGATTTATAAAATTGCGCAGGTTCCAACACCAACATGGGAAGTTTCAAGAATGTGAGACTTGCTACTTTTAACAACCTCCAAATTTTAAAGAAGCTGGCTCTTCTTATTTCAATTGGGTTTTGAGTAAAGGGGAAGAGATTAAATAGGATTACAGATACAATAAGCAAATCTAATTTATGGTGATGCGCCTAAGTAAAAAGTATTCCTTCAATTTAAGCACAGTGAAACTATTCTCAAGATACAGTCATATTAAAGAGAAGATACGACATGATCAATATAAGCAGATATAATGAATACTTATCAAAGGCTTATAACCAGAAAAATTTGTAAAGACATAGATGATATCAACCAAGGCACAGAACAACATTCTTCTTATTAATCTTCCAGCAACATAAAAGACACAGAAAACATGCACAGATATATCAACTTTCTTATCAAGAACAACAAAATAAAGACAAATGACATAAACTGGTTACAACAAAGTCTCTGAATTCTCTATTAGATCTTTTACAAAATTTCTAACTAAAACTCTTGTTTAAAAAAAGGTCCCTAGCTATTACAAATTCTACATATTTATAATCATAGACCTAACCCAAGATTGCTTGTCACAACCTAAATCTTCAATGGCCAAACAGAACTAAAGATTACTGAAAGTCCATGGCAGTTTCGATCTTCTGAATCTACAACAGCCATCCTTCTTGCGTGCTTATTGGCTGGGGCATAATAATATGTGGCACACTAACTGTATCAATATTAAGACACATGGTGACACCCGCGTACTTAATGCAAAAAATAATTTATGACAGATGGCATCATCTGCATACACTTAGAAACTCTTTTACCTACCAAATAAACTCATAGGAAACAACCACTTGTTGCACTCCATAGCCTTGAAAATGATATGTGTCCTACTCCGCTGAGTGCTTAAAAATTGTGTCTTTATACTCAGGCACCCCAGCGTTGTGATATTTGTCACAACCTGCTTCACTTAGAAACTAAGACACAATATCAATGGGACCCACAACATTCATTACTCATTACTCACAGGAAATAAAACTAGGATAGATGGCGCCCTCCACAGCGAACAAAGCTAGACACGCGGCAATCTTTGACAATTTAGTTGAAACTAATGAAACTTTTCAAGGATCCTTCAGAAGCTGACACTTGTCAAGTTCCACTACAACTGTGAATCAAAATGTTTCTGCTACAAGAATATTATGAATAAAGTAAACCTTTCTCTGCTATCACCACGTGGCACCTCCCACAAGCTTGAAACTAACTTTGAACTATGGCACACCATATATATGCCAATATCAATATAAATTGTAAAAAGGGACACGCGACATCATCTGCATAAAACTCAAAAGAACACATGACAACTTTCGCAAGCATATAGCAAGAAAAGAAACTTTGATATAAAACTCAAAAGGACACACCATAATGGCAAAGTCCCAGTTGCACCAAATCTTCGATATGTTTCTTCATATTTTTTACTCCTTCCTTCACTATATCTAAGAGCTCTTGACAATTTGTAGTTGCAGAATTGCAACTCAAAACTTCATTGAACTTCTTAGCAGCAATCATTCTATCATCAATACCCATTGCTGATAATGCCTCATCTGTTGTGTCATACAACTTTTTCAACAAAAGCTGAGAGTCAGAAACCCTTTGTGAAACAGTAGATAAAGTGGCTTGTATAAAAGTATCTACCTTCTCACACAGCTGCTGAGCATTTAACAAAAAAGTCAAAGATGTCTTTAGCTGAATAATCTCCTCAGAGATTCTCTTCCATACTGAAACATATAGCTCTTTTACCAAATTTAGAACTCCTGCATTCTATGGTCTATTAGCCAACTCAATTATCAATTGTTTTGCTCTCTATTCTTAGCCAAGAATTGTGCTTGAGATGTACTATTGGCATTTTAATCACTCAATAATCTATGTTACAACTGTGTTGCCTCTTGCAATTTATCCTGATACTTCTTTTCTATAGTAGCCTTCTCTTGTCTTAAAATAGTCACTACAGCCTTTTCCTATGCCAACTCAGTCTTTAGAGAAGCAACTCGAGCCTGTATAGCCTGATGTATCTATAAAGAAATAGTGTTCTGCAATTGTTTGTTTAAATTATCAATCTCATTTATTTTAGACTAAATTTCCCAAGTGAGATTACTACTATTCACTTTCTCTTAAGTCAAATCACTCTCTGTCTTTTGTAACTTTTTAGACACTTTCAAGTAATCTGTAGCCATAGTAGTTGTAGTCTCATTCATCAGTTCAACCTGGTCCTGTGGCCTGAAGAGAGACATATCCATAGCCACAACATTCATAGCATAATCTTGTGGTTGCATCTGTTCATTTGATTTTACCACATTTGGGGACAAATGTGTCATTGTCAATGATTGTTGAATAGGGTCAGAGAGTGACCTCATGTGAGCCACAACAGGGCTTTTATTTTCCTTCTTTCTCTTCTTCTCCATTCTAGCCTCTCTGGCCCTTTTTGTTATATCTTCTTGAGCTTGGAAGGTGGGAGGAGATACAATATAACCTCCAACAAAGGGGTGACTTTGAGGCAGGCCATAAGGAATAGCAAATAATTGTTGGCTAGGGGAAACTTGAGGTGGGGTCTGTTTAGGCATAGATGGAGAAAACAATGGTAGGGTTATGGCCTGTGAAGACATGGCTGGTACACTGGCAGTTGGGGCAGAGGTTTGCATGAGCACAACCGAAGTGGCAGGAGACATAGAAACCTAGGTATTTGGGATTGCCACTCCTAAGTGAGAAGAAAGAGAAGTAGGAGAGAAGAGAGAAGAAGTACTTACTTGAGTCATAGAAGAGATGACTGGCACTTGTTGTTGTTGTGGTGCTGTTACTTCTTCTTCTTCTTCCTTTGGCAGTATCAATCTCCTTATTTTCTTTTGAGGCCCTGCCTCTTCTTCTTCTGGATCCTCCTCTTCAATATTTACAACCACTGTTTGTTGCAAAGGGACCATTCTAGAACCCCTGAATGTTGAAGCTATATGGGTTCCAAGAAATGGTGATGACATAACTCCTTTTTGTTTCTCTAAGGTCCTAAGGGATTGAGGCCATGAAGACCTAGGATCAGCAGATGATGCTTGTCCTATTTCTTGCATTCTTGGGGCCTCCTTTGTTTCTTCCTCTGATTCCTCACCCTTTTCCTAAATTCTACTTGTGTCTACACTTGAGACTGAGGATGGATACCACTCATCCTAGATTGACTCCCATGTCTCATCGGTATCAACATTCCCAAATGAATGTGTAAGCTCAGAGATCTCTTGCCTATATTTCCAATAAGCTTCAATATTTTCTATTCTCCACTCTTTTTCTTTTAATGATTTCCTTAGACCTACTGTCATCTTCAACTTAGGGTCATACTCTTTCTCTTTGACATAGAAGGTTTCCCATGACCTAGGCCCCTCATAGGGCAAATTAGTTAGTTCTACATAGAAATCTAAGTTATCTACTTTTGGAGACCTCCTATCCTCCTAAAATGGGCATCCTTCATGTACCATCTTGGCACGAACCTTATTATTTATTATCTAGGAAGCCAAGAAACTATCTAGGTCATATTTCCATTTATCTTCTATAATAAGAAAACCATGGGTAGCTAACTTCCTTAATAAGAGGCTCTTTGTTCCTCTAACTTCAATTGTTATGTTTCCTCTAGTCCATGGAACATTATACATATTTTTCTTTCTTTTCTTGTAGCCATAGTCATTATCTACAATAGATACTTGATGGCCAACCTCTAAAAATGTGACCCTAGGGATCTAGACTTTAGGCAATAGCATAGGCTCTCCAGTGAAACCTTGGACTCTGATTATGGTAGTGTGGGCTCCAAAGAAGTAGTCATAGGGGATTGGACAGTTGGTTAGGAAACCCCTTATACTCTGTGTCATCCTATGTTCCACAGGCTTGGGACTTAACTGGCCAAAAGCAGGGGTGATAAAAAAATCACAAAACTCATAGGGGTATGAGGTATCTGACAACACATGAGTCCATGCAGACACAGGAATGGTTTTACTATGATCTAAATCTGAGTCATACATATTTAGGGGCATATGCTACATGAAAAGACCAAAATTTAGATACAGCATAAGATGAAACAGATATGCTAAATACTTGAACACTCATTTTGTTCAGAAATTGAAAAGCTGGTCAATCATGGCTGCAGCGATCTGCTCCGAAAAGTCCAGCTAATACTCTTGAGATTTGTCTACAATTTTCATTCTGAAAATGATTGCCAGTTGCCATTCATAAATTGTGTTGTCCTCCTTCATTCCAAAGATGAAAGCTAACATTGAAAGAGCATCCTGAACATCCGGGTTAAATTGTGCGTGACTAGTAGGTAGCGTAGGCAATTGAGTATTATCTTTTCCCAGATGCATCTCTGTATTCAAGAATTTCAGTGTGCTATGCAAGTTTGTCCATGTGCCTTGCATCTTGGCAATAGTTAGAAATGTTGCCATTTTATCATATTGCAGGGCCAACATGTCCCTTATGGTCTTAGGCGTAATATGAACTATGAAAGGACCTCGTTGAATAGAATTTGATGGTGCATGAAACATCTCTACACATAATTCAATCAGTTCAGGACAAGAGTGCACATTTGGGACCAGGAACTGTGCCAATTGAGAAGTCCATATTCTCATACCAAAAGTTTCATACTGCCCCTTTTTCGCTTGGATGAGGCACCTCTGATGTGCTCCCTCCCAGAGATTCTTGGTGTTCTTTTGAAGAGGTGTATCATATATGTTATTTGCATAGTCTTTTACCTAATCTGGGTCAATAGATAATCCTACTTTAGGAACCCTTGTTCTTGGATAGAACTTCCTTGGTTGCATAGGTACAAAAGCATATGATTTGTTGTTCATCAATTTATCAGTTGACTCAAAAATTCCAAGTCCCTCTCATGTTGACTGTGTCTCCGACATGTATGTATCTTCATGAATTTTAGAAAGTTTTGACATAGAAAATAAGAGCGAAAATTGTAGAGGAGTTGTACTTAGCTAAAAAATGCTTGCGGGGAACAAAAACTCAAACGCAACAACGATTTAGGGCAGGAGGATAGAAGAAAATGACACTTTTAAGTAACTTAATACCTAGTTTATTGGGCCTTATGGAACAATAAATGACACATCCCATCGTATTAATGGCATTAATGCCAAGAGACAGTTAATGTATCTTTTTGAAATCTGCATTGGATGGAGTGTCAGATATGTTATGAGAGTGGCTATCTTTTTGAAAAAGCATGTACCTCCCTGGAATTTTAGGGATTATTGAACAACCTTAATAAATGCAAAGGCTAAAAGAGAAGGGGCTTTGCACTGCTGACACCTATTCACTGAACACTTATTTGAAAGGGAAAGCGGGAATAGAAAGCAAGAAAACATAAAGTGAGAAAGGGAAGCAACTAACTATGATACATGATGAGTCCTTTCTTAGGTAAAATGTTTTAGAAAGATCCCATTTACCAGAATCTCCTCAGGTTCTCAGTTCATGGTTCCCATCTCAAATGAATTTTGCTACTTGTAAGAACGAACCTTCTAAGGGCATGTCCATAACGATTCACATTTGCTATGTCGACCCAGCTTGGCAGCTCTTTCATCCCATTTCAATACGAGAGAGCCAACTTCAAAAATGGGATTAGAAGTCTTCTTGTCAAACCAATTCTTCACCATTTTCTGATGTTTCATTACTAATTCATGTGCCTTTTCTCTCTTTTCTTGAACCTCCAACATCTCAACAAGTCTGACTTGCATTGGGCCATTTTCTTCAATTTCTATCTACTTCAACAACTGTAAAGCAGGAATCTCTAAACTTAGTGGCATCACTACAGGTTTACCATAAACCAACTCATAGGGAGACATTTTAGTTACTTGCTTTGGTGTGATCCTGTCAGCCCACAGTGTTGTATTAAGTAACTTGTGTCACTCTCTCTAATAATTAGTTCCTATTCTTTTTATGAGTCTGATAAGGTTCTTGTTATTGAACTCTACCAAGCCATTACCTTGAGGGTAATAATTGGAAGAAGTCTTCAAATATATCCCATTTCTTAAAACAAACTCAGACAATTTAGTCCCCAAAAATGCTTTAGCATTATCTAATATGATGGTATGAGGAGGACAAAACTGAGAAGTTATGCCTTCTAAAAATTCTAGTATGACCTTCTCTGTTGCCTCTTTGAGTGGTACTGGTTCACTCCACGTGGTAAAGTAATCTATTGCTATAAGAATCCACTTATGTCCCATATTTGACATAGGATTGATCATGCCAATAAAATCTAAACCCCATTGAGTAAAGGGTTCATCCACAACTATGGGGCTTAAAGGCATTGCTGCATTTCTCCTCTTTCCAGTATAAAATTAGCAAGCCTAACATTCTTTGACCATTTGATAACAATCTTCAAATAGGGTAGGCCATAAATACCTGGCTTGGGTCACTTTGATTGTAGTGGTCCTTGCTGAAAAATGTCCACCTGAGGCTCCATGATGCAATTCATGTAATATCTTTTGGGATTCATCCCTCTCTACACATCTTAATAATATCCCATCACTATTTCTTCTAAATAATATATGGTCAAGTAATGCAAAATGGACTCCTTGCTGTCTATAGTACCTTTTCTTATCAAGGGAGAGTTTTCTCGGGAACACACCAGTTCTCATAAACTGTATTCGGTCCTTGACCTAAGAATCTTGATCTGTTTCTTGGAGTCTCAGCACTGTTTCATTTTCCTTTTCTTTAGACACTAATTTTTCTATGTCTTGGGTCATATATTGGCACAATCCTTTACCTCTGACCAACTTGGTGGGTCTTAATTCTATATCATATTCTAAAATCTTTGTTATTCAATTGGCTCTTTTCTCAATGATCTCACCCTCCATAATATATTCTCTTACACGAGGGTGGGCCACCAATATCAAAATTTTATTTCCTTTTACCAAGTGTTTGAATTTTTTAAGGGATTTTACCATAGCGTATGCTTGTTTGTCCACGAAATTATATCTTGATTCATATTCTCTTAAAGTTCTAGAGAAGAAATCTATTGGATGTTCCCCTTCTCCTTTGTCATCTTTTTGAGTAAGGACAATGGCCACACTATATTCGCCTCCATACACATATATTATAAAAGATTTAGAGAAATTTGGGCTCCTTCGTACTGGGGCTATTGAAATGGCTCTCTTGACCTCTTCAAAAGCCTATCTCCCTTCTGCTATCCATTTAAAGACCAAGTCTTTTTTAACCAACGGTGTCATTGGTCTAATTAGACCTACAAAATCAAATATAAAGAGGCTAACAAAGTTAATTTTCCCTAAAAAGGACTAACTACTTTCTTATTAACTGGCAAAGATAGATTCATTATAGCTGTGACCCTTTCTAGATCAATGGAAACCCCATCCTTTGACACTATGTGTCCCAGAAGTTTACCCTGAGGCACAGCAAAGATACATTTCTTAGGATTCAAACAGATCCCCAACCCTTGACATTTCTTGAAAACAACCTCTAAGTGGTCAAAATGATCTCTGGCTATGGGGCTTAAAGGCATTGCTGCATTTCTCCTCTTTCCAGTATAAAATTGGCAAGCCTGGCATTCTTTGACCATTTGATAGCAATCTGCAAATAGGGTAGGCTAGAAATAACTGGCTTGGGTCACTTTGATTAGAGTGGTCCTTGTTAAAAAATGTCCACCTAAGGCTCCATGATGCAATTCATGTAATATCTTTTAGGATTCATCCCTCTCTGCACATCTTAATAATATCCCATCACTATTTCTTCTGAATAATATATGGTCAAGTAATACAAAATGGACTCCTTGTTGTCTATAGTACCTTTTCTTATCAAGGGAGAGTTTGTTTGGGAACACACTAGTTCTCATAAATTGTATTCGGTCCTTGACCCAAGAATCTTGATTTGTTTCTTGGAGTCTCAGCACTATTTCATTTTCCTTTTCTTTAGATACTAATTTTTCTATGTCTTGGGTCATATATTGGCATAGTCCTTTGCCTCTGACCAACTTGGTGGGTCTTACTTCTATATCATATTCTAAAATATTTGTTATCCAATTGGCTCTTTTCTTAGTGATCTCACCATCCATAATATATTCTCTTACACTAGGGTGGGCCACCAATATCAGAATTTTATTTCCTGTTACCAAGTGTTTGAATTTTTTAAGGGATTTTACCATAGCATATGCTTGTTTGTCCATGAAATTATATCTTGATTCATATTCTCTTAAATTTCTAGAGAAGAAATCTATTAGATGTTCCCCTTCTCCTTTGTCATCTTTTTGAGTAAGGACAACGGCCACACTATATTCGCCTCCATACACATACATTATAAAAGATTTAGAGAAATTTTGGCTCCTTAGTACTGGGGCTCTTGAAATGGCTCTCTTGACCTCTTCAAAATCCTATTTCCCTTCTGCTATCCATTTAAAGACCAAGTCTTTTTTAAGCAATAGTGTCATTGGTCTAATTAGACCAGTAAAATTAGATATAAAGAAGCTGACAAAGTTAATTTTCCCTAAAAAGGACTGACTACTTTCTTGTTAACTGGCAAAGATAGATTCATTATAGTTGTGACCCTTTCTGGATCAATGGAAACCCCATCCTTTGACACACTGTGTCCCAGAAGTTTACCCTGAGGCACAACAAAGATACATTTCTTAGGATTCAAAGAGATCTCAAACTCTTGACATTTCATGAAAACAACCTCTAAGTGGTCAAAATGATCTTTGGCTATGGGGCTTAAAGGCATTGCTATATTTCTCCTCTTTCTAGTATAAAATTGGCAAGCCTAACATTCTTTGACCATTTGATAGCAATCTGCAAATAGGGTAGGCCAGAAATAACTAGCTTGGGTCACTTTGATTGTAGTGGTCCTTGCTGAAAAATGTCCACCTGAGGCTCCATGATGCAATTCATGTAATATCTTTTGGGATTCATCCCTCTCTACACATCTTAATAATATCCCATCACTATTTCTTCTGAATAATATATGGTCAAGTAATGCAAAAAGGACTTCTTGCTATCTATAGTACCTTTTCTTATCAAGGGAGAGTTTGCTCGGGAACACACCATTTCTCATAAACTGTATTCAGTCCTTGACCCAAGAATCTTGATCTGTTTCTTAGAGTCTCAGCACTGTTTCATTTTCCTTTTCTTTAGACACTAATTTTTGTATGTCTTGGGTCATATATTGGCACAGTCCTTTGCCCCTGACCAACTTGGTGGGTCTTACTTCTATATCATATTCTAAAATCTTTGTTATCCAATTGGATCTTTTCTCAGTGATCTCACCCTCCATAATATATTCGCTTACACTAGGGTAGGCCACCAATATCAAAATTTTATTTCCTGTTACCAAGTGTTTGAATTTTTTAAGGGATTTTACCATAGCATATGCTTGTTTGTCCACAAAATTATATCTTGATTCATATTCTCTTAAAGTTCTAGAGAAGAAATCTATTGGATGTTCCCCTTCTCCTTTGTCATCTTTTTGAGTAAGGACAACAGCCACAATGTATTCACCTCCATACACATACATTATAAAAGATTTAGAGAAATTTGGGCTTCTTAGTATTGGGGCTGTTGAAATGGCTCTCTTGTCCTCTTCAAAAGCCTATCTCCCTTCTACTATCCATTTAAAGACCAAGTCTTTTTAAGCAACAGTGTCATTGGTCTAATTAGACATGCAAAATCAGATATAAAGAGGCTGACAAAGTTAATTTTCCCTAAAAAGGACTGACTGCTTTCTTGTTAATTAGCAAAGATAGATTCATTATAGCCATGACCCTTTCTAGATCAATGGAAACCCCATCCTTTGACACTATGTGTCCCAAAAGTTTACCCTGAGGCACAACAAAGATACATTTCTTAGGATTCAAAGAGATCCCAAACTCTTGACATTTCTTGAAAATAACCTCTAAGTGGTCAAAATGATCTTTGGCATTCTTAGAAAAAATAGTCAGGTCATCTAGATAGATCAGAATGATCTTATTTATAAGTTCTCCACATGCTACATCCATTGCACGCTGAAAAGTGGCTCCAGCATTCGAAAGGCTAAAGGGCATCTTAGCATATGCAAATGTTCCCCACTTCATAGTGAATGCTATCTTATGTTGGTCTTCATTTGCTAACCAAATCTGATTGTATCCTAAGAAACCATCAAGAAAGGAAAACCTCTTCGAACTAGCCACAGTTTTTAAGAAGGCAGGGGATAATGATCTTTCAAAGATGCTTTATTTAGATCCTTGAAATCTACATAGAGCCTTATGTCACCATTCTTCTTTCTTATAGGCACTAGGTTTGACACCCAGGTTGAATTCTTAATTGGTAAAATGATCTTTGATTATAGAAGCTTTTGTAGTTCATCTACCATTAGAGGTTCAATTCTAGGATTCACTGGCCTTTGCTTTTGTTAGAGTGGTTTTGATCCTTCAATAAGCTCTATGGTGTGCTAGATGATATCTCTATTATAGCCATGGAGGTCCTCATAGGTCCAAGAAATCACCCTATCATATTTGTCACATAAAGCAATTAGCGTCTCTTTTTCCTCTTGGGTTGTAGCATTACCTATTTTTAATTTTCTTCCTTCACTAACTTGAACTTCAGAATAATCCTCCTTATTTACCTTAAACATCCTTTTCTCTAAGCTTGCATCTTCAGGGTCAAATAAATTCTCTAGAGTAATCAGTCCTTTATGGAGTTTATTTGACCTTAGCTAAATAATTTGATCACCATACGCTTCCTCAATTTTGGGGTGTAATTGGTTAGCAAACTCCCCTGATTGCTGTAAAAATGAAATTACTCGAAGGTCACTGTCAAAAACTTGCCAATTTTGATCATTGTCTGGAATTGTTGGTCTTACTATAACCTTAACTGACTCATTATTAACTAATAGATCACTTGCTGGGTCAATTGAGAACTAATTTGTGCCATTCTATCTGCTTCTAAATTTTGGGCTCTAGGCACTACCTCAATATTGAAAGTGTCAAAGCCATCTATCAGATCCCAAATCCTGTGTCGATCGGACTTCATTCTTATATTCTTGGCTATTGCTTTCTCTCTGATTTGTTTTACCACTAGTTTTGAATCTCCTCTAACTATTAGATTCTTAATTCCCTTTTTCTTTGGCAACATGAGCCCATGCACCAAAGATTCATATTCAGCATCATTATTGGTACAGGCGAACTGAAAGTGAATGGCTCTTAGAATTTTCTCACCATTTGGGGCAGTAAGGCAAATACCTGCTCCAGGACCATTTTTGCTCCTAGCCCCATCAAAATTTAAGGTCCAGATTTTAGAGTTTCCTTTAGATCCTCCACTTTTTGATACTTCTTTCCTTATAATATTTGGAATTTCTTGGTCTTCTTCAAAAATAACATAAGTGCCTAAACCAATAGAGTCATAGTTTCCATAAGGATCACTCTGCATCATGGTCAACAACTGATTGTTTTCTTCTTGTTGTTGGTCATGTTCAGTCCAGTCACCTAATTCTTCAACAAAGACTCTCTCCTTCTTATTCATCATGGCATGGGATGCTTCTATTTTGGGGTTGGTTCATTAGTAATATGGTCCTTAGATAATGGTTTGGACAACACCTTCATCTTTGTCCCATACTTGGTTCTTAAGATTAAGTGTGACCAATCTAGTGACATGTAACCTTCTATTTTGGCTGTAAAATCTCTGAACAGGCATAAACCAAAAATAGGGGGAATATCTATGACTACCACATCCTGATTGATAGTTATATTGGGACAAGTATATAGTTGTAACGGAAGTTGTTTGATTTTTCCTATAGTTTGAATAGACTTTCTATCCAATTGCATGACTCCTCTGGTAAGTGGCTCATACTTTATCTATAAAGCATCTGCTATCTACTTTGGCATTACTATAGTACTAGCTCCAGAATCTATCATTGCATTATGCAACACTTTTTTCCCAACTATCAAAGTCAGATAAAATGGATCTAGTTTAGATTTACCTACCTTAGGTGCATTGTTCAATAGAGCTATTGTTTGTGGAGGTGTAGTATCTTTATGTTGGATTTTCCTTTTATCAGTAGCTCCTTCTTTAGCACTGGTTGATTTAGAGGCCACTTGAATTTGCAGAGCTTCTTGTAACAATGTCTTCTGCTTAGGAATAGCCAACATATCCCAAATTGATACGTGTGCTGGAGTTCTTTTCAGCTGATCCACCACGTTCATATGTCCTAATGCTTGTGTCTTTGGGTAGTAAGCATACCTTGACTTCTCTAGCATCTGACCCGAGGCTACCTAATTCTGCACCGGCTAGGACACTTCTTGCCTAGAGACTGGATTGTGACAATTTTGAAATGGAGGAGTCTCGATAATCTCATTATTTGTGACTTTAGGCTATTCCATCATTCTCCTCTTTGATCTAGTATAATAGTTTGACTGCACCAATGGTTTTGAAGTGGATGCCTCATTTAAGAACACTGAATCCTCCTCTTCAATCCATGAAAATAAGCATGCTCAGGACCAATTTCCTCTTCTTGTTGTATAGACATCCCTTGCATTTGGGAAACCATTACTGCGTTTTGGCCACTAGGGGACTGATATGGTGGAGCATTGGATGTTAGAAATTGTCTTTCTATCCTTCTCTGTTCTACTACCTTTTGCTGTAAATTGCCTCTTAGACAGTCTCTGGGCATATGGGCATTATTACAGGGAAAGCACTAGGCATTTGTGTCTTCTACTATGTTATTTTGTCCTAGAATTATTTCTCTGTTGGGATTATGGGGAACAGTTTGTAAAGGTGTAGGGACTGAAATCAACTGATTTGAAGGCTGAGGATTATTTTGCCTTTGAGGGCCTTGGTATTGATTTAGCTGGTAAGGGGGTCTATTTCCTTGGAAACCCTGGTAAGGAGGCTTTGAATAGGGATTATGTTGTCTCTTTAGGTTAATTATCTCATTTGAAAAGGTCCTTAGGATATTCTTGACGTCATCCATTTCATATGGTTGAGCAGAGGTAGTTGCCATAGCAAGTTGTTGAGGTACTAGGAGTGAATACATGGACACAAGTGGAATTGCAAGATTCAGAGCTTCTTATGGTAAAGGGAGGGATATTTCTGGGAACATGGGCATAGGAGGCATCGGGGGCAATTTTCTAGCATCCATCAAGTTGTTTTCAGCCTTGACAACCAACTCATATGCTTCCGGCAGTGTCTGACCTCCTAGGGACTGAATCATTACTAATATATCAGAATTAAAAGCTTTGAGGTAGAACACAATAGCCATAGCTAATAATGGTCTTGCTGTAGCAGGAATTCTATCCCAGGTCTTTTGAAATCTTGAGTTAAAATTAGTCATGGCTTCTTGTGGTGCCCTTTTGATAGTGATTAATTGTTGCAATAGGGAAGATTTATCATCTTTTTCTTCAAATCTTGCAAAGAAAGCATCACCAAGCTGATCCCATGTAGATATTGTATTTGGAGTCAGAGATCTATACCAGTCTAGAGCCTTTCCTTTGAAAGAGGCTGCTAGTAGTCTTATTGCCACATTTTGTTCAATAATAACATGCACTACACACACATCAGATACATCTTGTAGATGTTCCCTAGGTGTCTTGAAATCCGCTCCACTGAACTTAGGTAGAGCCTTCAAAGCATTGGTTGGACTAGGACTGGCAGTACTAGGAGAATGAGAGGACTACCAGTGTTCCAATTTGCATAGTTCCTTAGAGGTATAGGTGCTCCCATATTTATCCCTTGTGCTACTACAACTTGATTTACTCTTCTTCTTGGAGTAGTAACTAATGGTGGTAAAAAAATGCCTAGATTAGCAACAGACTGAGCTCTTGTCGTAGGTCCACATCTCTGGCTCCTTATCACTCTCTGGCTCATACGATCTTGATAGGAACTTCAAGAAAGGTCCCACCGCATGTGCCAAAAACTGTTGATGTATAAAATTGCACAAGTTCCAACACCAACATGGGAAGTTTCAAGAATGGGAGACTTACTACTTGAAACATCATCTAGATTTTAAAGAAGCTGGGTCTTCTTATTTCAATCAGGTTTTGAGTAAAGGGGAAGAGATTAAACAAGAATATAGATACAATAAGCAAATCTAATTTATGGCGATGCGCCTAAGTAAAAAGTATTCCTTTAATTTAAGCACAGTGAAACTATTCTCAAGATACAGTCATATTAAAGACTAGATACTGCATGATCAATATAAGCAGATATAATGAATACTTATCAAAGGCTTATAACCAAACAACTTTCTAAAGACACAGATGATATCAACCGAGGCACAGAACAATGTTCTTCTTATTAATCTTCCAGCAACATAAAAGGCATATAAAACATGCAAAGATATATCAACTTTCTTGTTAAGAACAACAAAATAAAGGTAAATGACATAAACTGGTCACAGCAAAGTCTTTGAATTCTCTATTAGATCTTTTACAAAATTTCTAACTAAAACTCTTGTTCGAAAAAAGGTCCCTATCTATTACAAATTCTACATATTTATAATCATAGACCTAACCCAAGATTGCCTGTCACAACCCAAATCTTCAATAGCCAAATAGAACTGAAGATTACTGAAAGTCCATGGCAGTTACGATCTTCTGAATCTGCAACGTCCATCCTTCTTGCACGCTTATTGGTTGGGGAGTAATAATATGTGGTACACTAACTATATCTAGATTAAGACACATGGTGACACTCTCGTACTCAATGCTCAAAAGAAATTATGACAGATGCTAGAGTCCACATATACTTAGAAACTCTTTTACCTACCTAAGAAACTCACAAGAAACAACCACTTGTCACACTCTGCAACCTTGAAAATGATACATATCCTGCCTCGATGAGCGCTTAAAAACTATCTTTATACCCAGGCACCCCAGCATTGTGATATCTGTCACAACCCACTTCACTTAGAAACTGAGACACAATATCAATGGGACCCACAACATTCATTACTCATTACTCACAAGAAATAAAACTAGAACAGATGGTACCCTCCGTAGCAAACAAAGCTAGACACGCGGTAATCTCTGACAACTTAGTTAAAACTTATGAAACTTTTGAAAGATCCTTCAGAAGATGACACTTGTCACGTTCTGCTGCAACTGTGAATCAAAATGTTTCCACTACAAGAATATTATGAATAAAGTAAACCTTTCTCCGCTATCTCCATGTGGCACCTCCCGCAAGCTTGAAACTAACTTTGAACTGTGGCCCACCATATATATGCTGATATCAATATAAATTCTAAAAAGGGACACACGACAACATTTGCATAAAACTCAAAAGGACACATGGCAACTTCCGCAAGCATATAGCAAGAAAAGAAACTTTTTGAGACTGCTTCTGCTAGCAACACGTGGCACCTTTTGCAAGCTTGAAACAAAATGTAACAAAAGACACTACCCAATACATGGTGCACTCCACACAAAACCTAATGCTTACTCCATTGTTGTAGCTTTGACACTTGGCATGACCCCCACACAGAAACACAGAGACACAAATATAATAAGCCACTGTAACTTTATTGCAACACTGCTAAAACTGAAACAAAATGTAGAGTTACTCTACAGTATACAATAATAAGTTGTGTAAGTATGTTTTCTATCATTATAGTAAGTACATGAATTTGAGTTTCATATCCTTTTAGTTAGGTGTATCACCCTTTTACTTTCATTTTTCAGTTTAGTTTTTCTGTGGTTCCTCCTTCCCCTTTTCTCTACAAGAAATCATTAGTTTAGGTGATACAAGGTTAGAAAGCCGGCCTTCTCCAGAGATTCACTCCAATTTCTAGGTGACCCACAGCCATAGGAGTGTTTCCATGTTCCTCTAGAGCACCAATTTTCTACAAATTGGTAGGGTGCAACTTTCAAAGATAACAATGACATCATCAAAATAATGAACTAACAAAAATTAACTAAAAGATGTCATCAACTATTAGAGTGACATCATCTAAAATAAAAATATTATCATTTATTTTATTATATTAAACTTGTAGATTAGATAAACATTTGAGGTTGAAATACTGAAAAAAATGCATAAAACACAAAAGTTATACCTCACATGCAAACCCAATCTCATCAAGGGAAGTAGGAGCATGCACCCAAGAACTCCTAAGACATGATTATCCCTAGACAAGTGATTCTAATGTGAAATGCTACTCTAATTTGCGACTCACTATTCTAGCTCAAGGAAGATTTTGGCATAATAACTTTGCATAAAACTTGGATGATAAAAATAGATGGAGAGAGGTTCTATTTATAGACTTTTTTTGGAGGGATTTTGATCCAAGGGTGGAGATTGATTTGGAAGATCAATGGTGGAGGATGAAGATGATGTGGAGGGCCTAGATTCAATCTTGAATGAATGGAGGGCTAGAAATAAAAGTGAATCTTTTATTTATTTTGGGAAAAGGAGTTATTAAATGAGCATGGGTGTGGAGGATTATTTTTGAATTAAAGATTCATATGGGGGAATGTAAGTGAATTAAAAATTCATTTGGGGAAGAGAGGAAATTACTGAGCATGGGTTTGTAAGAAAAATTAAATGTGATGTGGGATGTTTTAAAATAAAAAATTGACTTAGGTGGAATTGTTTAAATTTTTTATTTGGAGGATGTGGGGAAGGGTGTTAAACTAGGTTTGACCACCCAAATGAGAGGTTAGGATTAATTAAATATAGGTTTTATTTAATTAATCCTAGGGCTAGGATGAGGTAGGTTAGGGTAGGCAATTAAATAATAGCTATTTAATTGTCTAGGGTAGGGATAGGTCAATTAGTAGGCTAGATTAATTAGTTAACATGGTTTTAACTAATTAATTGGATTTAGTGAAAAGGGGGAAATTGATTTAATAAATATTGCATATTTATTAAATCAATTGGCTAAGGTTGGGACTATTGAATTAATGAAATTATTCAATTGTTAGGATAGAATGATGAAAAATAGGGTAATGAAGGGATAATTAATTAAATAAAATTTAATTAATTGGTTTGGAGGGAAATTGACATAATTAGGGATGTCGGGAGTCAGTTTGATGGTAGAAAACATTTTTAGGTGTACATTTGCCCCTCTTTGACGTGGCATCAGGTTGAAGAAAAATATGCCCCAGCTGCCAGGAAGGTATGAGATGGATAAGGGATGCCCCCTCGAGAGGGCGGTGGGAAAATAATTTTTTTTTGAGTGAGTTCTCGAAAAGGATGCGACGGGAGTGAAAATTAGATAGGGGATGGGAAAAGAGGATGACAGGAAGAAAAATGGAGGAAAAAGGCTGGGTTCTGCACCCTGAAGGGAAAAGGAGGGGGTGGAAGAATGACATGGCCCACTATATTAGGCAAAGTGGGCCCTTAGAGTGCCACATTTGCACACTTTTGACTTTGGAGAAGAAAGAGTGAAGGAGAGATGGCTGACCGTAACCCCCAATTTTTGTGACTTCGACACATTTCAGAGTGGTTCCAAGAGTTTGGGCAGGCACCGGAGGTTGGACCTCAGGTAGGGTCTAACCCTGACTTTATAATTTTTTCTTTTTACGTGCATTTTTTTGGGGTTTGGGATTTGGGATTGGAGCGCATAGCGCCAATGCTAAGGCGGATTAGCGCCATCCTCTGGATTGGCACTATCCTCTAGGGTAGGGTTAGGGCAGTTTATCGCCATTTGTAGGTATTTTGGTGCTATCATCTGGATTAGCACCATTCTTAGAAGAATGGGATATAGCATTTTTAGTGTTAAATTGGGGTTAAAGTGGCGCTATACTCTGGAATAGCGCCATCATTAGAAATAGCGCTATTGTTCAATTTAGCGTGATTTATGGGATTAGCACTATGTATTTAATTAGCGCTTTTGTGGGAATGGACACTATTATTTGAATGAGCACCAAATTGTCGATTGACACCATTTGCTGAAATGGCGCTATGGATAATGCGCAGTAGCGCTATCGGTTGGATTAGCACAAAGATATTTGCGTAGTGGCTCTATTTTCTAAAATAGTGCTATTAAGAGGAAGTTGTAGTGCCATTTCGAAAATGGCATAAGGGGTTGTCTGCTGGCTTTTTAGACATTAGAAGAAAATGGGTTCGTTTAGAAAAAGATAGGTTGATATCTAATCCAAAAGTTGTGGATGCAGGATACACAGCGATTTATATTGCAGTCACGAGAGTGATGAGTTCCATCCGTGATGGCACTGTTCGATGGTTTTGATGATGCTACGCGGGCTCGACTGGCAAGATTGGGGCTTCTGACAGTGGCATCAATGCCAGTTCTACGAGCTCATAGAGCTTTGATGATAGCGGTTGTGGAGCGGTATCGGTCTGAGACAGGTAGCTTTCTATTGCCGACTGGTGAGATTACCATTACAATTGAGGATGTTTATCGCATCCTCAAGCTACCTATTTGAGGCTGACGTGTTAGATATGACACGAGGATGGGCAGAGTGCCCTGATCAGAGTGTTTGGAGCAGACCACATTGTTCTCTCAGCGGATGGGAGAGAGGACTATGAGGGGACACTGGCTGCGGGTGCAGATCCCTTTTCCTTATTCCTATGTGCTTTGATTAGAGGTGTTGTGATGCCTGACAGGTGAGGCAAGGGGTTTCTGGTTGGCTGGGGGGGTGAGAGAGGGGATGGTGAGGCATGAGACCATCTATGCTTGGGGACCGGCGATGCTGGGGTAGTTATACCATGAGATGCATACAGTCGCCTATCTGCATGATAGAGTGTTGTTAGCTAGAGTTACTTTGCTTCATGTATGGATTTGTGAGCACATCACTATTACCTGGCTGACATGCAGGTATTATCAGTGGCCTTTTGAGGCCTTTATGTTTTTATATCAGGATGTAGAGTACATGTATACTGGATAGGTACGGTACTAGAGGATGATGTTAGATGATGTTATTAGTGTGACCTGGAGACCATATATCAGCGTAGAGCCATGGCCAGATGATGATATTCATCTCCCTTTTACGTTTCAGCAGTGGTACCTTATGGGTCAAGGAGACCATACTATAGAGATGTATCTACCTTCTCGAGTCATGCGGCAGTTTGGTTTGAGACAGGACACTCCTTAGCAGATGGCCATATTTGCGCGGACTCCTCGAGATGGGGCCTTCTGGCTTGCAGCCATACAGCCATAGGTCGCCTTAGCTGACTTTGGAGCTCTACGACCAGTGCGGTGGGAGTGGGGGAGAACTGTTAGAGATGTAGGTATGACGCCTGCATATGATATATGGTGGCAGATGCATCAGCCCACTCAGTTGACGGACCCAGCGGAGGAGGCAGCAGGCTCAGGGGGGATGATTCAGATGGTGATGGAGATGACCCAGATGGGGATGACTGTGTGGAGGAGGGGGAGGAGATCATTAAGGACATCCTCATGGAGGTTGGGGATGATGGAGAGGAGAGGTTGATTGGTAGGGATGGCCAGTCGATAGATGTGCTGGCGGCGGCGGCAGCAGGATAGGGGCAGGTGGGGCAGGAGGTACCTGTGCAGTAGGTTCCTGTTGAGTAGGTGCAGGTTGGAGTAGGGCGATAGCCTAAAGGACCTCAGGGGTGTGGGGGAAAGTCGAGGGTGGATATGGGTGATCTATCCCCACCATAGTTAGGGCAACAATAGGTTATTGGGGGAGGGTAGCAGGCAGGGCTATCAGTGATAGCTGGAGAGGCAAGGGGTGAGAGGCTTACACCTCATCAGAGGCCATGGGATGAGGAGGAGGAGATGGAGACCCTAAGAGCACAGGTGGCGAGCCAACAGGAGGCATTGGAGAGCCGCGAGGCAGAGTTGGAGCAGCTGCGGGCCACAATAGCTTTGTTGGATGGATCAGATGGGGAGGTGGCTGCATTCCAGGCATAGCTAGCACAGGCTCAGGGTGACATAGTCATGTTGACAGGGGAGCAAGATGCAGTACTCGCCAGGGCTCAGCAGGCAAAGACTATAGTGGGTAGTCTACCGGCATCAGGAGCTGGACTAGCCCCAATTTTGACATTGATGTAGACACAGCTGTCCCAGTCTCAGGTTCAGATGTCTCAGGTATAGGGAGAGTTGACAGAGACTAGGGGGCAGATGGAGTATTATTAGGGTCTGTATTATGTGGCCATGCCAACAGAGCAGCGAGCACCGAGCTATAGCCAGGTTAGTGGATCGAGGGCATCAAGATCACATAGATCAAGATCTATTCAGTTCATTTAGCAGACGATGCCTCCTCCCTCACATGTGCCCTAGTAGGTTCCACAGGTGCAGGCACAGCCATAGCCACAGCCGCCGACAGGATCATAGCCTCGACTAGGGTCAGAGTCTCCCACTCCCTCAGAGAGAGGATCCTCTATGCGATGGTTATATCATGTTAGCCCTTAGAGGCATTGTATTAGGACACTATATTTTTTGATGTATACATGAGCGATGTATATTTTTTGCGGTGATTTATAGATATGAAAGATGCTTTTTGATGGTTTATGATGCTTATGATTATGATGATCTATTATGATGATGCCTATGTGATGGATGTAGTATTTCTTTATGGATTTGATATGCTGTGGATGTGTTATGTTTATGCAATTATATTTTTGATTTTATGGATGCATTAATGATGGATTTATTGTGATATATGCATGGTGTTTGTGATTTTATGGACTATATGATGTATAATGTAAGTGAATGTTCAGACTAATAAACATTTATTATGGATGCAACAATGTGATGTGATGATGATTGTGGTGAAGTAATGTAACTAAATGGTTATGAGATGATATGCAATGTGATGTATAATGTGGAACTAAATGATTCTAAAATGAACCTAATTATTATGCAAACTATCAGCTGTTAATGGTGAACCTAATGAGATGATATGCAATTTAACTTAAATGATTTAGAATGAACCTAAGTGATATGCAAAAGGATTTAAAATGAACTTGAATGAAATGTTATGCAATTTAAACTGATTCTAAAAATGAACCTAATGATATGCAACTTAGATGATCAAAATGAACCTAAATGATATGCAATTTAAATGGATTCTAACTGACATGCAAATTAAATGGATTAAAATGAACCTAAATGACATGCAATTTAAATGGATTAAAATGGACTAAATGATATGCAAATTAAATGGATTAAAATGAACCTAATTGACATGCAATTTAAATGGATTAAAATGAACTAAATGATATGCAAATTAAATGGATTAAAATGAACCTAAATGATATGCCATTTAAATGGATTAAACTGAACCTAAATGATATGCAAGGTGGAAGCGAGGTGATAGGTGGGATGCAAGCTAGATGATCAAGTCCTGATACACATGATGTTCTTTGTTTTGACCCTGAGTGGTGAGGCTGTGGGAGAGGGGATCAGGTGGAGAAATGATAGGGGTGTATGAATGGGGTATGGGTAGGATTGGGATTGTCTACAGGATGGGGTTGGGGAGACAAGAGGATTGTTTAGGTCATAAGATGCCACGTCATTGAGGGGGAATTTGGTTTGGTTCAAGATGTGTTAGATAGAGATATGGTGGGGGAATGGGGTTAGTGAGGGAATTTTAGATGGGCGGGGGATAGGATAGGTGATTATGAAATCTAGGCCCAGATGGTAATGTTGAATGAGTGATTAGGATGGTGATTTTGAGCTAATAACAGTAGTTGCATAAGATTAATTGAGAGCATTTCTTATTTTATTATAGCAATGTAGGATATAGTTCACAAAGGTATGAAATGACCTAGGTGATGATGTATATCCTACGGTTGCATGGACTAGACCCACAAACAATAGGTTGATTTCATGCATGCCGAAGGTAGTATAATCTTGCCTAGCCTAGGAAGGGGACTCATAGCGATGAGTGTGAATAATACATATAAGGTTTTGATGCCTATATATGTAAATGGGACACATCATGCTAGAACAGACCCAAACTTCAAGATATGAATACTATTCCTGGAGTAATGAAACCAACCCACAAGCACAACATACAGAAACAATGACTAGGTCTACTCCAGGTGCTATCCGGTACTTACCATGATATAATGAGATCAAGGTAGCTTTGGAAATGACTTAGAGTGAGACAAAAAAGATAAAAATCAATAATCAAAAAGACCAACAAAAGATACAAATAACCCTTGTGTGCTCTTGCCAAGAGACGTGATGATAGAATGATAGATTTTTGTCCATTGTAGGAAAGATATATCCTAGGACGCAGATCAGTTGGTGTTGATTGGAAAATTTTTGGAAGATGGGCAAAAGAATAGTCTGGCTAGATGTAGGATTATAGTTGGTATGTTGATTGATGATTTTTGTGCTAGGAACCATGTTTCAAGCGTATACGTAGCATGTGTATCATTTATTAGATCTAGAAAGTTCAGTGAATGGGGACCATCCAAACGAGTTGGATGGGTGCATCTTATGTACCTGAGTATTGGAAATGTCCTTCGTATTCTAGACTACCTACATACCCTATATCCACAGGATCAAGGTACTTTCAAGATGCGGGTGAAATGAATATGTAGTTCTGATATGACTTGATGATGTGGGAAAAGGCTAGGATGGTTGTGATGGTGGGGATTTGATGTATGTTTTGATGATTGTGATTTGTAGCAAGATCAATGGGGTTATTTTTTTGGATTTTCTGTGTTTTTCTACTGTTTTTGGTTTTTTTGATTTTGTATGTACAAAGGGGAGCTTACAAGGATCCTCGTTCCATGAGTTGGCCTTGGGATGGGATAGTATGGGTTGGGTGATAGGACTTGATGTTTCAGAATTCCAAGCCATGGGATGCGTGAGATATGGAGTGGTGTGATGGAAATAGGACTTATTAGATGGTAGAACTGGCCACTACGCATGGCGCCTGAAATAGGTTTTCATCATGGTACTTATCCAAGGCGTCACCGAAGTGATTTTCACCATTGGAAGTTTTTATTGCACTCGGCTTTTTTTCTTGATTTATTCATTTTTTTGTTTGTTTTTGTTTTTCTATTTTTTTTATTTTTTTGACTTGGGGTACCAGATGGGTTATGCATAAAATTTCTTTAGATGCAAAATGTTCATCATCTCATCTAGAGGCTGCCCCTCAGGTGTTGCAAGCTGATAAGCTCCTGATCCATAATCGGTTGTGACGACGTATGGTCCTAGCCAATTGGGTTCAAAATTTCCTTGCTTAGGATGCTCTTGCAGGTTCTTCTGATTTTCCATTAGGACAAGTCGCCTACAAATTTTTGGGTTCTGATCCACTTGTTGTAGCTTCTTCTAAGATGGTTTTGATATGCCTGCAGGTGGTTTAATGCATTCGGGCAATTCTCATCTAGTAGTTCTAGTTGATGCAACCTTGCGACGTGGTATTCCTCATCAGAGATCATGTTTTGCAAGGACACTCGGAGAGATGGGAGCTTGACCTCAATAGGTAAAATAGCTTTAGATCTAAAAACTAGGGAAAAGGGGGTGGCTCCTGTTGGAGTGCGGATGCTTGTGCGGTAGGCCCAAAGGGCAAGGTTGAGTTAGAGGTGCCAGTCATGGCTAGCTTCATTGACTGTCTTCTTGAGAATGCAAAGGATGGTTTTATTAGAAGCCTTTGCTTGACCATTTCCTTGAGGGTAATACGACGTGGAGAAATGGTGTTTGATATCAAATTTTTTGCACAAGGTGTGAACTTCTTGGTTCTTGAATGGCTTTCCATTGTCAGTGACAATGGAATGAGGGATACCATAGTAGCAAATGATGTAGGGAAGGATGAATTTGGAGATTTGGGTGCTAGTGGTGAAGGTAAGTGGAATTGCTTCCACCCACTTTGTGAAGTACTAAGTAGCAGTGATAATGAACTTATGGCCATTGGAGGATGGAGGATGTATTTTCCCTACAAGGTGAAGTCCCCACTATGAGAAAGGCCACGTCATTGTGATAGGTTGCAACCCCTGTGCTGGTGCGTGGATGAGATCGCCATGCTGTTGACATGGGAGGCATTTCTTGATAAACTAGTAGGAGTCTCTGTCCATTGTTGGCCAATAATATCCAGTCTTGAGGATCTTTTTAGACAAAGCGGGTCCACTTGAATGTGCCCCATAGATACCTATGTGTACCTCTTCCAAGGTGACCTCAGCTTCCGTAGAGTCTAAACATCATAGAAGCATACCATCAAGACTCCTTTTGTACAAGGTATCTCCTACAAGGATAAATCAGGAGGCTCAACAGATGAATGATTTTCTTTGTGAGGTGGACAAGTTAGGGGGGAGGATGTTGTCATGGAGGTATAAGTAGGTTTCTTAATACCATGGTGAAAGGGGACCAATGACTTCACACACTAGCTCTGATTGAGGAACGTCATATGCGGGGATGGGGAGTTCTTCGATCAGGAACTCACATTTCTTGTTGTCTTTCTTCATGTCTACCAGAGATCCGATGGTTGCCATGGCATCTGTTGCTTTGTTGTTGAGCCTTGGGATTTGCTCGAAGTGGATTTCGTTGAAGTAGTCTTTGAAATCATCGACCATCTTCTTATAGGGAAGAAGCTTACCATCCTTGGTTTTATATTCATTATTTACCTGCCTGATGACCAGTTGAGAGTCGCCATACATAGTTAGCCTTTCAATTTTCCATTGGATGGCCATTTAGAGACTTGTGATAAGGGCATCATACTCTGCTACGTTGTTGGTACATGGAAATGTGATCTTGAAGGATTTAGGGATTGTGTTGCCTTGAGGGGTAACAAATAGGATGCTTGCCCCTGAGCCTCTATGAGTGTATGATCCATCAAAATACATCTTCCATGTGTCTATGGCTAGTGTGATTGTCAAGATAGCTTCATCAAGAAACTCTGCTATTGTAGGATGATCTACTGAAATAGGTGCTTCAGCCAGCTAATCTACTATAACCTGTCCTTTGATGGCCTTTCTCTTAGTGTGTTCTATGTCCAACTCAGTGAGAATCATGACCCATTTAGCCATTCTCCCAGTAAGAGCAGCTCTGTTAAGCAGATACTTTAGTGGATCAATCTTAGCGATGAGCTTGGTTTTGTGATTGAGCATATAGTGTCTTAACTTTTGTGATGTAAAGACGAGGGCTAGACATTCTCGTTCAATTTGGGTATAGTTGAGCTCATAAGAGATCAATGTGTGGCTGATGTAGTAGATGGCCCTTTCCTTCCCCTATTCATCGAGCTGTGCTAGCAAGGCTTTGATAGTTGTCTCTATTGCAAAGATGTAAAGTAGGAGGGGTTCGCCTTGCCTTGGTGGAGTTAGCACAGGAGGATTAGCCAGGTATTCTTTTAGTTGGTCAAAGGCATCCTGACACTAAGTGTTCTAGACAAAAGCCATGTCTTTTCTGAGGAGGTGCTGGAATGGTTGACATTTATCAGCCAATTGAGCAATGAACTGACGAATAGATTGGATTTTTCCCTATAGGCTTCTCAGCTATTTCAATGCTTTTGGAGGAAGCATTTCAGTGATGGCCTTGACCTTTGTGGGATCTACCTTGATTCCTCTTCTAGAGACTATGTATCCCAAGAGTTTTCCAGAAGTTACCCCGAAGACACACTGCTTTGGATTCAGACAGACATTGTATTACTCTAACCTATCGAAGATCTTGGCCAATACATCTAGATGTTCTTCTCTTGTCTTTGATTTTCCTAGTAAGTCATCGACGTAGTCTTCTATGATGTGGTGAAAAAGGTCATGAAAGATGACGGTCATAGCTCTTTGATAGGTAGCTCCTACATTCTTTAGGCCAAATGGCATTACCACCCAGCAGTATGTTCCCCATGGGCATATGAAGGTTGTTTTGTGCTGATCTTCTTTGGTGATTTTTACTTGGTTATATCCTGAAAAGCCATCCATGAGGGATAACATTTCATGTCCTGTCGTGAGATCCACTTTCATGTCAATGTTTGGTAGTGGGAATTCATCTTTTGGGCAGGCCTTGTTGAGATCTCTAAAATCGGTTCAATAGTGGATTCAACCATCTGGTTTAGCAACTGGTACTAGGTTTGAAACCCATTCAGCATAATCAATTGGGTGAATAAACCCAACATCCAGTAGTTTCTTTATATCTACTTTGACAAGGAGGGCCACCTGAGGATTCATTTTTCTGAGTTTCTACTTTACTAGTTTTGCATCAGGGTGCACTACAAGATGATGAACAACCAAGGTGGGATCTAGCTCTGGCATGTCTGCATAGGTCCACGCAAAATTGTGATTTCTGCATGTGAAGAAGGACAAGAAGTTCTATTCCAGTATGCTGAGAGATTCTACTCTATATGTGATTTTCAGCTCTTCTTTTGTCCCAAGATTCATTTCCTGAGCTGGTTCTACCAAGATGGGTGATCTGTCTAGATATACTTTGTCTATTTTGAGAAGGCCCATGCTTCCATCTCCTGGCACCTCATGGAGGTTTTCTGTCTTTTGTTTTTACTTTTTTGGGATCTAACACTACCATAGAACAGTTTTCACCATAAGATCCATTTTTGTTTTTTATGTTTTTATGACTAGAAGCAGGGGTTGTCTCCCTGAAATAGGCATCCGGATTGAGTTCCATGATGCATCCTGCTCTGTGATCTCCTAGGGGGAAGTGATCTTTGACCCCCATCATTTTGGTGATGGCCTCATCATTAGGTGCTATGTTGAAGACAGGAGGTCCCCATTGGTCCCAATCAATGAGGTTAGGGTAAACTAGTGGTAAGTCATTAGAGGGTGAAGTGAGAGTGGTGACTGAGTAGATGGTACAAATGGATGAGTCGAAGAAATCGGCAAAGTCGCTAAAGGAGTCTTGAAGGCCCGTTTCGTTAACATTGCCGATGTCTAAGGAGACGGTATCGACCTCAGCTAAGATACATTCACTGGTAGTGAGGATGTGTTGTGGTTGACCGTACCCTAACCCTTGAGTATAGGGGTTCTTTGTTGCTTGCAGTGGTTCTACGATCCCCTGTTCATGAAGGTCAATACCGCCTTGTCCTTTATAACCCATGCTTTTAACAATTTCAGAGCCTTTGCCGTAGATTTCTGTTGGGATGGTGAGGGCTTCTTGTTCAAGCTCTTCATCCTTGTATAGCCAAGATGAGATATCTTCGAGTACATCCTAATCCAGAAGGTGTTTCTTCTCAAAGATGGGCGAGGGTTTGCACTTGATGATGACTGTGTTAGCTACCTCTATTTTTGGGATGCCAAATGTTTTAGGATTGGGTAATGTGCCCACACAAAAGGTACTGTATAGGTCATATTCCCCACATCCCATGTCGCTTATCTTGATCTAGACCTCGGGTGGTGGAGGTGCTTGAGATGAAGTGGTGGCAATGTTTACGAGGTTGACATATGAGTTTGATGCTATTGGATTGGCTTTAGTGGTGGCTTTTTTGTATGGGCAGAAGGTTTGGTTGTGGCCTTCCAGAAAACTGCAGTATTAGAAGGGGCGAGGATCGGCATAGACTGTGACTTCTGTGTCGTTGTGAGGGAATTTGAGGCATTGATGGAAGGTGGATGGGATGGCTTGCATGGCATGAATCCATGGTCAGCCAAGAAGAATGTTGTAGGGGAGGTCAAGATCAAGAACCTGACATTTTGTTTCTAGTATTTTCTGTCCCACTTGAATGGGAAGCTTGATAGTTCCTTCAGAGAGCCGTTTGGTGTCATCATAGCCTTTGATTGTGATGCACTCGCTGGTGTCTACAACCAAATTGGAGTACCCCAAGTGTTTTAGTAGTTTTAGAGTGCATATGTTGAGGCCGGAGCCACCATCTATTAAGACTCTTTTAATGGTGTGTTTGTGGATACAAACTTCGATATGTAGGGCATCATTATGTATGTGTTCGGAGGTGGGCAGGTCCTTTTCTGAAAAGGTGAGATAGTGGGGTGCGGTGATGTGTCCTACCATGGCTTGGAATTGAGTTACATTCAAGTTGGTGGGGACTTCAGTTTCTAAGAGTGCTTCGTCGAGGATGTCTTTATGAAGAGGTGATGTGCGGAGCAACTCGAGGATGGAGATTTGTGCGGGTGTCTTTCCTAAATTCTCTAGGAGGTTATACTGATGGGTAGGTGATGGTCGCGTGGTTGGGCAAGGAGGTAGGGGATCAGATGTGGATGCAGGTGTTTGTTCAGTGGGAGGGGTTGTGTGGATGGATACATGGCCACCATGGGTTGTAACAACGCAATCGGGTGCTTGTGCCCGAATGGTGACTGTGTTGACATGGTGGGATGATGGTTCTATCCGCCCTACAATAGAGTCATAGGATGCAGGTGGTGGGGTGACATTATATGCTTGGTTGGATGAGGAGGCTTTATTATGGTTAGGTAGGGGATCCTTGTAAGCTCCAAGGTTGGTGTTTGGTGATGGTTGGGTGCTTTGATCGAGGCTGACTAGATTTTGATCTATAAGGTCTTGGATGCAATGTTTAGTTGCATGCAGTCGGCTGTTTTATGACCTGCAATGCGGTGGTATTCACAATAGTCATTTTCATTGTACCATGCGCATTTGAGTTCATTCTCTTGATGGGGTCTAACGGGTGGGAGCATGATCAAACTTTGCTTGAGACATCTGTCAAGGATATCTTCGATGGGTTCCCCTAAGGGTGTAAATTGTCTTCTAGGTTTGCATGGTTTAGCTTGCCCCCTTTGGTTATTTACATTGGTGGCATATGTATGTGCAAGTGTTTGGTTCTATACATGTTGGATGGCTTTCACATCCATGATTTCATCGTTCAGATTGTTCTTGTTCTTCCCCCAATAACGTGACTTGTCATTTGATTGCGTGTTGGTGTTGTTGTTTGTATTGGGGGTGTTGTTATTGGATTTGTAGTTGTTATTGTTGTTGTTGTTGTTGGATTTGTGGTCATATAGTTTGATGGAGCCTTTGGCAATGAGGGCTCTTTTGATAGTGGTACCTTTGTCGATGACCTCTTCAAAGGTAGATGCACAAAGAATTTGTAAATGGAATCCTAATTCCTAATTGAGGTTGGCCACGAACATGGTGATGAGTTGTTTTTCAGGAATTGGCCATGGGAGTTTGCTTGCTAAGCCTCTCCATCATTGTAAGAAGGAAGCAAAGGCTTCTCCATTCTTTTGTTTGGTGTTTCAAAGGTCTATCATAGACATTTCATGCTCGAAGTTGTGGGAGAAGTGGTTTACAAATTTTTTCGCAAGCTCAGGGAAAGTCCTAATGCATGGGGGAAGATGTACGAACCATTCAGTGGCTTGACTGCGGAGGCTTCTTGGGAAGAGTCTCATAAGATATGTATCGTTATTAGAGACTTCTAAGCAAGGAATGTAGAACTCCCTAAGGTGGTCCCTAGGGTCTCCCTTTCCCTTGTATTTGTCAAATTTTGGCGTTTCAAAGTCTTTGGGGAAAGGGGGCATGTATAATGTGCGATCAAATGGATAGGGGCAAATATCCTCAAAGGAGTAGTGTTTGTGCTTACTCCCAGTTTGCATGTCGTCTACCTTTTGGATCAAGGACTGTACTACAGTTGTGAGATCCTATGGTTGTTGTGGTTGGAATGTGTAGGCTTGTTAGTTGGTGAGATGTTGGTGGGGTGGGATTTGATGTTAGGGATTTGTTTGATTGATGTGTTGGTACTACGAGATGGTGTTTTGGTTGATTTGTCCTTGTTGTTGTTGATATGCGTGGAGTTGTTGGAGAATGTGTGGTGGTATTTGGGGATTGCTTTGATGTTGTTTTGATGAAGTTATGGGGTTATGTGGATACGTGATATTAGATGGATTGATGTTAGATAGGTGGACGTTGGATGTATTGTGAGGTGGTTGTGAGAATAATTGTCGTAGGTATGCAATGGTTTGGGGGTTGGGTGGAGGCACACTTGTGGAGGTACTCGCATATGTTATGTTTCCTTGTATGCCCAAGGTGAGTTGTGGAGTGGAAGGGTTTATGGTAGTTGTGGTAGTAGATGTGATGATGGGTTGGGAAGTGGTAAGGATGGAGGTACTTGTGGGGATTGTAGATGTGGTGATATTAGAGGTTGTGGAGGTGGTTGATACAGTGGGTGTTGACGTTTGAGAGATGATGGGTTGGGTGTTGGATGTGGATGCTTGGGTATTTGATGTGGTAAGAATGATTGTAGAGGTGGATGGTTGTGATGATGTCATGATGGGGGGTAGTTGAGCACCAATTTTGAGAAGATGATCAAGATATCTACTTGGGTCCAACCTTAGGATTTTATCAAGTAGGTCCATGTTATCAGCATCTTGTGTAAAGCTCAAGAGATCTAGATCATCTTGGGAAATGGTGGGGACATTTTGTGTTGGTGGTGGTGGTGGTTGTATTTGTTGTAAGTAATGAAAAATATTTTTGTTGGGACCATATGGGGGGATGTAAGAGCATGTAGGTGGGTTGTATGTTTGATAGATGGGTATGTTGCTGCTATTTAGGCATGCCATATTGCCAATGTTCTGCCATTTCTTGATTCTTTTTGTGTTGTGATCTTGTGGTGGGCATGCACGCATATGGGGTTGATTCCTAGAAGTAGAGTGAGATGGGGATGGAGACCTTAGAGAATCTGATTGATTGTGTTGGACCCAAAGATGGATGTGGTAGTGAGATGGAGTAGAAGAGAGGATGTGGTGGAAGATCAATATGTCTTTCTAAAGGTTTTAACCTAAGGGTGATATGAATGGACGATATTGATTTTGCACAAATTTTTAGACCACAAGGTAGGTGATGGATGATGTTTGATGGTCAACAATTTGAGCTTAGGTAAGATCTAGATTTGTGGTTGCACAAAATGGATGTTTTTCTTTGTTTGGGGTAGACTAATGACCTTACGCAAAGAAGGATAATGATTTCACTTGGAAGGTAGACTATTGACTTTCCAAGCAAGATATGATGTGAAGGATGAAATCTAGATCTAACTTTAGCTCAAAAGGATGACGGATTTTGATGATGTTTTGATTTGGGAGATTTTGGGGATTTTTGGAATGATTTTCTTATGACAAGGATTTTGGTTTGGTCCAAAAGGTATGCAAATAAAGATGAGGTGGATATGAAAATGAGGTAGGTTTGATGTAGCAAAGGGGTCCAACAATGGTGGTGATTAATCCTCTAAGGTCAAAGAGAAGGTGTGATTTTAGAAAATTTTGAAGAAAATGGATAGACTGTTGTCAGATTTTTTGAAGGTGAATATGGATTATGGCAGAGCAGATGGTGAAGATCACAACTGAATAGGTCTCAGTTTCAGGAAAGTCAATCTGAAAATAGCACCAATCCATGGGTGAAATGGCTCCAAAGTCAGAAAGAGATGGCGCTAAAACAAGATAGTGTTTGTCGAGGTCCTAAAAAGACAATTTTTTATGGCAATTTTGGATTTTCTTTGTTTTGTAATGTGATCAAATGATTTGGTTTGTCTCTTGGCAAGTTTGTTGCAAACAATTCAAGCACAATAATCACACAATAATCAAGATTTTGCTTTATTTTGTAAAAAAATGTGTGATTTTATTTAACAAGCACTTTGAACAACCTAAGGCGAGGATGTGACAATATTTGTTGAATCCCCTAGCTGCGCCTATTCAAAGCAGGTAGCTCCAAGATCTTGGTAGCACCGGCTCCTCCTTACAATTGCACACACTTCTCACGCATACCAAGATCCAAGTTTCTTATAAGGCTTGTCCCTCACCAAACCTTTAGATTGTCCCTGCTACCTTAGCTAAGAACCGCATGAATCAGGGCCGCTTCAAAGGTTTCCCTTCTACGTCAATAAATAGAAGGATTTTGGCTTGCTAAACAATGGTTCGTAGTAAGGGCATCCGTTCAGGTGGTTATACATGTGGTAACGCTACTCTCTGTTATGGAGTCTCCCAGCCTCCAAGGGTTACGCCTTAGAGGGTTTTGGGGGAGGTTGGCTGTCGGTATAACAAAACAACACCTATTGTCTATGAATTTCATCACAAACACCTTATTTTATCTAGTGGCTTGGAAGAGCTTAGATTTAGCTTGATGCCGCTTGGGTCGTTCCCACCTTTCGAAGTGGGGTGGTAGGCCCTTTAAGGATTAACAAAAGAATACAAGCACAAAAATACTTTTGATCCCCAAGTTCATACAAAGATGCGAGGGGAGAGTATACATATTGTTTGTGTTTGCATCACACTAAACATGGTTCATTTTAGTTCTTTGGATTATGTTGGGGGTGATTAATGCAAGTTTAGTGAGAAGCTTTTGATTCCTAATGTCACCAAAAAGGTGCGAGGGAAGAGCATACGCTTTTCACACCACAAACACAACCACAAAAACACTTCACACAAGTTACTTTGATTTTCTTGATTACATGTGTGAATAATGCAAATTATTGTTCTTTTTAACCTAATGACTTGATTGATGCAATTTGTGGTTCTTTTTAAAGCCCAAAAATTGAAGTGTTTAATAGTTGTTGGCACACAAATTTGTAAATTTTAGAACACCAAATTTTAAATGCTAGGTACACACACACAAAGATTTGTTTTGTTGTTTTGTTCAATTTGATAGCACCAAATCAAAATGTTGTGTAACTAACATGTAAAGGGTTCATTTTTAGATTTCCAATCGAAGTGTTTTTGCTAAACTAAAGATAAACACATCCTGCAAAAGTTTGTTAGTATCCACAAAATGATAGTAAAAACTTGCAAAAACACTTGTTAGTACCTACACAGACAGCAAAGTCAGTTTTCAAAATAGCGCTAAACTAGAGGTAAAATAGCACCACTACAGACAAAAAGAAGGCGACACTGATAGAAAATAGACAGAACCCGACACCCTACACCAATAGTGCTAATTCAACAGATAGCGCTAATACAAGATCCATAAAGCACCAGAACAGAAGATCGTGCTACCAAATTACAAATAAGGTGCTAATAAAGGACATAGCGCTAATACATTATAGAGAAAGCGCTAAAATACGGAATAGTACTAAATGAGGTCTATGAACGAGCCACTGCGCAACTTGTCAGACAGTCTAATGACACCTATGGATAGCACCAATCTAGGCAGATAGCGTCGATACAGGGCTGAATGTGTCTGACCTATAAAAAGTGGTTTTTCCTGAACAACACAAAGGGTCAGACATCAAAATTGAGGTCTTGTTAGCCTTGTTAGTCATTAGCAAACAAAAAACAAGCTAAAACAGAAACTTGCATGCATGTTTAGATTTTATGCAAATTTTGACATAACTTCCCCTTATATTTTCTAATATTCCTACAAAATAGAGAGCAATTTAGGCATAAAAAGCAGCAGGAAGATCGTTAGAAAGGAGACATGTGAGTGGAGGTTAAAACAATAATAAAAAAAATGCTTTACAGGGATGGCGCTAAAACAGAGTATAGCGCCAATATAGACTAGAGATAGCGCCACTGCGCAGTATGGATGGCGCTACACCTACAAAAACACGTAACTTACACCAAAAACTCACAAAAAAGGATTAGATTCAGACCTTGTGGGTCCCACCGGGCGTGCCAATGTAGATTAGATAAACATTTGAGGTTGAAATACTAAAAAAAATGCATAAAACACAAAAGTTATACCTCACATGCAAACCCAATCTCATCAAGGGAAGTAGGAGTATGCACCCAAGAACTACTAAGACATGATTATCCCTAGACAAGTGATTCTAATGTGAAATTCTACTCTAATTTGCAACTCACTATTCTAGCCCAAGGGAGATTTTGGCATAATAACTTTGCATAAAACTTGGATGATAAAAATGGATGGAGAGAGGTTCTATTTATAGAGTTTTTTTGGAGGGATTTTGATCAAGGGTGGAGATTGATTTGGAAGATCAATGGTAGAGGATGAAGGTGATGTGGAGGGCCTAAATTCAATCTTGAATGAATGGAGGGCTAGGAATAAAAGTGAATCTTTTATTTATTTTGGGAAAAGGAATTATTAAATGAGCATGGGTGTGGAGGATTATTTTTAAATTAAAGATTCATATGGGGGAATGTAAATGAATTAAAAATTCATTTGGGGAAGAGAGGAAATTAATGAGCATGGGTTTGTAAGAAAAATTAAATGTGATGTGGGATGTTTTAAAATAAAAAATTGACTTAGGTGGAATTGTTTCAATTATTTATTTGGAGCATGTGGGGAAGGGTGTTATACTAGGTTTGACCACCCAAATGAGAGGTTAGGATTAATTAAATATAGGTTTTATTTAATTAATCCTAGGGCTAGGATGAGGTAGGCTAGGGTAGGCAATTAAATAATAGCTATTTAATTGTCTAGGGTAGGGATAGGTCAATTAGTAGGCTGGATTAATTAGTTAACATGGTTTTAACTAATTAATTAGATTTAGTGAAAAGGGGGAAATTGATTTAATAAATATTGCATATTTATTAAATCAATTGGCTAAGGTTGGGACTATTGAATTAATGAAATTAATTTAATTGTTGGGATAGAATGATGAAAAATAGGGTAATGAAGGGATAATTAATTAAATAAAATTTAATTAATTGGTTTGGAGGGAAATTGACATGATTAGGGATGTCCGGAGTCAGTTTGATGGTAGAAGACATTTTTAGGTGTCTACAAAACTTTCTAAAATCCTATGGATTAACTCACTAATGTTAATTTGACTCTACATATCTTACTCTATCTCAATATCTTTCTAAGAAAAAAGATTTTTTGCTTTCTAGATTTGTCATTCTTAAGTTATATTGTAGAAATTATTATGCTTTCTAAAAAACAAATCTAAAAAATATTTCAGCAAATCTTTTCTCCATAAAAAAGTATAAACATTAAAATTATAAAAATTATTTTTAAAAAATTATAAATAATATATACTTTTATATGTGTATATACTAATATAAACAAATTAAAGAATTACGACAACATATAAAATTAAATTAAATTCAAGAAGCTAATTAAAGAAGCTCCAACTAGCTTTTTTAATTTTAATTTTTAATATGCACCTACAACCCAATGCACTTTAAATCTTTTCTTAATATTAATATTAATATATTATATAACATATCTTAATTACAAAAACAATCTGAGCATGACAAAACTGTTGGAGAATATGGCTTCTTCAGTGCGACAGGAAGGGGATAATTTGCCGAATGGATTTTTGAATCAACAGAATAGGTTCATGGGCATAGCATAGGGGACTCATCTCCCCCCAAATGCACATAGATGGATAAAATCTTTGTTATCACTGTGATAACATATCACTATCGCAAACAAGATAGATTCAATCCAACATGCAAGAAATCAAAACCTTTAAACAAGATAGATTCAACCCAACATCAATCTTAATTATTTTCTAATGTTATCTTAATCTTAATTAAGTCATATCACTTAATTAAGATTAAGATTGATGTTGGGTTAAATCTATGTTATCAATCTTAATCTTAATAGGTTCATGGGCACATCACAGGGGACTCATCTCCCCCCAAATGCACACAGATGGATAAAAGCTTTGTTATCACTGTGATAACATATCACTATCACAAAGAAGATAGATTCAACCCAACATGCAATAAATCAAAACCTTTAAACAAGATAGATTCAACCCAACATCAATCTTAATCTTAATTAAGTCATATCACTATCCTTTAATATTTTCTAATGTTATCAATCTCTTTTATCACTATCCTTTAAAGGCTTTGTCATTTTAGGGTGGAAATTTACTAGATCAAGCAAACAAGATAGATTCAACCCAACATGCAAGAAATCAAAACCCAAAACAAACTAAAAGACATGCAAATTGAAACAATTTCACTTGGGTTGATAATAAAGCTTTGTTATCACTATGATAATAAATCACTATCCTTTAATATTTTGCACTCCTTTATTTATGGGGTAGGCTCCCTTAAGCCTAATTCATCAATAAAAAACCATATCTTATTTACTTTTTAAAAAAACTATTGTTTTATATTTACAAAAAAATGATAACCAAGAAAATGACTTTAAAATAGAATAAAATACTTATAAAATTAAAGTTTTAGAAGCATTTAAATTTAAAGTTTTCTTAAGCTATACATAAAATTTTTAGTTTAGCATCTTTAATTTTCTTTTTTATATGTAATGTGCTAGGTTTTAAAATTTTTTATTGTATATACGATTTATAATTTATAATTAATATATAAATTTATATATATTATTTATAATTTTATAATTATGTTTTTAAAAAAGAAATTATATATATATATAATTTATATTTTGAAAATTATAATTATTGTTGAGGTTCTATATAATGTATAATTCAAATTATACTTACCAAACAAAAAATAATAATTTAAATTATAATGCCCTTCGAGGAACAACGTGGTGGTGAGTTCACTTGGTTGTGGTGATCACCACCCGAGTTCAAATCCCCATTGGGCCAACGAACTTGTAAGTCTTGTGCCTTCACTGGGCTACCGTGCTCGTAGGACCCTTCTCGAGTCCTCCGCTGGGCTGGCATGCTCGTAGGCTATAGGCCTTCGCTGGGCCAACGAGCTCATTGATTTGAACTAAAAGGGTGATAATTCCCTTGGGGATAGAGACCCCCCCAGTAGTGGTCTTAGGTGATAAAGCCATGGGAAGAGATCCCCCAAAAGGGTCTCTCTGGGCTCGAACCAAGCTAAAAACCCAAGTGCTCCCAATAAAAAAATAAATAAATAAATTATACTTTCTATATGTATTGTAGAACAAAAATATATATATATATATATATATATATTAAAGAAAAAAGAAAAATAGCTAATAAATCTTCATTTTTTTATTTTTATATGCATTCAAAAAAATTAAAATTAAATTTGAATTTAAATAAAGAGTTTGTTTTGAAATTAGAAAGTGTAGCTTTAAAATATAACTTTAAGATTTTACAATGAACTTGAGTTTCTTAAAGAATTATAATAGAAATATAAAAAGCTAATAAATTTTTAAAAAGTGAACTTGAGTTTTAAATAAAATTAGAAAGTGTAGCTTTTAAAACATAACTTAAAAATAAAAGATTTTCAAAACAAAAAATAAATAAGAAAAGAAATAATATAAAAATAAGTGAACTTTAGTTTTTTAAGGAATTATAATAGAAATATGTGTCCCCACTTAACTCATGTAGTTAACTAGTTTATACTTATTTATATTTAAGTAATTTATATTATATAAAATAAGTTTGTTTTTTAAGAGTTTCTTAGGAGGCCCATTTTTTATATAAATTTCCCCTAATGTCTCCTTTAGGAAATTTTTCTAAATAAGTACAAGAGGTAAGTGATGTCCAAAGGTCACCCATTTTCTAGTCATGGATTCCCATTTTACTATCTAGGGTCACTTGGGAGATCCTAGGGTCACCCTTTAAACAGTCATAGGCACCACTTATATTACTTAAAGTTACCCCTTTGGCAGTTAAGGATTTTTGTACATTCCAGGCTTCCTCGGGGCCTATAATTTGACCTTGGAGCATGTTGAAGGATCTCTAACATCCCTTCAGACTCCCTAAGCACTCAAAGACAACTTTCCATGACACATGACAAGAATTAGGGCACAAAACCTAAAAAACTCATCAAGATAGGCTCTAGAAAGACTAGAGAAACTTCCCAACACAAGGCTTGGTTCACTCAATTTATGTGTTATTCAAAAATGTCATAGACAAGGTGTTTAAGCATAGATAATAATTTCATTAGTCAAATAAGAAGTCCCCAAGGACCTCATTGACTACATAAACCAAAATCTCATTACAAGGTTCCAGCATGGGTCTACACGTGAAGGAATGAAAAACAAGCAGGGGGAAATGAACACACCCAATGTCCTATTTCTACCATGATTGCATTATTCATTCCATTTAACATCATAAAATAATCACATATATAGTATTTTTGTATTTATTAACCACTAGAAATGTAAGTTATGCATTCTAATCATGTTATTAGCACTTAAAAAACATGAGAAACCATTACAAAATAGCCTACACATTTGACCCCTATGCTAAAATAAATGATGGATCTCACACCAAATATGTGGGAATATTACAATCCAATATATAATTATCTATGATCATAATTATAAATTACAATACAAGTACTCAAATGTCCTGAATTATACATTTTAAACAAATTACAAAAAATGATAACTTGATACATCTACAAGGTCATGGAATAATTACAAACATTCCAAGATGGTTCAAAGGATTTATGGGCCCAATGGTGATTCAATACCACCCAACCATGTGGAACCCTAAGGCCCACTACTCATTACCAAGAGACAACCAACTAGGTAGTCATTCAACATGCACACTACACATGGCTATGACACATGACCATCTCAATCAATGACACAACACTCAAAACACATCATACAAAGATACCCCCCATGTGATTGGGAAGAACACACCAATAAATGCATACACAAGTGGGCTTACAAGAACTCGTCAAATTAACAATATGATGCACAAACAAGGGAGTATCATAGATACACTAATGGAGTGTCAGCATGCAGTTTCACAAACCATCACGAGAAGGTTGAGGAGTATACCTCCATCACATGGAGATCCTCAATGAACCTAATCTCAATCTTGAGGATTGGTCCCATGTCATGCATGGTCATACATCACATCTGTTGAACTCAATAGGGTCCTGAGACGGGGGGTGAATCAACACACTTAAAAACTTTAACCAACTATTTTTTGATAAAACTAAATAACTTTAAAAATATGAAGAAAAGAAGAAAATCCAAGAGTCAACACATAACACTAGAGATTTTATGTGGCAAACCCTAAAACAGGGAAAAACCATGAGAGGATTAGCTCACAATATACTCTCTTTGTGGAGAAGTGCGAACCAATTCAAGTTGATGCTGCATTAGGTTTTGCATGGTGAATGCCTTAGACATTTTTCTACTTTTTGCCCTTGAGTGTGGTACTCCCAATTGATGAGATATGTATGCATATATACATGAATCATGTAAGGATAGGAGTATTTACCTCCGCATCATGTTCAAGCCCAAAATTGATCCATAGTTAGACTATTTTTCCCTTCTCCTAGACTGATCTGTCTTAACCATCTTGACTCTAAGTTTGTCTGTGCATTTCCATATGTTATGTTGACATCAATGACAACACATGTGGCCAACAACATCCACATGGGCATATGACAAATGAAATCACAAGTTAATCATTTTATGTACTAAAATGTGTAATCCTATTCATTTAATTTATTTATATATTATTACCTCTCGTTAGCCTAGCATCATTTGCATTACAAATGGAAAAGTGTGAGATTTTATTCCATTAACACCTAGAGTCATCAAATCCTAAGCCACATAATAAAAAACAAATTGGGCATATCACCAAAAATGAGGTCCAATCATAGCACACCTATGGGTATATGATTCCCCATCCCACTTCCATCAGGGTATTTCATTCCTACAAAATAAAACTCAAAAAATTGGGAATTCAAATTCATATTTTTCAAGAAACACACTCAAACTTGCAAAATTCAAAATTTCAATGGTGGGAAATTCAAACCCTAACCAAAATTTAAATTTCAAATTTTTAAATTCTAAGAATACCCTTTATAATCTAAGGGCATATAAAACATTCTCTTCCAATCACATATGATTTTTGAAAAATTTTACCATATTTTTGGTGCAAAATGCATAATTTCAAAAATTTAAACATGGGAATTGTTAATTTGATTTCACATAATTTAACAATTCCCCATAAATATGCAATCCTACAAAATGGATACCATATTCAAACACATAACATGGGCATGGCCAAAGAAAACAAAACAAATCATAAAGTATGGATTAAGAACCTCTTACCTTCAATCCAATAAAACATTAAAAACTAAGAGGGTTTCTTGAAGTAAATCCTCCACTATATTCACAATCCACAATCACTCCAATCCAATACACCAATTCTAGAAAGCATATAAACTTCAAATATTTCCAGTCAATCTTTAAATCCCAAGCAAGCAAGAGGAAAAGGAGAGCAAAATGCAAGTCAAAACAAAAGTAAAATAGAATCCTTAAAAAATGAGTTATTTTTCCTTATAATGAAATTTTCACTTTTTCAAAATAGGTATCTTCTAATAACTTAACTTTTACATTTCTTTTTGAAGGAAAAAGACTTAGTTTAAAACCATGAGCCCTTCTTTTCACTAATAAAACATTTCGTTATAAATTAGCTTTGTCTATTTTAATTCTTTTTAATATTAGGAAAATTTGGAAAACGTAGATAAAATATTCACATACATATATTTTAATTTTTGAAAACACTTAATTCCTCTTCCACTCAAGCAATTCACCCACATTGTCAGGTATCAACATAATATATAATCTACTCAATAATAGCATAAGATCATTTCATAAGCACTTAAGAAATTATAGAAAATGATTAAATGCAATTAACCATAGGAGTTGAACAACCTACATAAAAGACACAAGTACATTTTATGGGTTTTCACATGATTCAAGAATCCAAAATCAAACAATCAAGATCTAGGTTCACTAGGCCACACAAGACTCATCTCATAGCTCAAGGTCAATTGAGATGAGAATAAGAACACAACACTTTTACCCAATTCAATTGTCTATGTCCAAATCACCATTTGGGAAACATACACCTACGCATTCAATGAAAACATCAAGCATATCTACACAATGCAAGATAGCTGAAGTATAATATATAGTAACCAATGAGATAATATCCACAAAATTATATCAAAATCTACATCTAACTAAAAATAATCTAACACTAGCATGATTCAAATATATAGATACATATTAAATAATCTCAATGTTGAACTCAATGAATATAAGCATAATCACATATCATACTGAATATGGTGAAATTGAAAACACTATAGAGTCCAAACATATACACTTCCACACATGAATCCAAAGTACATGATCCATACACCTCGATGGCAATACAAAAAGACATCAACAAGTACGATATCAATATCAAAACACAAAATGAGCAATAGAATGAGTTGCATACGCTTGGGGCCTTACATAGGTAAGTTGTATTTTTCATATGTGACTTGTACTTTCCTTGTTTGGTGGACTTGTACTATACACATGTGAGCACATCTCCTTTATCCCACATTGGTAATCCATTCAAATCTCTTGGTGGTGTATCTTACATAAACCCATCTCATGTACTCTTGTATTATAATCTCATTTGTATATTTTCATCCTTTGATATAATATAATTATTCTCTCACTTTGGATCTCTTTAATCTTTTAATTAAAGCTCCTTGATCTTGGGTGGCTATTTCTATAGCTAAATCTTGCATTTACTATGTTTAACATTGGCTTCACCACTACTAGCATGAACATAATTTATATGTGCAATATACTAACTAATTTTCTTTCTTAACTAACTAATGACTATATTCTTTCTACTTCATCTCTTCTACAAATAACTAACTTCTTGATTGTTACTGAATCAATGACAAATCCATGTTGAATGGCATTGTCAAGGCTATGATCATCTTATCTCCCTCTAAGTGCACATAAATGGAAATATCCAATGATGGAAACATAGGTGGTAATTGTCATCTCACTCCTACCTCTACATATCCTCAACCTCTACTTATGGTACATGTACAATACACCATTGATGACGATCTATAGATTTCAATTCCTTTTAGTGCACCAAATCAAAAGATTCATATAGTGAGTTGTCCTTGTTTAGTGTAAAATGTGGGATAATGATAGTTCAACCAATCAAATCAAGTCCCACACTTTCTCTTGCTAAACATTAGGGAAGTAAGAAACAAGCTTAGGGTAAAGCTATTGATTTCCTAGATTCCCTTTTTCTGCTAATTGTAACTTAGTAAGTCTCTAAATCAGGTTTTTACAAGATTATTGTGTTCACTAAGCATAACACCCTAATTCAAAAAAATATAATATAATATATAGTTTCTAGAAACATATACAGGAAAACAAATTGCAAAAATGTAGAGTAAAAGGTTTAGAGAATATGCACCCAGAAAACAAAGCCCTGTTAGACTAGGGTGCTAGTCCCTTTTCCCTAAAAGTTTTTGACTATCAGAATCTTCTACACCAGATGTTAGACAATCTTCAAAGGTCCCTAGATCCTAAAGAAAATGCTCAGGAGGGCTTGCATGAGTCCCTTTGCCTCAAAATTTTCACAATCCCAAAATTCAAAATCTCGTGACGAATGTACCTGCAATATCCATCTCCCTGTCACTCTTTTCACTAGATCTCACCTAATGTAATCTACACATGCAAAAGGGGGAGAAATATGGTTGTGGCTATATAGGAGCTGATGGAAGTTAATTTTCATTGATGTCAAAAAGGTGACAAGTTAGTAATTAGGATTTCAGGATCTTACTTTGTCAGGAGCTTATGCCATGATGTGTTGATGCTTTGATGTTTGATCATTTGATGCTTTAATGTTGATCATTTGATGTTTTGATATTGTCAATCTATATTTGATGATTGTGATGCCTCAAGATGTTGAAGACATCAATCTGATCTTCTCAATTTTTGATACATGTTGAGTTTAGTTTGGTATACATGTAAAAGTTATCATATTGAGTGCAGGTGTGCAGAGACAAAAGATTTGCAGAGGATGTTATTAGAATGCTTCATGTCATGATTAAGGAGTTTGTGTATTGTTTAGTCCTCATCATGTTGATGTTCTTCATGATTCACTTAATAATGTTCATGTACTAGGAGGCATGCTATCTCCATATCATTTGATTCTTGGTTCTTTACTTCAAGATGCTTGCTTATGACATACAGTAATACAAAGGTGATGTTGTTGGGGTTTGCTACAAAGTTGATGTTGTTGGTATACAAAGGTGATGCTCATAACTTGATCAATGTAATTGTGTCTCCATAAGGTTTTTATGATAAGGTTCACTTGCATGTTAAAGCAATTAAGGTTCCATTCGTAGAGGTTTTATTCACAAATCATCAAAGGTTTACATAATATGGTTGTATGATGTGGATGCTTTACTTCAAAATGTCTTTATACTCAGGATCAAGATCATATGTGATGGTGTTGATCATGTCATGTCAAATGTTCTTGTGATATGGCTTGAATTAATATGGGTTGTATTATTGATCATCATATTTATCTTTGATAATAAGATCTTGTTGATGTAGGTTGATCATATCAAGCTAATGACAATATTTGTCATTGATGTCAGAGATTGAAATTTAGTAGGTTTTATGTTTCTTCATAGAGGTCACAAGGCTCGATTACATCAGAATTTAAAAGGATCTATTTGATGATGTCAAAGCTATCCAAGTTAGTAATTATCATGTCTCTAAAGCTTGTCAATGATCATAATTGGTGATTTGAAGTTGGTGTCTTTGCAAAGGTGTTGGTATCTTCTTGTTGATCACATTAGAGGCATTTATAAAGACATCTTAAGTTATCATTTACTAAATTTTAGAAATATTTCAAGGAGGAGTTCTTGAATAATATTTAAAGGTTATGTTGAAGCCCTAAAAGATTATTAAACATCTAAAATATATTCTAAGAAACCTTTTTGAGCTCATCATCTCTATTTGCATTTTATGTTATATTTGGTTGATGACTCCCTATCGCAAGTGGTTGTAACTTAAGTTACAACGTTAAGGGGGTCGCCACCGTTGGGCAACCAGCCCCTCCTCCTAGTCAACCTGTTTCTACCGGTTACTACTATGAATGCATGAGCGCTAATAAAGATTCAATAGCTAGGTTTTAAACTATTAAGAGTGTGCATATGTAAATCGATAATTGATATTTAAACTTGATCTCCCTTGCTTGAGCTTGCACTTTGACGTGCTTGTGAATGCTTGAAGCCTTTTAACTGCAGGGATAAGGTTTGGTAAAAGGCTATTTTTAGCCATTTAAAAAAGTAGATTTGTATAAGTTTTAAAGGATATTTTTTTTAGAGATTCCTTTCTAATTTTTTTAAATATCTTTTCATGGTAGAAGAGATAAAGGAGGAAGTCTTTTTGTTTTTTTTCTAAAATTTGAGTATTAATTTATATTCTTTATGAGTGAAGATTATAGGATTTTTAATGCCTTCTTTGTGTATTCTCATAGAGATGACTAGTGGATCTGAATATGGAAGATATGGAAGAAATTTTTTATTTTCTATTAGAGGAATCTCTGAAGACTTTATTTGCAGATTGAAGAATATTTTTTATGAGAAGGAAAAATGCAATTGTGAAGATAAATGGAATGAAGAATATGAAAGGAGTTCATGGAGATGAACAAAGATATATTATTTTCAAGGTAGATTGATTAAAGATTTTTTTGCAAAAGATAAATGTCATTTTATGATTCCTAACTCTTATTTGTAGATTGAGGAAGATGAATGAATCAAAGAGATAGAGGAAAGGAAATGGTCTCGCAAATAAGTGAAAATCAATTTTATTTTTCTTGCAAAATGGAAATGTTTATCCAGAGAAGAAGAATATGAATGGTCATCTCATATATAATGGTATTGCAAGTGCATTAATGGATGAATTTTTGGGTTGACCAATATGCAGTGTTGAAGACATTTTTGTAAAGATTCTTTTAAAGAGAAAATGCAGATGAATCAGGTTATTCAGAAAGTGGTTGAGAGAAATGAATATAGATGATTTGATGAGATGATTTAAGTGATTGTATTTGAATCTTTGTGTGAGTGATGAATCACAGGGTATGTAATGGTGCAAATCAGAATGACTTGCAATCATTTCTTACACACTAGAATTTATGTTTTGATAATGGTGATTGTATTTTCCACTGAGGTAGATTTATGCCAGTGAGGCATGGTTAATTGTCAGTGAGATAACTATTTTTGTAACCAGTGAGATTCAAAAAAGCTAGTGAGGCAAATTTTTAGAGTGGTTTTTCTTCCCCTTGAGGGTTTTCCACTCGTCAAAACTTGTGTCAAGTCTTTTCTTTGTGATTGATTATATTGTATTTGTTTAATCATCTTTATTTAAGTTTTCCATATCATGATGACTATGTTTTCAGTGAACCCCTTTGCACAATTTTTTTGAGTCAAGTTTTGAAATGTTAAAAATTATACAACACTAATTCACCCCCCCTCTCAGTGTTGTTCTGTACTCCAACAGGAGATTACCTTAGTCAAGCCCCATTTTCAGTATTCCTACCTCAACAATAGCCAATGATAAAGATTTGCAGATGTGTGTGCTCATCTAACAAATGTGTATGTAGAAAATGTAAAACCCTAGATGACTCAAGCATCAAGGAAAGAGAAACACCTTGCTTCACTCAATGAAACAATAATAAAATCACCTCAAGGAGAAGAGAACAAGGCAAGGCAGCCATATCTATGGAGGATTTCCAAGCTTGATGTTGGAGGATTCAACCCTTCTCTCGATCATACAAAAGGTTGTACAAATCCCTAGGAAGAGAAAGATAATCTCAAGATCTTGATTCCTAATCTCCATAGAATATCTCCATGATAGCAACTTCAAATAAATCCAAGAGCTTCAACAAAGTGTTGTTCTTCAATGGCAAATTTGACAGAGTTTTGGCATAGAAAGCTTGCATATAGATTGTATGTGATAAAATGATTTTCAAATGTCTTTAAATATCTAACCTTAGGAATTTCAAATTTTGAAATAAGATGTCGACATCGTACGAAAATAAAAATTTGAAAATGGAATCCTAAGATGCACAGAGGGAGCTGACATGCCACCAAAATTTAAAACCTCGGGAAATAGGGTAGGGCTAGGATGTAAGCACCCAAGCCTAAGCCCTAATTTTTCGATCAGGTCTGTATTAAGGGAGTCTAGGGAATCCCAAATCCAAACTTTCTTTTTAGGTTCAGTCATTTGTTATCTTGAAATACAACAATTCTTCAGTTAGACATAGGTCAATCATGTTTTAGGAAGGTTGGCAATGAATAGGTTAAGAGGACATTGTTATGTTGGAAAATGTCCCCTTGGGGGATTTTCCCTCTTAAGGTTTAGCTCTCGGGTCCTTTAGAATGCATTTAGGTCATCTTGCATGTTAATGGTGACTCCTGATGTGAAAAACCCAAAGTTTCATGGCAAATGGGACCTAGGGGGTGTGCTTAACATAAATCCTACCTCAAATAGGGGGAGGACTTGGGCGCCTATGCCCTAGTCCTGCCCTATTTTAGGTTAGGAACTATTTTTGGGTGTCAATTTTATGACTGTTATTAGTGTTACCTAATTTCACTACTAGCTCAATTAGGTAGAGATTTTGAGGTTTTAAAGGAGAGAAAGGTACATTTCATTTTTTCTATATTATATCCATGTGCACAAATAAAATAGATTAAGATTACAGTGCCAATTTGCATTTTAGATGCATAACTTTTTTTGAAATATTATACAAATCTTTTAGAAGAGAAGTAATCTTTATTGGAAAAATAATGTATAAGGTCTGACACAAGCCGTGAGACTAACTGATTTATTGCAAATGAAAATAAAGACTATACATTTATAGAAAATTAAAGAAATATACATGTAAATGGTATAGGATGACTCTTTATTGCCTGAATGATGAGTCTTGGTCCTGTTTGTTTTGTCTTGCATCATCCTGTGTCGTCTACGTGTCCTGCAACCAGCTGTTATCTCCTTGTTGCCTCTAGTTATCTGCATTGGAGAATGAAAAATGATGTTAGAGCAATGATTGCTAATAAGGATGTGGTTCAGTGGTTGAGTCGCTAGGTTGTAGTGGTGGCCACCAGAGTTCAAACCCCACTGGGCTAACAAGCTCGCAGGCTTTACACCTTCGTTGGGCCAACGAGCTCACAGGTTTGAAGTTTTCTTGCTAGGGGATGAGGTCCCCCATGTTGTAGCCTCACCAGTTCATTGCTCTAGGCAAAATCATTTGCGTGGAGCCAGAGGGCATGTCGTACCAGCGTCAGCGATCACGTTAAAACGTTTACCAGGTGCATTATCTTTAAAAAAAAGATGTTAGACCAATGACGAGTCATCATATAACATATGACAGATATCTACAAACATACAATCTCATTTTTAGATGCAATAAACTAGTCAGTATCACATAAACCTCCAAAAAAGAAACAGGGTTATCAAGCACTTCAATCAAATGCACATATTTTCCTAACATGTTTGTTTCCTATGTAGGTATAAAGAAAGTTATGTTACTGATTTGTTTATCTCATTTTAGCATGTGGGTTAAAATGTGGCTCCCACAAGGGTTGAGCCTAGCATGCTTCCCTCTTTTCGTTCTGAGAGATGGAATGTGTATTGTTATTTCAGTGACTTATTTTGAGTTATTTCTGTACATTCTGATAGGTTTCTAGATATAAAGAATTTTAATCTTTGTCATAGGCATATCCACCTCTCAAGTCCTATTACCCAATTAATTGTAGAAGAGTTGTACTAAGAGCTAATAATGATATGGCTATCATTATTGAAGAGGTGAATATGCCTATGCCAAGACTAATTGTCCTTGTTTCTTGAAGATTCTATCAAGATATGTCAGGAGTCAGTTGTTGATGACAGAGTCAAAGACAATGCAAGCATTCATCAACAAACAAAAGATAGTCATAATAGACTGTTATGTGGAGATGATAGAAAGAAGAGAAGATTGTGTTAGTAGGGAAAGCAATGAGCATGGAAGTCAGCCATCTCATTATCCATAGCACCATAAACAGTCACAGAAACAATATAAGGAGTAGGCCATTGTCAGGAAAGTGTGTAAGGGATGTAGTCATTAGGACAGCAAAGTGATCTAAATCAGGTATTAGTCAAGCCTCTATTGGAAAGCTACTAGATTAGAGTCTTATTCAGGGTTATTGACAGGAGAAGAAGACTGAGAATTTTCAAGAAGGTAGAATGAAGACATTGATAGAACAATGCCAAACCCCAAGAAGACAACAATCATTGTTCTAGAATTATGAAAACAGTAAGTAAATGAGTAGATCATGATAGTACTAACTATAAAAGCAATCAGAAGCAATCATATTGACAAAGTAAAGAAAAGTCACAGTTCTAAGCTAGAGGGAAATCAACCACAAACTTGGACTGACATCAAGAACAATCATGACAGTTAATAGACATGAGAAACAATCAAGGAGATCATTGTTGTTTAGGGTCTTGAAGGAGTCACAGATGATTGTAATTTTCAAAGACCTAGAAGGATTAATGACTGTAATAAAGGAGAAGCCACCTCAAAATAAGAGCATTCTAATAACAATCATGGCAATAAGGAACAGTCAATGAATGTCACAGCAATGTCAAATAGTTAATAAATTTGTCAAGGGCTCAAGGAGCAGTAAGTAGTTGATTGAGAACAATTAGGGACAAGTCTAAGAATAGTCTATGAGGAGGATTACATGGTGCCATGGATCTCGTACACAGGAAACTTAGAAGGGAGTAGCTGATTGCATATATTCAACCAAAGATAGTCATAAATCTTGAAGGAGTAATCAACAATGAAAAGAAGACTTGGAAGATGCCATACTATTAGACAGAAGACTAAGAAACATAGTTATGTAATAGGTAAAAGCCTTCATCTTTTGTATGATGACAGTATGAAGAACAAGTCTCAAGAATAAGCATGAAGCAGTGATGTAGATGATAAGCAATCATACAAGTAGATAAGGAAAAGATCAGGATGAAAGGCACCCATCAGAAATGATGGTCAAACAATCACCTATGTAGTCATCATAAAAATTAGTCATCGGCAATAGTTTGACAAATGTGAGCAAGAGAGAATGACTATCCAAAGGAAGATTGATGTACACCTGCTACAGAAAAAAAACAAAGTAGGCATGATGAAGATACAGTAATCAAAGAATGAGGTATGCTCAAAATCTACAGAGATGTATTGTAAGATTTCATATTCAAATGGAGCAAATGATAGAGAAAGGAAATGTATAGTGATGGGTTTGTTTTACAAAATCCTAGTGTATTTCAACATTTCATAATGTATGCAAATGCTAAAAGAAAGTGTATTTTTTATATAGAGTATATTATCTCAAGCAAAATTAGTGTTTTGTCAACAACTTGCTGCTATAAGAGAGTAGAGTTTGCTCTCAAAATTCATTCAAATACATAGTGAAGGGTTATTCTCTTCAAAACCCTAATATTTCAGTCTTCTTCAACAGCAAAAAAGATGATAGTATGAGTAAAGCATGATAATATCACATACACAGAAGCATATTATAGAGAAATAAAAAAATTTCTTCTACTTCTGTAGTTATTTCAAGAGAAATATAGTTTATAAAGCATGAAATACAGTTGTATGGCCATGGCCATTATAGGAAATGATGCATTTATCATGTTCTTAGAACAAAGGAGTAGAAATAACATTGATATTCAGTTTTAGCTTTAGAAAAGTAGATCTATTTACTCACCTATGGCTGTTTGAAGCCTTTTCACCAAGAATGTGGCTGAAAACCTTCATACCAAGTGAATAAACCTCTACAGATAGCTCTACAGAAGATTATCATGGTGGTGCACAGTAGTAACATGAAAATACAAAGTAAAAGTTGAAAAGTTATCTTTTTGTCTTTTAGTGTTCGAGCCCTAAGAGCCTGATGGGCTTTTTGCTTTCTTTTTATTTTTTGCATCTTCTCACTAATAAGTTCATGGTCAAAACTTGAGACCTTTATGCCTAGTGCACGATGCAACATGTAAGTCTTTTAAGAATTTTGATAATGATTTATCCCTTACACACTAGGATCAACACTTAGTTGTTTTTTATTTTCTTTGTATTAAAATTGAAATGTAAAACATTTAAACTTGAATGATGGTATTATAAATCATTTGAAGTTTATTGTTATTTTTAGATGCAAAAGAAATTGTAAAAACATATTCAAATCATTGAGTGACCTTGTTATGCCTTGCCATATTCCAAGCATATAGGAGAGTGGAGGAGATTGGCAAACACATGCCAAGTATATACCTTTTTATTTGCCTTTGGATGGAGTGGTTTGACTGAGTCATGGAAGTAGTTAGCATTTGGTTTAAATGCTTTTGAGAGCATCTAGAAGATGTTTTATTGCTTCTAGAGCCTTTTTGGGGTTTCTTTTATGTGTCATCATGTTAGACCAAGTCATGATTGACTTTTTCTCTCATTGTGAGCTCTTTTGGAGGAGATTTAGGTGCTATATTCTAGGCTTTTTGAGGGTATCTAACCCTTGAGGTGGTTCGTGGAGCCTTTTTTGGTGGAACCACTTGGAGTTGTTGATATAGTCACTTATGTGACTCTTTTTGTAAGTTAGTTCTGATTATGCAATTTTTGGAGACTTGTGATTTTTACAATCCTTGCTCAGATTTTGACATGTTTTTAACTCATTATTACTTGATATGAAATACAGTGGAGACCTTGAGTATTATTGACTGAAGATTTTGCCTACTTACCCCTTTGCATCATTATGCTTAGCAACTAATTGATCAAGTTATTTTTGAGATAATTTTATTTCCTTTTAGCTTTGTCTTAGATTTTAGAGCCTTTGTGCAGAAAATATACTAATGCAGGTTACAAGTTGTGTCAAAAAGGTGTGATTTACTTTTAGTTGTGAAGTTATCTCCCTCTTATAAGTTTTGAATATTTAGACCTATTTGTGAAACACTTATGCAAAAGTATAATAGTGGTAAGTCATGCACATAGGTTTTCTGTCATTATACCAAGTGTATGTAGGTTTGGATTTCATTGTCTTTGTCAATTTGGTGGATCACCTTTTTAATCCTTTTGTTCATTTTTAGTTTACCAAGTTATGCACATTTCTTTACCCTTTTCCTTGTCAAAGAAGTAGGATAGAAAGTAGTTTTCTAGGTGACACCATAGAAAGTCGGCCTTCTCTAGAGGTTGACCTCTATCTTTAAGTTACCCACAGCTTTAGAGGTCTTCCCATATTTCAATCAATTGTTGAACTTCACATTCAACAAGGTGCAAATCACATTGACAACAGTTTTTGGCATGCCTGGTGGGACTATTCAAATCATAATAGCACATATATTTCATGCTCATTGTTGGTTTTGATATTCAGCCAACATATTTAAGCCTTTAAGAGGTGTTTTCTTGCATATTTGGTGACTCTCACTGAGAATAGAACAAGTTAACCAATGTTGTTTTTATTTTATGAAAAGGATACAAACCAGAAGTTTGAGTTCTTTTGAGTATTTACATTTATCTCCACCTAGAAGACAAAGCAGAACTGTGAATAGAACCCCAATTTCAAAGAGAGTTCAGTCAACTCCACCAAGTTTTAGACCAACAGTACTTGTATCTCCTATACTAGTCCAAGCTAGTCCACCTCCAGCTATTCCAATGGCAAGGAAACAACCATTTGTGGCATTTGACAAGGGCAGCCCATTAAAATTAATGCAACATGATGACATACCCATGGTAGCCTTGAAAAGTCTACCTTTTTCATAGGGGAGGATCAAACTACCCTGATTGAGAACATCAGAGATGTGGCTTCCCTATGTGGAGTTCATCATGTAACCCAAGAAAATGTAGCAATCAGGCTACTAGCTACTTCACTGAAGGGAAAGGCCCTACAGTGGTTTAGGTGTCTACTAGTGAGCATCAATAGAATGTGGGATGATTTGGGTGATAAACTACACAAACAATTTCAAGATAAGTCTGATCATTTATCACTAGTTGAATAGATGACCACAATAAAAAGAGCTCCTCAAGAGCAAATCATGGACTTCAACTTCCATTTTTAGAGAACATGGCACAGAATCCCAGCCACGGTAAGACCATCATTAGATTATGATTTTTATACTATTTGAAAGCTCTTAACAATGACATTTCTGTCATGATATAATCGATGGGAGGTACTAGTTTACTAGATGCTTATGAAATAGTAATTAGAGCAGAAAATAGCATGATTCAGGTTGGTAAGATAGCACCTAGGCCTCCAATGCTAATTTTTTTCTAGAAATCCAGCCTTCTATGCCATTGCAAATTCCATCTTTTGCCCCTTTACCTGTTGTTGCAGCATTACCAGCTTCTGTCAATCATGAGACTATTATTTCTAGCTCATCACAAGAGCTAAGAGAGATTAAAAATAGCCAACCAAAGATTTAGAACATACTTCAAACTTTTGGAAATGAACTAGTGAGCATAAAGAAGCAACAATCCCAAAATAGACAACCATATCAATCACAAAATCAAGGTCAAAACCAACCATACCAAGCAAATAGACCACCATACCAAGGAAACTACTAGGGTACTGATGGTGTTAGGTTGTCATTGATGTCAAAAGTGTGTTCAGTTGATGTTGCAGGACATGTTGATCATGATGTTAGTCACAAACAAACATAGAATAAAAGTACACATTAACCTTTATTCATCTTGAAAGATACAATGAATTCAGGGAATTCATGATCTCAAGTCTCTGTTGATTAGGTCTTAATCTTCTAACGTTACTCAGAGGTTGATGTGTGTTGCTATTTCCATTTTAGGGCCTTACATGGATCTCATCAATAAGATATTGTTTCCTATAATGATGATGCAAAGATAGTTATTCCACTCAAGATATACTTCAAATATTGTGTCTATCTTTAAGACTTTGCACGATATTTGTCATTGTGACATGCTTTAACTTCAAATATGTTGAGTATGTTCATTTATCTATGGGATGTCTGCATATTTGTACTACTTGCTTAAGATTATCAATTATTTACAATTGTGATGATGAAATTCTCTGAAATTGAAAGAAACTGAAAGAAATACTTCAAATTAAAGTTGAACCTTCAACTATTGATCCACATACATACTTGATACTGTCATTAGGAGAAGAAATCAAACCATATGTTCACCACGATGTTCCACAGCTAGATACAGTTGATGCAAACTTTAGAGGATGATGAATGAAAACAATACATGCAAAATGATGAGCACTCCAAGGGATGCAGCAAATCAAAGCACATATCCAGAATTCAAACACATATTACTCAAGTTTTATGAAGATTTGTAATCGAAAATGATCTTCTCTTTCATTAAGTATGTAAAAGACATGTACATATACAATAGCTTTAAAATGAGTCTTGAATACTTCAGCAAACAAATTTCAATTAAGTTTTGAATGTTTCAAAAGAGGCATTCCTACACCTTTTATAGAACAAGGTGAGGAATCCGTTACAAAAGATCTATGATCCAGATTTGTCTATGAATATCTACAGTGAATACTCCCTTTGACTTTGTCAACTCTATCAAGTGGCACAAGTTGCCAGCTGGCAACCATCTGAGATACTTATTTTCCTTAAGTGTCAAATGCTGATATCTGCTTTATGCTACATCTTTATCCACTTCATTAGATTCATGTGCTCCATCATTAGGTGCATCGCTTTCTGTATCCTCATCATTCTGATTACCTCGACCCTATATATGAGCCTGCATGACTACCCTAACATTTTCATACAACTGCACTATTTGATCTATTTCTCCACCATCTTGAGTCTTTGCTTTGATAATGGCATGTTTATGTGCTTGGTATTTATTTCAGATGCTATCCAATTTATTCCTTCAGTTGTATAATGTCTCATTATAATTTTCTATTTTCACCTTGGTCTTCACCAGTCTATCCATGAATTCTTTTGTCATTTGGCCTAGTGGATCATCAACAATGAATTGGAAGTTATTATGTAGAGCTTGGATTGCAAACTCCTCATCTTGATATTCTATCTTTCCTTCCACTTTTCCTTCCAACGTTTCCAGAATTTCTACCTCAAAAGACATCATATTATGTAACTTCATGCTGATCTTTCTCAACTTATTGTTGCATCTTTTAAGTACATCACATTCAAATTGGATGTCTTTATACCATATATCTATCAGTAATGCATTGTTATTATTCAGTACTTGCTTATGTATAAGTATTTGAGGATTGATCATCTTTATTTCTCCCAGGACATCCTTTATCTTTTCCAATTGGAAGGACCTTTTCCTTGTCTCCATTTGCAATTTATCTACCTTCTTCTTGGAGTCACTAAGAGAACACCTCTTCAAAAAAGCTTTTACTACTTCTTCTGCTATGTCACATGTGGAGTACATCCACTTTCTCAATATGGATGACTCATGTTTCATGAGATCCAACTTATTTACCTCATCTTGGGAAATACCAGTCAATGGGGCCACATGATTAGTAGTACTATCTTTAGGATTGGTTAACCTCCTTATATATGCATGCAACTGAGCAATGTGCTCTTTGTGTTGCTTATTTTTCTCCTTTTCTCTCTTAACCTTTTGAATTAAAGAATCTATAATGTCTTTGCCTTCCTGATCCTCTTGGTCTTCATTAGAAAACCCTAAGTCTACTGTGCTGATCTGAAATTCATCCAAGGTAATTTTACCTTTCTCTTTATCTACAGTAGGGAGTGCTATCTATGCAGTTCTTCTTCCTGTTGCAGGATCCCTTTTAATGGCTGAAGTCATTCTAGCCTTCCTCTTTGGTTTTATCAATTTTTCTGAAAACAAAGTAGACACATCAAACTCTGGCATTTGCATACCTGATTCCATGCCAATTTCAGTCTCTAACCATTGAGGAACTTGATCCTTGGGTCCTTGGTTTCCAGTATCATCATCCTAATGATCACTTTGATCTCCTGTGTCTACCACCATATTCGATGGGGAGGGTGATCTTCTTTTCTCTTCCTCATGATGTTCATCATGAGCGGGATCCTTTGATATATCCTCCTGATGAGGATCTTCTTTCTCTGTAGGTTGATCTTCCTAATCATCTGCATGTGCACCATGATCCTTATCTTTTATTTCCTCCACTCTGGCTTCATCTACCTTATTTATTTCCTCCTCCTGAGGTATATTAGTATCTGTGATTACTATTCCATCCTCCTTAGGTGTTTCTGTTTGATCTTTTATCACATCTTTCTCTGCACTTGTGATGATTGTTTCTTGAGCGTTAGGAGTAGGATCAGCTGATGCATCCTTTTCTTCTTCTCCCCTATCTTTCACCTCTACTATCCCAAGTTCAGCTGATGTATCATACTACTACTGATCCATATCTGGAGCTTGGCTCTCCACTTTTTTCTATTCTAACTCTTCAATATTTTTCATTTTATCAGGCGTTCCTACCACATCCTGATGATTCACATCTTCTACATATGTCAAATCTACAACTATAGGACTTGTCACCTGTTCAATTAATGTATCCAGCCCTATCTGTTCTGCGATTTTCTCTGGGCTCTTTTCTTTCTCTGAGTCCACTCGCTTCATTTCTTCTAACACCATTTGCATGGATGGAGTTCCATGAGGAGTGGTTAGGGTGTTAGCAGCAAGGGTTTCCATCCTCTGCGAAGCCACATCTTTCACTACCTCATCATCGGATAAGTCTACTGTATCATCCAATGAGACAATGCCACTTTGGATCATCTTAGAGGTTTCTTTTATTTGCTCTTTTGCAAGTTTAGTCTTGAACTTTACAATGGTGGAAAGTTGAACATTGTGCTGCAAGTCCTTATTGAATACTTCACCACCTGCCCCTTTCAACATTATAGGGGATTGACTTATTTCACCTCTCATGGAGATCCTTGTTTTCTTCGGTGTGGGGGCTATCACCTGAGGCACCTTTCTTTTCCTTTTGAACAATAAAGGGCCCTCTTCTTCCTCAAGCTCCTCCTCCAGAGGGATATCTTCTTCTATTTATTTCTGTGAGGTCTGACCATCTTCATGGGTCTTAGTAACTACTACCTTTGCCCTCTAAATTTTCTTAGACTTCTATCCATCTCTTGGAGGACGTGCAGCTGGTGCTGAAGCATGTCCTACATGTCCTAAAGTTGATGCTTCACCTGATGCTAGTGCCTGTGCAGTAGTCTCTACTATTCTCTCTATAATAACCCCTTTGGGTTCTTCCTCCACTTTCTTGCCTCTAGGAGGTCTTTTACTTTGTTTATGTGGAGGTGGCAACCTGTCTCCTTTGGATTTCCTCTTCTCATTCAAGAAATCATCATACTCATCAGCAGAGAGCTCTTGTCCTTTCTTTTTGTTATCTATGGTAAGGACCACACCTTTTCTCTTCAGTATATTTACCTGTTCATCAACCCAAGCCTGAGTCTGCTGTAATATCCTTCCCGTGAATGAATCCAAGGAGATGTCCTCCTACATTGTAAGGTCCGAGGCTGATATGGTATCATTGTATATCTTCTTCTCTTCATATTCTTCAGCCATTATCTTTCCATCATCCTTCTTCATTTGTGTTGGGATGGAGATGCAACCAAAGGTTCTGATTTGATTCAAGGTTAACCTTTGATATCTTCTTCTTCTTGCTTCTGCCTCATCCTCACAGTCTGCCCAAAAATCTTCAAGATGCCTCTTGTGGATGGGTTGCCCCATGATTTTTTTGCATCTTGCCATAAGGATCATATGACCTTACATATGGGAAAAACTGTAACTTCATCATTGTCAAGCTAGCTATGGCTTTCTTAATATTTTCACTATCTGGGCACATGTAATATCCCATTGTCACTGGAAACAATACTGGTGGGATTTTGTTGTTGACTTTGTAAGCATCCAATATTGTTACAACCTGCCTCATGAACTCCATGAGAACTACTGCATCAATTGGATATCTTGGGAGCATGAGGGGCTGTTCTGTAAATCCTTCAATCCTAATATAGGAGAAGGTTGCAAACTGTATATACCAGGCTCCATGCCTATAGATGACTTCCTGAGCTTCCATGCTCAGTCTCTTTGTTCTGTCCTCTTCCATGGTTCTTACCAAATGCATTGAAAATGCATCATTCACCAGCTTATAGTCCTGGAGATAGTTCACTCTTTGCAATTGGGGATAGTGATCCCAGATATGTGCATCATTGATCATGCCACCAATCCTCCCCACTGTCGTCAGTGCATTGAATGTGCCTTTGTATGCACATGCATAAACCAAGTACGAGGTCATATAAAATGCACAATTTGTACCTCCTAGATTTGACAGCTGCTCACCAATAGCATCACTTATTTTTTTGGCCCATAATGGCCTGTTATCAGTATATATACACATTAGGATGATCCCATACATCTAGTTCTTGAAACTTCCAGCTGTTGGCTGACCTGTAGCTCGACTAAGTAAGGCGATCATGAACTAATATTCATCATCAAAATCATATTTTTACAAATGGACAGGGAGCTTGGCTACAGCTGGATATGTATTATTCTTAGCTCTCCAACCATACATTGTTTTCCTGGCAGCCTTCTTATTAGCTTCATACTCTACTACTAGCTTCTTCAGGTTTATGCTGACCACACCTTTGCCCAATGGCAAACCAAACATGGTGGATAGGCTCTTTATGGAGAAGTCCGCATACACCCTTCCTTGTTTCTCAACTCTTCTTGTCTGTGAATTATAATTTCTGGCACATTCTATAACCAGTTCAAGAGCCTCCATGCTATATAGAAAACGAATGACATTTCCCATTCTGGACACTAAAGCAGCTCAAGCAGAGGATTATCTTCTTGATTGTGCATACTGTCTGTCCATGTAGCCAGATTTGTGTTTCCTTGGTGTGTATCCCCAATAATTCCATATTTGAATTGCACCCCTTCAAGCTGTGCAAACATCGGTTTGGCGAACTCTGCCTCTGACTTCATCAATCACTTATCTGCCATGGATTCCTGCAATGACAAAAACTGATCTCACAATTGTGCATCTCATCTCATACATGCATACATATATTACATTTTATGACCTCCATGCAGTGTTTACAAGCATTACTTCATCATGATATGTAGAACTTACAATTTCAAAACAGTAACCTCATATTACCCGTATATGCCTACAAAACACAGCAGAAGGGATCTGCTACTTACCTGACGCATTTATCCTTCGAATTATGCTGTTGACAATTTTATGGAAATACCCTTGAGATTGATCGCAATCACGTTCTTCACTTTGTTTAGGATGTGTACCTCCACAAGTGACTCGTAGCAGGGTTTGGACTCTCAGCTCTGTGTAAACACTTAATTCTTCGCAAGGTAAATGTATAATGACGTTGCAAATCTATTTTAAACCTATTCATCTAGTCAATTAGGGCATAATCTGACTGAATCAATCCTAATCGTTAATTTTGTGCATGGAAACACATAATCCTACCAGGTGTGATGGTCGCGGCGATAGTCGGTGGGAAGCACCTATCGCATTAATGGGCATTCAATGTTCGCGTGGCGGGAGGAGGAGGAGGATATTTTGAAATATCAGGTGATATTTAAAATATGATTGTCCCTCGTAATATGACCATTCGCACCATGGCGGGAAAACATATCGAGATATGTTTAGACCATCAGGTCATGTTATATAGATTAGGTGATATTTTGAAAAGGATGATGACCCTAAGCATTATTTAAGTGACCTTTCTCAGAATGTCATGATGATGTCACCATGATAATGGCTGAGTCTATCACTGAAGCACTATGACGTCATTGTCATGTTTTGGTGAAAAGATGATGTTATGAAATATACCTCTGTGAGGTAAAATGATGATGACATCATCATCATGTTTATTTTATTTTGTTATCGGGATCAGATGATGTCATCATGATACTTTCTTCAGGGTGATATTTTGAGACCAGGGGATATTTGAAATATAGGGTGATATTTAGAATATCGGGTGATGTTTCGAAATATCATCTCCATGAAATATATGATGCTGTTGATAGGTAAGTATCACTACCACTTAAGTTTGATGTCCGTATATCGTGAATCAAATGATTTATCAGGTGATAAATAGGATCAGGGTGATCTTTTGAAAGATGACTAATATTAAGAAATATGATCCTCCCCCTTGTGAATATCAGGGTTGACCGAGATTTTGACCACTCATAACTTTCACATCCTAAGGAATATCAGGGTGATGTAAAAGGCAAACCTACATGAATTTCAATGCTGTTTCCAAATATGAGGTTAATGTCATGAAACAAGAACTTTGACAAACTAACCTCATGATGATGACTCACCACATCCTCCTATAGAGGGTTATCCGCATGACATACTTTTACCAGACCGCCAGCAAGAAGAAAACACAAGCAAAGCCAAAGAGTTGGGTCCCTGTTTTGCCAAGTCAAAATAGGGTGTGTTGTGTAACCACACAACAACTTGCCACCAAAGAAAACATCAAAATTCCAACGATTCAAGTGAGGTGAACACATTATAACATAGCATTCTAACTCTTTCTAAGCATGAGCATCATAATCTTTCTGAATGATAAAATGTCCTCATGGTAACAATGCTAACTAAGGATTAGGTGTGTGCAAATGATTAATTATCCTCATCTTGAAAGGAAATTGAAAACATAAGTAACTGGTGTTAAACTACATAGTTGGAGATGATCCCTCATAGCCAACCTGGATAGAGCCTTCCTGCTAGTAGGCGTTCATAGCCCTGGCAAGGTTATCTATACAATCTCCTAAGTAGAGCCCTACTACCAACAGGAGTCTATAGCCCCGGTAGAGTTACTTAGATGGCCTAATTCTATTATATATTTTGATTTTTCAATATTCATATTTCATATATCTGATATCATCATGTAAGCTCAAAATGCAAGGTATAGTCACTCGCTATTTTGGGTTGGAGATTGCATTGGTAGCAAGGGAGTCCCTTTAGATTTTTCACTTAACACCTATACTTGTATTTTCAACAAACCCAAGGCTATTAGGTGAGTCATTGTGAATAAATCACTTTGGTTAAAAAAGGTACCCTGATGACAAGATATCACAGGCCTGATCATGATGACTTTCTCAAAATGAGTCACAACCTATATATAAATGTGTTCTCATCACTTGAATATTAACAATTTTGTTGTTTTCTAGGTGATGAGCTGCATCATCCTGACTAACCAAAACAGAACTCAACGAGCAAACAAAGCAAAAACAAAACAAAACATTATACAAATAACTATACAAAATATACATTATGATACACATGACTGACATGAAGCACTTAGGCTTGGAAATAATGTTTGAGGAACTGTCCATTAACTGGTAATGGAACATCCTCTCCTATCAAGTTCTTAAGCCTGAAAGTGTTGTCTCCTACTATTTCAGAAATTTGGAAGGGACCTATCCATAATTTGTCAAACTTACCATGTTCTCCTTTCCTCTCATGGGCTTTATCCCACATTAGGACTAAATCTGATATCCTAAAGGCTTTAACTTTGGCTCTTTTGTCAAACCAGCGTTTGACAACAGCCTGATGTTTGGCAAATTGATCAATTGCCTGGCTTCTTTTCTCTTCTAGGTGCATCAGCTGAAGCAATCTGACTTCTTAGTTATTGTCTATGCCTAGCTACTCTTGGGTAAACTATAAGGTAGGAATCTTCAGGTTAACAGGGAGGATTGGATCTACCCCATAGACTAAATGATAAGGTGAGTTTCCTAATTCAGCCTTGTTTCTGGTTCTGTCTACCCATAAGGCATATTTCAAAAGTGTATTCCATTCCCTAGGGTTTTTGTCTACTAACTTCTTTATAATATTCAGCAAATTTTTGTTGGTGGATTCTACCAATCCATTCCCTTGGGGATAATAATTAGATGAAAACTTTAGTATAATTCCATAATCAAAGGCCCAACTTACAATTTGGTTGAAGTAAAAGCAGAGCCATTATCACTTACCAGAGCATAGGGAACCCCATACCTGGTGATTATGTTACTCTCTAGAAATCTGATGACATCTTCTACATTGCAAGTCTTGCTACTAGTGGCTTCAGTCTACCTAGTACAATAGTCAGTAATTGATAGTACATACCTATGACCTGATGATGATGGAGGATTAATAGGTCCTATGAAATCTATGCCCCATTGTGCAAATGGGTGTGCCTCCATCACTAGTTGCAAAGGTTGTGCAGCATATCTCTCTCTGTTAGTAGCAACCTGACATACATGACAGCATTTAATGTGGTCAGCTGTGTCTCTGAAAATTGTAGGCCAGTAATATCCTGCTCTGAGGATAGCATGTGTAGTGGCCAAGGATGAGTCGTGCGCTGTTCCAAATTTGTCATGTAACTCTGATAAGACTTTGCTTGCCTCTGGCTTTTCTAAGCATCTCAAGTATATTCCTTCATAATTTTTCTTGAAAAGTACTCCTACTTTCATCATGTACTTCTAGTATTTTATCTTCAAGGCTCTTCTCTGTGAAACTTACATTCTAGGAGGACATCTTCCAGTAATCAGGATATGCCTGATATCTACATACCACTCTTCATTGTCTCTAGCATTGATAACATACTGCTGACTTGTGATGTTTGGATCAATCTCTGATATCATTTGGCTTAAAGCCTGTCCTCTTACTAGTTTCATGGGTGTAATCTCTATGTCATATTCTTGTAAAACTGTGATCCACTTAGCCCTTTTTGCACCAGGCTCACTTTGCATTAGTAGCATCTTCACTACTGCATCTGGCACCACAACAATCACCTTGCTTCTCAAGATATAATGCCTAAATTTCTTTATTGCTCTAACCAAAGCAAGTGCCTGCCTTTCAACATCTACATATCTTAGTTCAGCATCTTTGAAAGGGCAGCTCATGAATGCAATCGGTTTCTCTTCCTTTTCTTCATTTCTCTAAGTTAGCACGGCTGCAGAGGTATGCTCTGAAGCAAATGAATAAATATAAAAGTCTCTGGTATAGTCTAGACTAATGAGGATAGGAGCATCAAAAATAGCCTTCTTTATGTCTTCAAAGGCTGCCTTGGCTTCAGATGTCCACTCAATCTTTGCATCCTTCTTCAGCATAGCATTTAAATGTCTGACTATTTCTACAAAGCCAGTGATGAATTTTCTAACAAAATTTATCTTACCAAAGTAAGATTTGAGTTCTTTCTTGCTTCCTGGAAGTTGTAATTTCATAAGGGAGTCCACCCTGTCAGGATCAATGATAATCCCATTTTCAGTTATTAGGTGGTCCAACAACTTTCCTGTTGTCATCCCAAATATGCATTTCTTGGGGTTCAAGGATATCCCATACTCTTCACACTTTTTCAGTACATTTCTGAGATCTGTTACATGGTTTCCTCTTTCCTTGGAGAACACTGTGAGATCATCCATGTAGATGACTAAACATTTTCCTATTAAGCCTCTGAAGGCTATGTCCATCGCTCGCTGGAACATTGCTCCAGCATTTATCAACCCAAATGGCATGCATCTATAAGCAAATATCCCCCACTTTGTGGTGAAGGCAGTCTTTAGCCTGTCAATCTTGTCAACCATGACCTGATTGTAACCTGAGAAGCCATCAAGGAAGGACATCATTTTAGCTCCATTAACAATCTGTAGAACTTCATCGAATGAGGGTAAAGGATAATTGTCCTTCTCTGATGCTCTGTTCAGTTTCCTAAAGTCTACACATAGTCTGATGTCTCCATTCTTCTTTCTTACTGGCACTAGATTAGCCACCCAAGTGGAGTGCCTCACAAGAAATATAATCCTAGCATTCAGCAGCTTCTTAACTTCTTAAAAAATTATTGGTTCAAGCAAGGCATTGACTGGCCTTTGCTTCTGTCTGAAAGGTTTAGCATTTGGCTTAAGAGGTATAGTGTGAGTTATGACTGATGTGTCATATGTCTTCAACTCATCATCAGTCCATCCAATTACATGGATGTAGTCCTTAAGGGCCTAAGTTATTCCTTCTAACTCTTCTAGTGTGCAAACCTTACCAATCAAGACATTTCTCTTGTCATCATCTTGTCCAATATTCACTTGTGAATATTGACCTCCATCAGTCCTGGGAAGATCTTTCTGCCTCAGCATATTATCCAAGTCAAAAGCTTTTTCTAACTCAATCATATCTTTGGGAATCCTGTTGTTAGGCAACTCTAATATTTCATCTTCTTCCCAAACATGATCTTCCACATTGTTCTCATCTATGATCTGAGCATCAAATATGTCTCTATTAGAGATGAAATCAAGGATATGCTGATCATCATCAAAAACCTGGAGGTTAGTAACATTATCAGGTACTGATGGTACTAATATCAACTCTACTAAAAATCTCTTTAGGCCTGATATAGACAAGGGCTCTAATGTACTGGCAGCCTATGCTAAGGCATCTGCCCTATGGTTCTATTCTCTTGGTACGTGGGTGATATTAAAGGCATCAAAGTCTTCAATCAAATCCCACACTCTGTCTATAGTTTGACAATTTCCTATAGTTGCAAGAGTAAATTCCTCTTACCTGTCTGACAACTAATTCTGAGTCTCCAAAGACATGCAAAATTCTTACCTTTTTCTTGAGAGCAAATAGTATCCTATGAATCAGAGCTTCATACTCTGTCACATTGTTAGTGTAGGGGAACTGTAGTCTATAGGAAGCTAAGTAGGACTTTCCTGATGGATCAATGAGATCAATCCCTACTCCAGCTCCTTGTTTGGACTTGGATCCATCAAATCTTAGGATCCAGGGTTTATCTTCAACATGAGGGTTGGCTGTTCCTTCTCTTTTCTTTACAGCTCTGGCAGCTGCTCCTCCTGATATCCACTTTAACTTAGGAATTTTAGCTTTCTCAGACTTCACCTTTTCTTTCTTTTGGGAATCTAATTCCTGTTTTTGTTTTTCATCATCAAGAGGATGATCTTTTGGATTAGGTACTGTATGCTTTTTTAAGACATGTAAACACAGTGAACAGGTAGTTTCCAAGTGAGGTGCCTCATGCAACCTACACCATCCTTCAGTCAATGCATCTTGCGGATACTTCTTTTGTTCTACCATCTTCTTGATTTCTTCTGATAAAAATTCTTGAAATCTAGTCAAGTTACTACCACTATCTTCATCAGATAGCTCATAATCTGACTCCATCAGGCAGTCACTCCCAGGGGTGATCTTTTCTTTTTTCTTAACATTTATCTAGTCATATACCAGAATTTCTTCTGTTCTCTAAATATGATCTTTGTCATGATCTGTCACCTTTTCAGTAGTTCATGTAGAAGACAAACAAGAATCATTATCATCCTCATCACCAGATGTAGAACTTACCTCGGAATATGATGATGATGCCTCACTACATGTTTTCTCTAGCATCATCATATCTAAGCATGTTTCACAAGTTCTCTCTGAATGTGCTTCATCATGTAATCTGCACCAACCATCAATCAGAATGTCATGAACAGGTATATTTAACAACTAACAACGTTTTACCTGCTTGGACAGATGCATCTCAAAATTTTTGAAGCGATCTATTTCATTCTCATTCTCAAAATTACCATCAGGTTCTATAGTCAGTATGTCTTCCTGATGATCATCATCATGATGATGATGAAAGTCAAGCATCAGGATCTCTTCTATCTTGATAGTCTGCGGTCTAATGGCATAAACTCCAGGTTCAACATTTACATACATGATCTCGTTTGTTTTATTATATTCGGTGATCATGTGTTTCATTCTAGGCTCAACATCTATTCTTATCTGGTTTGGTATGCCTTTCCAAGGTAACCACATGTGACTGAAGTCAGTAGCCATATATCCATTGAGAGTTGTAGACCAGTCTCTACTGAGCAACATCCCATATGTATCAGGTATATCTACGACCTGGATATCGATGTAATACTGAATCCTGGGATTAGATGCTAGCTTCATGTGGATATGAGTTAATTCACCTATCACACTTACTTTTGTTTTATCTAGCTATGTCACTTTCTTTAGGGATTTAGCAGGATGTAGCCCTAAAGCATTGCATATTGACAGGGGCATGACATTTGTAGATGCACCTGAATCTACCAAACAGCTGTGTAGGTTTTTGCTAAACATCCTTATAGTGAGGAGAAAGGGTGGTAACTCACTTTTGTCCTTGTACAAGGTCATGTGAGAGGTTTCTGTAGCTTGAACAATAGCTGGCATTTTATGTTTGACAGTGTTATCTTTGACAGCATGATCCTTATTGTTAGGCTGACCTGGGGGATGACTATCCTCTCTGGGAGCAGGATCATCTAGTGACTTCATAAATGCTTTCTTAATTGTAGGAGTTTTCAACAACTCTGATAGAGACAAGTTGATCTTTACATTCTTCATCTCATCTGGTAGATATGTGACTAGTTTGTCAGACTCATGAGGTAGGCCAACAACTTTTGACACTGTATTTTGTGGTGACAGATATTGTGCATTTACCTTTGGAAATCCCAGGTTATTACTTGCTTTGGGATCAGGAGGTGTGTTAAAATTGTTTGGAGGCAAGGAATTGGTTAATGGACCAGTAGGTCTGTTGGAGTTACTTCTCAGATTATAATTGTGCTTACCCTGATACTGCTATTGGTAGGCATGCTCCTCCTCATGTTCATTGGATGGTTCATTCTCATCCTCAAAGGGGAAAACATAATTTGACTCAAAAGCCATGGTAGATTCTTCACATGCCTGGGTAAAATGCTAGTGGGATGACATAGTCTGCTGATGCCGATGATCAGTATAACTCTCCAATACAAATGCAGAGTCATATCCACAAGGGACAATTTCATTTCCCTCCACCTGAGGTGGATTTCCTGTAGTATTAGACACCTCTGTCTAGAAAATGCTAGCAACAATTCTAAATTGTGGACAGTCTAATTATGTATGGGCATTTGTATTGTGTATTCTGCACCAATTGGTGAGGGCTACCTCAGCAAGATTGACTCTAGTAGTCTATTTGGCTTCAGCAGGTGGCTGGCTGTCTAAAGGTGATGGTAAGGAACCATTATTTGGCCTGGAGTTCCATACTCTAGGGTGTCTAGGAGGATTGTTGTTATTTCCACCACTATTGTTGAAATTATTTTTGTTGTACCCTCTGTTAGGATAATTTGGTCTATCATTGGAATAACCTCTATTTTGGTTAGGCTGAGAATAGAAGTTCTGATTTCTCAGATGAGTGACCTCTATAGTTAGTTTTCTTAGTTGAGCAGAGATTTCTTTGATTTCTTCTTTCTCCTCCTGAGCTTTAGCCACTACATTTTCAGTTTGAGGCTTGAAGAAAGAAGATCCAATGTTATTGTTCTGATCTACACCTTGAGGTGTTGGTGTTTGTGCAGGATACTGAGGCACTTGGCCATTCCCATTAGGAGGAGGAGGCATGATACTCAATGGAGCTATTTGTAGTGGTGTTCGCATTACTGTTGGAGGCATCATAGCTCCATAATACTGTGGTTGGGGAGGATATTGTGTAGGATGTGTTGGATACATGCCAGGCAATGTAGGGAAAGCTATTTTCAGAGTAGGAGCAGGGACTAACTGCTGATTCACTTTGATAGCTTCTTGAAAAGCTCCTGTCAAGGTTGTGATTTCAGGATGTGTTCTCCTGATAAACATGGAAGTTAATGGATCCAAAGATGAGTAATAGATACTCCTGGAAGTAGCATCTACTACAGTGTATGGGGCGACTAACTTGGATAGCATTTTCTGGAACCTAGCATTGAAATTGGCAATAGGTTCACCTTCAAACCTCTTGATTGTAGCAAATAGGTGATAGTTCATTGAAGGGTCAATAGGTACTTTGAACCTATCAGTGAAAGCTTTTTCTAAGATAGCCCATGATTCGACAGAACCCTGACCAAGACTAATAAACTAATTATAAGCCTCTTCCCCTAAGGAAAAATGAAATAATCTGCATACAACATCCTGATGTTCTATTCTAGCCCGACAGCAGGCTTCTTTATAGGTTCTGATATGATCATCCTCATCTTGATAAGGATGAATTTTTGGACAAAGTTTGTCCAGATTCTTTGGTAACTCATGATATGCAGTAAAGGTCAAAGGTGACTCTGCTGTAAAGAAAGACATCGCAACCGAAGGAGGTTGAGCCTGTGGTACAGTTGGCTGAGGTTGGACCTGGGGTTGAGGTTGAACAGGCGGTGTCACAGATATCCCAGAAGGTATTTGCAGACCAACAGGAGTTACAAGAGGAGGTTCTAGTGAAGCTCCTGATGCACTAGACCCTGGAGTGTGATGGATGTCTACAGTTCGAGGTCTGAACCCTCTAACAGGTAGTTCTTCAAAGATTCCACTAGATCTAGACCTGGTATTTATCCTGTGAGCCAGGATTTCTCAATTTTGAGGTAAATTGGCTAGAACTTTGTAAAGATGGGTAGTGAATTCACTAGTAAAGGCTGTATTTATGATTAGGATTGGAAATTGACCAAGTATTTATGGAATATTTGCAGCTGTACTGCAAATATGAGGTGATTCTTGGTTTGGCAAAACTAGCAGGTTGATATCGGGTTTCTAAAGCAGGATATCTCAAAGCTTGGACAAATTTATGTCAAATAAGGCTAATCTTTGCAAATAGATGCTGATCTACTATAAAGATTGCAATATTTATGACTGATTTAAAAAACTTTACATAGAATTAGTATATATCGACTCAGAACAACAAATATTTTCATCTAGCTTGGAAATTTAGTAGTGTCTGAGTGTTACCTTACGATCTTTATCATCACTTGAACTACTTTAGTATGATCCTCATTTTATGGATGGCCCTCCTTCTAGCGCCAATTTATGTTGATCATGATGTTAGTCACAAACAAACATAGAGTAAAAGTACACATTAACCTTTATTCATCTTGAAAGATACAATGATTTTAGGGAATTCATGATCTCAAGTCTCCATTGATTAGGTCTTAATCTACTGACATTACTCAGAGGTTGATGTGTGTTGCTATTTCCATTTTGGGGCCTTACATGGATCTCATTAGTAAGATATTATTTCCTATAATGATGATGCAAAGATAGTTATTCCACTCGAGATATACTTCAAATATTGTGTCTATCTTTAAGACTTTGCATGATATTTGTCATTGTGACATGCTTTAACTTCAAATATGCTGAGTATGTTCATTTATCTACGGGATGTCTGCATATTTGTACTACTTGCTTAAGATTATCAATTATTTGCAATTGTGACAATGAAATTCTCTGAAATTGAAAGAAACTGAAAGAAATACTTCAAATTAAAGTTGAAATTTCAACTATTGATCCACATACATACTTGATACTATCATTAGTAGAAGAAATCAAACCATATGTTCACCAGGATGTTCCACAGCTAGATATAGTTGATGCAAACTTCAGAGGATGATGAATGAAAATAATACATGTAAAATGATGAGCACTCTAAGGGATGCAGCAAATCAAAACACATATCCAGAATTTAGATACAAATTACTCAAGATTTATGAAGATTTGTAATTGAAAATGATCTTCTCTTTCATTAAGTATGCAAAAGACATGTACATATACAATAGCTTTGAAATGAGTCCTAAATACTTCAGCAAACAAATTTTAATTAAGTTTTGAATGTTTCAAAAGAGGCATTCCTACACCTTTTATAGAACAAGGTGAGGAATCCATTACAAAAGATCTACGATCTAGATTTGTCTATGAATATCTACAGTGAATACTCCCTTTGACTTTGTCAACTCTATCAAGTGGCACAAGTTGCTAGCTGGCAACCATCTGAGATACTTATTTTCCTTAAGTGTCAAATGCTAATATTTGCTTTATGCTGCATCTTTATCCACTTCATTGGATTCATGCGCTCCATCATCAGGTGCATCACTTTCTGTATCCTCATCATCCTAATGACCTCAACCCTGTATATGAGCTTGCATGACTACCCTGACATTTTCATACAACTACACTATTTGATCTATTTCTCCACCATCTTGAGTCTTTGCTTTAATTATGGCATGTTTATGTGCTTGCTATTTATTACGGATGTTATCCAGTTTATTCCTTTTGTTGTATAATGTCTCATTATAATTTTCTATTTTCACCTTGGTCTTCACCAGTCTATCCATGAATGCTTCTGTATTTGGCCGAGTGGATCATCAACAACGAATTGGAAGTTATTATGTAGAGCTTGGATTGCAAACTCTTCGTCTTGATATTCTATCTTTCCTTCCACTTTTCCTTCCAACGTTTCCAGAATTTCTGCCTCAAAAGACATCATATTATGTAACTTCATGCTGATCTCTCTCAACTTATTGTTGCATCTTTTAAGTACATCACATTCAAATTGGATGTCTTTATACCATATATCTATCAGTAATGCATTGATATTATTCAGTACTTGCTTATGTATAAGTATCTGAGGATTGATCATCTTTATTTCTCTGAGGATATCATTTATCTTTCCAATTGGAAGGACCTTTTCCCTGTCTCCATTTGCAATTTATCTACCTTCTTCTTGGAGTCACTAAGAGAACTGCACCTCTTCAAAGAGGCTTTTACTACTTCTTCTGCTGTGTCAAATGTGGAGTACATCCACTTTCTCAATATGGATGACTCATGTTTCATGAGATCCAACTTATTTACCTCATCTTGGGAAATAGCAGTCAATGGGACTGCATGATCAGTAGCACTATCTTTAGGATTGGTTAACCTCCTTATATATGCATGCAACTGAGCAATGTGCTCTTTGTGTTGCTTATTTTTCTCCTTTTCTCTCTTAATCTTTTGAATTAAAGAATCTATAATGTCTTTTCCTTCCTAACCCTCTTGGTCTTCATTAGCAAACCCTAAGTCTACTGTGCTGATTTGAAATTCATCCAAGGTAATTTTACCTTTCTCTTTATCTATAGTAGGGAGTGCTATCTGTGCAGTTCTTCTTCCTGTTGCAGGATCCCTTGTAATGGCTGAAGTCATTCTAGCCTTCCTCTTTGGTTTTATCAAGTTTTCTGAAAACAAAGTAGACACATCAAACTCTGGCATTTGCATACTTGATTCCATGCCAATTTCAGTCTCTAACCATTGAGGAACTTGATCCTTGGGTCCTTGGTTTCCAGTATCATCATCCTGATGATCACTTTGATCTCCTATGTCTACCACCATATTCGATGGGGAGGGTGATCTTCTTTTCTCTTCCTCACGATGTTCATCATGAGGGGGATCCTTTGATATATCCTCCTGATGAGGATCTTCTTTCTTTGCAGGTTGATCTTGTTGATCTTCTGTATGTGCACCATGATCCTTATCTTTTATTTCCTCCACTCTGGCTTCATCTACCTTATTTATTTCCTCCTCCTGAGGTATATTAGTATTTGTGATTACTATTCCATCCTCCTTAGGTGTTTCTGTTTGATCTTTTATCACATCTTTCTCTGCACCTGTGATGACTGCTTCTTGAGCGTTAGGAGTAGGATCAGCTGATGCATCCTTTTCTTCTTCTCCCCTATCTTTCACCTCTACTATCCCAAGTTCAGCTGATGTATCATACTGCTACTGATCCATATCTGGAGCTTGGCTCTCCACTTTTTTCTATTCTAACTCTTCAATATTTTTCATTTTATCAGGCGTTCCTACCACATCCTGATGATTCACATCTTCTACATATGTCAAATCTACAACTATAGGACTTGTCACCTGTTCAATTAATGTATCCAGCCCTATCTGTTCTGCGATTTTCTCTGGGCTCTTTTCTTTCTCTGACTCCACTTGCTTCATTTCTTCTAACACCGTTTGCATGGATGGAGTTCCATGAGGAGTGGTCAGGGTGTCAGCAACAATGGTTTCCATCCTCTGTGAAGCCACATCTTTCACTACCTCATCATCAAATAAGTCTTCTGTCTCATCCAATGAGACAATGCCACTTTGGATCATCCTAGAGGTTTTTTTTATTTGCTCTTTTGCAAGTTCGGTCTTGAACTTTACAATGGTGGAAAGTGGAACATTGTGCTGCAATTCCTTATTGAATACTTCACCACCTGCCCCTTTCAACATTATAGGGGATTGTCTTATTTCACCTCTCATGGAAGTCCTTTTTTTCTTTGGTGTGGGGGCTATCACCTGAGGCACCTTTCTTTTCCTTTTGAACAATAAAGGGCCCTCTTCTTCCTTAGGCTCCTTCTCCAGAGGGATATCTTCTTCTATTTGTTTTTGTGAGGTCTGACCCTCTTCATGGGTCTCAATAACTACTACCTCTGCCCTTTGAATTTTCTTGGACTTCTGTCCATCTCTTGGAGGAGGTGTAGCTGGTGCTGAAGCATGTCCTGCATGTCCTGAAGTTGATGCTTCTCCTGATGCTGGTGCCTGTGTAGTAGTCTCTACTATTCTCTCTATAATAACCCCTTTGGGTTCTTCCTCCACTTTCTTGCCTCTAGGAGGTCTTTTACTTTGTTTCTATGGAGGTGGCAACCTGTCTCCTTTGGATTTCCTCTTCTCATTCAGGAAATCATCATACTCATCAGTAGAGAGCTCTTGTCCTTTATTTTTGTTATATATGGTAGGGACCACACCTTTTTTCTTCAGTATATTTACCTGTTCATCAACCCAAGCCTGAGTCAGCTGTAATATCCTACCCATGAATGAATCCAAGGAGATGTCCTCCTGCATTGTAAGGTCCAAGGCTGATATGGTATCATTGTATATCTTCTTCCCTTCATATTCTTTAGCCATTATCTTTCCATAATTCTTCTTCATTTGTGTTGGGATGGAGATGCAACCAAAGGTTCTGATTTGATTTAAGGTTAACCTTTGATATCTTCTTCTTCTTGCCTCCACCTCATCCTCATAGTCTACCCAAAAATCTTCAAGATGCCTCTTGTGGATGGGCTGCCCCATGATTTTCTGCATCCTTCCATAAGGATCATATGACCTTACAAATGGGAAAAACTGTAAATTCATCATTGTCAAGCCAGCTATGGCTTTCTTAATATTTTCACTATCTGGGCACATGTAATATCCCATTGTCACTGGAAACAATACTGGTGGGATTTTGTTGTTGACTTTGTAAGCATCCAATATTGTTACAACCTGCCTCATGAACTCCATGAGCACTACCGCATCAATTGGATATCTTGGGAGCATGAGGGCCTGTTCTACAAATCCTTCAATCCTAATATAGGAGAAGGTTACAAACTATATAAACCAGGCTCCATGCCTGTAGATAACTTCCTGAGCTTCGATGCTCAGTCTCTTTGTTCTGTCCTCTTCCATGGTTCTTACCAAATGCATTGAAAATGCATCATTCACTAGCTTATAGTCCTGGAGATAGTTCACTCTTTGCAATTGGGGATAGTGATCCCAGATATGTGAATCATTGATCGTGCCACCAATCCTCCCCACTGTCGTCAGTGCATTGAATGTGCCTTTGTATGCACATGCATAAACCAAGTATGAGGTCATATAAAATGCACAATCTATACCTTCCAGATTCGACAATTGCTCATCAATAGCATCACTTATTGTTTTGGTCCATAATGGCCTGTTATCAGTATATATACACATTAGGATGATCCCATACATCCAGTCCTTGAAACTTCCAACTGTTGGCTGACCTGTAGCTTGACTGAGTAAGGCGATCATGAACTGATATTCATCATCAAAATTATATTTGTACAAATGGATAGGGAGCTTGGCTGCAGCTGGATACGCACTATTCTTAGCTCTCCAACCATACATTGTTTTCTTGGCGGTCTTCTTATTAGCTTCATACTCTACTACCAGCTTCTTCAGGTTTATGCTGACCACACCTTTGCCCAATGGCAAACCAAACATGGTGGACAAGTTCTTTATGGAGAAGTCCGCATACACCCTTCCATGTTTCTCAACTCTTCTTATCTGTGAATTATAATTTTTGGCACATTCTATAACCAGTTCAGGAGCCTCCATGCTGTATGGAAAACCAACGACATTTCCCATTTTGGACACTAAAACAGCCTCAAGCAAAGGATTATCTTTCTGATTGTGTATCATGTCTGTCCATACAACCAGATCCGTGTTTCCTTGGTGTGTATCCCCAATAATTCCATATTTGAATTGCACCCCTTCAGGCTGTGCAAACATCGGTTTAGTGAACTCTGCCTCAGACTTCATCAATCGCTTATCCGCCATGGATTCCTGTAATGACAAAAACTGGTCTCACAATTGTGCATCTCATCTCATACATGCATACATATATTACATTTTATGACCTCCATGCAGTGTTTACAAGCATTACTTCATCATGATATGCAGAACTTACAATTTCAAACTAGTAATGTCATATTACCTGTATATGCCTACAAAACACAGCAGAAGGGATCTGCTACTTACCTGACGCGTTTATCCTTCAAATTATGCTATTGACAATTTTATGGAAATACCCTTGAGATTGATTGCAATCACGTTCTTCGCTTTGTTCAGGATGTGTACCTCCACAAGTGACTCATAGCAAGGTTTGGACGCTCGGCTCTATGTAAACACTTAATTCTTTGCAAGGTAAATGTATAATGATGTTGGAAATCTATTTTAAACCTATTCATCTGGTTAATTAGGGAATAATCTAACTGAATCAATCCTAATCGTTAATTTTGTGCATGGAAACGTAGAATCCTGCCAGGTGTGATCATCGCGGCGACAGTTGGCGGGAAGCACCTACTGCATTAATGGGAATTCAATGTTCATGTTCAAGCTACCTACTCAAATGGAGTTATTAATCAGGCATTGATGGTGCATAATGTTGCAGTTCCTTAGCCTAGCACATCTAATGATGGGCCTTTCCAATAGTAGGAGCAACCTCCAAGTGATACTGCCTTCCTAAACTGGTAGGGGGAAGAGTTTTATGGAGTAAATAGAGATGATTCTCTAATTGTAGCAAATATAAGAGCTAAGAAGAGGGGTTTTGAGATGGAACAATTAGCAAACAAAGGAAAAGAAGCTGCTAGACCATCCACATCTCAAATTTCTTGTATCTTACAAAGAAATGTCTAAGGTGCTGCTAAGGAATAGCCTCACTTACAGGCAGACCCTGCTGCTGCAAAGTCTCACCAAAAGGTAAATATCACTTCACCTTTCAACATCATTAAAAATAGGAAAAAAATGAATGTGACAATGTCCATGTGGGATTCCTTATCCATCCTAGCCTAAAAAGACATGTTACAATTTGATTTGTCTGATTTGAAAGTGTCTAGTGATGCAACAGTTGACCTGGCTAGGACTGTCCTTACAAATTCACCTCAAGACAGTAATAAATAGCCAGGTAAGGGTGTCAAAACTCTCCCATTTTATGTCTCGATGATAATAGGGGACAAACTAGTACATAAATGTATGGCGGATAGTGGGATAAGTAGTTTAATCATGCCAAAACAGATTGTAGACCAATTAGGACTGAAATACGAACCTCTTAAGAAGGGAGTACTCCAGTTAGATGGAACATTTGTTAACACTGTAGGTGTGATTAAAGACTTAGGTCTCACATTGCATGCCTGTCCAAATGTTTCAATATATCAAGAGGTGTTTATCATTGATTTACCCCCTTACTTTGCCATGTGTTTGTCAAGGGAGTTCACTGCCAAAATAGCAGGATATTTGTCCTCTGATTGGTCCCACATGTTTTTTAGGACCAAATATGGGACAAAAGTGACTATAAAATCTGAGTTGCTTTCGAAGGACCACATTGACCCTTATGTGCCAAGTGCAGTTAATGCTAATTGCATTATTTTTTATGATAGTGAGGTTGTTTATGCTCACGAATTGTAGGCTGAAAGTGTGCCAAAAGTACTTTTGAATGAGTGGGTAGCAGAAAATTGTAGACAATCCTAATGACCACATATAGGAAGCTAGTTTGGGTGTTTATATGCTATATGAACCTGAAACAGTTATGCCAAATCTTGAAAAAAGTGCAGAACAATAGTTGGAATAGCAAGATGAATTATGGAAGATGTACTTTGATGGCTCTTGAAGTAGAAATGGAGCTAGTGGGGGTGCAATGCTTGTGTCCCCACAAGGTGACAAGTATTATTTTTCTTTCTATTTTTCTTTCTCATGCACTAAAAATACTACTAAATATGAAGGCTTGATTCAGGGATTGGAATGGGCTAGGAAGAGGAAAATCAACTGTTTGCAGGTATATGGGGATAGTGAACCTATTGTGAATTAGGTTAGAGGGATGCATGTTACTAAAAATGATGTTTTGAAATCCTGCAAGCATAGAGTGTGGGATATGATTGAAGAGTTTAGTGCTTTTAATCTGGTTTCTATTCCAAGAAATCAAAACAATCATGTAGATAGGTTAGCCACAATAGGGGCTCAATTTGATATTCCTAATGATATAAAAAAGGAAAAGGTATAGCAATATGTTAAGGTCATTATTAGACCTTCTATTCCTAATAACAACATTCACTGGTAAGTGTTTGAGAGTGATGAACAGGTGTTGAGATTTTTACTAGAAGAAGATGAGTTTTTAGTGATGAATCAAGACAAGATTCAAAAAAACTATGATGAGCAGATTGTTCATTTGAAGACTAACAAACTACCTAAAGGGTTAGTTACATTAGAATCTATCTTCAGCATTGATGATCAATATAAAAAGAGAAAAACTAGCATACAAGTCAAAGAAGAAGAGGAGCTAGAAATTTTCAAAGGTAAGCTCCTTAAAATTGGTAAAATCTATTCACCTAAGGATAAGAAAGCTTTTATTGCTCTTTGTCAAGAATTTCAAGATGTTTTTGCTTGGGAATATTTAGATTTAAAAGGGCTTGATCCTCACATTGCCTAGCATACCATAGAATTAGAGCCAAATGCAAAGCCTGTTAGGTAGAAACAAATGCCTTTAAACCCAAAACTTGAGCCTCTAATGATTAAAGAGTTAACCAAGATGATTGAGGGAAATATCATTTTCCCAAACAAGCACACATCCTGGGTCTCCAATCTTGTTCCCATGAGGAAGAAGAATGGAGGAATTAGGCTCTGTGTTGATTTTAGAGACCTTAATAGAGCATCCCTAAAAGATCATCATCCATTTCCCTTAATGGAGCAAATCTTACAAGTAGTAGCTGGTTCAGAGATATTTTCCTTGCTTGATGGTTATTCAGGCTATAATCAGGTTTTGGTCAAAGAAGATGACCAACATAAGACCTTTTTCACCACAAAGTGAGGTACCATGGCATATAAAAGAATGCCTTTTGGTTTATCTAATGTTGGTTCCACTTTTCAGAGAGCTATGGATATGTCCTTTGAGGGCTTGCTTTATAAGTTGGTACTTGTGTACCTTGATGACATCATAGTTTTCTCCAAGAATGCAGATGAGCATTTATCACATTTAAGACAAGTGTTTGAGAGATGTAGAGAATTTGGTATATCTCTCAATCCCAAGAAATATATTTTTGCTGTCCATGAAGGTAAGCTTTTAGTACATGTTGTGTCAAAATAGGGGATTACCATTGATACAAGAGTAAAGGCCATTTTGGAGTTGCCTTTACCCAGCTACAAGAAAGGACTACAAAGTTTTATAAGCAGAATTAATTTTTTGCGAAGATTTATACCTGATATTGCAAATTTGTTGAAGCCACTGACTTCCATGTTAAAGAAAAATGCAGTTTTCAACTAGACAAAAAAAGCCAAGCTCATTTTTGAATCCATAATAGAAGCCTTATCAATAGCACTAACTTTGGTAAATCCTAATTTTTCAAAAGATTTCATTTTGTATGCATATGGTAGTATATACACCATTTCTGTAATTCTGGTACAACAATAGAATGAAGGTTTTGAACAGCTCATTGCCTTCTTTAGTCAAGGCTTACAAGATTATGAATAGAGGTACAATTTTATTGAAAAGCATCTCCTTGCAGTTCTTAAGAGTTTAAAGAAGTGTAGACATCTTGTTTCTAAAAACAAAGTGCATTTAATGGTTGCTCACCCTGGTGTGAAAGATTTTCTGTTGAGCAAGGATGTAAATGAGAAGAGGGATGGGTGGATTACTAAGGTCATGGAATATGGCATGGATATCAAGATAACTAAGATTGTTAGATGAAGAGGACTGAGTGAATAGCTTGCTACTAGGCCTAAAAATGAAACAAAAAAGGAAGAAGAAGTAGTTCTAGTTACTGTGGATGAGCCTCAAAATGATACAACAACAGTTGGAACAAGTTGGGTTAATGATATGACTCACTTTCTACAAACTGGTGAGTGCCCAATGGGTTTAGATAGAGCTAAAAGGAGGTATTTAAGATTATAGTCCATTCCTTATGTTTTGGTTAATGATATTCTTTTTAGAAAAGATTTGAATGGTGTACTCTTAAGATGTATTAATAATGATCAAGTTGACAAAGTGCTTTATGAGTTCCATGATGGAACAAATGGGGGTCATTTTGCCCCAAGAACAACTGCACTGAAGATAAAAAGAGTTGTCTATTATTGGCCCAGCTTATTTAGAGATGCCCATGCTTGGGCCAGAAAGTGTGTAAAATGTGTCATTTTTATAGGCAAACAAAGGCTACCAGCTTTACCTCTGTAGCCAATTCAAGTGGAACATCCCTTTATGAGATGGGTCATTGATTTTATAGGTGTCATTAACCCACCATCTAGTACAGGTCATAGGTGGGTACTCACAGCAAAAGATTACTTCACGAGATGGACTGAAGCAATGGCTTTGAAAGAAGCCAATGAAAATGCTATCTTAAACTTTTATTATGATTTAGTAACTAGATTTGGAGTTCCTGAATCAATCATTTCAGATAATTCTTTAGCCTTTGTTGGATTGAGAGTAAGTTACTGGGCTGTGAAGAATGGTATTTACTTAAATACATCATCAAACTATTACCTGCAGGGTAATGATTTGGTAGAATCAACTAATAAGAATCTGATAAGAATTATCAAAAGGACTATGGAAGATAACTAGAGGACCTGTCACACCAAGCTAAAGTCTTCTCTATGGGAAGATAGAATAACTCCCAAAAGGCCTATTGGGAACTCTCCATATATGCTATTTTATGGTAAAGAGGCAAGGATGCCTCTATCTTTTAAGTTGCCAACTCTGGACATCATGTATCGGCTGGAAATGTTTGAAGAAGAAGATCTAATGGTTGTTAGATATGCTTAGCTCATGGAGCTAGAAGAAGTTAGAGATAAAACTATGAAAGCTATGGAGTATAATCAACTTCAAATAAAAAGAGTCTTTGATAAGAAGACCACTCCTAGAATTTTTAGAGAGGGTGATATTGTGCTCAAATGGGATGAATTGAAAAGTAGGCTAGGAAAACACTCCAAGTTTGACAACAAGTGGAGTAGCCCATTTATCATCACTAGATGCAAGGAGCATAATACATTCCAGTTATCAATTATGGATGGAGAAAACTTGCCTATCTCAGTTAATGGGATACACCTAAAAAGGTGTTTTGAGGTATGATCTACCTTTGTGAATAGTAGGTTAGGTTTTTCTCTTTCAATAAGTGTTGTTGCACCATAGTTCAGATTCTTTTTTATTTTCCCTATCCAGCACAGTTAGATAGTTTCCTTCTTGTATTTTTGCTTGTGCTTAGGTTTTCTAGTGTCTTTCACTTTGTTTTGCTGAGTTCTAGAGGTTAGAAATTTGTTTATCCAAGTGTTTTAAAAAAAATCTCTTAGTGACCCCATGCCCAATGGACAAGGTCTAGGCAACTGGTCTAATGTTTAGCAGGCAAACATATAGTAGATGTCACCAAAAATGTTACCTAATTTCACCACTAGCTCAATCAGGTAGAGCTTTTGAGGTTTTAAAGGAGAGAAAGGTACATTTCATTTCTGCTATATTATATCCATGTGCACAAATAAAACAGATTAAGATTATAGTGCCAATTTGCATTTTAGATGCATAACTTTTTTCGAAAGATTGTACAAATCTTTTAGAAGAGAAGTAATCTTTATTGGAAAATTAAATGTATAAGGTCTCACACAAGCCGTGAGACTAATTGATTTATTGCAAATGAAAATAAAGACTATACATTTATAGAAAATTAAAGAAATAAATGTGCAAATGGTATAAGGTGACTCATCATTTCCTGAATGATGAGTCTTGGTCCTATTTGTTTTGTCTTGTGTCATCCCATGTCGTCCGTGTGTCCTGCACCCAACTGTTATCTCCTTGCTGCCTCTAGTTATCTGCATTTGACGATGAAAAATGATGTTACAGCTATGACGAGTCATTATATAACACATGACATATATCTACAAACATACAATCTGATTTTCAAATGCAATAAACTAATCAATATCACATAAACCTCCAAGAAAGAAACAAGGTTATCAAGCACATCAATCACATGCACATATTTTCCTAACATGTTTATTTCCTGTGCAGGTATAAAGAAAGTTATGTTACTGATTTGTTTATCTCATTTCAGCATGTGGGTTAAAATGTGGCTCCCACAAGGGTTGAGCCCAACATGCTGCCCTCTTTTCATTCTAAGGGATGGAATATGTATTGTTATTTCAGGGACTTATTTTGAGTTCTTTCTGTACATTCTGATAGGTTTTCAGATACAAAGAATTTTAATCTTTGTCATAGGCATAGCCACCTCTCAAGTCCTATCACCCAATTACTTGCAGAAGAGTTGTACTAAGAGCTGATAATGATATGAGTGTCATTACTAAAGAGGTGAATATGCCTATGCCAAGACCAACTATCCTTGTTTCTTGAAGATTCTATCAGGATATGTCAGGAGTCAGATGTTGATGACAGAGTCAAAGACAATGCAAACATTCATTACCATACAAAAGATAGTCATAAAAGACTGTTATGTGGAGATGATAGATAAAAGAGGAGATTGTGTTAGCAGGGAAAGTAGTGAGCATGGAAGTTAGCCATCTCATTATCCATAGCACCATAAACAGTCACAAAAATAATATAAGGACAGGCCATTGTCAAGAAAGTGTGCAAGGGATGTAGTCATTAGGAAAGAAAAGTGATCTAAATCAAGTATCAGTCAAGCCTATGTTGGAAAGCTACCAGATCAGAGTCTCATTCACGGTTATTGAGAGGAGATGAAGATTGAGAATTTTCAAGAAGATATAATGAAGACATTGATAGAACATTGCCAAGCCCCAAGAAGACAACAATCATTGTTCTAGAATTATGAAAATAGTAAGTAAATGAGTAGATAATGAGAGTACTAACTATAAAATCAATGAGAAGAAATCATATTAACAAAGTAAAGAAAATTCATAGTTCTAAGCTAGAGGGAAATCAACCACAAACTTGGACTGACATTAAGAATGATCATGACAATTAATAGACATGAGAAACAATCAAGGAGATCATTGTTGTTTAAGGTCTTGAAGGAGTTAGAGATGATTGTAATTTTCAAAGATCTAGAAGGATTAATGACTATAATAAAGGAGAAGCCACCTCAAAATAAGAGTATTCTGATAATAGTCATGGCAATAAGGAACAATCAATGAATGTCACAGCAATGTCAAATAGTTAATAAAGTTGTCAAGGGCTCAAGGAGTAGTCATTAGTTGACTGAGAACAATCAGGGACAAGTCTAAGAATAGTCTATGAGGAGGATTACATTGTGCCATAGATCTCATACACAAGACACTTAGAAGGGAGTAGCTAATTGCATATATTCAACCAAAGATAGTCATAAACCTTGAAGGAGTAGTCAACAGTGAAAAGAAGACTTGGAAGATGCCATACTATTAGACAGAAGACTAAGAAACATAGTTATATAACAGGTAAAATTCTTCATCTTTTGCATGATGATAGTATGAAGAACAAGTCTCAAGAATAAGTATGAAGCAATGATTCAGATGATAAGCAATCATACATGCAGATAAGGCAAAGATCAGGATGAAAGGTACCCTTTAGAAATGACTATCAAACAACCACCTATGCAGTCACCAGCAAAATCAGTCATCAACAATAGTTTGACAAATATGAGCAAGAGAGAATGACTATCCAAAGGAATATTAATGCACAACTGCTATAGAAAAAAAAAAAAAAAAAGTAGGCATGATGAAGATGTAGTAATCAAAGAACATGGTATGCTTAAAATCTACAAGGATGTATTACAACATTTCATATTCAAATGGAGCAAATGACAGAGAAAGTAAATGTACAGTGATGGGTTTGTTTTACAAAACCCTAGTGTATTTCAACATTTCATAATGTATGCAAATGCTAAAATAAAGTGTATTTTGTATACAGAGTATATTATCTCAAGAAAAATGAGTGTTTTGTCAACAACTTTCTGCTATAGGAGAGTAGAGTTTGCTCTCAGAACTCATTCAAATACATAGTGAAGGGTTTGTCTTTCAAAACCCTAATATTTTAGTCTTCTTCAACAACAAAAAAGCTGATAGTATGAGCAAAGCATGATAATATCACATACACAGAAGTATATTATACATAAACAAATTTTTTCTTCTACTTCTGTAGTTGTTTCAAGAAAAATGTAGTTTATAAAGCATGAAATACAGTTGTATGGCCATGGCCATTATAGGAAATGATGCATTTATCATGTTCTTAGAACAAAGTAGCAGAAATAACACTGATATTTAGTTTTAACTTCAAAAAAGTAGATCTATTTACTCACCTGTGGTTGTTTGAAGCCTTTTCACCAAGAATGTGGCTGAAAACCTTCGTACCAGGTGGATAAACCTCTATAAAGAGCTCTACAAAAGTCTATCATGGTGGCGCACCGCAGTAACATGAAAATACAAAGTAAAAGTTGAAAAGTTGTCTTTTTCTCTCTTATGGTTCAAGCCCTAAGAGCCCAATGGGCTTTTTTGTTTCTTTTTATTTTTTGCATCTTCTCACTAATAAGTTCATGGTCAAAACTTGAGACCTTTATGCCTAGTGCATGATGCAAAATGTAAGTCTTTTAAGAATTTTGATAATGCTTTATCCCTTACACACTAGGATCAACACTTAGTTGTTTTTATTTTCTTTGCATTAAAATTGAAATGTAAAAACTTTAAACTTGAATGATGGTATTATAAACCATTTGAAGTTTATTGTTATTTTCAGATGCAAAAGAAATTGTAAAAACATATTCAAAGCATTGAATGACCTTGTTATGCCTTGGCATATGCCAAGCATATAGGAGAGTGGAGGAGATTGGCAAACACATGCCAAGTATATACCTTTTTGTTTGTCTTTGAATGGAGTGGTTTGAATGAGTCATGGAAGTAGTTAGCATTTGGTTTGAATGCTTTTGAGAGCATCTAGGAGATGTTTTATTGCTTCTAGAGCCTTTTTGGGGTTTGTTTTATATGTCATCATGTTAGACCAAGTCATGATTGACTTTTTCTCTCATTGTGAGCTCTTTTGGAGGAGATTTAGGTGCTATATTCTAGGCTTTTTGAGGGTATCTGACCCAAGGTGGTTTGTGGAGCCTTTTTTGGTGCAACCACTAGCAGTTGTGGATATAGTCACTTATGTGACTCTTTTTGTAAGTTAGTTCTGATTATGCAATTTTTGGAGACTTGTGATTTTTACAATCCTTGCTTAGATTTTGACATGTTTTGTAACTCATTATTACTTGATATGAAATATAGTGGAGACCTTGAGTATTATTGACTGAAGATTTTTCCTACTTACCCCTTTGCATCATTGTGCTTAGCAACTGATTGATCAAGTTATTTGTGAGGTAATTTTATTTTCTTTTAGCTTTGTCTTAGATTTTAGAGCCTTTATGAAGAAAACATACTAATGTAGGTTACAAGCTATGTCAAAAAGGTGTGATTTACTTTTAGTTGTGAAGTTATCTTCCTCTTATAAGTTTTGAACATTTGGACCTATTTGTGAAACACTTATGCAAATGTATAACAGTGGTAAGTTGTGCACATGGGTTTTCTATCATTATACCAAGTGTATGTAGGTCTAGATTTCAATGTCTTTGTCAATTTGGTGGATCACCTTTTTAATCCTTTTGTTCATTTTTAGTTTACCAGGTTATGCACATTTCTTTACCCTTTTCCTTGTCAAAGCAGTAGGATAGAAAGTAGTTTTCTAGGTGACACCATAGGAAGTCGGCCTTCTCCAGAGGTTGACCTCTATCTCCAAGTTACCCACAACTTTAGAGGTCTTCCCATGTTTCAATAGATTGTTGAACTTCGCATTCAATAGGGTGCAAATCTCATTGACAACAATTAGGTCCTATGCCAACATCTCAAGTTTGAATTATGAAATTCTTAGTAGGAATGTTTGTAGTTGCATATATAAGCATGATTAGTGATTCATTTGAAAACTAGAAGATGATTGTAAACTTTTAGATTACTTGTGATTTCAATATATTGATTGTTGCAAGAGTAGCGCATTATTATTGTGTTTGTGATTGTAGATTTGGCTTCATCTTCTCATATGATTGAAGAGCCTTCATTTATGTGATAACTACACTACAAGATATCAATTTTGTTCTCTATCATTTATCATTTAGATTTTGCCTCTATCCCATAGGGATACATACTCTTTATCTGACAATAGTGTTTGAAAGACTTGAATGTCTCTTTGGGTCTTGACTGAGGCAAGGCTCTAAACACCACAACCCCCAACCCACTTTTCTATACAATTGCAGGTTAAAGGTTTTGGAAGCAAAAAAAGTGGAGTTGCAGGAGAGTAGTGCAGATTGTCAGAATTACAGATATGAGAAGAAAACTAGGGCTTGGACTTGGGTGCCCACTCATTAGTCCTTCAACTTCTGAAATAGTAAAATCTCTGTAATAACAGGAATAGGTTGCATACATTCTTCAAAGATCTTGACAAAAGCAGGTACAATGGACTAGGGCACCCAATCATTAGTCTCTAACTTTTATGTACATTAAACTTCAAAATCTGATATGTATTTGGTTATCATTTGATATCTCTGTGTGTGATCATTTTCTATAATTTATCCATTTGTTTATGATTTTACAATTTTACGAAATTAGGGTATTGAGCATAATTCGACTTAATTGAACAACAAATTCACACAATTCCAATCTTCCCCTATGTTCCAAGTGATAGGAGATCTGTAGTAGAGTTTGTTGAATGTCAATAACCACCGAGAGGGGGGGGTGAATTAGTGTTCTACAAATCATTTGATGCCCTTTAACTTTCAACCATTTTCCAAAATTAATTAAACAGAAGCACAACATGCATATGAATAGCAACCATAAAAGCATGACACATAGACACCAACATTTTTACGTGGAAAACCCAAAATGGGAAAAACCATGGAGACAATTAGCTCTTAAATATATATTACAATCTTTACAAATAATGATGTTAGGGCTTGGTCACTCCATGGGCTAGGAACATGTTGGCTCACTACTGTGAAGTACTAGGTCTAGCAAGCTCACTACCTCAACCCTAAACCTAGCAAGATTACAATAAGGGCTATTAAACCCTGAGGGTTGTTAAACTCTAATGGAGGCTCATTGCCAGGCTCACTACCTTGATGAGGAAAGCTCACTTCAAAATAAAATTTCACATGAAAAATGAATACTGCAAAAGCATCTATCAATTGAATTCTAAATCTCAAGTCCTCATTGCTACTGATCTTCTAACTCTGCTCTGCTACTCGCATCACACACATGCACTTTACACAAGGACACCTTTTCCACAACTCAACTACAAGTATTTATACACTTCATCAACCTTGGAATGATCATCAAGGTTGGCATTACAATCATTAACCATTGGAACAATCTCCAAGGTCAGCATTACAAGCATTTACAAAATAGGTCATGACCTATTAAAATATTATGCAAAAAGAAATGAAGTAAAGATGTATCTCGATCATGCCATGCCTTAGTTGGGACTCAAACATGATCTTCCATGCCACAACATGCTTCCACAATCTTCAAGGAATCTCTACAATAACTAGAGTTAACCAAGTTGGCTAAGACTAGTTACACGTTACACTGTCTGGGAACAATCTTCAAACACAATCTCAATTCCTTAATGTGGACCAATGTCAAGATAGGAACATGATTAGGAGACATCCAAAAGCATGTTATAATCGTTAGGAGCAACCACACGAAGCTTAACCACTTTATCCATAGGAATCATCTCATTGGAACACATGAACTTCACTATCTTCAACTAACATGAAAGAAAGATAGCTTGTAGACCACCAAAACATGAACCACTGCATTTGTAGGTACTTATCATCATCCAAAACTTCCCTCTAGAACCGCAGAGCAAAATAATTTATTGTGGAGGAATGCGGAGCCAAATACTTTCTCCCTATCACAAGACAATAAGAAGAGAAAGTAGGTTTTACTCTAGTGAAAGCCACTCTCTCAATACTTCATACTGGAAGCTCAAACTCAAGATTTAGCATCTTCAAACATCCCTTTAAATAACTTCCAATCCACAAACATAGATCTTCAAGAAGAAGGTGTTGGCAAGAGACACTACTTTTCTTGATAGGTGTTGTCATTGATGGCAACTAAGATCATCGCAATCATCCACATAACACAATTTGTTCATATCGGAAGTAAAATTCAGAATTTATCTAAGTATGGGCAATTAGGAATAAAGCAGTAACAGGGTCATATATTTTGGTCTGGATCTCTCTAGTGGAAAGTCATGATTAGTTGCAGATCTAAGGTAGTCATATGCATTGTCAAAACAGTCTAAATGCAATTTTTTGTCCTCCAGTGATGAAGGATTCAAAAGATATTAGCCTTTGAGTACCAGGTTCCAGTTTGTCAAAGCAGACAAAAGAAGAATAGGCCAACCTTGTAGATGATCTTGATTCCATATGTATGGAAGCTATTTTTAGGACAATTGGTGATGATCAGTGATAGTGGCCAACATGAGTGATGATTTTCAAGAGCAGGTTTTGGTCAGCACCTTAAGTTATGAATAGATCTAGCCGACAGAGCAGGGTATTCATAAAAGTTCTAAGTGTTGTTGAAGCCGACTGATAGAATGATTGTAGATCATGTTGTAGATATATATAGCTGATGGAATTGGATGATTTAGTGTGTGGTGTGTATGCAAACAAGGTGTGTGTGAGAAGAGCAGAACAAAGATGAAATGTGTAAGATCAACTTTTTGTACTTAACTAGAACTAAAACTCTTGCATGAGTAGATGCTATTAATTAGTTCAAATCTTTGTTATTGTATTACAATATTTCCATATGTAGTGAGCCTCCATTTGAGCAGTGAGCTCTAGGCAGTGAGCCTGAATGCATGTGCATTCCCATTTGTAAAATACTTTTAACAGAGTATTAATTTTTGTGGGTTAACCCCCACAATGGTTTTTCCCTTAACTGGGTTTCCACATCAAAATCTTGGTGTCAATTGTGTTATTGTATTGCTACTATTACTCTTATGATTGATTGTTTTCATAATTGAATTATTGATTTGCTATTAAATAGAAAAAGAAAGAATTAACTACAAAAAGATACAAAGTTTTGTTACAACTGATTCACCCCCCCTCTCAGTTGTCTGTCCTATTTCCAAGAATTGGTATCAGAGCAAGGTTCCTTGAAGAAGCCTAATAGCTTGAGGAAAAAGATCTTGGAAGAAGTTTTAAATGGGTTCACTCAAAGATCAACTTCAGTTGGCCCTAGAAGAGCTTGTTTAGTCTAAAACAAAAATTAGTAATCTAAGAGGTGAACGATGCTGATGATACCATTGAAATGTTAAAAGATAAATTAAAGAAATCTATGCAAAGGAAAAAGGAGCTACTTCTACAGCTATCCAGTTTACCTGAAGAAAATAGCATGAATGAAGCTTTGGAAGAAAAGACAAAGAAATGTGAAAATATGTCAAAAGAAGTTGTTCTAAAAATTGAAATGGAATCTGGGGTGGTGAGGCAAACCAAAGAAAGTGAAGATAGGAAGAAAATTGAAGAAGATCTGAATCAAAAACTAAAAGAAACAACTGAAGAATGTTGTAAATTGGATGGAATAGCTGGCCATCTAGAGTCTAATATACAAGAAAGTAGAGACAATGAGAGAGAACTTGAAAGGAAAATTATCATTCTTAGACGTAACCTAGATATTGCAAATGAATATAAGGAGAAGTTCAAGATAAGCTCAGCAAAACTTGAAGCACTGCTCGAAGGACATAAAAGGGCTGATGATAAGCATGGTCTTGGATATGAGAAAGGTGAAAGCTCTAGATCCAGATAGAGAAATTCTCAACCTAGGAATGGGAGAAATAGAACTAGAAAACCTCTGGTAAGATAGCCTAATGCTTAAATATATCCATCATTCAATGGAAATTGTTTCAATTGTAACAAATTTGGTCATAGAGCTACTCAGTGTAGAAGCAAAGTAAATCAAAATGGTCCATCCTTCTCTGGTTAATGCTTCAAGTGTAAGAGGCATGGTCATAGATCAAATGAATGCAGAAGTATAAAAATGAATAATGCTAACAATAGAAGAATTAGCAATTCTTTCAATGGTTATTGCTTTGTTTGCAATATATTTGGACACATGGCTGATCAGTACAGATCAAGAGAAATTTAGTTTTACAAAAAAATAAATGTTGTCTACTTTAACTGTAATAAATCTAGTCATATTGTAAGATTGTACAGAAATAGGAACAATGGAAGAAGTGGTCTGGTAAATAGAAAACTAGATGAGCAAAGACAAGACAAAGGCAAAGAAAAAATTGATATGAATGAGACTCAAAATGAATCAAACAAGATATGGGTCAAGAAAACAAGTATGGATGACAGTATTGGATCTGCACCAGAATCCGGTGCTGAAAATTCCTCTGGGAATTGATTTGGGAGCCTTGGCTCAGGCAGAGCAACATTGTAAATCAAATTCCCCCATCCAATAGTTGAGTGCCTGGTTCTGGCACAATGAGAAAAGGTACCTTGAATTGACTCAAAACATTTGGAAGGGTTTCCAAAAGAAAGGAAGTGATTATGGCAAATCACAGAGTGATACATGAAAGACTATTCAAAAATAGAGCTACCAGATGTGCTATGGCAAATCATTTATTACAAAGGCAAATTAGGTGATGTAAAGCTTAAAAGGGTCATTCATTCCTCATTTGAAACACTTTGCATAAGGAGAAAACAAGAAGAAAGAAGTGGATGAACTTAGAGCTAAGAATTCTCAAGATTTGGAAGCAAGAAAAGGATTTCCAAGCAAAAACCCTAATCTGTGTAACAAGGTATTTTCTATTTTCTACGAAATCTCTTGATCTCTCAATTTTTGCAAATGGCTACACCTCTAGTTGTTGATGTAACTAAAAGAGCCCGACCAATATTTAAGAAGCATCCACACAAATTAGTTGAATTTGAACCATTGGACGCATTCTCTAAGGTTCCACATGGTGTACTGCATGTTGAGGATATTAGGGCATACATCCACTATAAGATGGATGAATTTGGAAACCTAAAACTCTTGGATTTGCTTAACAACTACTTAATGGATGATAGCCACAAACTAAAACTAGAATACAAAGCCCTAGAAAGAAAACATTTTCTGCAAGTCATTAGGTTTTCGATATTTGATGAAAATGAATGGGTTCGATATATCTTAAGCTAGATACATGATGAATTCATATTGCTATTGAAACCATTCAAGATTACAAAGGATGTTATCCAGATTGTAATTGGGTTAAACTCCTCTGATAGATTACCCATGCTGAAAGCCATGAAAAACCAAATAGTGACTGATGCTACCAGTGCCAAGTTTGATAGAAGGGCAATGACCATCAATGATATTATAGAACCAGATGTCAAATTCACCTCCATGGTGATTGGGTACAAAATTTACAACTCCAGCAGAGAAAACTCTGTCTCTAGAACTATAATTTATGCAGCCTATCAAATGTTAAAAGAAAATGTTGATTATGATCTTTGTGAACTACTACAAAATTAGTTGATTTAGAATTTGAGCAAGATAAAGAAAGATAAGAAAAATTCCTTCAAATATGGTTCCTTGATTATATGCTTGTTCTTCTATTTGATGAATGAAGTACCTGGAATTCAAAGTGTGCATTGGACAACTGACAGACCAGTAGCATGGCAAATAAGAGATCACCTTCTCAGTCTTGGTAATTCCTAAGCCCAAAAGATAGCCATTTGGGGTTACTTCAAAAACTTCCAAAGTTTAATGCAAGCAAGGGAAAGAATCCCTAAAACAATTGTGGAGAAGTATGAAAAAGACATATGTTTCATGGTTGACATAGATCAGTGATTGATGGAAGCTGTAGAACCAAGGACAGTTTGGATAATACCTATGGGTTATGAGGTGGATGGAAGAGTGTTGGATATGTATGCTTAGCATCTTCTGAGCACACCTAAAGAGACCTCTGTGGAAAGGTTTGGAACCTACAAGGAATTAAGTCTAAAATTACATGTGGAACTTAGATAGCCTAAGACCAAGAGGAAAGTACAAAGACAAGTTGAAAGGTATGTTGAGAGCATTGGCCTAACTAATGAGGTAGTAAATCAGAATAGAGAAAGAATTGAAAAGATGAACAAGAACATTGAGCAGACTACAGAAGAAAAAGCAAAAAGTTAGCCAACAGTCACTCTGAAAATTCCACCAAGTTCTTCAAGGAAGATAAGGAGTTCTATAACTCCTGCTGAGCAACTCAAGTCCACTTCCACTAAGAAGCCAAAAGTGACTCCATCCGGTGATGGAGGGAAAAGGAAGAAAACTAAGGCCACAAGAACCCACACAAGCACAAAAGATGATGAGGAGATAGAGACAGATGAAGAAATAAAAGAAATAAGATCCAAGAAAGTCAAAACTTCAAAGACTTCTGAAGACCAACCTTTTGGAAGCAATAAGGCTAGTAAAAAGCTAGTCACTGGTAAGGTCGCTATGACTATTGATGAAATTGTAAAAACAATCACTATTCATGGAAATTTAAAGCATGTCAGAGTTTACTATGATAATTTTGATCAAGCAAATAAGAAAATTTTGGAAGATGCCATTATCATATATTTGAATAAATTCAATAGAGCCCTGTTGGAAATTTTACAAGAACTTCCAAAAAATTTAAGGGAAGTACTAGAAATGAGAAAAGAAGCAACTAAGGATAAAGACATAGAACTCAGAGAGTATGTTCTCTCCACCTTGTGTCCTATGATGACCAGAAGAGAAGAAGATAAAATCCTTAGAGAAGTTAAAGATAAATTCAGAAGCAAGGTCCAGATGAATAAACTAATGCTTGGTAAAACTAAGGAAATTGCAAAAGAAATAGAAGAAATCTTGAGAAAGGCTTTAGACAAAGATAAATATTATATCATTTTAGAAAAATAAGTAGAAGAAGTCAATCCTCTAGTTTTGGAACATGAAGCTCTAGAAGAACAGACTAACAAAAGAATTGATGATGAAAGTGTTAATTTAGATCCTCCAGAGTTAACCTATGAAGAGACTAATTTTGGATTTTCAGATCTGAATGTCAGAGAAGTCTAGGAAGAGGAACAAGTCAATCAACAGGATATAGATATGATAGACAAAATAGTTGAAGCAAAAGTAACTCCTCTACCTAATCATTCTGAAAAAGAAGAGGATATTACCACTACACAAAGCCCTCAAGATCTGGTTGTAAGTGGTGAACAAATTGGAAAGAGTCCCTCTGTAGAGAACACAAAGAAAAGTAAAGCAGAGAAAGAGGAGGAAAAAGGAAAGAAAGATAAGCAGAAGAAGATGGTGCAAATGTGAAGCACCTAAAGCAGAACGAAAAAATCTGTTGAACAAAAGGATGGTTCATAAAATGTTGCAAGAGACACTGTTGATGTAGTGAAAAGTCTTCTTGAGAAAGAAATAATTGAGCTTGATGAACCTGAACTAACCAAGGTTTAGCCAATCCAGATGCTCTCTCTCCAATCCAATTGATGAAAATAGTATCATTCACCCAAGTAAAGGCTAGAGAAAAGATGTTAAAGTTCCACATGGAGGATGCTACTCGGGCTTGCACCTGGGATTTTGGAAAAGTTAATGCCTTCTTACCAGAAGAGTCCATCTAATTCCCCCTCTGGACATCTAAAAAATCTTGTAAGTTTTGTAAATACTCATTTTGAGTCCTTTGAGAAGTCTACTGAGACAAAAGTTAGAAATGAGTTTTTGATTGGAAATTTATTGAAATCAAAAGTCTGATAGGGTATGATAGGACCATACTTGCTATCAATATAAAGAGTATTCAAAATGCTCTAAGTGATAGAAGTGATGTATATACATTTTGTCTATCCTAGCCCAAAGTAAGTGAGGATATTGAGAAGAAGATAAAGGAACAAGATGGAACATGTCAAACATATGCAATAATTTTGATCCTCTAACTATGTCACCCATAAGTCAGGAATGTCAAGTAATTAGCTTGACTGAGGAGTTAAAGAAACTTGTCAAAGAGAAAGACAACATCTTGAAGAGAATGTGTGAGCTTCGGGGATTGATTGCCCCTAAGTTAGAGACAATGTACAATGCCCTATCTGAAGCTCAGACTGCAATTCAAACTAGTGATCCATCAGATCTATCAAAGGTAGAAGTATTTTAATTTTTTTGAGTGGGCACATCTCAATTTTGGATGGAATGAAGAGTACTTGGGCCACTAAACTTGTGTAAATAAAAACTAGCGTTGTAGACATTCTCAAGTTCATGTAAATAGAACTTAATGATTACTTATACATATGCAGCATTATACACAGAGGTTTTGGAGATTTTGTCTTACAGACCCCACCCTTTGCCATTGATGTCAAAGGGGGAGTGAAGAGAAGTGAAAAATGAGGAATCCAGTAAAGGGGGAGCATTGGAGTGAAGTATGAACAACAATATGGAGTACAAGCAAAGAGGGAGTTATTCTAACACTTAGTCATTTTTCACTAAGTGTTGCCATCAATGCCAAAGGGGGAGATTGCTGGCAAGAGACACTACTTTGCTTGATAGGTGTTGTCATTGATGGAAACTAAGATCATCGCAATCATCCACATAACACAATTTGTTCATACCAGAAGTCAGATTCAGAATTTGTCTAAGTCTGGACAGTTAGGAATAGAGTAGTAACAGGGTCTAGTATTTTGGTCTGGATCTCTCCTGTGGAAAGTCATGATTAGTTATGGATCTAGGGGAGTCATATGCATTGTCAAAATAGTCTAAATCCAGATTTTTGTCCTTCAATGATGAAGGATTCAAAAAATATTAGCCTCTGAGTACCAGGTTCCAGTTTGTCAGAGAAGACAAAAGAAGAATAGGCCAACCTTGTAGAAGATCTTGATTCTAGATGTATGGAAGTTGTTTGTTAGACAAATGGTGATGATTAGTGATAGTGGATGACATGAGTGATGATTTTCAAGATAAAGTTTTGGTCCATGCCTTAAGTTATGCATAGATCTAGCCAATAGAGCATAGCATTCATAAAAGTTCTAAGTGTTATTGAAGTCGACTGATAGAATTATTGTAGATCATGTTGTAGATATATATAGCTAATGGAATTAGATGATTTAGTGTGTGGTGTGTATATGAAGAAGGTGTATGTGAGAAGAGCAAAAATTCAAAGTGTGAATGAAGGCAAAACAATAAGAAGAGAAGAACAAAGATGAAATGTGTAAGATCAATTTTTTTGTACTTAACCAAAACTGAAACTCTTGCATGAGTAGATGCTATTAATCAGTTCAAATCTCTTTTATTCTATTATAATATTTCCATAGGTAGTGAGCCTCCATTTGAGTAGTGAGCTCGAATACATGTGTGTTCCCATTTGTAAAATACTTTTAATAGGCTATTAATTTTTGTGAGTTAACCCCCACAGTGGTTTTTCCTTTAACCGGGTTTCCACATCAAAAATCTTGGTGTCAAGTGTGTTATTGTGTTAGCGCTCCTACTCTTATGATTGATTGTTTTCATAATTGAATTATTGAATTGTTATTAAATAGAAAATAAATAATTAACTGTAAAAAGATACAAAGTTTTGTGACAATTGATTCACCCCCCCTCTCAATTGTCTGTCCTATTTCCAATAGAAGGAAATGTAGAGTAATCTACCAGACTGTTCTTCAGCATACAACTCACTATCTATACTGCACTTCACTATAACTCACTTGTATCTTCTGGAGGGGCCAATTTTCTCAATATCCTCAACATACAAAGATTCTAAACAAGTAATATAATAGAACATAGTTGACACCAATGACAACAAATATATGTTAACATTAATGACAACACCAATTAGGCACATACTTGCAACAATTTCCCCCTTTGTCATTGATGGCAACATATGATGTGAAAAACTACAACAACCATCAAGACAGGATTCTTCCCCTATCTCTTTACACATCTACACTCTTTCTTTCTAACTTTGCCTCTATCTCTTTGCACTCTTTCCTTCTGAGTTTTTTGCATGACTTCTCTCCCCCTTTGACATCAATGATGAAGGGCACATAGTTGTACTCTTTTGATCTAATTCCATTTCTCTTTTGAACTCTCTGACTACTCCCCCTGAGAAGTAGCCCTAAAAGCATCAATCTGGATCTAAAGAGACACCACTAGACTGATGCACTCTTATGCATCTTAGTTTAGAGAAGGAGGGGTAATAACCCCTAACATTTCTCTATGTTACTCAAAAGTATCGTTAGGTAGAGGTTTGGTGAAAATGTTTGCAATCTGATCTTTTGTAGATACATACTCCAACTTGACTTCATTCTCTGTCACCTTTTCTCTTAGAAAGTAGTATCTTATGGATATGTGCTTTGTCCTTGAATGCATTACTAAATTATTTGATATGTTTATGGCACTTGTATTGTCACGAAAGATTGCAATTGGATCTTCATACATAACTCTGATGTCCTTCAAAGTCTGCTTCATCCATAATACTTGAGTGCAACTATATGCTACTGCAATGTATTATGCTTCTGCCAAGACACCAACCTTTTTTCCAAAAAGAATGCACCTCCACTTGTACTTTTCCTATCATCCATATCTCCAACCTAATCTGCATCAGTGTATGCACTAAGAGTGAAATCATTGTCCTTTGGATACCACAAACCATAATATATTGTGCCTTTCAAATATCTCAGAATTCTCTTGATTGCCATCATATGTGACTCCTTGGGCTGTCCTTGAAATCTTTCCACAAGACAAATTGCATGCATTATGCCTGGTCTGGTTTGGGTCAGATAGAGTATCCCTCCAATCTTAGATCTGTACCTTTCTGATCTACCATAGGTGAATCATCATTTTTTCTCAACTTACAACTAGTTATCATGGGAGTATTTACCGATTTAGAGTCTTCCATCCCAAACTTCTTTAGCAGCTCTTTCACATACTTAGACTGAGAAATGAAGATACCTTTATCTGATTGATTTATTTGTAGACCCAAAAAGAAATTCATCTCACCAAACATGGACATTTCAAATTCACTTTGCATTTCTCTGGCAAAATTTATGCACATACCTTAATTGTCTCCAAAGATAATGTCATAAACAAAGACTGCTACAATTAGGATTTGTTCATCATTGATCTTAAAGTAGAGATTGTTGTCTATAGTACTATAGACACCTAAAATTATCTTGCTTCGCAAACTAATTTTCCATATCTCTACACCCTCATTATTCCTCCTATTAATTAAATAAATTCATTTCATTTAATTAATTTATCCCTCATTGTCTACCTTGACCATTTACCCATTCCTTGTGATAAATTAATTCATTTAATTTATCACTTTTACCTTACAACATTATCCTCATTTGATTAAATAAATATTCACAATATTTATTTAGTTAAATTCTCCTTTTCCCTAATCCTCATTAATTAGATACATCATACTTATCTAATTAATCTAATCTACTAATTGACCTACCCTAACCTACCCTAGCCTACCTATCCCCTAGACCTAGGTTAATTAAGCTAAGCACTCAATTAACCTTGCTTATCCCCTTCTTCCATGCACCTTTTGAATAAAAATCAATCTTTTATTCAAAGGGTCAAATCCCCCTTAACCCTCATTTATCACTCTCTTACACATGTAAGAGTACCATCTTCACATCTCCACATAAAAGTGAATTAAAAATTCACTTGTCATGTCCCCTCTTCCCAAAATGAATCTTTTATTCATTTTAATCCTCCACACCTTTCCCCATGTGAATTTAAAATTCACTTTTAATGAGAGCCCTCCAATCCCATTGACCAAGTTTCAACCATTGATCTCCCTCATCCACTCTCCTTGTGACACTTGTCACAAGGCTATGGCTTCAATCCTAACCCTAACTCTCATTGATTCCTAGCCATTGATTTCACCTTCTAATCCTGACCCTCCATCCTCATTCCCAAAACTCTATAAATGAAACCCTCTCCAAGCCATTTGGGAGAGACTCAATCATGCACCAAACCTCTGCCAAAATCTCTCCAAAATCCTCCTATCATACCATCATAATCCTCATCTCAATCTCAAATCTATCATCCAATCCTCATCCTATTGTGTTGAAAAGCCTTAAGCAATCCACATACATTCTAATCAAGGGAACAATCTTGAGGAGCTCTTGGGTGCATCTCCTTCCCGCATGGATTCGTGAGGTTTCAATGAAGGTATAATCATTTTGTTTATGCATTAGATTAGTTTTGTCTTCATTTAGATTTCACTTATCACATTGGCACACCCGGTGGGACCCACAAGGTCTGAATCTAACTTGATGTGTGAGTTTTTGTGTGCATAGATGTGTTTCTACAGGTGTAGCGCCATTATACCCTCGCAGTGGCGCCATCACTAGCTCGTTTCAGCGCTATCCTCTGTTTTAGCGCCATTTCTATGGAGAAATTTTTTTTTTTTTTTTCTTTCTTTTTCCTAACTTCCACTCACATGTCTCTTTTAAAGCATTTTTCTGCTATTTTTGTGTCAAAATGCTCTCTATTTTTGTAGGAATCTTGAATGAACAAGGGGAAACTATGGCAAAATTTTCCTAAAATTGTCCATTGACCAAACTCTGTGTCGTATCAGCGCTATCACTCAGTTCGGCGCTATCTTCCTCACGGCAGACTGAAAACTAAGACAGAAACATTGTTTGGCGCTATCTTGCCTCTGTATTGGCGCTATCTTCTGTAATAGCACTATCCTATGTCTGTATTAGCGCTATTTTCTATATTAGCGCTATCATCTGTATTAGCGGTATCCTGTGTTTGTATTAGCGCTATTTTCTAAATTAGCGCTATCTTCTGTATTAGCGCTATATTGCTTCTAGATTAGCGCTATTTTCTGTATTAGTGCTATCATCTGTATTAGCGCTATCTCTCCTCTGTATTAGCACTATTCTCTGAGATTACTTTTTGAGTTCTATGCAGGGACTGACAGTTTGCTTGCAGGTCACCAACATCATCTTGAGGATACTAACAAGTCTTTTTGCAAGGCTCTTTCATCTTTGTTTAAAACATTTCATTTGCAACTTAAAATGAACCCTTGCATGTTATCTACAAATCAAACATTTCATTTTGGTGCACCTAAAAAGAATCTTTGAGTGCCTTAGTGTAAAGAACATTTGATTTTGGTGCAACTAAAATTAATCATTCCTTGCAACAAACAACTTTAGGCACATTTTCCATTTGGGCTTAAAACGAACATTAGCTCTTGTTTGCCGTGTTTGGTGCACTTGCACATTTGTGTTATCCCATAGGGTAGAATCAAAGTATCCTCTCCCCTTGCCTTCAAAAGGATCTTGGGTGAAGAGAAATGGTTCTATTCTATCCTTTTTAGGACGTGGGCCTGCCCTTGAGACACATCCATTCAGAGAACTCATTGGCGACCCCAAGCGGTACTTTCATCCGGTCCGCTATATGTAAATTGAGGATAAGGCGAAAGCCAAGTCTAATCGGTATTAGCGCTTACCATTCAGTGCTAGCTTGAAAGGAAGTAGTACCCTTGAGGTATATTAAACTCCTAGTAGAGCTAGTCAAAACCTTAAGTGGTTTATCAGATGCTCGTAAGGTGCCGATCCCCCGGATTTTCCCCCACTACGAACCTTTGTTTTAGTGGCCCAAATCCTTGAGGTTGTACATGCTTGATTGTCACATTTTTCATTAATCAAACCTTTAACCATTGTGTCTTCATGCTTGATCATTTGTCTACTTGCCAAGAAAAATCAAATTCATCCATCAATCCAACCATTCACATCCTTTAGCGCCATTTTCTCTCTATTTTAGCGCCATTTTCCACCTGTTTTAGCGCCTTCTTCATCCATGTCAAAAAATCAAATTTTCCCATCAAAAACATCAATTTTATAAGCCCATTTTCAAAAAATTTCCGGTCGGGAGGCTGCGCCCCCGAACCCTTGCAGCGGGGGGTCGCGTCCGTCCCCCTGTACCCCCCTCACGTCGAGCTGAGTTTTCCTCCCAACACCGCTAAACCACCCCCCCATTTATCAAACCCCATAAGTTGAGCTTATCCAAATCCCTTTATTTGAGCTTGATCAAATTCTAATCCACTTCATCTCGAGTCATAATCTATCTTCGTCATCCTAATCATTCTTATCCTCTTCATATTAATCCAATCACCCATCTATCCTAATCATCCTAACCACCTATCTTATCCACATCATCATCCAAATCATCCTCATTATCCTTAATCCAATTCATCAACATCATTCTAAACCCCATCTCATCCAAATCACATCCAAAAACCAACCAACATCAATCTATAATCTTCCAAACCATATTCCAAATCCAATCCAAAATCAACATCAATCCCAATCATTATCCAAATCCCTCAACATCATTATCATCCCAATCCAAAATCTAAATCAAACCAATCAAAAAATCAAGACCTTAGTCAAACACATCAATCCTCTTTCTTATGATCATTAGTCTATCTTAAGTATAGAGAACCATTCATCAAATCAAATCAAATCAAAACAAATCATCTTAAGGTCTTGAAATTTTTATCCCAACACCACAATCATCCATTATCCCCCATCATCCCATATCATCTCCAACAAAATGGATCTTTATGAAACTATACAACAATTACAAAGACGTAGAAAAATCTATGAGAACATGGATCCTAATGCTAAGGAACAATTCAAAAATACAATTAAAGATATGCCCTTAGCACACCTCATCGTTGGAGAATCCCAATCCCCTATCCAACCTTCATCATATCAACAAACACCCTACACATCATCCCCATCCACATCATATCAATCTTCATTCTTTCAACCTTCATCATACCAACCTACATCTTACATATCCACACCATCAACCTCATATCAACCTTCATCATATCAACCTTTACCCTCATATCATTCACCATCCCCTTACACATCCATGCCATCATACTTATCCAATCAACCAATACCTCCAACTTATCCATCCCCCAACCTTTGTCATGCTAACTTTGATCAAGGGAACACCAATCTAGCACACCTTATATCTGAAATCCAAACCTCATATCAACAACCAAATCCCCCATCTCCTAATCCCCATCCTCCAATCCCCCCATCACAATATCCCTCCAACCTTATCAACCTTAATCCATCACCTTATGTATCTCCCCATCCACCATCTAATCCACCATCAAATCTAACATCTATCCTTGAACCTACCCACGAACCATCATTACCTAATCCTATCACCCCCTTATCCAATCCCAATCCTAATCCTACACCAACCACCATCATTCTCCATCCATTACATTGTTCTTCAACCCATAAACTCATGAAGGATACCATCCATTGGCTATTAACAAGGAATCAAACACCCTCATGCAATCCTACATCCACAAAATCCCTTGAACAACCCCCTATCATAAGTCAAGAACCATCATGTAGCCATGTTCAAGAACACATAAGTCAAACACCTATCACATCCATCCAAGAACCTACCACATCTATCCAAGTCACTCCCACTTCTATCCAAACACATGAGCCATGTCAAGAATCAAATCCAAAGCATGTTGAAACATCAACCCCTTCTCCTAATCAAGATCTAACCATCCCATCTAAACCCATTCACGATCGCCTCCCATCTAGTGATCAACTTATTGATTTCACACCATCTTCCACCACCCCTTCACCATCCCCCATGAAACCTTCACATCCATCTACCAATCCCATCCAAAATCCATCCCCTTATCCACTTGGCACAAGCACTTTCATCCGTGGTGACTTCCTTGTAGGAGGCGAACAACTTCCATCCGCCACCTATCTTTCTCCAATAAATAATGGACTCGCGTCTTGTTTTCGAAGCAACAAACATCCCATTGCATGTCGCATACTCCAACATATGAACTATCAAGGCAAAGGCTTAGGCCTTCATGAGCAAGGCATCTTGGAGCCCATCCGCACCACATTCCATCCATCTTCGCATGGTCTTGGCTATACATCCCAAGACAAACAATCTAAACATGTTGATACCATCCACTCGCCTTCCAAAATCTATTCATCCAATCCCAAACATGGTGCATCTCATCGCACCCCCAAAACATATGTTGCCATCCCTCCTCCATCATCCTATCATTTGCAAAAGCATGTGACCATCCATCTCCCTCCATCAAATTTACCTCCACTTCTTCCAACTCCAAATATCCCTATCAAATCCACTTTACCTCCACTCCTACCAACTCCTAACATCCCCATCCTCAAATCCCCTCAATCATTTATCCATAAATCCACTTTTTACCCCTCCACCCATAAATCCCCTAAAATCGCCAATCAAGACCAACCAAAGCACACATCTTTCAAACATGAAGCTTCCCCCAAATCCATGGGATTCAAAAATTTGAATGCCTCAACTCATAAAGCACAAAAGCCTAAAGCTGTTATCACTTCCAAGCAAAATCAAAAATCCCAAAGGCTATCAAAGCCCACACCATCACAAGAAAAAGAAAAAACAAAAATGGTGTGGGTCCCTAAACAAAAAGCACCAAACTCTAATGAGGCATCTACATCCCAATCTATGGAAAAATCCCAAACATCCCGCTCCCCATTTAAAAATCCCATAATTCCTAAGTCCATTTGGGTACCTAAAACTCCAAATCGACCATCCAAAAATCCCCCATCCCGATCCCCATTACTCCCAACTCCACATCCAAAATACAAGCTTCCAAATACATCACGGTGTGTGCGACCGTTGGTCTTGGTTCCCCTCCACCACTTAACATTCCCACATACCCCCATCTCTCCATCTTTTGTTCACTATCCTACATATCTTCCCCATCACATTCCTATGGTCCATGCTTTTGCATAATCCACATCATAATCCGCATAGTCCACATCATTATCCACATAATCCACATCATAATCCATTATCCACCATCCATTCCATCTTCTCCTATCTACCAACAATCCATGCAATCATCATCCATAATGCTATCCAACATGGGACCATCTTCTTCGTGCTATGGAAACAGACGCTAGAGTCCCCATTCCTTCCAAAAAAAAAAAAAGGCAAAAAAATCAAAAAAATCAAAAAAAAAAAAATCAAAAAATCAAGAAAATAGTAAAGAAAAAAATCCGTCCAATGGTGAAAACCACTCCTTGTGGCGCCTTGGGCAAGTACCTTGATGAAAACCCCTTGTGGGCGTCATGCGTAATCCCTTCTCCATCCATTTTGCATCCCTACACTTGGGGGCAAAACCATCTAATCTCCACATCCATTATATCCTTTGCACATCTTATCCACTATCTTATTCTAATCCTATCATATTCCTATCCACTACCCTCTATTTATCCTATCATTTCCCATCCATCCTATCCATTATATCTTTTTTCTACCATTTCCCACCTTAGATCTTGATAAAGACAAGGGGCAAAATATCAACAACATGCTTTGGAGACCTCTTGGCATACTCCCTTTGTAAGTATATCTTCCATCCATCTATTGCAAAGTCCATCCACTCAAACATGAACCCATCATGCAAAATTCTAAGCATTGGGGCATATGATTCCTTGCAACCTAGCCCTTGGAGAAAATTCTCATCCCTATCTTCCATCTATCTAACATGCATCCCTATCACTTGTCCATTCATCTACCACAAATTAGTTATCCATCATCCTTTCATCGCCAACCCCCCTATCCAACCCCATCACCCTCACCTCAAGACTTGGTGTTCCCTTGTCATTGATATCTAGCATAAAGGTCATCCACACAAAAGCCAATGCAACCATCTCATAATAAACCATTCCTTTTCCAAAATCAGAAAATCCAAAAAACATCAAAAAACAAGAAAATAAAAAAAAATCAAAAAATCCTTAAAAATCCCAAAAATATCCATCATGAAATCAACATTGCTCCATCAACATCTCATCATCCAACACATCATTCAATCATTCATCACATCATCACATCTATCATCATCTCACATCATCATCACAAATCAGAACTACATATCATCATCACCTGCATCTTAATGTGCCTTGATCCCGTGGATACAGGGTATGTAGGCAGTCTAGAATACGAAGGAAGTTTCCAGTACTCAGGTACCTAAGATGCACATATCTATCCTCAATGAGCTTACACTAGATCCAAGCATCGCATTACTTATCAAAGCATCATCCCTCGCCAAAAATCATCAACTATCAAATCAGCATCAACCATAACTTGTCACCATCATATCTTGAGCCAATCTTACATCAACTAATCATGATCCAATCATCCATTGATTCCTGCCTTAGGATATGTCTTTCCTACAATAGGCAGAATCTATCCATTCATCATCCATCTTGGCAAGAGATACAATGGTTACTTGTTTGGTTCATTGGTCTTTTTGTTTTTGATTTTTATCTTTTGTCCTATTTGAAGATCACATCAAAGCTACCTTGATTTCACTATATCATGGTATGTGGTGAGAACATCTAGAATGGGGCATAGTCTTGCTTTCGTATGTTGTGCTTGTGGGCTGGTTTCATTACTCCAAGCTAGTATTCATATCTTGTTGATCATAGGGTCGGTTCTAGCATATTGGTCTCCTTATGCATCTAAGGTTCATCATACCTTTTGTGTACTAAGGACTTATGCTATGAGTCCCCTTCCCTCGTCAGGACAAGGTTGTACTATCTTGGGCAGGCATGAGATCATCCCTTTGTTTGTGTGTCTAGTCCATGCAAATGTTGGATAAACATCATCACCCTGGTCTTCTATACCTTGGTGAACATATCCACTTTGCTATATCAAACCTAGGATTGCTCTAAATCATTTTTCAACACAATGATCATCCACCAATCAATCTCCCAACATCATCATCCTTTCATCTCGCCCCTTATCCTCCAACCACTCCGACCAATCTCCTCCATCCATTTCGAGAGCACAACCGTGTTCTTACAACCCGCCTATCCTCTCGAGGGGGCATCATCCTTACCAATTATCCCCAAACCTTACCCTATTCTTCTAAGCCAAAATCTTTTTTCTATCCAATCTAACTCTATGTTTTTACTTCTTTGAAATGATGTTACTTAGCTGCAACACCATCTCAAAGAGGGGCAAATGTAGACACCTAAAATTGGCTTGCTTCGCAAACTAATTTTCCATATCTCTACACCCTCATTATTCCTCCTATTAATTAAATAAATTCATTTTATTTAATTAATTTATCCCTCATTGTCTACCTTGACCATTTACCCATTCCTTGTGATAAATTAATTCATTTAATTTATCACTTTTACCTTACAACATTATCCTCATTTGATTAAATAAATATTCACAATATTTATTTAGTTAAATTCTCCTTTTCCCTAATCCTCATTAATTAGATACATCATACTTATCTAATTAATCTTATCTACTAATTGACCTACCCTAACCTACCCTAGCCTACCTATCCCCTAGACCTAGGTTAATTAAGCTAAGCACTCAATTAACCTTGCTTATCCCCTTCTTCCATGCACCTTTTGAATAAAAATAAATCTTTTATTCAAAGGGTCAAATCCCCCTTAACCCTCATTTATCACTCTCTTACACATGTAAGAGTACCATCTTCACATCTCCACATAAAAGTGAATTAAAAATTCACTTGTCATGTCCCCTCTTCCCAAAATGAATCTTTTATTCATTTTAATCCTCCACACCTTTCCCCATGTGAATTTAAAATTCACTTTTAATGAGAGCCCTCCAATCCCATTGACCAAGTTTCAACCATTGATCTCCCTCATCCACTCTCCTTGTGACACTTGTCACAAGGCTATGGCTTCAATCCTAACCCTAACTCTCATTGATTCCTAGCCCTTGATCTCACCTTCTAATCCTGACCCTCCATCCTCATTCCCAAAACTCTATAAATGAAACTCTCTCCAAGCCATTTGGGAGAGACTCAATCATGCACCAAACCTCTGCCAAAATCTCTCCAAAATCCTCCTATCATACCATCATAATCCTCATCTCAATCTCAAATCTATCATCCAATCCTCATCCTATTGTGTTGAAAAGCCTTAAGCAATCCACATACATTCTAATCAAGGGAACAATCTTGAGGAGCTCTTGGGTGCATCTCCTTCCCGCATGGATTCGTGAGGTTTCAATGAAGGTATAATCGTTTTGTTTATGCATTAGATTAGTTTTGTCTTCATTTAGATTTCACTTATCACAAGTACCTTTACCGAACCCTATCTATATCAAATACCTGTCCAACTGAGCATACCATGCCCTGGGGGCTTGTTTTAATCCATACAAAGCCTTCTTCAATCTACATACCATGTCATGCCAATCTGATGACTAGTATCCTTCTAGTTGTTTAATGTATACTTCTTCTTACAATTCTCCATTTAAGAATGCAGACTTTATATTCATCTAATATACCTTAAAATCTTTGTAGGCTGCAAATGCCAAAAACATTCTTATAGCTTCAATCCTTGCCACTGGTGCAAATGTTTCCTCAAAATCTATTCCTTTAACTTGAGAGTATCCTTTACATACCAACCTTGCTTTGTTTCTTACTACTTCATCATTCTCATTCATCTTGTTTATGAAAACCCACTTGGTACCAATTACATTTTTATCTTTTGGTCTGGGAACAAGATCCCAGGTTTGATTTTTCTCTATCTGCATCAATTCTTCTTTCATAGCATTTACCCAATTCTCATCATTGCAAGCTTCATTCATGGTTTTAGGTTCAATCTTGGAAATCAAACAGAAATTTACTTGTTCTTCTGCAACTCTTCTTCTAGGCAAGATTCTTTTACTCTTGTCTCCTATGATTTGATCCTTAGAGTGATTGAGTTTTACATACCTTGGTGTCTTGGTAGCACTTTTTAGATCTTGATCTTCTTCATCTGAGCTATCTTCATGCTATACCACTTTCGAAACATCTAGTTTCTATGATTCATATCCACTTGATTATGGAGATCTCTCCTTGCTTTCATCAACTTTAACATTTGCACTCTCAATGATTGTATTCAGCCTCTTATTATAGCACTGGTAGGCCTTGCTCTTGGTGGAATAACCAAGGAAGATTCCTTCATCACACCTAGCATCAAATTTTCCTAGATCTTCTTCCCTTTTGATATAACATTTTCTACCAAAAACTTTGAGATATTTCACAGTAGGAATTTTGCCATACCACAATTCATAAGGAGTCTTAGAACTGGTACCTTTCACTTGGACTCTGTTTAGGATATATACTACAGTATGAATTACCTCTCTCTAATATACTTCTGGAAGATCAGCTTCCTTCATCATGGTCCTTCTTGAACTATTCTATTTTTCCTTTCAAAGACTCCATTTTGTTGTGGAGTTCTAGGTGCAGATAATTGCCTCTTTATCCCATGTTCTTCGCAAAAGAAATTGAATTCATTTGATGTGAACTCTCATCTATCAAACCTTAAACATTTGATCTTCAAATCCATCTCATTTTCAACCATTGCCTTAAATGCCTTGAACTTATCTAAAGCTTCTAATTTTTCTTTCAAAAAGGCGACCCAAGTCAATCTTGAATAATCATCAATAAGAAGCATGAAATACTTGTCTCTGTACACTCAAAATTGTGACTTCAGTTTCCTAGAGGCTATCAGGTCAGATCTCAACATGCACACGGATCCTTTCCCTCCTTGCCATGGGGTGATCACCATGTCACTCCTTTCACGTGGAATTACCCAGTCGAGAGGAGGTGAGACATGGTGGGGGTCTGGCTTGTTGAAGACCTAGACTTCATGAAGGGCATCGATGAGTTATGTGGCCTTTGTTGTTGTGCATTTTGTTGTATGTTTTGTTTAATTATTGTGGTGGTTGAGATAACCCTATGACCTGAAGGGTCACTAGTCTCTCTTCTTCTATTTGGATTCCTTGAATTCCACCTTTGTGTGGGCAAACAGTTGTTCTTGTTGATGCTTTCTCTTGTTTCTATGTCTCTGAGAAATGCTCTGTGTAATCATAATTGCCTAATTTCCTCAATCAACAAGAGAAAAATGGATCCTCTTGTGGTGGAATGTGTGTCTGTTGCTATGGTCACATATGGATCTCCTTAATCTCATCTCGAATAGCTCTCACCCACTCTCCCCTCATTCCTAAACACATGTGTGAATTGGGATAGAGGAAATCATTTGGTTGCTAACTCTAACTGGATCTAGGGTTTTGACTTAGGGTTTGACTTTGTTTATACCTTGTGATGAAATCAAGGGTTTGTTTAAGGTCTTTTGAGCCGTATTTACCTTGTAATGGAATCGAGGGTTTTTGATGTTGTCTACTTTATATGAATGCAAACTAAAATGACATGCAATGCATCTTTTTGGTATTTTTTAGAGTAATTTTGGAAAGGAAAATGCTTCTAATCTATGAAAGAAATATGTATGCAATCATATATGTCTTTTTCAAATGCAATGTGTAGTTTATGTTTTTGTGGGTTTTTGGTGTTTTCAATGCAATTTAATCTAATAAAAAGGAAAGATGCTTTTTCTAACAAAGTAGATCTAAGAATGCAAAAATGACTAATCTAGCATGCAAGATCTAATCTATCAAAGAAAAAGAAAGTATTTTACTATTCCCAAGAGCAAGATGATTGTCTAATTACTATGAAAGCAATAAAAGAACCTGAATAGATGAAGATTTGAAGACTCCACTATCCCTCAATGATCCTTGTGTAGGCAACCTCGAATCCTTTTGTGACAGTAGTTGGTTCTCTCGACGACAAAATGACTTGAAGAAGCAAAGAGAAGCTTTTGTGAAGCTTGTGTGAGATCGATGTGAGCTTTGAATTGAGCACAGTGGCTGAAAATTGAGTAGCGTGGTGCTGCTTGATTGAAACAAAGAAAACAAAAGGCACTTACGTCTTGTATTGAGCATATGGATGCTAGGTTGGAGAGCAAACTTGGCAAGAGATGGTGCATAATGAATTTGCCTCCCTTTAAGCTTGAGGGAGGGGGTATTTATAGGTTTGAAGAAGGGATTGGATTGAAGAGTTAACTCATTTGATTGATGAGTTAACAAGAATAGATTGGGGAGTTAACAAGGTTGATTTCCGAGTGAACTCAACAAGAAGGAGAGTGATGAAACAATGATAGCTTATCACTGAAGAAGAAAATTAGATAGGAGAAATGCATGAGATTGATTGGAGAGTTAGTTTGAGATCAAATAGAGCTAATTATGTATGTGTGGGTGCATGAAATAGTTAACTCTATATCAAGGATCAAAAATCATGCAAACAGAAAGAAGAATGGGCGAAAACAGAGCAAAAATGTGAGAGAAACATCAGTTTTCTGCTGAACAAAAGATGGCAGGGTCACCATTTTCATCAGATAGGGCTGCCTAGGGAGATCATGGGTCACCCCAGGGGTGACCATGGGTCACCCGGGGAGATTCGGGGTGAAACAGGGTAGAATGCAGAAATCAAGGTAGCAGAAGGAAAAAGGGAGAAAAAAGATGATTTATGCATCAAGAAATAGGTCAATCATGAGGAAGAATCCAAATCTTCACTTGCATCTACAGGATCCCCTAGGGTGATCTAGAAACAATAGGGGGAGATTTGGATAGGAAGATCAAAACTAAAAATGGAAAGCAGGAGAGGGATCGGGGGATCTCTAGAAGGCTTCTATGAGCTGCACTAGATGAAATACAAAGGAGAGAGGTGAAAACTCACCTACAAGACACTCACAAGGCCTGGGATTAAGGTTAGAAGCTAGAAAATGTAATTTGACAAGTGTCGCAACAAGTGTCGAAAAGTGTCGCAAACGGAGAAGAAGGAGAAGGAGAATCGACAAAGCAGAAATGACATAAAACAAGAATTGATTACACATTGTCAAGAGGCCTGCTACCCAAAGGATTTATTTTCACTGTTACATGTACGTGACAAGGATCTAACTCATCATAGGGGTCCTCGTGGAGATAGTGCGTGATTTTTGTGCTTACATATTTGCCCCCTTCGGGGACTATAGTCTACATGAAAGGTAGACACTGTTCCTGAACTAGGCCTTACCTATTATCGATTTTCTACAATTTATACCTACAATAACTAGTATCAGTCCAGCATCTAAATATATCAAAACAAATGATGAAAATTGAAATGACGAACTTAGGATGGATCGTTTGAGTTTGACTAGTTGCTTGCTTTTGTTGGTTTACACCTGTAGGGATGAGAGCACGCAAAATGATGCATGAAACAAATGCATAAAAGCAAAACAAACTAGACTAAATGCACAGAATGAAACTAAGCTAAGGGCAAACAAAGAGAGCCAAATTGTGAGATTGTAGAGAAACGGTGAGGGAATCGTTCGTGTGAGTAGTTGATAGAGAAGTATCATTGAGGGGATCGCAGAGATGGCTGCCTCTTCCTCAGCCTCGGAGAACTGGGTAAGTAACTGGTGAAAAACTCTCCTTTAAACCCTAGGTTAAATTTTGTGAAAATCACTTGAAATTGTCCATTTTTGGTGATTTTTTTTGTTGCAATGTGTTTGTCTCATCGTTTAGAGCAAGATTGATCTTTCATTTTCCAAAATCGGCTAGGAAACAGGGTTTTTAGACTATTTTTTTTCTCGAGGGGCTTTCTCATAGGGTTGCCCCTTTTAGCAGGCAAGATCACCTAGGGGGATCCTGTCTAACAATAGGGTCACCTTGGGGGATCTTGCTTGCAACAGGGTCACCCAGGGGGATCCTGACTGACACTTGGGTCGCCCAGGGGGTGACCCTGTAGGACTAATTTTTGGCTGCAATGATGTTTTTTAACGCTTATTTTGCTCTGAACTGACATGAACTTGGTCACTTAATCTACCTATTTATTACAATTTTTGATGGTTTATACACTTTTTTTGTTTTTTTATGAGTTTATGAGATCTAATCTAAACTTCTCTTTTTGATTATATAGGAGGGGCGCATTTGATGGAATGCTGGCCGAGAGCAAGGGTGGTTTTAAGGGATGTTTTCTTCCCTAAGTGCAAAGGATCATGCCATACTAAAGACGATAGGCCTTGGTAGAGTTTGTCATGTTCCTATAATCCATCTTGTTTCTTGGATATGTTGTGAGATTCTGACTTACTGGAATCCATATAGGAAAACATTCAGGTTCCTACAGATTTCAGGAGAGTGGACTATCACCTTATATGATGTATATCATATTCTTGGGGTCCTTGTGATGGGACAAACTCTATTTCTTCCTACCAGTGAGTCTTCTGAGAACAAGGCTTCTTAGGCTGCTTTCATGGGGGTTAATCATCCCGGAGACCATACATGAATTCTACTTTTTTTAGTGCCTCGACTTCGTATCCCATTTCTGAGGGGATTTCTGATTGGTTTGATTACTTCAAGGCTATCGAGAGACAAGGCCTCAGCTTGTTTGAGATGGTGTTGGGCACCCATCATTTGTGGTCTAGAGGAGGGCACAGTTTATGCATGGGGACCTAACATCATAGCTATCATCTATAGATATTTTTATCAAATCTCTCAACGAGGGGCTCTAGCTTTTAGCCACTCTTCTTTGATTATGACATGGATCTTTGAGCACATGAGGCCTTATCAGAACCTTATTCCTATTTCAGACAGGTGACTACCAAGAGTGGCGAGGTGGGCACATATTGGTCATTATGATGCTACACCTCCCACTATTTCCACCCTCACAAATGACGATGTGATTTTTGATCCTTACTATGACATGGAGGGGGCTTGGCCCTGAGATGGTGAGGTGAGAGCATACTACCATGAGGTTCTAGAGATCATAGATCACAATGGTCAGGTTGAGGCTCATCGAGTAGATCAAGTCTTGTAGTAGTTTGTTGAGGATGTCCCAGAGGACTTGTCCCCAGTGTTGACCTTCTATAGGACCATTCAGGAGATGGGGGAGATTGGACAGAGGAGTGTTGTCTAGACACCCTTGACTCTAGGTGTTTTCATTACTTGAGATTCTAGAGGATGGAGGGGAGGGAGAGGGACTCCTTCCCGATCTATGACTATGGCCATTGATTCAGAGTCTACCGACAAGGACTATGTTCCTAATAGTGATGATTCATCAGATGAGGCTCCTCTTGAGGATGAGGATTTTGAGGATATTAATGTCTCGCATGAGGTTCCTAACATTCCTAAGAGTCCTCCTATTGTTCCTCGACCTCCTCACTCAGATGAAGTGATGCATCAGTTTTACCCTAACTGGCAGCTTGGAGATCCATGTGAGTTCTACTCTATAAGAACTTTACTTTGTCTTTTGTCTTGTCTTCTCTCTCTTTTTGGCACTGACTTGATCCTGACTTTGGTTTTGGCCTTTTAGGCAATGTCAAAGAGTGGAGGGACTTGGTTCGCAAAGTTAATGTTGGATTAACCTTCCCTTTTACTATGATGACCCGCGATTGTCTCTTGGATGATCCTAGTGTGCCCCCTACTGCAGGGTGACACAGACATATTTTCTCCTATCTACCATGGGTGTGAGATGATCACAAGTTTGAAGACCCAGGTTAGCATGCTTCAAGGTGAGAACAAAGTGCTTTGGGAGAATACTTGTCTTAATGTTGGGCATTCTGGCACTAGCATGGTGGGTCCTTCACAATCGCATGCCCATAGTAGAGCACATCACTCTCATAGGTCCCATGGAGCGACAAGCGGTACTCGTAGATGGAGGAGTTAAATCCCTAAGGGTTTTGTTGGAGGGAACCAACTTTGACTTGTTTTTCTCAAACTCATGCCCCCTTGCATGGGGAGCCTTGACTTCTCTTGAGAGTATTTTGTCTTAGCTCTATGATACCCTTTGTATGTGAAAACTTGAGATATATCTATGAAAGCTTAACTTTTTCTATGGTTTTTCCCTTGTGGAACTCTCTACTCATCTCTTGTGCATGTTTGGAAGTTTTGAGGAAGTTTTTGATTATATTTTGACCTTTTCAACTCTTTTACCAAATGCAATTATGACAACGATGATATGTTTTTGTGATTTTGAAGGGCACATATATGATATACAATTTACAATATGATAATGTAGGCACACAAGAAATGAAGTAAATGAAACTACAATACTTTACTGAATGTCATGAGATATGACACCTGACTTTATTGATTTGTGACTCTTTTTCCGATTTTGATATGAATGCGATATGAGACAAACAGAATGACTGCTCTTAAACACCATTTTCAGTTTAGGGGATTGTGGGTTGTCCTAATATAAGGAATCTATTTAGGGCTGTGAGATGAGATTTTAGAAAAACTCAAGTGGGGAGTGAAAATGAATTATGGAGTGCTTCTAATTTCTAGGTTTTGCTAAAGGCTAAACACTAATCCTTATCTAGATAAGATAATTTGACAGGATTTCAACATAGTTGATCATCAAGTTTTATAGGTGTTTACGAGACTTAGATCAGAGATGGCAAGCAAGATAGACCCAGGGTAAAGGATAAAAATGGCAAAGAACAAGGGTCCCTAGATAGAAGATGATCCTAGAGACAACTAGACTCTTCATCTTTACTCAACCTAGTGTGTGTGTGCTTTGTACCTTACTTTCTGTGTTAGAATGTCACTCTTGAGGCTTCAAGCTTCGACTAATCTCCACCCAAAAGTACAGACATTTAGCAATATTCTCTCTTTCACTCTTTTTTTTATATCTCTTTTTTTTTTCTTCACTTTTTTTGTATTTTTCCTCACTTATCTTTTCTCATTTTTTTTTGGATTTTCTGACTTTTCTAGAAATAAATGTTTTTTTGGGATTTTTGCTATGCAATGATTTGATCTCTTAACTCTCACTTTTCTACACTCTTATTTTGTTCACTCATTTTTTTATTCACTCATATCTTAGATTGCTTCCTTTAGAGTTTTGATCTTCCTGACATTTTTGGCCAAGAGAGATAAGGGACTGAGCACCACCTAAACTTTCATAATCTAGTCGGACTTCTCTTCTAGTAGGGAAGAATTGGGAAGGTCTACTTGTAAGATTCCTTTGAACAATGTAGGTTTGAATACTGGCTTTGCATAGACCTAACATCTTAACTCATTAAGACTGGGATCAGTGTAAAGCTAAGAGCTAGGCTTTGATTTTAGATTCACTGGGAGTGAAGGGGGATTATGGCAAATTGTGAAAGGAAAAGTGAGGGATCTCTAGGCCCTGAAAGGATAACATATATCTAGGAAAAAATAGACTCCTTACTAAAGGGAAAATAGCATAAGAGCAAGTTACAAATAGTAATGCAAGATGAACATAATGATGCCAAAATGCAAGAAATAAATTCTCTTCTCTGGCTTTCTCCTGATGATGGATCATGGAGTGTGATACGAAACGTTGAGAGAAAAATCTTGAACATAGTCAAATCCAGAAGCACTCAATCACAAGAAACAAATTGTTTTTGACATTTTTGAGTTTTATATTTTTTTTTGTATTTTTATGTTTTATGATTTTTTGGTCTTTTAGACATAATATTTCTTGAAGTGAAAGGCATTGACTATTTCGCCAAATTCCTCTACCTCTATTGTGCACAAGAGTTAAACACTATTTCCAATATCTTCTTTAACCATGTATGGGCCTTTCTAGTTTTCTGAAAAGGTTCTCTTTCATCTCTTTTTTTGTTTTTCGTGCTACCTCTTCTTAGGACTAGTTCTCCTATTTGTTATGGTTTACTACTCGAGTCTACTGCTTCTAATTCAGTGGTTTCTTTGGGCATTGTGAGGCACAGTAAATATTGGAAGGCATGTTGGTGGGAGGGGGTCCAATACAGGACTCCATCATAATTGAGTAAATCTGTCAATAGATCAAATTATTCTTGCATGTAGATTTTTATCTCTAGTCTCTCTTGGATTCTTTGCAAGAATTGGAATAAATCAAGGGGAGTTTGTGGCTCCATTTGTTCGTTAGGAGGAACAAAGCTTATACTTGTCCTCCCATTGGGTACTGGTCTCAAATCCATGGCATACCCAATATAGCTTTTTTGTAGCTCAAAGATGACAGGGTCGTCGATACCAACTGTCACTCTCATTTTCCACTCTCTATGAAAGATTCCTTCTCTTTCTTCATCTTTGTCAGGTAATCTCTCCACCATTTCTATTTGTACCTAAGGTGCTTCCCATTCACCAAGTTTGTTTGATTGAAACTGAGGCTGAAGTGGTTGGCTTCTCTTGTGGTTTGGATACTATAAACATCTTAGGTAACACCCCTATGACATTGGTTGATTCATTGTTCAAAGAATATTCCTTTTCCATGGGTAATATTGGTTGATATGAGTACTCTGTTGGGGTGAGGGGCTCATATGTTTCTATTTCTTCAGGTGTATCAGGGAGATGTGACTTATTCAGTGGTGACAATGGGGTATACCCTTCTGTCATGTCTTCCTCAGCATCCGAGAAAGCATGTGGGGGTGCATTACTTATATCTAGTGTTGTGGTTTGAAATATTTGGTCTTTGGTTCTATGAGGCTTTTCCCCTATGCATGGGAAAAGTTTATAGACTTCATGGAAGCCAATGATGAGTATCTCTAGGGGGAATTGGAGTGGTCCATTCCTTTCAATCAACTCCATGATTTCGATTGTCTTTTCCTTGGGGACCACTTCTTTCTACCTTGGTGGTGGCTCATTTTCCAAAGTTTTGATGTCTGTCATATTCACGGTATTTTCTAAGGTTCCCATCCTTTTGATACATACTGATTGCGGTGTTGGACTTGGGATTGTTAACTTGTTGGTAGGGAGCTCATAGTCTATTAGAATCCCTATGCGTTTGTTCAGGGTATTAGACTTTAACATGCTGAATGGTTCTGGATCTCCCTACGCAACATATACCTTCCCTAGGTATAGGAACCAAACTTCTTGAAATAGCATGGATGGTACAACTTTCACCTTGTGTATCCATGGCCTTCCAAGAATTAAGTTATAACCTGTGTCTTTGTCTATGACAAAAAAAGTAGTCAGGATCGTCTTGTGACCCAAGGTCACTGGGAGAGTGATTTTTCCTATGGTGGCTGCATTCAAATTATCATATCCTCTTAAAGTGTCCCTTGAAGTGGTGATGTTGGTGTGTCCATAGCCCATTCTTTCCAAAATGGAAAAAGGAACTATGTTTACTGCAACTCCGTCATCGATCAACATTCTCTTGATACATGTCGTAGACCCAAACTTGAAGATATAGTGTGGGGTCTCCTTTTTTTGTTAATTCTACCTTAGAGGGCATTTGTTGTAAATCAAAGAAGAACCCTGGATCTTTAAGTTTTGACTTTGGTGGGGTAAGATCATAGTCAACATGATTTATTTGTTCACTAGGTGGCGGTGTGATTTGGTCAAGATATCTCAGGCCTATGGCTTTTAACAAAGCTGAGCGATGTGAAGGGGAGTTTCTGAGCAAATCAATGAATGAGATGTGAGCATATGTTTTCTTTAGGTCTTCTATGCGTTCATAAGGTCCGATGGGAGTTGGTGTTGGTTCAACTACCAAAACGGTGCCTTCACATGTTTCAATTTTCTCATTGTCTTCCTCATGACTCTCTTTTTCTTCATCATGCATGATCTCAACCAACCCCAACAATTTAGTTTCTCCTTTTTGTCCTAGTTGAGGTGGGACTTCGAGGTTTCTACTTTGAGTTTCCTTATCCATATTTGTTGTCTCAGTGTTCTTATGTGCAGGGAACAGGTCTTGATAAATCCTCATTTTTGCATTTAGAGGTGTTATGGGAGCTTGGGTTTGCCTTGTATCTTTAATGTTAGGGGTGATCTGTTGCAGGTTCAAGAACATTTCTATGAACAAGCATTGCTAATCCTCCAGAAGCTTTTCTATGAATCTATTGTATTCCCTGCAAGATTATGTGCTATGTCCTTTTATTCTATGAAAATCACAATACTGGTTGTATTCATAAGTGGGTCATTCATACCTCCCATCATTTCCATTCCCATTTCTATCACGGCTCCAGCTTTGATAGTTATCTTAAGGGTAAAACCCATTATTCCTAGGCTGATTTATGACATTTACGTTAGGACAATAATAATCTCTCCCATTATAATCATCTCTTATCCTTTTGACCTAGGGTTGATCCATTACCCCATCTGTGGTTGCATTCCTATTCTTTTTGAGAATTTTGACAGCAGAGGTATTATTTCCCATGTCTTCTTTTGTTGTTTTTCTATTTGAACCATAGACCTTCCTACCACTGTCGATGGCATCATGGTCAATTCTTAAGAAACTTTCCAATGCTTCCTCATAGGATTTGAATGGTAGTTTTTAGACATCTTCTCTCATGTATTTGTTAAGGGCATGAAAGAAGAGGTGACATAGTTCTCGGTGGTACATGTTAGGAGCACTGGTTGAATAGTAGAGCACTTGTCTCCATCAGGTGACGAAATGTGCTATAGATTCATTTAGTTCTTGTTTCATCATGAGGATCTCTCTAATCCCTATTTTTACAAGTTTGTTCATGTCAAATGCAATGACAAATTCTCCAATCAATTGTCTGAACGAGTGGATAGAAGCCTCTAGAAGATGATAATACCAATTGAGGGTGATGCCTTCAAGCATTTTTGGGAAGATCTTCATGACAACTCCATCCCAAGGAAGGAGTTCCATTATGGCTATAGTATAAGCTTTGATGTGGAAGTTTGGGTCTCCCTCTCCCTTGAACTTCAAGAGATTAGGTAATGGCTGGGGTAGTTGCACACTCGTTATGTTCTAGTCTAGAGGCTCCTTTAGATGTTCAAGGTATGTTTCTAGGAAAGCACTCAAAGATTGCAGGGTTGTTAGTAACAACCCTGTGGGTGGGTTTTGATAACCCATCATTGGATTCATTAGATTGTTCTGAATAGGAGGATTCCCATTCAGACAAGTCTCATTGCTAGCATGTTGTGAGTAGTAGTTGAGGTAAGGAGGATTTTGTGATGCCCCCTAGTCATGTTCGTGAGATTTTGTTCTTTTCTCTGGAGCAACTTGTTCTACTTCTAGGATCCTGATTCTTTACACTAAGGTTGCAATTACATCTACAGGAGTTGCAACTCTAGGATTCTCTTCATTTCTAGGATGTTCTCTTTGACTAGTTTCATAGCGATGGGCTTCCTCTTGTGCAACTTTCTCTTTTTGTTCTTCTTCCAATGTTATCCTTAATGCTTCTTGAGCATCCTTGGTTTCCTGTAAATACCTTTCCAATCTTCTAACCTCTTCATCGAGGTGAGTGTTTTATGTAATCATGGAAGTTTGTTCTGGTTGACATATTTTTGATCTTATCCTTCTGGCTTTATGGGGGGCATTTGGTATGAATCATTTTCCCAAGCTAGGTTATTGAAGGATAGAGAATGCCTGGACTCTCTTGGCTCATGTTCATAGTCAGAGTCTTCATAGTCATAATAGTTGGTAACAGGTGCATCTAGATGAGGTGGCACATACCCATCAAAAGAAGGTGTTTCAAGTTCATTTGAGGAAAAGTTTCCCTAGTTCAAGTCTAGTTCCGTCATATTTGGGGGTGCCATAGACACCATAGAATAAATGGAATGAATGATGGTGCAACCAATGGAAGTTAAAATGTGTGAGGACCGCCCTTTTTACTACTATTGTTATGACTATTTACAGTACTGTTATTGTTACTTTCATATTTGTGGGATAGCAGTTCCCGAAATTTGTCAGACTATTTAACTTTATTATGTTTTCGGAAAAACTAATTGGGTGATGTTTGGATAAGTTTACTTTTCAGAAAAATGAATTAGGTAATGATGGAAAATTGTAATATGATTTTAATTATGTTAAATTGTACTAGGGCATGAGAATGCATGTTTTATTTAAGTTGCTTCGGCTATGATGAATTTATGTGGTTACTGATCTTGTAATTGAGTGTGCAGGGATTACTAATCGAACCACAGATTTCGGAGATCATTCCACACCTTGTTAATTGTTATTCCCGGTTAAGCTGATCTAGTCCCACGAGGAACCAAGATCTCTTTGTGTTTGATGTCATGATGTAATGTGGTCTTTCGTATGGTCGAGTGGGTTAGGTTACCCTCATGTAACATTATTTTTATAATTAAGTGTTGTAAAGAGATTGAATTTGAAATTTCTTATTTTATTTAAATTATGAGGCCCTTTTCTTGTGCTTTACCTTGACCAGGGGTGTCTTGTATGGGTTAAAGTTGACCCTGGGTTATACCCCATGGGTCCAGGGGCCCATTTGGCATGGGTAACCCTTGAGTAACCTCCATCTAGTCAACTTAACCTTCCCCTAAAGTTAAGTGGCGAAAATTGGAGGTAGGAGGGGACATGATGGGTTGTACCAACACTCAACCCATCCCCTCTACATTTCCCTAGATAAGAGATGCCACCCATTAGTGAAAGTCACCTCTTCTTTAGTGAGATTCCCCCATGTACTATGGGGACACCCATGTGAAGAAAGGAGAAAGAGGCATGGGTCACCTGTCTTGTTCCCATTTAACTCTTTTTTTTATTTCTCCCATGAGAAAGTGGAGTCACATGAGAGGAATAAGGAGTACCCTTGGGAATGGAGAGTGACATAAGCCACCTGGACAGAATAGTGGTTTTTGGGAAGGGTGAGGAGGTGACAAGTGTCACTTCCCCATTTCTCAAAATTAAAAAGAAAGAGAATTTGGGTTATTTATTTTCAATTTTTGGGATGAGAGGGAGTTAGTTAAATTTTGGGGAAAAACTTTCATTTTGGCCTTACCAAAAATAGAGAAGTTAGTTTGGAAGATAGAGAAGGGAGAGGGAGTTGGTGGCTAAGGTTGGAAGTGAACTCTGTGGACTCTGCAACAACTTCATTCCAGGAGGGCTTTGCAAGGTTGGTCTGAATTTTACCTTTGATTTTGTAGACTTGAAACGTGTATGAAATGTGTGTGAATTATGTGTTTAGACTTGTTTTCTGTGGGGTTCTTGTCGGGTTGTTTGACAGAGCGTCTCCCACTTGGGAGAAATGCTCATCAAGTTTGGGGTAGGGGAGGAGAGATCCTCCTCGGGTGCATACCTGTTTCCATCTTTTGGGATGTTAAAAGCCTTGAGGGCATGTATCTGTGACTGTATTTTTGACTTGAGAGTCATATACAGATTTCTTACAAATTGTGATCACACTTGGTTGAGACCAAGAGGAATTTATATTAGTTCATTTATCTGTCAGGGTGACACTCTGGAGTCGAGTGTGTCCACTCTCCTGCCCCTTATGAAACTCACTGTAGTTGAGTTTCCGTATTGTGTAAAATACCCACGGGTGTATGTGTGCTTTGGGATTGTTGTTGTTTCTGTTGTGAAGTGGAGTGTTTGAGTACCCAGGTGTGAGTATGGTCTCCCTAGCTCAGGGGTGACCCTCTTGCGGGTCTACGGTAGGGAGGAGAGCTAGACGAGTGGTATTTTCTTCTTTGTTTGTCTTTGATACGCAGGTTTTTCTCTTGGAGCTTCTGGTTGGCTATATATGAAGAAACAGTTCATCTTCTTGTCATGAGAATTAGGCCTGGTTCATTTCATAGAGATGAAGAGAGAACACCTCTCTTGTTATTGTTGTAATATTAATGATACTCTGGGAGTGAAGAAAATCACCTCCCTGATCTTGTTATTATTGGACTTTTATTTGGTTGTCATAAGTTCTCAGTTGTCTACTGTTTGGGAGGAGAAAGTTCATATCTGGGAAATTAAGTGGTGGTATTCATGATTGAGAAGCTGTAATATGAATGTGCTTAAATTTTAAGTTGATGTTGCAAACTTTGTTCAATAGCAATTTTTGTGTTTCAAGTATTACTGAAAGGAAAAAGTTCATTTTTTTGCAATCTAATCTGAGTTGTTTACATTTGAAAGTTTGGAATTGCTTAACTAGTTGAAATGCTAATTTTCTTTATAGTTCAATGCTAAAATGGAAAAGACAATTTTAAATATTTGAGTTATTCTCCATATTTAATGGATTCTGTTAATTTAGAAGGATTAGAGAAAATCTAGCATGTAAATATAATCTGTTTGTAAATTTACGAAGTCTTAAATGTTTATGAAAATGGAAATCTATACTTATAATAAAGGGATAGCTATTTACCATTTCTACCGATTAAGTGAAATTGGGATATATATATATATATATATATATATATATATATATATATATATATATATATATATATATATATATATATATATATATATATATATATATATATATATATATATATATATATATATATATATATATATATATATATATATATATATATATATATATATATATATATATATCTAATTGTTATGACAATTTCTTTATAACAGGTTGATTTGGAGAAAATGCATAAAGTAGTGAATTGGAGAAATTTTTTTTGGAATTGGAATTATACAAATACATAAAGAATATTTTTCTCTAAATAAATTTATAAATATATATAGAGATATATATATATATTTCTCATTTTGAGTAATTATCATTTTTTAGAATAATAGAGAAATTGAAAGTAATTATAATTGTTATGAAATTGAATGTTATATATCAATATAAAAAAAAAGGGGGATATATATATATATATGAAATATATATATATATATAAATATATTATCGTTGATATATACATATATATATATATATTTATATATGAATATATATAAATATATATATATATATACTTGTAAATATATTATTATTGATAATAATCAACGATTAGCATCTTGTGAAAGACTGTCAAAGTTTAAGCCGCGGATTAAAATACAGTCGCGGTTTAGAATAGGCGGTGGGGAGAAATCCCCACCGCAGACCCTCATACATATATATGAAGGTGTGGAGTGGGGCGGAGCCCCACCCACACCCCACGTCGTGGGAATGTGGGTGGGGCTCCGCCCCACTCCACATCCCCCCCCCAATCCCTTATGCCTCCCGCGGCCTGCATAGGCCCGCCGCTCTGCGGCTACCGTCGATCCTGTCCGCCGCTCTGCGGCCACCGCCGATCCTGTCCGCCGCTCTGTCACTGCGGCCACCGCCGCCCATGGCCGCCGTCGGCTGTGGAATCTAAAGCAATAAAATGTTAGGGCTTGGGCCCTAACATATGATTGGTTTATTTGAATATAAATACAGTTTTTATATAGCTCTATATATAGGCATATATATATACTATATATGTCTATGTATATAGCTATATATATAATATAATAATGATTATATATCTATCTATATCTATATATATATATATAGAGAGAGAGAGATATAGATATATAAGTCGTGGTAAACCAATTTCATCCTATGCATAGACATTAAAATAAATATATTATATATATATGTATATATATATATATATAATATACATAGGAGTAAATCTATGAACCATTTTATTGGGCCCTCGTTTTAAATCGTTATAATCCATGTCTGATGGATATAGAGAAAAAAAAAAATATAACAAATTATATTCTCACAGTAGATGTTATTAAGTGTAGAACACAACAACCAAAGAAGATATATTACCATGAACAGAGTTTTATAAAGTGGTGAACCACCTACATCTATTTACAACGTTAAACGAGTCACAACCAGTGGATTAATAGTCATTAATAGTAACAACAGTAATAGTAACAACAGTAATTATAAACAAGAGAAAATAAAATTATAATGTAAAAGAGAGTTAAAAAATATTCAGTGATACTCTGGAAAGAGTTTCTCGGAAGTTTCAACTATCAACGTAATACCAATCACCCGTAAAATGAAGAGGAAAATTACAGATCACTTGTTCAAAAGAACACTGGAAATAAACTTAAGAAGCCACCACTGACAATCCATGTGGCCATATTAATCTCAACTATAGCAAACGACCTCATAAGTAAACCTGTAAGAGGGTCCGAAGAAGAAAAACTAACATTGGAAAACACAGAGGAGAAAATGCGCGACATTTCTCACATGGGATAAGAGAACTAAGTTGACGGACCCTTCTGCCAAATTTGCTTAGGAACAAGTTGACTAAGTATATACGAAGAGGAGGAACCTAGATCGGGGAAGATTAGGAGACCGAGTCCAGCGAAATAGTAAACCAGCCTTTGTGACCTAGATCATCCTGAAATTAGGTTTAATATCAACAATAACTGCAGTGATAACCCTGATTGACGTAAATCATGAAGAAAGGTCAGGATGCACATAAAGAAAGCATAGAAAACGAAAGAGAGAGAGAGACCGAAATATAAACACACTAAATTAACAGAGGAATAGTTAAGGTAAGGGCGATAAAGAAATAATCAAAATTAAGAACTTGTGAAAAGGGAAGAGAGAGCAACCAAACCGCCTTGTTGAAAATGCTAAGTCATAGGAGGAGTATGTTTCAGGAAACAAGAGAGGAGATAGACAACCGTGCCTGGCTGAAAAAATGACTAAATAGGGAGATCACTAGTCGGTTTAGTCAGAACAAGGCGTCGTGGGAAGTTGTTCCTCTATCAGCGAACCACGTGCGTAAATGAGTGCAGCGTAATTCCCACAAATGCCGTAAGGCATTATGCTACCGAAAATTGCTGAGGGTTCGATTTAAGAACTTTGGTAATCTCACTCTTGCAATGACGTTAGCAGCGTTGTGTAGACCCTCTTGTTGAACTATATGCTTCTGGTTGCACGCAATTGTACTTGTATTCCGCCGAAGAGTGTAGCGTTTTGCCATGAGAGAACACCGTTGAGCATGTGTACGCATGCGAAGGGGGTTTTTAGGACAGTGTGAGAAAAGTTTTTCATATCTCGTGTCATAACCACATGACAGATGTGGCTATGACACGTGCGATGTGTGTTGTGACCACATGGAAAATGTGGGCATGACATTTGGTATCAGAGCCAAGTTTTGAACACTGGGCGTATTTGGGCACGTTATTATTCCGCAACTTTGGCTAATTAGTTTTTACCTTGTTTTGTAGGATGCCTCCCCGACGTGTTCGACGAGCGCGATCATGCCACACAGCGTCAGTCGAGGTGCACAGCGATTCCTCAGCCGAGGGACTGGCACCCGCAGATTCAGCAGCACCACCTGCACCACCTGTACCACAAGCACCACTAGTACCACAGGCGACACCAATATCGGATATAGGTCCACAGATCTTATAGGCATTACAGACTATGCTAGACAGGTTACCACCAATGATTCCTGAGCCACGGATAGAGCCTCGTGTTGATCCGCGAGAGGAGCCACGTGCCGAGTCACGTATTGAGCCATGTATGGAGCCCCGCGTTGATCCACTAGAGGTGCCACGTGTGGAGCCCTTCGTTGAGATTCCTGACACAACAGTAGAGGAGGTAGGGTCGGCCTCCCGAGCACGGAGCAGGAGTCCTCCGAGACTTTTGAGACAAGAACAGGTTCAGCAGGGAGTATATGAGGATGGTGTGGAAGAGCCACTTGGGAGACTTAGAGACAGAGGGGACCCTATCAGAGATCTACTGAGGCTCAACCCACCCACTTTCGCAGGAGCTACAGAGGGAGCTGTGGCTGAGGCTTGGCTAATTAGCTTAGACAGGTGCTTCGCCTTGCGACCGTATGAGAGCAACACGAAAGCACGAGTGGCAGTTCATCTTCTTAGGGATGCAGCAGCCACCTGGTGGCGCACAGAGGAGTGCAAGCGCCGACTCTCCGTGGATACACTCACATGGGACATCTTCATTGAGCGCTTCAATGCGCGATATTTGTCCGAACATTATAGACAGCGCAGAATCGATGAGTTTCATGATCTACAGCAGAGGGGACTCACCGTTACTCAGTATGAGAGCCGATTTATAGAGCTTTCTCGTTACGCGGAATACCTCCATGACGAGAAAATCTTAATACACAAATTCATTAGGGGGCTAAATCACGGGATAGCAGGACCCGTTCGTATGGCAAATCCCCAGACCATGAGCGAAGCTGTTGAAAAGGCCCTTATATCAGAGGAAATTCAGGGACGAGGACAGAATTCACGCCCACAGTACCAGGAACGGAATCCCCAACAACAGCAAAATTTCTGAAGGCCTCAAAACACAACACAAAGAGGAGGATATAATCCTTCATCATTACCTCCTAGGCCTCCACAGCAGCAGCAACATCAGCAAAAATCCAAATTTCAACAGAGGGGACAGGGAGGACAGAACCGTGGATGGCAGCAGCAGGGACCACGCAGGGATCAGAGACAGCAGGGTTCATCGGCAGGACCCGCAAGGTCCCAGCAGTCTTACAGAGGCTCACAGGGATCCACCGGACGGACTGGGCAACAACAATCAGGCAGAACACAGTCAGGGCAGTTACAGGTTAGAGGACCATGTTATGTATGTGGTGGGGCAGGGCATCTGGCTAGAGAGTGCCCGCAGGGATTTACTGCAGGGGGTCAGCCCCGATCAGGAGGGTCTGAGCAGACCGTAGGTGACGTGGGCAGATCTCACCACATGTTTGCAGCAGTTGACAACCGCCAGGCCGATTTCCAGGCTTCTGTCATCGAGGTAGCAGGTACGATTAGAGACTTTCCCATCTCGATCCTTTTTGACTCAGGAGCTACTGACTCCTTTTTGTCTACATCGTTAGTGGAGCGTTGCAGGCTGGTGGCTTCTAGGCAAGATATTAGGTGGGAAGTTGAGTTGGCCTCAGGGGCCAGGATGTCAGTAGATACCTTAGTTAAGGACTGTGAGATCACATTGGGAACCTTCACCACAACATGTGACCTTAGGATTATGCCATTAGGGTCTTACGGAGTAGTTCTGGGTATGGATTGGCTTGCGGCACATAGAGCCAAGCTTGATTGTCACCAGAGAACGATTAGCTGTTTAGACGATCATGGTTCGTCGGTTGAGATAGTGGGCATTCAAAAGCCCACGGCTGTTCGTATGATATCCGCTCAGCAGCTTAAGCGCTGTATGTGGAAGGGATGTCAGATGTTTGCCATCACAGTCAGTGATAGAGCAGAGGATGAACCTGAGGCTACTTTAGATGATCACCCTATCCTTAGAGAGTTTGCCGATGTATTTCCGCCAGAATTACCTGGTATGCCTCCACGTAGAGAAGTGGACTTCCACATCGACTTAGTGCCAGGTGCAGAGCCGATATCCCGCGCACCCTATAGGATGACGACCCATGAACTCACTGAACTTAAGCTGCAGTTAGAAGAATTACTTGAGAAGGGACACATCCGACCTAGCGTTTCACCATGGGGCGCACCAGTTATCTTCGTGAAGAAGAAGGATGGGTCTCTTCGTCTATGCATGGACTACAGGCAGTTGAACAAGGTGACGGTGAAGAATCGTTATCCTCTACCTAGGATTGACGACCTTTTTGATCAAATGCAGGGAGCCAGAGTGTTCTTGAAAATCGATCTAAAATCTGGGTATCACTAATTGTGCATCACGGAGTCAGATATTCATAAAACTGCTTTTCGAACCAGATATGGCCATTATAAATTCACAGTGGTACCTTTCGGGTTGACGAACGCTCCTACAGTATTCATGAGTCTCATGAACGGGGTGTTCCGTACATACCTAGACCGGTTCGTGATCATATTTCTAGATGACATTCTGATTTATTCACGGACTGAGGAGGAGCATGTAGAGCACTTGCGTCAAGTTTTGCAGCAATTACGAGGACAGCAACTTTATGGCAACTTGGCGAAGTGTACCTTCTTCAGGACAGAGGTGCAGTATTTGGGCCACATTTTATCAGGCGATGGCATCTCCGTAGATCCATCTAAAATTAGAGCAATCCAGGAGTGGCTGGCACCCACGAACGTGACAGAGGTCAGAAGCTTTATGGGGTTAGCTGGGTATTATCGTCGGTTTGTCGAAGGTTTCTCCAGGATAGCACATCCCATTACTTCCCTTCAGCGAAAAGGGAAGGGTTTCACTTGGACCGAGCAGTGTGAAAAGGCTTTTGGAGTCCTCAAAGAGCGTCTTACGAGCGCTCCTATTTTAGCAGTTCCAGATCCTTCAGAGGAGTTTGTAGTTTGCACGGATGCATCATTAGAAGGTTTGGGAGCCGTGCTTATGTAGGATGGTCGAGCGATCGCATACGAATCGCGGAAACTAAAGACACATGAGTTAAACTATCCGACGCACGACTTAGAGCTTGCAGCTGTTGTTCATGCCTTGGTTCGCTGGAGACACTTTCTCTTAGGACGGCGCTTTGAACTCCATTCGGACCATCATAGTTTGCAGTATATTTTTACACAGCCTAATTTGAACGCCCGCCAACAGCGTTGGATGGAATTCCTATGCGAATATGACTTCGATGTCCACTATATCAAAGGGAAGGAGAACGTGGTCGCTGATGCTTTGAGTCGAAGACGCCATGAGATCCAGACCCTGACCTTGAAGATGGACTTGAAGGATCGCATCTTACAGCATCTGCCGGAGGACGAATGGTTTCTTGAAGTGCAGCAGGCAGTACTAAATCAGAAGGCCCTTGAGGGCAAATTTACAGGATATACCCTTGAGTCTGATGGTATGCTTCGACATCGGCAACGCATCTATGTACCCCATGCGGGTAATCTTCGTGCAGTAATCCTATCAGAGGCTCATAGAGCACCCTACGCAGCACACCCAGGAGTGAAGAAGATGCATGCTGACTTACGACAGCTTTATCATTGGGCTGGGATGAGGCGTGACATTGCCGAATTTGTTGCTCGTTGCCTGGAATGTCAGAGGGTCAAGGCCGAACATCAGCATCCAGCGGGACTATTGTACCCTCACGAGATACCTGAATGGAAATGGGACACCATTTCTATGGATTTTATCGTTGGTCTACCTATGTCATCACGTCGCCATGATGCTATTATGGTGACAGTGGACAAGCTGACTAAAGTGGCGCATTTTTCACCAATATGTACAACATACAATGCACCATCAGTGGCAAAGGTGTTTCTTGATCAGATTGTTAGACTTCATGGGGTACCTCGCCGCATTATATCTGACAGAGACTCCGTATTCACTTCATCATTCTGGAAAGCCTTACATCAGGCGTTGGGCACACAGCTCAACTTCAGTTCAGCATATCATCCGGAAACCGACGGACAAACAGAGAGAGTTAACCAGGTGTTAGAAGACATGCTTCGCATGTATGTGATGGACCACCAGCTAGATGGGAGGAGTACCTGTATCTAGTTGAGTTCGCCTATAATAATGGGCATCATAGCTCGTTGGGTATGCCTCCTTTCCAGGCATTATATGGCAGACCATGCAGAACACCTTTGAGTTGGGATCGAATAGAGGACAGAACAGTCATCGGCCCAGAGATAGTTCAGAATATGGAACTGCAAGTTAAACAGATAAGACAGAGGCTTCTGGAAGCACAGGACAGGCAGAAAAAGTATGCCGATGCTAAGAGGACAGACCGAAGCTTCTCGGTGGGGGAAAGAGTATTTTTGAGAGTGCGGCCGCACAAGAGTCCAATCCGTTACGGAAAAGGCTCTAAGCTCGCACCTCGATTTGTAGGACCTTTCAAAATCTTGGAGCGGATAGGACCAGTAGCCTATCGTCTAGCCTTGCCACCTAGCCTGTCACGTATCCACGATGTATTTCATGTATCAGTTTTACGTCAATATATTTCTGACTTATCTCATGTGTTGGATTGGAGTGCTCTTCAGGTAGAGGCAGACGGACAACTGGCGTTGGAGCCAATTTGCATATTGGCTCGTCGGACGCTGGCCCTTCGAGGTCGAGAGCTGGACCAGGTTAGAGTCCAATGGGACTTATACGACGAAGTCACTGCAACATGGGAAGATGCAGAGAGATTGAAGACCCTGTATCCTCACCTTTTTGACGACTTCCAGGAGGAAGTACCGTCTTAGGGGGAGAGGATGTGAGGACCGCCCTTTTTACTACTGTTGTTATGACTATTTACAGTACTGTTATTGTTACTTTCATATTTGTGGGATAGCAGTTCCCGGAATTTGTCAGACTATTTAACTTTATTATGTTTTCGGAAAAACTAATTGGGTGATGTTTGGATAAGTTTACTTTTCAGAAAAATGAATTAGGTAATGATGGAAAATTGTAATATGATTTTAATTATGTTAAATTGTACTAGGGCATGAGAATGCATGTTTTATTTAAGTTGCTTCGGCTATGATGAATTTATGTGGTTACTGATCTTGTAATTGAGTGTGCAGGGATTACTAATCGAACCACAGATTTCAGAGATCATTCCACACCTTGTTAATTGTTATTCCCGGTTAAGCCGATCTGGTCCCACGAGGAACCAAGATCTCTTTGTGTTTGATGTCATGATGTAATGTGGTCTTTCGTATGGTCGAGTGGGTTAGGTTACCCTCATGTAACATTATTTTTATAATTAAGTGTTGTAAAGAGATTGAATTTGAAATTTCTTATTTTATTTAAATTATGAGGCCCTTTTCTTGTGCTTTACCTTGACCAGGGGTGTCTTGTATGGGTTAAAGTTGACCCTGGGTTATACCCCATGGGTCCAGGGGCCCATTTGGCATGGGTAACCCTTGAGTAACCTCCATCTAGTCAACTTAACCTTCCCCTAAAGTTAAGTGGCGAAAATTGGAGGTAGGAGGGGACATGATGGGTTGTACCAACACTCAACCCATCCCCTCTACATTTCCCTAGATAAGAGATGCCACCCATTAGTGAAAGTCACCTCTTCTTTAGTGAGATTCCCCCATGTACTATGGGGACACCCATGTGAAGAAAGGAGAAAGAGGCATGGGTCACCTGTCTTGTTCCCATTTAACTCTTTTTTTTATTTCTCCCATGAGAAAGTGGAGTCACATGAGAGGAATAAGGAGTACCCTTGGGAATGGAGAGTGACATAAGCCACCTGGACAGAATAGTGGTTTTTGGGAAGGGTGAGGAGGTGACAAGTGTCACTTCCCCATTTCTCAAAATTAAAAAGAAAGAGAATTTGGGTTATTTATTTTCAATTTTTGGGATGAGAGGGAGTTAGTTAAATTTTGGGGAAAAACTTTCATTTTGGCCTTACCAAAAATAGAGAAGTTAGTTTGGAAGATAGAGAAGGGAGAGGGAGTTGGTGGCTAAGGTTGGAAGTGAACTCTGTGGACTCTGCAACAACTTCATTCCAGGAGGGCTTTGCAAGGTTGGTCTGAATTTTACCTTTGATTTTGTAGACTTGAAACGTGTATGAAATGTGTGTGAATTATGTGTTTAGACTTGTTTTCTGTGGGGTTCTTGTCAGGTTGTTTGACAGAGCGTCTCCCACTTGGGAGAAATGCTCATCAAGTTTGGGGTAGGGGAGGAGAGATCCTCCTCGGGTGCATACCTGTTTCCATCTTTTGGGATGTTAAAAGCCTTGAGGGCATGTATCTGTGACTGTATTTTTGACTTGAGAGTCATATACAGATTTCTTACAAATTGTGATCACACTTGGTTGAGACCAAGAGGAATTTATATTAGTTCATTTATCTGTCAGGGTGACACTCTGGAGTCGAGTGTGTCCACTCTCCTGCCCCTTATGAAACTCACTGTAGTTGAGTTTCCGTATTGTGTAAAATACCCACGGGTGTATGTGTGCTTTGGGATTGTTGTTGTTTCTGTTGTGAAGTGGAGTGTTTGAGTACCCAGGTGTGAGTATGGTCTCCCTAGCTCAGGGGTGACCCTCTTGCGGGTCTACGGTAGGGAGGAGAGCTAGACGAGTGGTATTTTCTTCTTTGTTTGTCTTTGATACGCAGGTTTTTCTCTTGGAGCTTCTGGTTGGCTATATATGAAGAAACAGTTCATCTTCTTGTCATGAGAATTAGGCCTGGTTCATTTCATAGAGATGAAGAGAGAACACCTCTCTTGTTATTGTTGTAATATTAATGATACTCTGGGAGTGAAGAAAATCACCTCCCTGATCTTGTTATTATTAGACTTTTATTTGGTTGTCATAAGTTCTCAGTTGTCTACTGTTTGGGAGGAGAAAGTTCATATCTGGGAAATTAAGTGGTGGTATTCATGATTGAGAAGCTGTAATATGAATGTGCTTAAATTTTAAGTTGATGTTGCAAACTTTGTTCAATAGCAATTTTTGTGTTTCAAGTATTACTAAAAGGAAAAAGTTCATTTTTTTGCAATCTAATCTGAGTTGTTTACATTTGAAAGTTTGGAATTGCTTAACTAGTTGAAATGCTAATTTTCTTTATAGTTCAATGCTAAAATGGAAAAGATAGTTTTAAATATTTGAGTTATTCTCCATATTTAATGGATTCTGTTAATTTAGAAGGATTAGAGAAAATCTAGCATGTAAATATAATCTGTTTGTAAATTTACGAAGTCTTAAATGTTTATGAAAATGGAAATCTATACTTATAATAAAGGGATAGCTATTTACCATTTCTACCGATTAAGTGAAATTGGGATATATATATATATATATATATATATATATATATATATATATATATATATATATATTTATATATTTATATCTAATTGTTATGACAATTTCTTTATAACAGGTTGATTTGGAGAAAATGCATAAAGTAGTGAATTGGAGAAATTTTTTTTGGAATTGGAATTATACAAATACATAAAGAATATTTTTCTCTAAATAAATTTATAAATATATATAGAGATATATATATATATTTCTCATTTTGAGTAATTATCATTTTTCAGAATAATAGAGAAATTGAAAGTAATTATAATTGTTATGAAATTGAATGTTATATATCAATATAAAAAAAAAGGGGGATATATATATATATATATATATATATGAAATATATATATATATATATATATAAATATATTATCGTTGATATATACATATATATATATATATTTATATATGAATATATATAAATATATATATATATATATACTTGTAAATATATTATTATTGATAATAATCAACGATTAGCATCTTGTGAAAGACTGTCAAAGTTTAAGCCGCAGATTAAAATACAGTCGCGGTTTAGAATAGGCGGTGGGGAGAAATCCCCACCGCAGACCCTCATACATATATATGAAGGTGTGGAGTGGGGCGGAGCCCCACCCACACCCCACGTCGTGGGAATGTGGGTGGGGCTCCGCCCCACTCCACATCCCCCCCCCAATCCCTTATGCCTCCCGCGGCCTGCACAGGCCCGCCGCTCTGCGGCCACCGTCGATCCTGTCCGCCGCTCTACGGCCACCGTCGATCCTGTCCGCCGCTCTGCGGCCACCGCCGATCCTGTCCGCCGCTCTGTCACTGCGGCCACCGCCGCCCATGGCCGCCGTCGGCTGTGGAATCTAAAGCAATAAAATGTTAGGGCTTGGGCCCTAACATATGATTGGTTTATTTGAATATAAATACAGTTTTTATATAGCTCTATATATAGGCATATATATATACTATATATGTCTATGTATATAGCTATATATATAATATAATAATGATTATATATCTATATATATATATATATATATATAGAGAGAGAGAGAGAGAGAGAGATATAGATATATAAGTCGTGGTAAACCAATTTCGTCCTATGCATAGACATTAAAATAAATATATTATATATATATGTATATATATATATATATGTATATATATATATATATATGTATATATATATATATATATATATATATATATATATATATATATATATATATATAATATACATAGGAGTAAATCTATGAACCATTTTATTGGGCCCTCGTTTTAAATCGTTATAATCCATGTCTCATGGATATAGAGAAAAAAAAAATATAACAAATTATATTCTCACAGTAGATGTTATTAAGTGTTGAACACAACAACCAAAGAAGATATATTACCATGAACAGAGTTTTATAAAGTGGTGAACCACCTACATCTATTTACAACGTTAAACGAGTCACAACCAGTGGATTAATAGTCATTAATAGTAACAACAGTAATAGTAACAACAGTAATTATAAACAAGAGAAAATAAAATTATAATGTAAAAGAGAGTTAAAAAATATTCAGTGATACTCTGGAAAGAGTTTCTCGGAAGTTTCAACTATCAACGTAATACCAATCACCCGGAAAATGAAGAGGAAAATTACAGATCACTTGTTCAAAAGAACACTGGAAATAAACTTAAGAAGCCACCACTGACAATCCATGTGGCCATATTAATCTCAACTGTAGCAAACGACCTCATAAGTAAACCTGTAAGAGGGTCCGAAGAAGAAAAACTAACATTGGAAAACACAGAGGAGAAAATGCGCGACATTTCTCACATGGGATAAGAGAACTAAGTTGACGGACCCTTCTGCCAAATTTGCTTAGGAACAAGTTGACTAAGTATATACGAAGAGGAGGAACCTAGATCGGGGAAGATTAGGAGACCGAGTCCAGCGAAATAGTAAACCAGCCTTTGTGACCTAGATCATCCTGAAATTAGGTTTAATATCAACAATAACTGCAGTGATAACCCTGATTGACGTAAATCATGAAGAAAGGTCAGGATGCACATAAAGAAAGCATAGAAAACGAAAGAGAGAGAGAGACCGAAATATAAACACACTAAATTAATAGAGGAATAGTTAAGGTAAGGGCGATAAAGAAATAATCAAAATTAAGAACTTGTGAAAAGGGAAGAGAGAGCAACCAAACCGCCTTGTTGAAAATGCTAAGTCATAGGAGGAGTATGTTTCAGGAACAAGAGAGGAGACAGACAACCGTGCCTGGCTGAAAAAATGACTAAATAGGGAGATTACTAGTCGGTTTAGTCGGAACAAGGCGTCGTGGGAAGTTGTTCCTCTATCAGCGAACCACGTGCGTAAATGAGTGCAGCGTAATTCCCACAAACGCCGTAAGGCATTATGCTACCGAAAATTGCTGAGGGTTCGATTTAAGAACTTTGGTAATCTCACTCTTGCAATGACGTTAGCAGCGTTGTGTAGACCCTCTTGTTGAACTATATGCTTCTGGTTGCACACAATTGTACTTGTATTCCGCCGAAGAGTGTAGCGTTTCGCCATGAGAGAACACCGTTGAGCATGTGTACGCATGCGAAGGGGGTTTTTAGGATAGTGTGAGAAAAGTTTTTCATATCTCGTGTCATAACCACATGACAGATGTGGCTATGACACGTGCGATGTGTGTTGTGACCACATGGAAAATGTGGGCATGACAAAATGGCTATGAAAAAGCAATGAAGGAATGTTTGAATGTTTTTAGAATGCTTTTGCAATGGGAATGCAAACTACAAGATCAAAAGATTTTGTAGTTCACATTGGGTTCACCAAAATATGTACACTCAAAATTATGACTCTAGTTGCCTAGAGGCTATCAAGTCAGATCTTGGCATGCACACGAACCCTTTCCCTCCTTACCATGGGGTGATATACATGTCACTCTCGCTCATGTGGAATTAGCCAGTCAAGAGGAGGTGAGACATGGCGAGGGTCTGGCTCATTGGAGAGCTGGACTTTATGAAGGGGGTCGGCAAGTTTTATGGCCTTTGTTGTTGTGCATTTTGTTGTATGTTTTGTTTAATTGTTGTGGTGGTTAAGATAACTCTATGACCTGAAGTGTCACTAGTCTCTCTTCTTCTATTTGGATTCCTTGAATTCCACCTTTGTGTGGGAAAATAGTTGTTCTTGTTGATGGTTTCTCTTGTTTCTATCCCTGAGAAATGCTCTGTGTAATCGTAATTACCTAATTTCTTCAATCAACAAGAGAACAAATGGATCCTCTTGTGGTGGAATGTGTGTCTATTGTTGTGGTAGTGGATGGATCTCCTTGATCTCATCTTGGACAGCTCTCACCCACTCTCCCCTCACTCCTAAACACATGCGTGAATCGGGATAGAGGAAATTGTGTGATTTCTAACTCTAGCTAGATCTAGGGTTTTGACCTAGGGTTTTCCTACCTAGGGTTTGACTTGTGTTTTGACTTTGTTTATACCTTGTGATGAAATGAAGGGTTTGTTTAAGGTCTTTTGAGTCGTATTTACCTTGTGATGGAATCAAGGGTTTTTTATGTTGTCTACTTTATATGAATGCAAACCAAAATGACATGCAATGCATCTTTTTGGTATTTTTTAGAGTAATTTTGGAAAGGAAAATGCTTCTAATCTATGAAAGAAATATGTATGCAATCATATATGTCTTTTTCAAATGCAATGTGTAGTTTATGTTTTTGTGGGTTTTTGGTGTTTTCAATGCAATTTAATCTAATAAAAAGGAAAGATGCTTTTTCTAACAAAGTAGATCTAAGAATGCAAAAATGACTAATCTAGCATGCAAGATCTAATCTATCAAGGAAAAAGAAAGTATTTTACTATTCCCAAGAGCAAGATGATTGTCTAATTACTATGAAAGAAATAAAAGACCCTGAATAGATGAAGATTTGAAGACTCCACTATCCCTCAATGATCCTTGTGTAGGAAACCTTGAATCCTTTTGTGACAGTAGTTGGTTCTCTCGATGACAAAATGACTTGAAGAAGTAAAGAGAAGCTTTTGTGAAGCTTGTATGAGATTGATGTGAGCTTTGAATTGAGCACAGTGGCTGAAAATTGAGTAGCGTGGTGCTGCTTGATTGAAACAAAGAAAACAAAAGGCACTTACATCCTGTATTGAGCATATGGATGCTAGGTTGGAGAGAAAACTTGGCAAGAGATGGTGCATAATGAATTTGCCTCCCTTTGTGCTTGAGGGAGGGGGTATTTATAGGTTTGAAGAAGGGATTGGATTGAAGAGTTAACTCATTTGATTGATGAGTTAACAAGAATAGATTGGGGAGTTAACAAGGTTGATTGCCCAGTGAACTCAATAAGAAGGAGAGTGATGAAGCAATGATAGCTTATCACTGAAGAAGAAAAGGAGATAGGAGAAGTGCATGAGATTGATTGGAGAGTTAATTTGAGATTAAATAGAGCTAATTATGCATGTGTGGGTGCATGAAATAGTTAACTCTATATCAAGGATCAAAAATCATGCAAATAGAAAGAAGAACGGGAGAAAATAGAGAAAAAACATGAGAGAAACTTTAGTTTTTCCATGGGAAAAAAGACGGAAGGGCCACCTAGGGAGATCATGGGTCACCCCAGGGGTGACCATGGGTCACTCGGGGAGATCTAGGGTGAAATAGGGAAGAATGTAGAAATCAGCGTAGCAGAAGGAAAAAGGGAGGAAAAAGATAATTTTTACATCAAGAAATAGGTCAATTATGAGGAAGAATCCAAATCTCCACTTGCGTCCATAGGATCTCCCAGCAAGATCTAGAAATAATAGGGGGAGATTTGGGTAGGAAGGTCAAAACTAAAAATAGAAAGCGGGAGAGGGATCGAAGGATCTTTAGAAGGCTTCTATGAGATGCACTAGACGAAATACAAAGGGGAGAGGTGAAAAATCACCTACAAGACACTCACAAGGCCTGGGATTAAGGTTGAAAGCCAAAAAATGCAAGTCAACAAGTGTCACAACAAGTGTCGAAAAGCATCATAAACAGGGAAGAAGGAGAAGAAGGAGAATCAACAAAGCAGAAGTGACACAAAACAAGAAGAGAGGACATGTCGTCAAGAGGCTTGCTACCCAAAGGGTTTATTTTCATGCTTACATGTATGTGACAAGGATCTAACTCATCATAGGGGTCCTCATGGAGGTAGTGTGTGAATTTTGTGTTTACTATCTCCTTGCAAACTTCTTACTTTGGTAGGTCCGCACAAGTTTGTATGCACTGTTCCAGTAATCCATAAATTGATTGGTCCTTGCTTTTGAAACTTGTTCTTGTTTGTTTCTCAAATTGACACTCCTTGCAATTCACCATAATAGGGTTTCCTTGATCTCGATCTCAAAATCCTTTGAAGAATATTATAGTTACTTTAAATTTTGCTTTGGTTCACTTTAGTCACTTGAGTGCAAAGTGATTTTGAAACCAAACAAGTTCCCTTTTATCCTCTGTGCGACTTAACCTAGTTGTCATTAAATCCTCATTCCCAAAAAGCTGTCAACACCCTTCACTATAGAACACAGTCGATTAGAATTGCTCTGCAATATGCTGCATTGATCCTTTTTCTTCTAGTTTTTATTCTAAGAGCTGTGTCACATCAAATTTCATCATACACCTTCGTGCCAGATCCTAGAACCCACTTAATGGCAGGGGGATTTAGATTTTCAACATTGCTCTCCCTGAGCTAGAGCTCTTAATTCACTTCTCAGAGGAAGTATCTGCACTAATTACTAGTGCAGATCGATCCCTGACTTCAACTACTTATTTGTTGATCCATACCTTGTCCATTTCTTTCTTGGTTTCCACCGGATCAACTTTCTCTTTTCCCTTATCATTTCTCTACTTTGTTTTCCTTTCTTCAGAATAGTAATTTCTCTTCACATTCTTGCTTCTACAAAATCTTGCAATATGTCCAGATTTACTGCAATTGAAGCACACCACATTCTTTTGAACTTGATTCCTTTTATTGATTGGATTTGATCTGCATTGATTAGCCATATGTCCAAATCTATTGAATGCAAAACATTTTCCATCAAATGATTGACTATTCCTTATATTTTGAAAAATGTTTCTTACAAAAGTTCTGCATTCATTTGATATGTGTCCCTTTTTATAACATGGAGTGCACCTAATAGAATTTAGACCCACTTTACTTCTGCACTCAACTACTCTATGACCAATTTTATTGCAATTGAAACACTAACCATAGAATGATGGAACCTTTTGATTTATTCTGCTCCTACACTGAGTAGCCTTGTGACCATACTTATTGCATTTGAAACAATAGCTATTAAAAGATGGGTACCTTTGAGCATTTGGTTGCCTGATCGGAGGTCTTTTGGGTCCTTTTCTCTGATTCCTGACTAGATGGTTTCTGCCTCTTCCTTTTCTAGATATGTCTTGACCTAAATTTGAGACTTCTCCCTTTTCAAATCCCAAGCCTTGCTTGTTATCAGGGAGTTTTTGACTGACTAGTAACTCCTCAAGTTTTACAGAGCTTATCTTAAACTTTTCTTTGAAACTTTTCACCTTGTCTAGATCTACTTTTAGACTCACAATTTATTTTCTAAGTTTGACACAACCTTCTAATTTGTTTTTCACAATTGAATTTAGATCTTCTTCTATTTTTGTTCTTTCTACTTCTAGGAGATTCAGAGTTCCATTTGCTGATATTAATTGGTCACTAACCTCTTTGTATTTGTCTTTGAATTTTTTGACTTGTCCCTTTAGTCTTGTGATACATTCATCAACTTCTTGCAAGTTATCCTTTAGATCCCTGATTTCTACCTTAGAATTTTTAAGATCCATAAGAGCTTCTTCTAGTTCACTGTTGCTTTCATAATTCCCATATCTTCCTCAAGTTGTTAAACTTCTTCCAAGGAACTTGGCTTTGATACCAATTGTTGAATGTTAGGAACACTAAGAGGGAGGGTGAATCAGTGTTCTAAAAATCTTTTGATGCCCTTTAACTTTCAACCATTTTCCAAAATTAATTAAATAGAAGCACAACATGCATATGAATAGCAACCATAAAACCATGACACATAGACACCAAGATTTTTACATGGAAAACCTAAAATGGGAAAAACCACAAAGAAGATTAGCTCTCAAATATATATTGCAATCTTTACAACTAATGATGTTTAGGCTTGGTCACTCCATAGGCCTGGAACATGCTGGCTCACTGCCATGAAGTACAACTAGGTCTAGTAGGCTCACTGCCTTGATGACAAAAGCTCACTTCAAAATAAAATTTCACATGAAAATTAAATACTGCAAAAGCATTTGTCACCATGCTAGGGTGCAGTCATCTATCAACTAAATTCTGAATCCCAAGTCTTCATTGTTGTTGATATTCTAACTCTGCTCTGCTACTCGCATCACACACACGCACTTCACACAAGGACACTTTTTCCATGAATCAACTACAAGTATTTATACATTTCATCAACCTTGGAATGATCATCAAGGTTGGCATTACAATCATCAACCATTGGAACAATCACCAAGGTCAACATTACCAACATTTACAAAATAGGTCCTGACCTATTACAATATTATGCAAAGGAAATGAAGTAAAGATATATGTGGATCATGCCATGCCTTAGTTGGGACCCAAACACAATCTTTCATGCCATAACATGCTTCCACAGTCTTCAAAAAATCTCTGCAATAACTTGAGTTAACCAAGTCAGCTAAGATTGGTTACACATTACACTGTCTGGGAACAATCTTCAAACATGATCTCAATTCCTTAACGTAGACCAATGTCAAGATAGGAACATGATTAGGAGACATCCACAAGCATTTTATAATTATTAGGATAAACCACATGAACCTTAACCACTTTATCCATAGGAATCTTCTCACCGGAACACGTGAACTTCACTGTCTTCAACTGACATGAATGAAAGATAGCTTACGGACCACCAAAACATGAACCACTGCATTTGTAGGCACTTATCATCATCCTAGACTTCCCTCTAGAACCACAGAGAAAAATACTTTATTATGGAGGAATGCGGAGCCATATACATTCTCCCTGTCACAAGACAATAATCAGAGAAAGCAGGTTTTACTCTGGTGAAAGCCACCCTCTCAATACTTCATACTGGAGGCTCAAACTTAGGATTTAGCTTCTGAATGTATCCCTTTAAATAAATTCCAATCCACAGACATAGATCTTCAGGTAGAAGGAAATGCATAGTAATCTACTAGACTGTTCTTCAACATATAACTCATTGTCTATACTGCACTTCACTGTAACTCACTTGTATTTTCTGGAGGAACCAATTTTCTCAATATCCTCAACATACAAAGCTTCTAAACAAGTAATAGAATAGAACATAGTTGACACCAATGACAACAAATATATGTTGACATCAATGACAACACCTATTAGGCACATACTTGCAACAGAGTTCTCTACTCGGTTGAATGTCCTTGAATGTTTAGTGGTGAAAAGAGGATCAACACAAACCCTTTAAAACCCCCATTGACATTGATTGTCCTCCTTTTCATATTAAAAATTTTGGTGAACCCATGTTTTTAGACTTTTTACAGCTTGTTGAGTATTGCACTTTAGATTTACATTCATTTCATTCATTCATTTCATTCATTCATTTCATTGTTCATCTTATTGCATTTGAAAAATTACCAAAAAAAAAAAAGAAAAATTAGAAAAATTTAAAAAAGATGGTATTTTTATCTTGCATTTTCAAATAATTTGAATTAGTTGGAATTTAATTTCAATAAATTTCTATCATTATCATTAGATCTGATTTAAAATACAGAAATTCTTCATTCACCATTCATTTACATTACATTTTCATGCTTAAATTGATAAAAATTGCTTGAAATTGAGCATTTTTCCATATAACCTAGTTTTGCATTAGCTAAGGTTTGTAGTCAAAAACTTGTTTCAGATTTTACTACCCTTTCAAAACACTCATTAGGACTGATTTATAACTATAGTGTTGCATCATAGTGCCTTTCTTGTAAAATTCCATGTCTAGGGTTTGAAAACCTTGCATTTTCACTAGATTTGGCCTTATCGTCTCTCTAGAATTACCTCGTAGGTGTGTTGTGAAGTATTTTTCAGAATTAATTAGCTATTATCATAGTTATAATCTTCTTCCCCTCCTAAAATTCTTTACAATGTCCTTTTTATTGGGTCTTTGCATTGAAAACTTGTGAAAATTTACATATTTTAGTGTATTTTCACTAGGTTTTGGCTTGTCATCATTATTGATGCAGGAGCATCTAGTGGTGTAAGGGCAATCTTGCATCACCCAAAAAGAAGTTAATTCAAAATCATTGTATTTTTTTTCATTTCTTTCCATAATTAGTGTTTCTGGTTCCATAATATTTTGAATAATGACGTAGGACTTTCAGTTTTTCCAAAACTGCTAAAAATAGCAAACTGCTAGTTTTGGAAAGTTTACCTACCATTTTAGGAAAGTTTGCATTTAGGCATGGATTAAAGAAAAAATCTACAAAAAGTTACATAACAGAAATATAATACCTTTGGTGAAGGAATCAGGCAAAGATCATTTCTAAGCTGAAAGATATTAAAGTTTTTATTTTCTGAAAAGCCCCTGAAAATTTTTGGAACAAGATATGAGGCACTAAAACATCCCATAATATCCCAAAAAGTTGACATAAATCCATTTACAAATTTCTTTCATGATAGTTCACATCGCAAGCTTTCCAGCACTTAAAACGGTTCGTCAAATGGACACCTGGATTAAAAGTTATGCTTCCCAGAAGTTGACCTGCTTTTGGAGGGAGTTACAAATTTCAAAATTTAGCTGGAGACCTCCAAAAAGTGCTATTTATGACTATTTTAGGAACCCTGGGTGGTAGTAGAGTTAAGGGGGTAAGTGTGGAGTCAAGAACAAGTGGGAAAACATAAACCCTAGCTGATTTGGGGTTACAAAAGGCAAATGATTCTAGAGTCTGGTGATGTGTAGCTATAGTGTGTTGCAGCCTGTGGAGGATTGATTCCTCTTATTGTAATTTAGCTTCTATAATGTAATGAGTTGTCCAGATCAATAAAGAAATATTCTATTTTCTATGTTCTATTTTTGTTGTTGTGTGTTTATATGATTTACCCCCTTCATCAAGTGGTATCAGAGCAAGGGTTCTTGAGTGTGTAGACAGATCGCCAACCATGAGGTAGTTTGCACCAGGACCTGAGGTTGTGGGTTTGCTACGGAGATCAAGATGCCTCCATGAAGAAATCGTATTGGAAGGAATGCTTTGATAGAAGATGGTTTTAGAGCCCTACAAAGGCAAAGTGATGCATTGCAACAGGAGCTACAAAGAGGGTTTGAGCCAAGAACAAGAGAAGAAAGTGAAGATGAAGCTAAAGAAGAGCTATCTGAGGAAGAACAAGAAGCTGCAGGAGTTCCTATAGAAGTTAGGTTGTTGAAAGCCATTTCTAAGATTGGAAAGAGGCCCAAGATTGAAGTTTCTACATATTCTAGAGATTTGAATCTAGAACAGCTCATTGATTGGATCAATGACATGGAGGACTATTTCGAGTATGACTATGTGGAGGAACCAAATCGGGTTAAGTTTGCAAAAACAAAGTTGAAGGGCCATGCAAATATTTGGTGGAAGGAGGTCTAGTTAGAGAGGAATAGAAGAGGAAAAGGAAAGATCACTAGATGGGATTGGATGGTGGAGAAAATGAAGAAGCAGTTCATTCCTGTGGACTATGAGATGGAGCTATTGAAGAAGCTGCAAGGATTGAAGCAAGGTAACAAGTCTGTCAAGGAGTATATAGAAGAGTTTTATAAGATTACTATTAGGACAAGCCATACAGAGCCAAATAAGGAGAAGGTAGCCCATTACATTAATGGGTTGAGGCCAAGTATTCAAGAGGAGTTGAGCCTAGTCAAAATGACCACCATAGAAGATGCATACTAGTTTTCCCTGAAGGTGGAAGAGAAGTTGAATAAAAGATTTGACAGCAAGCAAAGGGGTAGAGGTCAAGGCGGAAGGACTGGTGGGTGACCCTATGGGGGATGAAATGAAGGTTCAAAGAAAAGTGAAGAAGCTGGCACCAGTCGAATTCAAAGAGAAGATAATACATATCGCCCTTGTGACTAGAACAATGGTGAGCAAAAAGGAAGAGGAAGAGGCTGACCTGGGCAAGGATCTGGAAGAGGAGGTTTTAGAGGAACTTGTTTCCAATGTGGAGAAGAAGGGCATCAAGCAAATGAGTGTTCGCAATATCAAGGAAGGACAAATAGAAGACCTGAAGGTAATGCACAAGTTGCACATGTAGATGAAGATGTGTAATCTAAGCATTCTGAAGATGCTGAAAGGAGAGAAACCCTAGTTGTCAGAAGAACTTTGCTAAATGAAGAGAAAGAACCCAATCAGAGGAAGATTTTATTCCGCACAAGGCGGAAATGTGAAGGTAAGTGTTGTGATAATATTATTGATAGTGGAAGTACTAACAATCTTGTTATAGAGGAGATGGTTGACAAGTTGAAGTTGACAAGAAGAAAGCATCCACATCCATATCAGATTGTGTGGTTACAGAAGGACCATGGATCTTTGGTCAATGAGCAGTGTTTAGTGAAGTTCAAGATTAGGGACTACCATGATGAGGTGTTGTGAGATATCATACTGATGGATGCATGTCTTATGTTATTGGGGAGGTTGTGGCAGTATGATAGGAGCGCTATCCATGATGGTTGTGCAAACACATATTCCCTAACAAAGGATGGAGTTCATCATAAGTTGAAGCCCTTGAAGGAGGTGGAAGAAAAGGTATGTAGTACTGCCAAAATTTGCTTGGTAGATGGTAGAAATTTTTTGGAGGGTATGAAGCATGAGAGTCATTGCTTTGCATTGATTCTTAAGATTAGTCAAGAGAAATGTGAAGATGTACCAACAAAAGTCTCAGTTATGTTGGAAGAATTTCAGGATATTATCTTTGATAATGTACCAGAAGGTTTACCACCAGTAAGGAAGATAAGTCATCAAATGGATTTGATACCAGGAACTAGTTTGCCAAATAAGGCAGCCCACAGAATGACTCTAGTAGAGAATGAAGAGTTGAATAGACATGTCCACGAGTTCTTAAGGAAGGGACTGATAATGGAGAGCCTGAGTCCATGTGCGTTACCTACAATACTCACACCAAAGAAATATGGAGAGTGGAGAATGTGTATAGATTCTCAAGCCATAAATAAGATCACTATCAAGTACATGTTTCCATTACCAAGAATGGATGACATAATGGATTGTTTGAGTGGAGCCAAGTACTTCATGAAGATTGATCTAAAGAGTGGATATCACCAGATTCGAATCAGAGAAGGAGACGAGTGGAAGATAGCCTTCATGCCATTTGGGCTAACCAATGCACCAAGCACATTCATGTGGCTCATGAATGAGCTACTAAAAGAATATTTGGGAAGTTTTGTTATTTTTTATTTAGATGACATTTTGATTTTCAGTAAGACTTGGGTTGAGCATCTGATGCATATCAAAAGAGTTTTAGAGAAATCAAGGGAGGAGAAGTTGTTGATTAATCTAAAGAAATGTAGTTTTGCAAAGGAGTTGGTATACTTGGGATTTGTTGTCTTAGAGGAAGGTCTTAAGATGGACCCAGAGAAGGTGAGGGCTATCATTGAATGGCCTACGCCGAGGAGTGCTTCCAAGGTAAGAACTTTTCATGGTTTGGCTAGTTTCTACAAAAAGTTTATTAGGAATTTTAGTAGCATTCGTGCACCCCTAACTAAGATAATGAGAGGGGATAGAAAAGAGTTTAGATGGACTAAAGGAGTACACAAGAGCTTTGATACATTGAAGTAGAAAGTTGTAGAACAACCTATTTTGGCACTTCCAGATTTCAATAAGGTATTTCAGGTAGATTGTGATGCTAGTGGTAGTGGTATAGAAGCTATTTTGAGTTGAGAAGGTAAGTCAATTGCCTATTTTAGTGAGAATCTTAATGATGCCAAAAAAAAGTATTCTATTTATGATCAGGAGTTTTATGTAATAGTTCAGGATTTGATAAAATAGAGACATTATTTGTTGCCAAAGGAGTTTGTTTTATGTACTGATCATCAAGCTTTGCAGTATCTTAATAGTTAAGGAAAATTAAATCAAAGGCACTTAAAATGGGTTGAGTTTTTTTAGAGCTATACTTTTGTTTTGAAGCACAAGAGTGGGAAGTCCAATAGAGTTGCAGATGCCTTGAGCAGAAGGAAAAATTTGTTGACAGAAATGAAGATAGAGGTTGTTGGGTTCGATGAGCTCAAAAGTTTGTATCCTGAAGATCCAGATTTTGCAGAGGCTTGGAAAGCTTATCTAGAACCTATTACTTTGGATAGAACAAAATGGTTGGATTTCATAATCCAAGATGGGATGTTGTTTAGAGGAAGCTAGTTGTGCATTCTAAGGAGTTCCATGAGAGAGAACCTGATAAAGGAGAAGCATAGTGGGGGATTGGCTGGACACTTTGGTCGAGATAAGACCATTGCTATTGTTGGTGAAAATTATTATTGGCCACAATTGTTGTAGGATGTGAGGAAATTTGTGCAAAGTTGTAGAGTGTGTCAGATGGAAAAAGGAACAAGTCAAAATATAGGGCCATATCAACCATTACCTATACTAGAGAATCCATGGGATGATATTAGTATGGATTTTGTTCTTGGCTTACCAAGGACACAGAGAGGTCATTATTCTATTTTTGTGGTGGTGGATAGATTATCAAAAATGACAGATTTTATTCCTTGCAAGAAGACTAATGATGCTATTCATATTGCAGAGTTATTTTTTAGGGAGGTGGTGAGATTACACGGTCTACCAAAGTGCATAGTTTTAGATCGAGATACCAAGTTTGTTGGTTATTTCTAGAGGACATTATGGAAGAAGTTGAAGACATATTTGAAGTTCAGTTCTGTACACCATCCATAGACTGATGGACAGATGGAAGTGGTGAATAGGAGTTTGGGTAACCTACTATGATGCTTAGTTGGAGATAAGCCCAAGGGATGGGATTTGATTTTACCATAGGCAAAATTTGCTTACAATAATTATATCAATAGGAGTACTAGTAAATCACCATTCCAAATTGTATATGGCAATATCCCAAGAAATGCTTATGAGTTAAGGAAGCTAGATAAAGGAGAAAAGATAAGTGATGAAGCCGAAGACTTTGTAGAACATTTAAAGAATTTGCATGATGAGGTGAGAAAGTACATTAATAAGATGAATATTCAGTACAAGGCTAAGGAAGATCAAAAGAGGAGATATAAGGAGTTCCAGGAAGGAGATGAAGTCATGGTTCACTGGATAAAAGAAAGGTTCCCAATTGGAACATACAATAAGTTGAAAATGAAGAAATTTGGACCATGCAGAATCCTGAAGAAGCATGATTGAGGAAATGCATATGAGTTAGAGCTACTGAGTAGGATTAATATTTCCCCTATTTTCAACATTGTTGATTTGTCAGAATATCATGAAGGTGGAATAGAGAATGGACTAATAGAAGAACAGTGGAGTATTCTGGCATCTAGTTCAATAGAGGAAATATAAGAGATCTTGGATAGCCATGTGGGAAGAAGTACTCAGAATAGGCAATATGAAGAATATCTGGTGAAATGGAAAGGAAGGCCTATTGAAGATTCTTCTTGGTTTTCTAAGGTAGAGGTTGACTGTTTGGGTTTTCCTCACACAAACATCTAAGATGTGATAGGGTCACTTCTCAAATTACCCTGGGTGTCTAATGCAGGAGCATCCAGTGGTGTAAGGGCAATCTTGCATCACCCAAAAAGAAGTTAATTCAAAATCATTATAGTTGTTTTGATTTCTTTCCATAATTAGTGTTTCTAGTTCCATAATATCCTAAATAATGATGTAGGACTTTCAATTTTTCTAAAACTGCTAAAAATAGCAAACTACCAGTTTTGGAAAGTTTACCTGCCATTTTAGGAAAGTTTGCATTTAGGCATGGATTGAAACAAAAACTTATAGAAAGTTACATAACAGAAATATAAGACCTTTGGCAAAGGAATCAGGTAAAGATCATTTCTGAGCTGAAAGATATTAAAGTTTTTATTTTCTGAAAAGCCCCTGAAAACTTTTGGAACAAGATATGAGGCACAAAAAAATCCCATAATATCTTGAAAAGTTGACAAAAATCCATTTATAAATTTTCAGCATGATATTTCACATCGCAAGATTTCCAATGCTTAAAACGGTTTGTCAATCGGACACCCGGATCAAAAGTTATGCTTCCCAGAAGTTGACCTACTTTTGGAGGGAGTTACAAATTTTGAAATTTAGCTGGAGGCCACCAAAAAGTGCTATTTATGACTATTTTGGGAACCTTGGGTGGTAGTAGAGTTAAGGGGGCAAGTGTGGAGTCAAGAATAGGCGGGAAAATAGAAACCCTAGCTAATTTGGGGTTACATAAGGCAGATGATTCTAGAGTCTGGTGATGTGTAGTTGTAGTGTGTTGCAACCTATGGAGGATTGATTCCTCTGATTGTAGTTGAGCTTCTGTAATGTAATGAGTTGCCCAGATCAATAAAGAAATATTCTATTTTCTGTGTTCTATTTCTGTTGTTGTGTGTTTTATGATTTACCCCCTTCATCAATTATAGGATTACATCAAAGGTGTGTTGGGAATGATATTATTTATTTATTGGACTTATATTAGACATATTACTTGCTGCACCTCATTAATTTCCTTACACCTCCTCTTTCACTTATTTTCATTGAAAAAAGTTGAAAAAAATCAAGCATTTTAGGTCATTTTCACATATAGTTTTGCAATTGTTTCTTGCATAACTTTTGAAAAGATTTTAAAATCTGATTTTAAATTGATGTTACAAGAGATTTCACCATGGCATCTTCATCTCATTTCTCTTTGGTACCTCTACATGCATATATCAAAAACTTTGAGAATTTCTACAAATTTCTTAATATGAATCCTCATGTTCTCACTTACATACAAGCTATGTATCACAAGGATATATTTAAATTCTCTTCATTTGAAATCCTTGACTATGTATCTGATTTTGACAACTTCACATCTCTCATTAATACATACCCTTGGGTAGTAGAAGATCTAACAAAACACATTGTGAATGATGAGTGTGAAAGTTCTCTTAATGCTTTAGAACTAATAGCTAAAAATATGATGATGATGATGATTCCATAAGTTATCTTACTTCTCCTATAGTTGAATGTCCAAAAACCTTAGATGAGAAGACTATGGATAGCTCTATTAATGATACAACACCTAACCTTCCTAACAACATTGTACCTTCCTCTCATTCCAATGCTCTCCCTGGCCAAGATGTAGCATTAGTGGATGAGAGAAGGTCTCTCACATTAAATCCTTTAGGGATAGATGTTGGGTATAATAAAGAGGAAAATAATGTTAATTCAATCGTCATTAATAGATTTTGTAACAACATTCCTAAGATGATTGTGCGGGGGCCACCTAGTGCACTTTTTAGCTTGAAACCGGTGATTACAGTTCAAGATGCTCAACAACCACATCCTAAACCGATTCTCATTGTTAGAGGTCTTCCACATTCTTCTCAACCTCATGATTACATCTATAAAGTTACAAAACAAATTAGTCTAGATGATCAAAATTTGCCACAACATCCCATAATTTCTCACACATACAACTCTCGTAATAACAAGAAAAGTAAGCAAGCACTACATGTGCCTATCTCTCTTCCATGTTCTTAACCTATGCTATCTCCACCACCTCATCTTACTCATAAAAGTGGTCAAGAATATGATCTTGTCAAACAGCTTCGCGCTACTCTGGCTAAGTTCTCTCTTTGGGATTTAATACAAACTTCACCTACATACCATGGTATGTGTAGATTAGATTATCAAATAAGGTAAAAATACAAACTAATATGTAATAAATCACAAGAGTTACACCTCACTTGAAGACCTAATCTCATCAAGGGAGAAGAACCATGCACCCAAAACAAGTTCCTAAGACAAGATTATCCCTAGACAATGGATTTAGATGTGAAATGCTATTCAAATTGTGCAACTCACTATCCTAGCTCAAGAGTGATTTTGGCATTATGACTTTGCATAAACTTGGATGATGAAAATGGCTTGGGAGAGGTTCTATTTATAGATTTTTGGAAGGGATTTTGATCCAATGGTGGAGATTGATTTGGAAAATCAATGGTGGAGGATAAAAGTGATGTGGAAGGCCGAGATTCAATCTTGAATGAATGGAGGGCTAGGAATAAGAGTGATTCTTTTATTCATTTTGGGAAAAGGGGTTATTAAATGAGCATGGGGGTGAAAGATTATTTTGGAATAAAAGATTCATATGGGGGAATGTAAATGAATTAAAAATTTATTTGGGGAAGAGAGGAAATAAATGAGTATGGGGTTGTAAGGAGAAATAAATGTGATGTGGGATGTTTTTAAATAAAAAATTGACTTATGTGGATTTAATTCAATTTTTTATTTGGATTTAATTCAATTTTTTATTTGGAGGATAAGGGAAAAGAAGAATTTAACTAAATAAATATTGTGAATATTTATTTAATCAAATGAGGATATAGTTGTAAGGTAAAAGTGATAAATTAAATGAATTAATTGATCACAAGGGATAGATAGATGGTTAGGAAAGATATGGGAAATTGATTTGCAGAGCAAGTCAATTTTAGGTGTCTACATTTGCCCCTCTTTGAGATGGTGTTGCAGCTAAGTAACATCATTTCAAAGAAGTTAGAATATAGAGTTGGATTGGATAGAAAAATAGTTTTGGCTTAGAAGAATAGGGTAAGGTTTGGGGATAATTGGTAAGGGTGATGCCCCCTCGAGAGGATAGGCAGGTTGGAAGAACACGGTTGTGCTCTTGAAATGGATGGAAGAGATTGGTAGAAGTGGTTGGAGGATAAGTGGTGACATGAAAGGATGATGATGGTGGGAGATTGATTGGTGGATGATCATTGTGTTGAAAAATGATTTAGAGCAATCCTAGGTTGGATATAGCAAAGTGGATATTTTCACCAAGGTATAGAAGACCAGGGTGATGATGTGTATCCAACATTTGCATGGACTAGACACACAAACAAAGGGATGATCTCATGCATGCCCAAGATAGTACAACCTTGTCCTGATGAGGGAAGGGGACTCATAGCATAAGCCCTTAGTACACAAAAGGTATGATGAACCTTAGATGCATAAGGAGATCAATATGCTAGAACCGACCCTATGATCAACAAGATATGAATACTAGCTTGGAGTAAGGAAACCAACCCACAAGCACAACATACAAAAGCAAGACTATGCCTCATTCTAGATGTTTTTGCCACATACCATGATATAGTGAGATCAATGTATCTTTGATGTGATCTTCAAATAGGACAAAAGATAAAAAGCAAAAACAAAAAGACCAACGAACCAAACAAGTAACCATTGTATCTTTTGCCAAGATGGATGATGATTGGATAGATTCTGCCTATTGTAGGAATGACATATTCCAAGGCAGGAATCGATTGATGATTGGATCATGCTAAGTTGATGTTGTAAAATTGGCTCAAGATGTGATGGTGACAAGTTGTGGTTGATGTTGATTTGATAGTTGATGATTTTTGATTAAGGGACAATGCTTTGATAGGTGATGTGATGCTTGGATCTAGTGTAAGCTCAGTAGGTCAGATGGGTGCATCTTATGTACCTAAGTACTGGAAACTTTCTGCGTATTCCAGACTGCCTACATACCCTGTATCCACGGGATCAAGGCACATTAAGATGCAGGTGATGATGATATGTAGTTCTAATTTGTGATGATGATGTGGGATGATGAGATGAATGTGATGATGTTTGATGATGATGTGTTGGATGATTTGGGTGATTTTGAGGATGTTGGAAGACGATGAGATGTTGATGGAGCAATGTTGATTTTTTGATGGATATTTTTTTGGGATTTTATGGATTTTTTTATTTTTTTGGATTTTTGTGATTTTGGAAAGGGAATGATTTATTATGATGGTTGCATTGGATTTCACTTGGATAGCCTTTATGCTAGATACCAATGACAAGGGAACACCAAGTCTAGAGGTGAAGGTGATGGGGTTGGATAGGGGGATTGACAATGAAAGGATAATGGATAGGAGATTTGTGGTAGATGAATGGACAAGTGATAGGGATGCATGTTAGATAGATGGAAGAGATATGGGGATAAGGATTTACTCCAAGGGCTAGGTTGCAAGGAATCATATGCCCTAATGCTTAGAATTTTGCATGATGGGTTCATGTTTGAATGGATGGAGGATATACTTAAAAAGGGAGTATGCCAAGAGGTTTCCAAAGCATGTTGTTGATATTTTGCCCCTTGTCTTTATCAAGATCTAAGGTGGGAGATGGTAAAAGCAAGATATAATGGATAGGATGGATGAAAAATGATAGGATAAATAGAGGATGGTGGATAGGAATGTGATAGGATAAGGATAAGATAGTGGATAAGATGTGCAAAGGATATTATGGATGTGGATGAAGGATATGGTTTTGCCCTCAAGTGTAGGGATACAAAATGGATGGAGAAGGGATTACACATGATGCCCACAAGGGGTTTTCATCAAGGTACTTGCCCAAGGCACCACAAGGAGTGGTTTTCACCATTGGACGGATTTTTTCTCTTTACTATTTTCTTGATTTTTTTATTTTTTTTTCTTTTTTGATGGAGTGGGGACTCTAGCATCTGTTTCCATAGCATGGAGGAGATGGTCCCATGTTGGTTAGCATTTGGGATGATGATTGCATGGATGTTGGTAGATAGGAGAAGATGGAATGGATGGTGGATAATGGATTATGATGTGGGTTATGCAAAAGCATGGACCATAGGAATGTGATGGGGAAGATATGTAGGATAGTTAACGAAAGATGGAGAGATGGGGGTATGTGGGAATGTCAAGTGATGGAGGGGAACCAAGACCAATGACTACACATCCGTGATGTATTTGGAAGCTTGTATTTTGGATGTGGAGTTGGGAGTAATGGGGATCGGGATGGGGGATTTTTGAATGGTCGATTTGGGGTTTTAGGGACCCAAATAGACTTAGGAATTATGGGATTTTTAGATGGAGAGCGGGATGTTTGGGATTTTGCAGTGGATTGGGATGTAGATGCCTCATTTGTTTTGATTGATCTTTGCTTAGGGACCCACACCATTTTTGCTTTTGCTTTTTCTTGTGATGGTGTGGGGTTTGATAGCCTTTTTGATTTTTTATTTTGATTGGAAGGGATGATATCTTTAGGCTTTTGTGCTTTATGAGTTGAGGCATTCAAATTTTTTAATCCCATGGATTTGGGGGAAGCTTCATGTTTGAAAGATGTGTGCTTTTGTTGGTCTCGATTGGGAATTTTGGTGGATTTATGGATAAATGGATGAGGATATTTGAGGATAGGGATATTAGGAGTTGGTAGGAGTGGAGGTAAAGTGGATTTGATAGAGATATTTGGGGTTGGAAGTAATGGAGGTAAATTTGATGGAGGAAGATGGATGGTCACATGCTTTTGCAAATGATAGGATGATGGAGGAGGGATGGCGACATATGTTTTGGGAGTGCGATGAGATGCACCATGTTTGGGATTGGATGAATGGATTTTGGGAGGTGTGTGGGTGGTACCAACATGTTCATTTTGTTTGTCTTGGGATGTATAGCCAAGGCCATGCGAGGATGGATGGAATGTGTTGTGGATGGGCTCCAAGATGCCTTGCTCATGAAGGCCTAAGCCTTTGCCTTGATAGTTCATATGTTGGAGTATGCGACATGCGATGGGATGTTTAGTGCTTTGGAAACAAGATGCGAGTCCATTATTTATTAGAGAAAGATAGGTGGTGGATGGAAGTTGTTCACCTCTTACAAGAGAGTTACCATGGATGAAAGTGCTTTTTCCAAGTAGATAAGAGGATGGATTTGGGATGGGATTGGTAGATGGAGGTGAAGGATTCATGGGGGATGGTAAAGGGGTGGTAGAAGATGGTGTAGGATCAATAAGTTGACCAATAGATAGGAGGGGATCGGGGATGGAATTAGATGGGATGGTTAGATCTTGATTAGGAGAAGGGGTTGATGTTTTAACATGCTTTGGATTTGATTCTTGACATGGCTCGTGTGTTTGGATAGAAGTGGGAGTGACTTGGATAGATGTGGTGGGTGCTTGGATGGATGTGATAGGTGTTTGGATGGATGTGATAGGTGTTTGACTTATGTGTTCTTGAACATGGCTGCATGATGGTTCTTGAGTTATGATAGGAGATTGTTCAAGAGGTTTGGTGGATGTTGGATTGCATGAGGGTGTTTGATTCCTTGTTAATAGCCAATGGATGGTATCCTTCACGAGTTTATGGGTTGAAGAACAATATAATGGATGGAGAGTAAGGGTGGATGGTGTGGGATTAGGATTGGGATTAGATAGGTAGGTCATAGGATTAGTCAATGATGGTTCTTGGATGGGTTCAAGGATAGGTGTGGGACTGGATGGTGGTGTTGGAGGGGTGGAGGATTTGGGGGATTCCATTGCTTTGCTTGGTGATGTTCTTTGGAGGAAATCCCACAAGGATTCTTTGAATGTCATGGTGTTAGGATTCGGAAGATTTGATGGTGGATTAGATGGTGGATATGTGATAAGGGTTGGTGGATTAGGAGATACATAAGGTGATGGATTAAGGTTGATAATGTTGGAGGGATATTGTGTTGGGAGATTTGGGATTGATGGATTGTAAGGTAGGTAGGGTGATGGAGGGATTGGAGGATGGGGATTAGGGGATGGGGGATTTGCATGGGGAGATGGTTGTTGATAGAAGGTTTGGATTTTGGAGATAAGGTGTGCTAGATTGGTGTTCCCTTGATCAAAGTTAGCATGACAAAGGTTGGGGGATGGATAAGTTGGAGGTATTGATTGGTGGGGTAGGTATGATGGCATGGATGTGTAAGGGGATGGTGATTGATATGAGGGTAAAGGTTGATATGATGAAGGTTGATATGATGGAAGTTGGTATAAGGTTGATGGTGTGGATATGTAGGATGTTGAAGGTTGATATGATGGAAGTTGATATGATGAAGGTTGGTGGGAGGTTGATGGTGTGGATATGTAAGATGTAGGTTGGTATGAAGGTTGAAAGAATGATGATTGATATGATGTGGATGGGGATGATATGTAGGATGTTTGTTGATATGATGAAGGTTCGTTATGGGCTTGGGATTCTCTAATGATGAGGTGTGCTAAGGGCATATCTATAATGTCATTTTTGTATTTTTCCTTAGTATTAGGATCCATGTTCTCATAGACTTTTCTAAGTCTTTGTAAGTGTTGCATTGCTTCATAAGGATCCATTTTGTTGGAGAGATATGAGATGAAATGGAGGATAATGGATGATTGTGATGTTGAGGATCAAATTTCAAGACCTTAGGATGATTCGATTTGATTTGATGAATGGTTCTCTATGCTTAAGATAGACTAATGATCTTAAGCAAGAGGGTTGATTGGGTTGATTTGATTAGGTGATCAATTAAGGTCTTTATTTTTGATTGGGTTGATTTGGATTTTGGATTGGGATGATAATGATGTTGAGGGATTTTGATAATGATGTGGATAATTGTGGTTGGGATTTTGGATGAGGAGATTGATGGAGGATGAAGGAGACTAGGTCCTTAACCAAGGTTTAATTTACAAAAGAGGATCTTTGATTAAGGATTAGGAGTTGGAATGTTTGATTAGAGTTGACAATGGATGAGGGATGATTGATATTGGATTTGATTTGGATGAGGTGGGATTAGAATGATGTTGATGAATTGGATTAAGGATGATGAGGGTGATTAAGATAAGATTGGATTGAATGATTTGGATGATGATGTGGATAAGATAGGTGATTAGGATGATTAGGATAGATGAGTGATTGGATTTGAATGAAGTGGATAAGAATGACTAGGATGATGAAGATAGATTATGACTAGAGAAGAAGTGGATTAGAATTTGATCAAGCTCAAATAAAGGGATTGGATAAGCTCAACTGATGGGATTTGAAAATGGGCTTATAAAATTGATGTTTTTGATGGGAAAATTTGATTTTTAGACATGGATGAAGAAGGCGCTAGAATAGATGGAAAATGGCGCTGAAATAGAGATGAATGGCATTAAAGGGTGCAAATGGTTGGATTGATGGATGAATTTGATTTTTCTTGGCCAGTAGACAAACAATTAAGCAAGAAAACACAATGGCCAAAGGTGTGATTTATGAAAAATGTGATAATCAAGCATGTACAACCTTATGGATTTGGGCCACTAAAACAAAGGTTCATAGTGAGTGCGTTTGTTCAGGTGGTTATACATGCGGTAGCACTAGTCTCCGTTATGGAGTCTCCCAGCCTCTAAGGGTTACACCTTGGAGGGTTTTGGGGGAGGTTGGTTGTTGGTATAACACAACAACACCCGTTGCTTGTGACTTTTGTCACAACCACATTAATTTATATAGCGGCTTGAAAGAGCTTGGCTTTAGCTTATTGCCGCTTGGGTCGTTCCCACCTTTCGAAGCGGGGTGGAAGGCCCTCTAAGGATTAACAAAAGCAATACAAGTACAAAAATACTTTTGATCCCCAAGTTCATACAAAGATACAAGGGGAGAGCATACGTATTGTTTGTGTTTGCATCACACTAAACATGATTCATTTTATTTCTTTGGATTATGTTGGGGGTGATTTATGCAAGTGTTATGAGAGGCTTTTGATTCCCAAGGTCACCAAATGGTGCAAGGGAAGAGCATACACTTTTCACACTACAAACATAAATCACAAAACACTTCACACAAATTAAGATTTGGTTTTCTTGATTATATGAGTGAAGAATGCAAGGTTGTTATTCTTTTTAACCCAATGACCTCATTGATGCAATTTGTGGTTCATTTTAAAGCCCAAAATCAAAGTGTTTTGATAGTTGTTGTTGCAAGCAATGACTAATTTTAAGAACACCAATGTTAAATGTTTGGCACACACACAAAGATTTGATTGATTGAAATGTTGTGTAAACTAGCATGCAAGGGTTTGTTTTAAGAGCCCAATTGAAATGTTTTTGCTAGACTAAGATAAAGAAACACCCTGCAATAGATTGTTAGTGTCCTCCTAGTGATGGTGATAACCTGCAAAAACTGTCAGTCCCTGCACAGAGAAGAAAAGTTAGCTTTAAACAAATAGTGCTAATATAGGGATATAATAGCGCTACTGTAGACTACAAATGGTGACACTAACAGAAAACTGACACCTTTACAGATAGCACCAATTGATACGATAGCACTAATATGAGACCCGGAAGGCACCAAAATAGAAGATAGTGTTACAGAGTTAGACAAAAGGTGCTACTTAAGTAAATAGTGCTAATACAAGAACCAGAAGGTGCTAAAACATAATATAGCATTACAATATGGCCATGAAGGTGCTAAAGAAGGAGATAGCACTAAAAGAGGACTATGAACACGCCACTGCGCATCTTGTCAGATAGTCTGATTACGCTCGCAGATAGCACCAATTTGGGTGATAGCGGTGATACGGCACTGAATGCATCTGACCTGCAAAAAAGAGGTTTTTCCTGAACAACACAAAGGGTCAGATAGCAAAATTGAGGTCCTATTAGCCTTGTTTGTATAACAGATGAAGAAAATGAGACAAAATGATAACCAAAAAATATAATTGGATTTTAAAAAAAGTTTAGCATAACCTGCCCTTGTATTTTCTAATATTCCTGCAAAACAGAGAGCAAATTAGACAGAAAAATCAGCAGGAAGGAGATGGGTGAAAATGGACACATGAATGAGTCCTAAGAAAGAAATGCGCTGCGCAGGATAGCACTAAAATAGAGGATAGTGTTAACATGCGCCAGTGATGGTGTCGCTGCGAAGGTAGGATGGCGTTACACTTGTAGAAACACATCTAAAGCATAAAAACTCACAACAAATGATCAATGAGACAAAATGAAGATGAAATACTAATCAAACGCAAAACACAATGATTATACCTTCATAATGACCCATAAATCCAAGTGGGAAGGAGTTGCACCTGATTAGTCTCCTCAGATTTTACCCAAGACTAGTGTGTAGATGTGGATTGCTGAAGGCTTTTCAACACAAATGTAGATGAGAGACAAGTAGATTCAGATAGATTAGATGGAGATGAGGGATAATTTTGACATTAGGATGGTAGGATGAGGAGATTGTGGAATGATTTTGGTAGAGGTTTGATGCATGAAGAAGTCTCTCCCAAATGGCTTGGAGAGGGTCTCATTTATAGAGTTTTGGAAATGAGGATGGAGGGTGAGGATTGAAGGATGAGATCAAGGGCTAGGAATAAAAGTAAATCTTTTATTCATTTTGGGAAAAGGGGTTATTAAATGAGCATGGGGGTGAAAGATTATTTTGGAATAAAAGATTCATATGGGGGAATGTAAATGAATTAAAAATTTATTTGGGGAAGAGAGGAAATAAATAAGTATGGGGTTGTAAGGAGAAATAAATATGATGTGGGATGTTTTTAAATAAAAAATTGACTTATGTGGATTTAATTCAATTTTTTATTTGGAGGATGTGGGAAAGGGTGTTAAACAAGGTTTGACCACCCAAATGAAAGGGTAGGACTAATTAAATAGAGGTTTTGCTTAATTGATCCTAGGACTAGGATGAGGTAGGCTAGGGTAGGTTAGGGTAGGTCAATTAGTAGGCTAGATCAATTAGATAACCATGATTTATCTAATTGATGAGGATTAGGGAAAAAGAGAATTTAACTAAATAAATATTGTGAATATTTATTTAATCAAATGAGGATATAGTTGTAAGGTAAAAGTGATAAATTAAATGAATTAATTGATCACAAGAGATAGACAGATGGTTAGGGAAGATATGGGAAATTGATTTGCAGAGCAAGTCAATTTTAGGTGTCTATAGAATGCTCCAAGAGGCTTTACAAAAGGTGATTGTCCCACCTACTACTAAGTCGAATGATGTAGTAGTTGTATTAGATAGTATGCATGCAAAAAAATGGATATTCTCTTTCAACCACATGAATTACCATCAATTGAAATTCAAAACCAATACGATCCACTTATGATCTTTGTCACAATAAATAAAACATTGATAAAATGAGTTATGATTGAAAATGGATCAGCTCTTAATGTTTGTAGCATTGACCTACTACACAAGATCAAGGCTGACACACCAATAATCAAACTAGATAAACTTAGCATTCGTGGCTTTGATAATCATAGTAGTCAATTAGTAGGTACTATAACCTTACATGTAAAGGGGGGTCCTGCAATTGTATCTACCCTGATTCATGTCATGCCTAGTTCTTTATCTACAACATGATTCTTGGTAGACCTTGGATTCATGCATTGGAGGCGGTTCCTTCCACCCTACATCATTCAATCAAATTTATATTCAAAGATAAACTTCATACTGTTCATGTTGATCCTGAACCAGATAATTGTTTACATATTGAAATGCAAAAACAAGTTTACAATCATATGAGCTTAAATAATTTATGAGCTGATTCATCAATGCCTCTTGCCATAGATAGTGTTGTGCACAACTCTACACCATCGAATGCACTCTTTGGTGATGATTGGGGCTCATTAGATTTTAATCCTTGCGGTATAGGGGAATATAAAATTAATAGCCTTGACACATCAAAAGTAGCATCGATCTCATCTAAGCAATCTTTTGAAGCACCTAAGAAACCTAAAGTCTCCTTGGTAGAAAATAAAGACAATACTCTCACTTATACTACAAATTATGAGACCTATGAGGTTTCACTATCCCCTAAAGAAATGACATCCCTTTATGGTTGAATCCTTTATAACAACTATGAATATGTAGGTAAGGGATGTGGTGTAAATCAACAAGGGATTCAAGTACCTATAGAATCCACTTCAAGACATTACTCAAGCGGCATTAGATATAATCCTTTTAAAGAAAAGAAAGCTTCTAGTCATCCTACACTCAATGTTAATGCAATTTCAACAAGACCAAATCAAGATACGAGATATCCTGAGTTGATAAGCCACATTCATTGTAGAAAATATTATAATTTCTCTCAAGGGTGGTCTCTTCCTAGATATGTGTGTTTTTAACATTGGGATGAATCAAGTAAGTATTTCTAACCTTGGTGGTTACCTATGTCATAGCATAATTGGCTCATTTATGTGACCTCCCCTCTCATGTTGTGTTTCCCTTGTTATGTGTTATGTGTTGTTTAGGCCTCCTGGGATGATCCTTGATTCTCTTGTAAGTTCAAGGATATTGGGAGACCACCTCCATTGTGACCCTTCTTCTATTTGTATCATCATTCTTCTATAGTGCTTCTCCTCTATTTTCACTATTGTGTGTTGTGTCTTATGGACATAGCATTGTGGTTGGTGACTTAGGGGCACCCTCCTACGTGATTGTCCCTAAGACACTTGTTTCTCCTCTCTTAATTTATTGTTTACCTTCCTCTAGTGGTTCTATCTAGTTGGTAGATGATGAAAAACATATTATATTGATATGGACCTAATGTCCCCTCAGCAAGAAATCAAAAAATGGACCTAGTCCATACATGACGACAAGGTTGGAATATATATTATTTGATGCTTGGCTAGTAGAATCACTCCATGTGAAACTCTTGATGTTGTCTTATCACACTTAAAAAACATAACAATATTGTTGCTCTGTGCACTTTGTTTATCTTTGAATCTTGCCTTGGTTACACTCAGTTTTTAGATTTCTATGGTATAGTCCCACGGTTATACTCGGTCTCCAAATCTATAGTATAACCTTGGCTCTCTATGTCAATGATCATATGTATTGTTTTTTATCATGATTATATGGATGCTAACACCTTTTCTTGCAAGGAATTGTGTTTGTGGGAACATTTGGTGATCGTAAAGTACATGTCACCTTCAGGGGGCATGGGCTTTGCGAGAGCTTGTGTTCCCTTGTGTGTTTTCTTCCTACCTTAACGTGCTTGATATCACTACATGATATCAACCACCTTAAGGTGGGGGCATATATAAGGTAAGATGTTTGATTTAGATACTAGCAAAGTGTGTTTGTAAAGCTTGAAATATACTACAATCACTTAAGCCCTCTGTGGAGGTGGGATATCGTGCATATCCTTTTTATTTTAAGCCCTCCGTGTGAGGTAGGGATGGTGTATTTCTTGAGGAGATTGCACAATCCTATCATTTTCAAAAGTCCTCTAAGTAGGTAGGGAGTAGATCTGAGACTATCCTAACCCTTAAGTGTGTCTTTGGTGATTGTTGTGGCAAAGCCCAATCATCTATGTGTACCTGTAATGTGATTGAGATGGTTGCGAACCTAGTAATAGGTTTCTTTCATCACTTGTCTACCGTGTTTTCTCCATGTCTTCCATGTGTGTGTGTATGGTGTGTTTGTTCCCAAGCATAGTCTAAAGACTAGTGGCAATGAGTCCCTCCTATGCTTTAGGATTTGTATGTCATACTTGATTTGTATGGTGTGTTTCTTCTCAAGTGCAGTCTTAAAGACTGGTGGCGATGAGTCCCTCCTGCACTCTTAGATTTGTTTTGCGTGTTTGTTGCCCCATATGCAGACTAAAGACCACTGGTGATGAGTCCCTCCTACATTATGGGTGGTGTGTTTACTTTCCTTGTACTTGCATTTACATTTCATATATATGAGAAAAAAGAAATAATCATTGCATTCACTGTATTCACTGTGTTTTGTGTGACTTTAACTATCTTCTCCATGTTTTGTGTGCTTGTTACTATCTTCATTGTGATTGGAGTGTCTTCTTCGTGCTTGGCATGTTTGTTGGAAAGAGACACTGCTATGCATGACAAGTGTTGTCATTGATGGCAACTAAGTCTATCTTACACATCTGTATTACATAATTTGTTCATACCGGAAGTCAGAGTGAAGATTTTTCTAAGTCTAGGTAGTCAGAAATAGAGCATGTGATAGGGTCTAGGATCTTGGTCTAGATCTCTCCGATGGTAAATCACATTGTGTTGCAGACTGAGGGAGTAATAAGTATTTTTAGGACTATCTAAATCCAAGAATTTAGCCTCCTGTGATGAAGGATTCAAAATCTATAAGCATCTAAGTATCAGGTTCTAGTTACCCAGTACAATTAGAAGAATAGGCAGACCTAGTATTTGATCTTGGTCCGGATGAAGAAAAGTTGTTGGTTAGCAATTTATGATAACTAGTTGTATTGGCTAACATGATTGATGATTTGAGAACACAAGTTTTTGGTTTGCATTGTTGTTTGTGCATGGATTCAATCGACAAAGAAGAGTTCTTAATAAATGTTCTAAGTTTTCTTAAAGATGACTACCATTGATTAAATCTCTTGATGTAGATATATATAGCTGATGGATTCGAGTGTCTTGGAGTGAGATTGATATGTGATTATGGAGTAAGTGCGAAGGTGAAGATCTAAGATCAGATTATGGATGAAGAGTGAAACAGAGCAGAGTAAGGATGAAGTGTGTAAGATCAGTATTTTGTGCTTAACCGAAACTAAATTTCTACATTGGTAGATGTTATTCATCAGTTCAAACATTCTGTAATCTTCTTGTAATCATCTCTATAGGAAGTGAGCCTCTTGGAGCAGTGAGCTCTAGGTAGTGCGCCCTAAAGGCATGTGCCTTCCCCATTTGTAATACTTTTAACAGAGTATAATTTCTTGTGGGTTAACCCCCATCATGGTTTTTCCCTTGACTAGGTTTCCACGTAAAACTCCTAGTGTTGTGTGTGTTGATTATGTTTTTGCTCATGTGTTGTTGATTTATGCTTTCATGGTTATATCATTAATTTGTTAATAAGTGATAAAGAAGGTAAATTGTTGCAAGTATTAAAGTTTGTGACAACTGATTCACCCGCCCTCTTAGTTGTCTACCCTTATTTGAACAATTGGTATCAGAGCCTAGTTCCTTAGAAGAAGTTTAACAACTTGAGGTAGATCTGGGAAGGTGTTTTCAATGGGTTCATTCAAGTATTCTGATGGCATCCAAGAACAACTAAAATTTGCTTTAGAAGATCTTGATCAGTCCAGAGCAAAAGTCAAAGAACTACAAGAGAACCTTAAAGATGTTGAAGACTTTATTGAGACCTTAAAAGAAAAATTGAGCAAATCCAATGAAAAGAGGAAGGAGCTACTTCTTCAACTAGGAAATCAGAATGAAGACAATGACATGGATGAGGCCCTAAAAGAGAAGACAAAGGAATGCGAGAAGTTAGTTAAAGAAATTGTTTTCCTAAAACATGAGATGGAATCTGGGGTGATGAGGCTAACTAAGGAAATTGAAGAAAGGAAGAAGACTGAAGAAAAAATGAATCAATCTTTGAAAGAAAGAATAGAAGAATGCTACAGATTGGACAGAATAGCTGGCCATCTAGAGTCTGATCTACATGAAAGTAGGGATAATGAAGAAGAACTAGAAATGCAAATTGTCATTCTCAAACATGGCCTAGAAATTGCAAATGAATATAAAGAGAAATTCAGGATAAGCTCAGCTAAACTTGAGGTGTTGCTTGAGAGTCAGAAGAAGGTAGATGATAAGCATGGTCTGGGATATGAGACAGGTGAAAGCTCTGGATCTAGACAAAGAAATTCTCAATCAACAAATGTGAGAAACAGACCTAGAAGACCTTCGATAAGATAGCCTAATGCTCAAAGGTATCCATCTTTCAATGGAAATTGTTTCAATTGCAATAAATTTGGTCATAGAGCTACTTAGTGCAGAAGCAAAATAAATCAAAGTGGTTCATCCTTCTCTGGTCAATGCTTCAAGTGTAAGAGGTATGGTCATAGATCGAATGAATGCAGGAGTATGATAATGAATAACTCCAACAATAGAGGAAATGGCAATTCTTTCAATGGAAAATGCTTTGTATGCAATAGATTTGGACATATGGCTAATCAGTGTAGATCAAGAGGAAATCAATCAAATGGTAAAAGAAATGTTGTGTGCTTCAATTATAACCAATCAGGTCATATTGCAAGATTTTGTAGAAGTAGGAATAATGAAAGAAGAGGTCCGGTAAATAGAAAATTGTAGCAGAGACAAGACAAAGGTAAGGGAAAAGTTGATGTAAATGACATCCAAAATTAATGAACAAGACAAGGGTGAAGAAAAGTGTAAGAAATGATGGTGATGGGTCTGCACCAGAATCTAGTGCTAAGAATTCCTCAGGGAACTAAAATGGTACCTCTGGCTCAGGGGGAACTGCATTGAAAATCAAATTCCCCTAGCCATTAAGTGGGTGCCTAAATCTGGCACAATGAGAGAAGATAATTTGGGTTATTGTAGATCATTTGAAAGGATTTCCAGAAGAAAGGAAGTGAATATGGCGATTTGAGGAACAATTCATGAGAAACTGCATCAAGAAACAGAGTAACCGGATGAAGTTAGGGCAATGCATTTATTACAATGGAGAATTAGGTTTTGTAGAGCATAAAAGGTTATCCTTTCATCATTTGGATCACTTTGCATTTGAAGAGAGCAAGTAGAAGAGCACCTGAGCTAAGATTTCAAGGATTTGAAGTGCGATCGATGAATTCATTAGCTAAGCCTAATTCTATGAAAGAAAAAGGTATTTTTCTGTGAAGCTTTGAACTTGAGATCTTTTGCAATGGCTACACCATTGGTTGTTGATATTACTGAAAGGCCCCAACCCAAATTCAAGAAGCATCCACACAAATGAGTAGAAATTGACCCGTTAGGTGCCTTTTCAAATGTTTTGTATGGTGTATTGCATGTTGAAGATATTAGGGCCTATATTCATGCAAGCATAGATGAATTTGGGGACTCAATGTTTGTAGATTTGTTCAAGGATCATCTAAGGGATGAAATTCACAGTCTTAAACCTGAGTATAAGAAACTGCACGATAAACATTTCATTCAGATTATAGGATTTCCATCCTTCAATGAAGATGAATGGGTCCAGTATATTTTAAGTTGTATGCATGATGAGTTTATGTGGCTAATGAAACCTTTCAAGATCACCAAGGACACCATCAAGGTCATGACAGGGTTAAACTCATCCGGTGGACTACCCATGTTGAAATCAGTAAAGAATCAAACTGTAACTGATGCTATCGATTCAAGGTTTGACAAAAGGCAAAGACATGCCAAGAAAGTAATCTAATGCATATAATATCGATGTTGATGTATGCACTTATGTAATGTTGATGATATAGTGTAAATAATGCCTTGCAATATGATTTGATGATACTTTCTTATCATATTTAATGATTACTAATAACCTAGGATTGTTTATAGATACATGACCTAGATGTTAAGATGGTTTCCCCTAATACAGTGAGACTAGATTGATTTAGGTTTTAGGATGAGTTTGATTTATGTGTCTTTGGAAAATGACTATAAATGACATCACTAATCCGGATGTCAAATTTGCTTCAATGGTGATTGGATATAAGATTTATCATTCCAGCAAGGAAAATTCTGTATCTAGTATAGCTATCTATGTAACTTATTAGATGTTGAGAAATAATGTTGATTATGACTTATGTGAGTTGCTACAGAACTAGCTGATGGAAAATTTGAATAAGGTTAAGAAGGATAAAAAGAATACCTTCAAATATGGTACACTGGTCTTGTCTTTGTTCTTCTATTTCATGAATGAGTTACTCGATAAGAAAAGCATGTGTTGGACCAATGATAAACTTGTTGCAATATAGATAAGGGAGCACTTAAACAATATTGGAGACTCCAATGTCTAAAGGACTGCTCTTTGGGGTTTCTTTAAGAACTTTTAGAACATGATTCAATCAAGGGAAAGAATCCCTACATCTATGGTTGAAAAATACAAGGATGTAGTTTGTTTTATGGTGGATACATATCAATGTTTGATGGAAGTAGTTGAACCAAGAACTATGTGGATCATGCCCATGGGGTATGAAATTGACGAGAAAGTGTTGGATATGTATGCTCAACACCATCTGAGCAAACCTAAGGACACCACAGTTGAAAGATTTGGGATATATAGTGAACTCGATGTAAAACTGTATGTTGAGCTCCAAAAACTTGAATCTAAGAGAAAGATTCAAAGGCAAGTAGAAATATATGTTGAAAGCATTGGCATATCTAAGGAAGTTGTGAAGTGGAATATAGAAAGGATAGAAAAAGATGAGAAGGAGAAGCGGGATAAGAAACAAGGAAGTGCTCTGGTAGAATCCTCATCCACATCAAGGACTACTAGGAGCTTTGTTGCTACCCCTGTTCCCCCAAAACCTGCCAAACCTAAGAAATTGGAAGGCAAACCATCTGGACAAGAAGGAAAAAGGGTGAAAACTAAGGCCTCCAAGACATATAAAAGCATGAAAAATGATGAAGAAGAAACTGATTTTGATGTTGAGATCAAAGAGTTGAAGGCCTCAGGTACAAAAGTAGCCAAGGTATCTAAGGAGAAGCCCTCCAAAAGCAAAAAGGCAAGAAAGAGGATAAAGACTGAAACATATGTTGAAAGGCCTACTCTTTCTGTGAATGACATCATCAAATCAGTCACAGTAGATGGGAACTTAAGGCCAATGACTGAATTTTATGATGACTATAGTGATGTTGACAAGAGGGTTTTGGAGGAAGCAATAGTTAAATATTTGAATATCTACAATAAGGCCTTAATTGAAATAACCTCTAAAATCCCAAAAATCCTTGCAGATATTCTAGAATTGAGAAAATAAAATGCAAAGGTTAAAGACATTGAGCTTAGGGAGCATGCGCTAATCAAATTGTGCCCTCAAATATCTTCAGATCAAATGAGCATGATATTCAAAGAAGTAAAAGATCAATTCAGGAGTTAGAAAAGAATGAATAAACTCATGCTTGGTGAGATAGATAAGATAGTTGAAGAAACTCAGGAGATTCTTTTGAGAGCATTGAAAAAGCATAATCTTCCCATTGTTGAAGAAGAGATTGATGATAGAATTGATTCTTCCATTTCGGATATTGAAGAATTAAAGAGCAATGAGCAACAAACTAAAAAAGATGACTCCTCTATTCCAGAAATGGAAATGTTAGACAAAGGAGATAAAGGGGTGGCAAAGGAAGATAATGTTGATACTAGTCCATTGAATCAATCTAATGATGAAAAGGCTACCACTAAGGATACTCAAAATCCTCTGAAAAAGACTATACAAGACTCTATTGGTGTAAATGATAAGAAGGATGTCACTGATAATGATGCAGAGAAGGTTGAAACAGAGAAAGAGAAAGAAATTGATAAGAGAGATAATGTGTTTGACTCTGGAAAGGGAGAAGATGCAAGCCCTAAAGAGCAAAAAACTAAAATAGCTTATTGGCAAAGAGACACTGCAAAAGCAGTGAAAGAAATTTTGGAAAATGATAAACTAGTTGTAGAAGAGTTGAAAGGTCCAATCAATTTGGACATTCTTTCACCAATTTAGAAGATAAAGTGGCCTCTCTCACACAAGCCAAGGCCAGAGAAGATATTTTGAAGTCTCACATAGAAGAAAGTGAGCTACTTGGTCTTGCATCTGGGATTCTAGAGAGACTCATGCCAACATTCTAGAAGGACTCATCTGCATCCTCCTCCGGTCAATTGAAGAGTTTGATAAATTCTATAAGTACTCATTTTGAGTCCCTTGAAAAATCTGCAGAGGTCAAGGTTAAAAATGAATTCAATGATAAAATATTTGATGCTCTAAAAGGGATGATTGCATTAGATAGAATTGTGCTGGATACTAGTGTAAAGAGTATTCAAAATGCTCTTATAGAAGGAGGGAATGTATATAAATTTTGTTTATCTTGTCCCAAAGCTATAGAGGACATTGAAATAAAAACAAAGGAGTCTAAGGAAAAAATGTCAAGTGTATCCCAATCTTTTGATCCTCTGACAGTATCAGTGATGAGCCAAGAATGTCAAACAATCAGGTTAACTGAAGAAATAAAGAATTTGATGAAGGAAAAGGACAAAATTGAGATAAAGATGTGTGATCTCCGAGGACTGATTTCCCCCAAGTTGGAAGCAATGTTCAATACCATGATAGAATCCCAAGCTACTACTAAGTCAAGTGATCCTACTAACTTGTAGAAAGCAGAGTCTCAAGCATTCTTATTTAGTGGTCACATCTCAGTTTTGAACAACATGAAGAAGAGTTGGGACAATGAGTTGGCACTATTAAGGGATGTCTTTGGTGATGTGTTCAAACTTATGTAAATAAGTCATAGGATCGTTTGTATATATGCCCAAAATTTTTGGTGAATTTTGGTACGCAGATTTTGTTGAGTTTGATGCTTAATTATAGATATTGGAACTACAGGACCACAAGGCAATATTCACTCTTAGCTATAAAGTTGTATTGCATATATGCTCCATTGTGGAGGAATGTGAGATTATGGAATTGTTACATCTAAAAAGTCCAACCTTTGCCATTGATGTCAAAAGGGGAGTGAAGAGCAGTGAAAAATGATGAATCTAGCAAAGGGGGAGCACTAAAGAATAGTGAAAAGCATAAGTGTACATAGTAAGGGGGAGTTGTTCCAACACTTAGCCATTTTTCACTATGTGTTGCCATCAATGCCAAAGGGGGAGATTGTTGGCAAGAGACACTGCTATGCATGACACATGTTGTCATTGATGGAAACTAAGTCTGTCTTACACATCCACATTACATAATTTGTTCATACCAAAAGTTAGAGTGAAGATTTGTCTAAGTTTGGATAGTCAAAAACAGAGCATGTGACAGGGTCCAGTATCTTGGTCCGGATCTCTCCGATGGTAAATCACAGTGTGTTGTGGATCTAAGGGAGTAATAAGGATTTCTAGGACTATCTAAATCTAGGAATTTAGCCTCTAGTGATGAAGGATTCAAAATCTATAAGCATCTGAGTATCAGGTTCCAGTTAGTTAGTATAGTCAGAAGAAGAATAGGCTGACCTAGTATTTGATCTTGGTCCAGATGAAGAAAAGTTGTTGGTTAAGCAATTTATGATAGCCAGTGGTATTGGACGACATGATTGATGATTTGAGAACACAAGTTTTTGGTATGCATTGTTGTCTATGCATGGATTCAGCTGACAGAGTAGAGTTCTTAATAAATGTTCTAAGTTTTCTTGAAGCCGACTACAGTTGATTGAATCTCTTGATGCAGCTATATATAGCCGATGGATTCAAGCGTCTTCATGTGAGATTGATATGTGATGATGGAGTAAGTGTGAAAAAGGTAGAAAGAAGTGTGAAGGTGAAGATCTAAGCTTAGATTATGGCTGAAGAGTGAAACAAAGTAGAGTAAGGATGAAGTGTGTAAGATCAGTATTATGTGCTTAATAGAAACTAAATTTCTACATTGGTAGATGCTATTCATTAGTTCAAACATTCTATAATCTTCTTGTAATCATCTTTGTAGGTAGTGAGCCTCTTGGAGTAGTGAGATCTGGGTAGTGTGCCATGAAGGCATGTGCCTTCCCCATTTGTAATACTTTTAATAGAGTATAATTTCTTATGGGTTAATCCCCACTGTAGTTTTTCCCTTAACTAGGTTTCCCCATAAAAATCTTGGTGTTGTGTGTGTTGATTATGTTTTTGCTCATGTGTTGTTGATTTATGCTTTCATGGTTATATCATTAATTTGTTAATAAGTGATAAAGAAGGTAAATTGTTGCAAGTGTTAAAGTTTGTGACAACTAATTCACCCCCCTCTCAGTTGTCTACCCTTATTTCAACAACTTTAATGCATGTATTGGCCTTGAATTTATACATACATTAAAGTGGGGGCTAAATGTTACGTCAGAAAATGTCCCCTTGGGGGCTTTTTCCTCTTAAGGTTTAGCTTCCAGGTCCTTTAGAATGTATTTAGGTCATCTTGCATGTTAATGGTGACTCTCGATGAGAAAACCCTGAAGTTTCATGGAAAATGGGACCTAGGGGAGTGTGCTTAACATAAATCCTACCTGAAATAGGGCAGAGGACTTGGGTGCCCGTGCCCTAGTCCTGCCCTATTTTAGGTCAGGACATATTTTTGGGTGTCAGTTTTATGACCGTTATTAGGTCCTATGCTGACATCTCAAGTTTGAATTACAAAATTCTTAGCGGGAATGTTTGTAGTTGCATATATAAGCATAATTAGTGATTCATTTGAAAACTAGAAGATGATTGTGAACTTTTGGCATACTTGTGATTTCAAGATATTCAATGTTGCAAGAATAGAGCATTGTTATTGTGTTTGTGATTATAGATTTAGCTTCATCTTCTCATATGATTGAAGAGCCTTCATTTATGTGAGATCTACACTACAAGGTGATATCAATTGTGTTTTCTATCATTTATCATTTAGATTTTGCATCTATCCTGCAGGGATATGCACTCTTTATCTGACAATGGTGTTTGGAAGACTTGAATGCCTCTTCAAGGCTTGACTGAGGCAAGCCTCTAAACACCACAACCCCCAACCCACTTTTCTATGATTGCAGGTTACAGGTTTTAGAAGCAGAAGAAATGGAGTTGCAGGAGAGCAGTGCAGACTATCAGAATTACAGATCTAAGAAGAAAACTAGGACTTGGACTTGGGTGCCCACTCATTAGTCCTTAGAATTCTGAAATAGTAAAATCTTTGTAACAGCAGGAATAGGGTGCAAAAATTCTTCAGAGATCTTGACAAAAGCAAGTACATTGGACTAGGGCACCCACTTATTAGTCCTTAACTTTTTCGTACACCAAACTTTGAAATTTGGTATGTATTTGGTTGTCATTTGATATCTCTATGTGTGATCATTTTTTGTAATTTATCCATTTGTTTAGGATTTTATGAAATTAAGGTTTTGAGCATAATTGGACTTAATTGAACAACAAATTCACACAATTCCAATCTTCCCTATGTTCCAAGTGACAGGAGATCTATAGTAGAGTTCTCTACTCGTTTGAATGTCCTTGAATGTTTAGTGGTGAAAGGAGGATCAACACAAACCCTTTAAAAACCCACTGCCATTGTTTGTCCTCTTTTTCATATTAAACAGACACCAAAAGGAGAGGAGCTAAACCATGAGAAATTATACCATTCCATACAAGAGGACAATTTCTAACGTAACATTTAGCCCCCACTTTAGTGGCCATATGACACTACGTGCATATGCAACTAAAGGAAAGTAAATACATAAATCATGAAAAGGATACTGTAGAGGAAGTCAAAGTGTTATCGTGCATGAAGAAGTCCCCAAGTCAATAATCTTGCAAGACCACAAAGTTAGCGACTGCAACCTACAAGGAACACTTGTTAGAGAATCAAAATCAAATCAACCTACAACCAACACACCAATATTTCAGTTAAAAACACTAAGGGGTTGAGTGATGAGACATGATGAGGGAGGAAATTGAGGGAGATATATGCATCCCCTTATTTCTGCTTGCTTAGTCTGAAAAGGAGAAGTAAGGAGAATATCTACACATGTCAATTTTAGGTAAACTTGATGAGAAATGCATTATGAGGGTTGTTTCTACAAAAACACCCAAACACAACACATTGGGTAGGATGGAGGATGGAACCAGGATTCCAATGCAACAAACAGTATGAAAATTTGAGTTCAGCAGCCCAAGATAGAGGCTTTTGATGAAAATTGTTTACTTTTGCACCTAGATAGTGATAGGAATTCTCATCCATTTACTATATGTAAAGGGAATTTTTACTTTTCACAATTCATTCTTACTTGTCATTGTGTAGAGGAGAGAAGGATGAGATAGAGATTAGCCATGCCAAGTCAATGACCATACCAACTTCCGAGACTAGAGATGATTTGAGCTTGAGTGGCAGAGAGATAATTCAAGCCCAAAGTAGGGTCCAAACCTCACTTTTGTCATTCATGATTTCCTCTTGTTTTGATTTTTATCATTTTTTGTGTTGAAAAGATCTATTTAGACAAGGATCCCCTACAGGGGCCCCCATGTCCACCCAGGACGCTAGTGTCTTATCTTGGAACCCTAGTCTACTTGAGGTGCCCAAGTCTTCCTAGGGCACCCAGGTCCACCTAGGGCACCCAAGTCTGGGAAGGACAAGGGGCTCAGGTGCAGGGAACAGATTGTTGTTGTAGATACTTAATGATGTTTTTATGATGTATACTAATTGAACTTCTCACTATTTGTCGTGCAAGTTGTTCTTGAGATGAGAGAGCACACAGGTGGTCACCTGATGTTGCTTCTTTGAGATCACATCAATACTATGACCGACATAGAGAGAGGTCACCTACAGGTGGTAGGGCTCTAGTGGGTGTTCTTCATGCCCACAATGAGGTTCCATTATAGCATGCTTATGGCACTGATGGAGAGTGGAATGCAGACACGTCTACATTCCATCTTCCCACCGGTGAGATAACTATCACACTAGAGGATGCCTATTGGATCCTATGACTGCCTATCCAAGGAGAGACAGTGAGGCTCATAGAGCATCACTCAATAGAGTAGACCAGAGAGAGCCAGTTATACTACTTAGGTTGCACCATCGTTCAGGTGGAGCAAGGACATATTCAGCTCTGACTATGAAAGCAAGGATGCGGTGACATCCCCTTGCTTTAGAGGATCATGATAGCTATTATTGCACTAGCAGTCGCACAAGATGGATGAGGCACTCACCTTCATGAGAGCCTAGTTCATACTATCTACGTGATGGAAGAGTAGAGCATAGTATATGGATGGGGGTGCAGTATGCTTGCGTACCTCTATCGCAGCTTGGGATGATATGTCCATTATGAATCAAAGAATTTGATGGTTTGCACTTTACTACAAGTCTGGGCGTTTGAGCATATCATATGTACATAGCCTACAAGTTTCCCCATAGAGCCAGCATTTATTTATCTAGGTGTTCATGCTTATTCACTTGTCAGATGCTGGCAACATGGTGATCTTCTATATTGGAGAGTTATATTTGACAGACTGCAGCCCAACAACATCATGTGGAGACCAAATCGTGGCTACATAGCATGGTCAGTTCAGTGCAGATAGTTAGCTAGGATGCAGAGGGATTGGTTGATGGCCGGTCACCTCTTTCACATAGTCATTTGGTTCTACTTTGATAGAATGGCATGGCAGTTTAGATGTAGACAAGATGTCCCTGTGATATGTCCAAGCTATGCACGCTCACTACACAATGCAGTCAAGGAGAATAGCACCCGATGGCTAACAATAGCAGATATAGCAATGAGTGATGATAATGGTACATAGGATGCAAAACCAGTATCTGATGCAAACAACATTAGTACTACCTGAGTGTATCAGACTTGGTGGCAAATAGCACAACCCACTCTTATCTATCCTCCCGGTCACCCTATAGGCGATCCATGACCTTGCGTTGGTCATGCAAGTGACATAGGGGTAGAGGATGACATTAGTGAGTTTGTTGGATACTGCAATCTAGTATGAGGATGAGGACGATGACGATGATGATGATAAGGAGTTCCCATTGTAGTACATCTTTAGAGTGAGACCACAATGATTAGCAGGAGGTAGACAACGACAATGAGACTGAGTCGAGACCGCAGTTGAGAGCTCGTGGTCTAGCCCCTATAGGTGCTAGGAGATTGATTTGGAATGAGTGAGGGGAGACTAGTGATCAAGTGTCCCCAGCTATAGAATTAGCTACAAAACTTGTTACACCATCAGCGATCCATCTTGGTGAGATGGAGATCCAGGTGAGATGTTATTATATTGTTGTAGTTATTTTGATGATTATTTATGATGCCTATATGAGATATTGATATCTATTTTGTTTTCTTTTTGCAGTTGGGACAGATGCATGGTGCAATTTTGTGATTTGCATCATAGCAGAGATAGTTCCTACCAATGCGGCTGAGTGATAGGTACGGACGTGGTATTCACCACAACCATCTACAAGGTGGCATGTAGAGATATTCATACCATTTGTGAGATATAGATTAGCTATAGAGTCTATTCTAGATCAGGCTATCTAGAGAGCCAAGCATACAGAGATAGAGCTCTAGATGCTACAAGATCAAGCTACAATAGTACCCTCACTTGAGAGAGATCCTATCATGAGTGAGATCTTACTTCCTGAGTTACACCAAGTGAGAGCTGATAGAGACGGGGTCCAGGCAAAGAGAGATAAAGCCATATCTGAGAGAGACTAGTTATTAGCAGATGTACCATGAGTCACATGATGAGCTACTAGGACTGAGAGGAGAGATTAGGGGGTTATGGTCATGGAGTGTCTCTAGGAGTCATTCACGGTCCATAGCCACACATGGGAAGGCCTCTGTCACATGCACACCATGAGCTCCTAAGGGGACCAGTGACCAAGGTTCAGCTATGTGATGTATCTTATGTACTACGACATCCCATTTTGATGTACAGGATAGTTGACTCTGATGTATATTCAAACTGATGTTTATATATATGATGTTTTCCTATTACTACTTCTAATGTTGTCTAATCTATCACATGTGATTTGTATAAAATTCAACTAGTGATAAATGTTTTTGATATTATAAGGCGGCAAACCAGGGGCTGATCCCATATTACAAAAAAGAACCTAAGAAGGGTAGAAAAGGCTCAAAAAACAAAAAGAGCCAAAGCAACCATCGACAACTTACATATGGCCGATAAACAGCAAAAAGTTATTAACATTAAAAAGCCAGCAAACAGAAAGCAAAGAAAGACTAGGAAGAGATGTCCTCCTCTCCCTTCGAAAGAAACTCCAACATTTTGTCCAATTCTTTAACCCTGTCATTAACAGCTCCATGAATGAGAGCCTCCTACTCTTGAAAAAGAGAGAGATTGTCCATAGCAGTCTTACATAACATGTTAGAAATGAAATTACCAAGAGAAGAGACCTTATTTTCTAGGAACTCCACCCATTTCTTAAGCTGAGACAGATCATCAACATCATTAATTTCCTTGGTATTGTCTTCTTCCCTACCATCTTGAGTAGTATTATCTAGATCAACAGGAACAGAAGTGGGAACAGAGTAAATATCCTTCCCAATGTCCTCAATATCAGTCATTTTCACTTGGGTAGTAATATCACCAACATCCACGCATTCGCCAATGGGGATAAGATTATGAACCCCAACATTGTCTTTAGTTTCAAAGACCTCCATAGGAATGCCCTGCCCATCAATTTCTTCTTCACCACCAGAGTCTTCAATAGCAATTTCCTGAACATCAGTCTTGATACCTTCCTCCTCATGGGTGGAGGCTTCCGAATTGCTTATGTGGAAATTTGATTAATGGTACTGTGGTATATAAGAAACAATTCTTTGCAGAATATATAGTAAATTTAAGCACAATGATTAATGAATTTCACACATAACCAACATTCTATGCAATACCCAGTTAATACAAAGGTGATCTTTAATAACACATGTTTAAGCAAGATACAACAATGATTTACCAAAAAAGATGCTATGTTAAATGAATTAAAAAGATGCTATGTTAAATGAATTAAAAATATGCTATGTTAAATGAATTAAGACAAAATAATCATATCTTGTCAAAATTGAAGCTAAACTAACTAATAAGTTTGCTTTTTAATAGTAACATCTAAGATATAATCTTAAGCATAGAATTTCTTGAGGTGCGCAACATTAATAGGTTCTTTGAGCGGCGTACCTTGTTCATCAGCTAGTTTATATGCTCCTGATTCAAAGGCTTCAGTAATGACATACGGTCCAAGCCAGTTAGGGTTGAACTTTCCTCTTTCCCCAAAAGGTGCATTTACATTGCATTGATTCTCATACAGTACCAAATCTCCAACATCAAATGAATGATGTATGACATGATCATTATATGATTGTTGGATACTCTTCTAATGGGATCTAAGATGCTCAAGAGCATTGATACATTGTTCATCAAGCATCTGATGTTCTTGTAGTCACTTTTCTAATTCCATATCATCATCAATAATGCCTCTTAGGGAAACTCATAGTGAAAGATTTTCTAACTCTAAACGCATTATAACATCAACACCATAAACCAGGTTATATGGTGTAGTTCTAGTAGATGTTCAAATACTTGTTCTATAAGCCCATAACACGTAAGTTAAGTGAGTATGCCAATCTTTCTGATGTTTGTTAACAATTTTTCATAAGATTTGTCCAATAACCTTGTTTGAAGCTTCTACTTCACCATTCGATTGAGGATAATAAGGCGTAGAGAAGCAGTGTTGAATGTGATATTTTTTGATAAATTTCTTCACATCCTTGTTCTTGAATGGTGTGCCATTGTCCAAAACTAAGGAGGAAGGTATACCAAATCGAGAAATGATGTTATCTTGTATAAAGCAACAAATTACCTCAGTAGTCATGGATTGTAAAGGAACAACTTCAACCCACTTCATGAAGTAATTGGTAGTGGTGATGATAAAAGTATGTCCTTGAGAAGAAAGTGGGGAGATTTTATAAATTAGGTCCAAGCTCCAAATAGAAAATGGCCAAGGTGACACTTGGGCATGAAGTTCCTAGGTAGGTGCTCAGATTAAATGATTATATTGTTGACATTACGAGCATTTCGTGACATACACAAAGGAATCTTGTTCCATATACTGCCAATAATATCCCATTCATATTAACTTTTGTACTGATATTTTTCCTCCAAAATTCCCTCTACAAGAACCAGAGTGAGCCTCTTCTAAAGCTATCAGGATCTTTGAATTACTTAGACATTGGAGAAGACAACCACTATAGCTACGTCTATACAAGACATTGGATAGGATAATATAACACATCTCAAGTTTATGTAGACAAACTCGGGCATATTTAGATGTTGAAATTAGGGATGGTTCCATCACGCAAATAATTGAATATATGGGAGAACCATTCATTAGAGTTCACATTACAACAGAGATCAGTACTTGAAGGTACTACCTCTTCTAATGTTGGTGTCTTAAGATTATGTATGATGAAAGTATATTTGTCAAGTGAATCAGTCGGGGATATAACGGAAGCTACGCTTGCCATTGCATCTGCATGTCGATTATCTTTTCTTGGAATAGTATCAATTGAGAATGATGTGAATTGTTTTAATAGAGATAAAGCTAAGCCACGATACTGAAATAACTTGTCTTGTTTAGCTTGATATGATCCAGTTATTTGTCGCACAATCAATTGTGAAGCACCATATATAGTGATGTTTTTAACTTTTTAATGTTAAGATCCAAAGCGACACAAAGTCCTATGGTAAGAGCTTCATACTCAGCAATGTTATTTGTTCATGAGAAGTTTAGATGGTAAGACATAGGGATCAACTACCAGAGGGAGGTACTAGTATAACACCAGCACTGGAGCTAGTATGATATCTTGATCCATCGAAATACAATTCCCATTTGTCATCCTTATTTATATTTAAAATTTGATCATTAGGAAATGTCTCCTAGTTTTGTATAGCAAAGGGTGAAGGTGCTTCAGCTAAATGGTCAGTTAACACTTGTCCTTTAATTGCTTTCTAAGAAATAAATTTAAGATCAAATTTAGTTAACAATATAACCCATTTAGCAAGATGACCTAATAGATTAGTTTTAGCAAAAAGATGTTTCAATGGGTCAAATTTCATCATCACATGTATTTCAACATTTAATAGATAGTGTCTAAGCTTCTATGTCATAAACACTAGAGATAAGTAATGCCTCTTGATAACAATATATCACACTTCATGATCGAGCAAGGTTTGATTGATGTAATATACAACACGTTTCTTGCCTTCAGCATCATGTTGTGCTAATAAAGTTGCGAGAGCATTATTAGATACCAAAGTATAAAAAAGAAAAGGTTTATCAACAGTAACAGGCTATAAAATAGGGGGGTTAGCTAAATAACCCTTTAAATCTTTGAAAGCCTTTTGACAATCAACATTCTATTGAAATTTCAAATCCTTCTTTAGTAGTTGTGTAAAAGGATGAGTCTTATATGCAAGTTGTGAAACAAATTAGCGAATGGCCTATATCTTCCCTTGCAAACTATGAAGTTGAGATATGTTCTTAGGTGCTGGCATATTAAAAATAGTGTCAATTTTCTTTGTGTATACTTCAATACCATGATGTGATACTATAAATCTCAACAGTTTTCCACTGTCTACACCAAATATGCATTTTTGAGGATTTAAACACATGTTGTATTTCTTAATTCGCTCAAAGATTTGATGGAGGATTGTAAAGTGATCCTGACGATGTATAGACTTTGCAAGGATATCATCAACATAATCCTCAATAATTTTATGCATATAATCATGAAAGATAAGGGTCATAGCCCATTGGTAAGTTTCTCCACCATTCTTTAATCCAAATGGCATGACCACCCAATAGAATGTACCCCAAGGTGTTATAAAAGCTATTTTATATTGATCCTGAGGGTTTATAAAAATTTGATTATATCCCAAAAAACCATCCATGAAAGAAAGTAATCCATGGCTAGCTATTGAATCAACAATCATGTCAATGATGGGAAGGGGGAAATCATCTTTCAAAGAAGTAAGATTCAAATCCCTAAAATTGATACACATCTGAATATGGCCATCAGGTTTAGCGATAATGATGATATTCAAAATCCAAGGTGAATAATCAATCAGGCGGATAAAACTAGCTTCTAGGAGATTTTCTATCTCAGCCTTTACAAGTAATGCCACCTTAGGATTCATCTTACGGATCTTTTGTTTAAATGGCTTAGCATCCAGTTTTAATACAATATTATGTGTTACAATCTGAGGATCAATACCAAGCATATTTGAATAATTCTAGGAAAATAACTCTAAGAATTCATGTAAAAGTTTGGTCATATCTTCTTTTTCTTCTATTTTTAAGCAATCACCTATAGGGATAACCTTTTCAATGTTATCTTTCTTCATGAAAACATCAACAGTCTTTCCATTAAGCAAAGTACTGTGGTCTAAGGAACTAGGTGATTTCGTTAGTTCTTCATCTTCTTCCTCATATTTTAGAGTAGTGTTTATCAAACAAGTGGACTTTCCAAAATATACATCTTGAGTTAATTGATAAGATAATCCATGTTTATGATGATAATAAGGGAGATCTTCATAAGCTCCCAAGAATTCCATTATTGTTTCATCTGTCGAGAACATATCCAAAGGAATATCTCCTAGAGAACAACTTATGTCTATCATCTCAGGATACATCAAATTAAGTGTTTATATCATATTCACATTAAGATTAGGACATCTACGAGCTTTGGTTTCCTTGAAATGATTATACCCAATGTCACTTGAGTAATGTCGCAAAGCAGATTCTATAGGTACTCAAATTCCTTGTTGATTAATACCGCAACCATTACCTACATAGTCACAATTCTTATAAAGGATCTGAAATCCTCAACCATAGAGAGAAGCCATTTCCTTGGAAGAAGGTGGGCCCTCATAAGTCTCATAATCTGTACTGTAAGTAACAGTATTATCTATATTGTTACCAAAGAGACTTTAGGTTTCGTATTTGAATTTCTAGATGAGGTCGATGCAATATTTGATGTTTCAGGAGCAAGGTTGTTAATTTTATATTCACCTGTAGAGGGGGATGTAAAATCCAACGAACCCCAATCGTCACCAAGAAATGCATTTGATTGTTTAGACTCTTGAACAACATTATCTATGGCAAGAGGAGTTGATGTATCAACTTTCAAGTTGTTTAATATAGTATGATGAATGACTTTCTTTTGTAATTCAATTTGTAAACAATTATCTGGTTTAGGATTAGTAGCAATAGTATGAAGTTTATCTTTATAAATAAACTTGATTGAATAATGAAGGGTAGAAGGAATTGCCCCCAATGCATGAATCCAAGGCCTGCCAAGAATCATGTTGTAAGATAGGGAACCAAGCATGACATGAATTAGGGTAGACAAAGTCACAAGCCCAACTTGTATAGGTAAAGTTATAGTGCCTATGGATTGTCTTCCAACATTATCAAAGCTACGGATACTTAATTATTCTATCTAGCTTTATCAAAGATGTATCAACTTTGATCTTATGTAATAAATTAATGCCACAAACATTAAGAGCTGATCCATTACCAATTATAACTCACTTAATCAATTTCTTGTTTATTGTAATGTCAAATATAATCAAAGGATCATACTAATTTTGAACTTCAAGAGATGGCAACTCATGTTGTTGAAATAGAATATCTATTTTTGTTGCATGCATACAATCTAATAGAGCTGCTACATCATTTGGCTTGACTGTAGGTGGTATAATCACCTTTTGTAAAGCTTCTTGGAGCATTCCATGGTATGTAGGCAAAGTTTCTATAAGCTCCCAAAGAGAAATCTTAGTAGGAGTAACCTGAAGCTGCTCAACAAGATCATAGTCTTGACCAGTTTTATGTGATAAACAGGGTGCTTGAGGAAGCATCGGTTGAGGAGCTGGAAAATATATCAAAATGCTTGATTGTTGTTTTCTTTGCTTGTTATTCCATGTGTTATATGTATGAGTAACCACAATATGACAAGGTTGTTGAGAATTTCATTGTGTTATTTGTTTAGCATAGTTATAAATGTAATCAGGAGGTTGAGAAGAAGGTAGAAGACCTCTAACAGTGAGCACTAGTTTAAAGTGTGGTTGAGCCACATCCGTACACAAGTTGACCACTATCTTTAGCTTCACAGGTTCTTCTTAAGGTTTAGGAACAATGATTGCATTTACTAATCTTTGAAACAACGATGGTTTAGGAGTTGTAGTGCAATATTCAATTGAGATAAAGTTCTTGAGGGCTTAATCTAACATATTGAAGTCATCACAACTAAATGGCTCATCATACACATGAAATTCTTGTAAAAAGTAATCCAAAATTATAGCATGTTCTAATTAAATCAAGACTTAAATGATATAGCATAAACTTTGTGAAAATGAAATACAATAGCACTATGTGAAACACAAAGTTGTAATTTCAAACTCTTTTAATGAAAGGATAAAGAAATCATTCAAGATTTAGTGTATGTACTTTCACCAAAGAAGGTTTGCAATCTAAATGTGATTTAGGATAGAAAACTAATTTAGATCTGATGTTAAAAAGGATGCAAATTATTTTAGAGCATGGGTTCACAAAATCTTTAGTGGAAAATGCAAGATAATGATAGTTCAACCAACCGAATCAAGTCCCATATTTTCTCTTGCTAAACATTAGGGAAGTAAGAAAAAATCTTAGGGTAAAGCTACTGATTTTCTAGATTTCCTTTTTCTACTAATTATAACTGAGTAAGTCTCTAAATCAGGTTTTTACAAGCTTATTGTGTTCACTAAGCATAAAACCCTAATTAAGAAAAATATACTGTAATAGATAGTTTCTAGACATAGATACAAGAAAAAAATTACAAAAATGTAGAGTAAAAGGTTTAGAGAATATGCACCCAAAAAATGGAGTCCTTTAGACTAGGGCGCTAGTCCCTTTGCCCTGAAAGTTTCCAGCTGTCAGAATCTTCTACACCAGATGTCAAACAATCCCTGGAGGTCCCTAGATCCCAAAGAAAATGCTCAAGAGGGCTTGGGTGTGAGTCCCTTTGCCCCAGATGTTCCACAATCCCAAAATTCAAAATCTCTTGAAGACTGTACCTACAATATACGTCTTCTTATCACTCCTTTTCACCAAATCTCATCAAATGTAACCTGCACATGCAAAAGGAGGAGAAAGATGGTTGTGGCTATATAGGAGCTTGCCTTAGTCAAGTCCCATTTTTAGTATTCCTACCTCAACAATAGCCAATGATAAATATTTGCAGATGTGTGTGCTCATCTAACAAATGTGTATGTAGAAAATGTAAAACCCTAGATTACTCAAGCATCAAGGAAAGAGCAACGCCTTGCTTCACTCAATGAAACAACAATAACATCACCTCAAGGAGATGAGAACAAGGCAAGGTAGCCATATCTATGTAGGATTTCCAAGCTCGATGTTGGAGGTTTCAACACTTCTCCTGATCATACAAAAGGTTATACAAAATCCTAGGAAGAGTAAGATAGTCTCAAGATCTTGATTCCTAGTCTCCATGGAATATCTCCATGATAGCAACTTCAAATAAATCCAAGAGCTTCAACAAAGTGTTGTTCTTCAATGGTAAATTTTGTAGAGTTTTGGCACAGAAAGCTTGCATATAGATTGTTTGTGATAAAATGATTTTCAAATGTCTTTAAATATCTAACCTTAGGAATTTCAAATTTTGAAATAAGATGTCAACATTGCATGAAAATGAAAATTTGAAAACGGAATCCCAAGATGCATGGCGAGAGCTGACACCCTGCCAAAATTTAAAACCCCAGGAAATTGGGTAGGGCTAGCGAGCGTCCAAGCCCAAGCCCTGATTTTCTGATTAGGTCTGCATTAAGGAGGTCCAAGGAATCTTAAATCCAAACATTCTTTTTAGGTTCAGTCATCAGTTATCTTGAAATATGACATTTCTTCAATTAGACATAGCTCAATCAAGGTTTAGGAAGGTCAGAAATGAATAGGTTAAGAGGACACCAAAAGGAGAGAAGCTAAATTGTGAGAAATTGTACCATTCCATACAGGAGGACAATTTCTGATGTAATAGTCCTTACATTTATATCATTTGTCCTTAATGTCTGATGACAAATGAAGGCACATTGAATGCTTTTAAAGGCCACCATGTAGCAATAAAGTCATGTGAAACATGTACCAAGTTAGCTCAAGGAAATAAATAAATAGCCAGGAGTCGACAAATTTTGAAATTGAATTTTTAAATTTTTTGGGGTCAATTATGTGGGTGCTACATTGATTATGCACTACTAAGGGAACAATAATTATAATGCAAGGAGTGAATGTTTGGACATAAGGGATGCGATAAATAGGAAATTTATTGGACAATGTGCATAAATGGATAAGATATGGTTAGATATATAGGAATGTGTGTAAATGAGGATATTTAAAAGATTGTAGAATATACCCAACTTTGTACAAGACTGTATCATTTACCAAAACATCATTTTGTTAAACCATTATCTCAAAATAAACCTAAAATTAAATTAAAAAAATAACATGGACCCATACACTTTTATTTCCCTACAAATTCATCCATTTAATCAAGTTATTGCCTTATCTTAAATTTAAAAAATAATTTAATACCCATTTATAAAAATTGTATACATCCCTAATCCCAAATTATAAAAAGAAATCTTCGATGTGAAATCATTCATGTATTCTAAGTCAACAATTTGTCTCTCCCTTGGAAAAAGTGAAGGCTGGAGCCTCAAGTGCAAGAAATGCATGTGCCCTAATTGTTAGATTCCCTTTTCAATAGGATTCCTTTTAAAGTTTAATTAATACTCATTACCCTTTGTCCGAAGAAAATGTCCCACATGTTCATTATTATGGCTGTATTTTGGCATAGGTGGTCGGGATTAGCCATATGTTGTTTATTTTCAATTTTTATAGTCTTCATTATGAAAGTCAAAGGTAAATCAATTCAATAAATATCAATGAGTAATTAATTAAATATCAATTAGTGTAAGTGCTTTAGATAAATAAATATCAATCAATAATTAATTAAATATCAATTAGTGTGATTGCTTTAGAATTTATCAAGAACTAATAAATGCATTGTGTGTCCATGTTTTAGTTTTATTTTGCATTAGAGTTTTTAATCTTGTGTGTGGATTCAAACTTTTTCTACATTAGAATTTACACATTTTAGATTTTAGTTTTTGTTTGTTTTAATAGTTGAATCTACAATAAAGACTACAATGTTGACAAACATTTTTGGGAACTTGTTAAGGATATTCTCTTTATGTCAAGCCCTTGGATCCATTTTAATAGTTTGTTCAATATGCTTTATCATGTATAATTGTTGATATCATATTGATGTTAAGTGTTGATGTCATAAAATAATTTTATAAAGCTATGTGACCCTAGAACTAGATGTGTTGGAGGCTTCCTAGATGATCATAATGAATTAGGACCTATCCTATTATACAACACCCTAACACATGAATTTGAATATTTCATGCTCAAGTTGGTAAATAATTGCTAGTTGGAAAGGGGTCAACTTGGGCCCATAATTAAATTTCAATTTCAAAGTTTGGGGTTTAAATCCATGCCTATGAATTTGAGTCAAGCTTATTTTCAGATTGGTGAAACTGACCCAGGTCAATGGATGGATAATCTGCAAATTGGGTCTAGACCCTTGGGATTTGTGAGATCAAAATCAATTTAAGTTTGGGGGATTTTCCAACTTTTACATAGAAATATATTACTCGTATACTAGTTGTTACACTTAAGAAAAATAGGTCAAAGTGAATCCAAAATGAAAGAGAAAAGTGAAAGGTATGCAATTTCACCCTTACAATTCTATCCAACAGATCAATCAATTCTCACAAATCTTATAGTTGATTTATTTTTAGTTTCTCATCAAACTACAAACACTTTAACAATATAAATAAGCGTTTTCAAGAACCACCAAAAACTAACTATATATTTATTTATTTATACATTCAATAAAAATAAACTTTAATTCAAGCTCAATATAAATCCATCATCTTTAGCAATTAGGCCATGATAAGATGGTAGTGTATAATCTACTTTCAATATTTAAAAAGTGTTAGATTTTGTTATGAAATCATAACCCAAAATCTAGAAAGCTAATGGCAAGCACAAAGAGAAGATTACAAAAGAGATCATATAAGAATAGTGTGAATAGATTTCTCACAAAATAGAAAACAATAGCATGGAAAATACAAAATACAAGCTAGGTAGTGAGTTTAAATAGACTAGAGAGAGGGGTGGAGGTGGCAACACCAACCAATAAGAAGAAGCCATCTATTGGACTAAAGATAGCAAAAGCATCTTCCCAAGATAGATAATGGATGTTCACTTGTAGGAAGACGACACCTCATAACCTACTCACCTAATTAAACTCACTTTATTAACCTAAGAAAGCTTAATAATAACATGTGTAGGAAAAACCTTATGAAAAGGAATAAAAAACCTACACTAACACCCCCCTTAAGCATAGCTTAGGTGGGTGAAAATATGGGTCTCAACAAATGAAGCCTGATGAGGTACCCATGTACAATAATATCCCCTCAAAACAAAGGAATAGAAGCCCCTTCCCACAAATAGAGAGAGAACACCCCCCCCAATAGAGAGAGCTTGAATAGAAGGACTAAGAAGTCCCCCCCCCCCTCAAAGTGAAGAAAATGTGCCAATGGTGGATGCTCAAAAATGGATGGAGACGATGATCCACACTCACTCAATACCATTTCTCCCCTTGGGAAGAAACAAAACCAAAGGTGTATGAAGAATGTCTTCCCATTCTTGAAAGGAATATGAAGGAAGAAAGCTCAAGATGTATGAAATCTTTGAAAACTTCTCATGTGTTTCCATGTTAATGTTGAAGGATACCATGACCAAATCATGAGAAAGTGACAAACCAGAACCAAGTGGAAACTAGAATAGAACAGGATCCAAAGATGAAGATATCTCCTCTAAAGACAAGGATGCCTCCAAATGCTACTCAATTATCTCTAAGCCAATGCCAAACTATGACAAATATTGATATGGATCAAGGACCATAGAAGATGTTAGTACTTTTGCAAAGGATGCCAACATGAATGATGACCGAGTCGGATGTGTGGACTCATGAGTATCTATAGAAACTGTCACTATAGAAGCAAATATATGCAAAGAAGGAATAGGAGGGTCTGAATGTGCCCTTGAAACATATGAAGAAGAATCAAATCTATCCAAGAGAAGATGAATGCAATCAATAGTGTCTCCAAATCTGCAATGTGGGACTCTACAAACAAAGATGAGATGTCTAATAGGAATATGTCCCAAGAAACTATCTCTAAAAGATCAATGTGAGCCTCTTGTATCACTGAAATGCTAACGTCTGAAGAAATAGGAGGAGGAGAAGAAATACAAGGTTCAAGAACTAGATCAGATGTGAGAATACCCAGGGTCAAGTAATCAAAATTCTCTTCAAAATCAAATGTCACACAAGGAGTGTGATCAACAGCCAAAGGATTAGAGCCATCATCAGTCTGAAAAAGAGTATAATTGAGATGCATGATCAACCATCCCAATAGCAACAATCTATCCACTCTCCAAGTCTCGAATGACAACTAAATTAGGTGTAAATTCCATAGTCTTCCCTGCTCCACCATGGGTGATCTGATAAATGGAAAGAAGATTGTCAAATGAGGTACACACAAAACATCATTGAAGGTGCCATCCCCAATATCAACAGATCCCCTTCCAATTACATTCATGTAAGTATTTTTTCCCATCAGAATAGGTGGCATAACACAAGGCTCAAAAGAAGAGAACATGGAGTGTGAAGAAGCCATATGGTGAGAAGCTCTAGAATCGAGAAGCCATCTCCTTGATACAAGAACTGTAGAAGCACAAAGATATTTACCCTTATTTTTTTGTGACTCAAAGCCAAAACTTGCATGGCCTTTTTCTTTATTAGATACTAACTGTTTGGAATGTGATGAAGAAGATGAAGAAGAAGACTCAAACATTCTAGAAGGTAGACTAATATTCTTAAGAAGATGTTTCAGTTCATCAATATCCTTCTTATAAGAAGAATGTTCATGTTAAATCCTCTTGTAATATGCACAAGTAGACTTCTCCTTAGATTAGTCCTCTTTTGAAGAGGATTTGTTTTGTGCTTGATTTGTGTGTGGATTTTTCTTAGATTTCTTTTGTTTCTTGTCAGAAGGACCTGACTCTTTCTATCCCTTAGGCTAACTAGCCAATAAGGCCTAAGTTTGTGATGTCTTAATGATACCTATAGAAAGAAGCTTCTATTGTTCATGCATTAACATCTCAAAAAAGATGCAAATGAAGGCATAATATATGCAGCTCCCATAGTTAGCTTATGAGTGTGAAAGCTAGAAACAAAAGCAACAAATTTAGGATCAAGTTTGTTCAATACATTATAGATTAACTGAATGTCCTTTTTCTCAATACCAGATGCTTTACATTGTGTTCTCAGATCATTAACCTTAGGGTGTATTCACAAAGATGGGGGACCAAAAAGTCGCCACCATGGGACTTTTTGGTCCAAAACAAGAAAAAACACGAGCGCGTTATAATGCACTCGCATTTTTCCTAACATAAAAGGTGCAAAACAAAGTCATTTCTTCCATTCACCGTGAGAAAACAAGTTTGTGAGCTAAAAACCTGAGAAAAAAGCATGAGCGCGTCCAAGGAAAGCCTCTCCAAGCACATGCAAGAGAGAAAATGTCATTTTATGATGCCACCTCACCGACAAAGACATCGTGCAGCAAATTTGGAGGGTCTAGTAGCTAAAGAAGGTAGAGTTTGATCAATTTTCATTAGTTTTAGAAGAATTTTTGGATTTTGGATTGTTTGATTAGTTTTTATATTGCATTTACAGTTTTTGAGGCAAGAGGAAACCCAAATCTAGCTAATGAGGGTAAAAACAACTTCCAAAACCCTCCAAACCCTCAAAACCCACCATCACATCCTCACAATGTAAGGGATACTTAAGAAAACTACCTACAAATAATAGAAGAAAACAATAAACATCTTCAAACTATTATTCAAACGCTAAATAATCCAATTGCAAGCATCGATCGTAGGAGGCACTTGCAAAGTCACTAGAAGAGATTATTTCCCACACTGATTCAGTGACAAAACAAATCAGTGAATTTCAAGACTATAGGGAGAGGTGTCGGCAATATTATGCCAAGTTGTCATATGAACAAGTTGAGAATGAAAAAATTACAAAATCTCAATTATGTGCACACTTTATTAATCCCAAAACTAGCCAAAGATTAGAAGAAAGTTACAAAACAGTTTCCTATTCATTGGTGTAGGAATGAAGAAATATCCCAAAATTTTTGGGATAGATGGTACATGGTCTTCGATGAGCACCCATGCAACAATGATGAAGTACCACAATATTTCTTGAGGACACTCCATTGCGAGTTCATCCTCAAGAAGATTCCTAATTATTTTGACATTCGTGAGTTCCATGGTAGAGGTGGTGGCTCTGCCCAAGATAGACCTGGGGCTCAGTGAGATGATAACCATGTGCCTATACCCCTGTTGAGGCCAGAACATAGGTCACTCCCTTTGACTTTGAAGGAGAGTGTTGAGGTGGAGACATTAAATTCATTGACTACTCTCACCCAAACTCTATCATAGCATGCCAATGATCTTACCCAGGCTGATGGGGGTGAGAGCAGTAGGCGTCATGTGGGAACTTGTGTGATTATGGGATGTAGGATGCACGACAGGATGCTACAATGCAGGACACATGGCAGGACTCTTGGCAAGATGCTACGATGCAAGATCAGCATCCAATGATGGACACATCCATATTGGATGAGATTGTTCTCACCGATGATGTCTTACAAACTACATTTGGTATTGACTCTCAGGTAATTTGTTACAAGTTTCATCTTGATTTAATATGTTGTTATTTGAAATTTGTAATTAATTTTATATGATTATCTATATTATAAGTCAAAAATAACATGTATGTAATTGTCTACGCAATGAAATTCCAGGGTTAGAGTCTTCATCCTACCTCCATTAATTGTCCATTGGTGGGTTATGAGAGGAGGTCAAGTCAGCATGTATGTAATTTATCACATGATTGTAATTATTGTAGATATGTCAATGGTAATATTATTTTGTGATAATTTGATGATTTCAACAATCACTAACACCTCCATGGTTTCCTTGGTCCCCTAGACACAAATCCACCACTTTTACGGAGGTAAATTTAACCATTTCTAACCATTATGCATTTTTAAAATAATGTTATGTATTTATTTTGGTCAAATAATCTTGAAACTTGATTTTTAGATGTTGAATGTGGAGACTCCTCCTCATCTTAATGAGTTAGCACAGATAGACATTGTTGCAGCCATGATGTCTTCAAATTCTTTGACCGAGGTATGATTCAATAACATGAAAATGTCATAATTTTGTATTTCTTGTTTTATCTCATGTCATTTGATGTACATAAATGATATTTATGTTTAGTCAATTTTGCTTCTTGATACTTCTCAGAGGAGGTCACAACTCCATCCCGTCCAACTACAGACAAAGAAGCTAGAGACAAGATGATGGAGAGTGATCATCAGATGGCGGTAAGTGATCAATTACATATGTGATGTTATATATTTCATGTACATTTTATATAGTAATGTGCATATTGTTTGATTGTATTAATAGGTGGAGCTGCATGAACTTGAATTGTCGAAGAGGTTGATGGAGATTGGTTGTCATTGATGTCAAAAAGGTGTTGTCATTGATTGTCATATGATCACTCATACTTGAGTTATTATGTTTCTTCAAGATTATTATCAGGTGGTGAGAGTTACTTGTCATTGGCCTATAATATTGATGCCTTGATAGATCAGATTTGTTAATGTAGGATGATGGTCAGATTGAAGATTGTTATGATCACAGTGATGGTGTTAATGGATGATGAGTTATGGTGAGTTAGTGTGTTGGCTTTGATATGGATGTTTCTCATGTTCATGTTCTTATCTCATCAGGATCAGTGTAGTCAGATATCTTCATGCTTGTCTCAGGATGGATACTCATGTTTCTTGGTGTTTGGTGTTCATTGTGAAGTTCATTTGATGTTTCATTAGTGGTCATAAAGAATCATTCATTCAAGCCATGAGTGTCAGGATGTTCATATGTTCTATGCTTCATCTTGTAAGGGTGATATGCTTCATCAATTTTCAAGATACTTTCACTTCAATATTTCTAAATCATATCTTATTGTAGATCATTGTGATGTTGATACTTGACAAGTTCAGTGTCTTTCAAATTCATGAGTTGGTGTTTGACATAGTTGCTACAGTAAGAAGACCTTGTTAAGGATAGCCTCTTTGTGTCATGTCTTGCTACTCATCATTGACTCTTTGAGCCCTCTATTCATTCAAGTGCTCTTAAGTCAAATTCAAATATTTATGTCTAAATGTTAATATCCTGAAGTATCTGAAACCTTTGCAAAGCCATTGCACTCTTACTTTGATGAGTTGACCTTATATGTATTCATTTTAGTTAGTGTTGATTGACACTATGTCATAATTTCTTCACCATTCTATTGTCACCATGCCAAGGATATGTGGGCTTGTTTTTTGAGGACCTATGTATTAGTTAACTGTAATTATGGCTTCTTTAAGGTGTAGAAAATTGTTTAGATCTCTGGTTGATTTTGATTAGAGTTTGACAAACTTACTCTTTAGGGATTCAAATCCTAAAACCATCTCTTAAAGACCTAAATCACTAGCATGTCACACATATAAGCACTTTTTGTTATAAAATGTAGTTGACCTATTATCACAAGTCACAGTCACTTAAAAGTGACTTGTTGAAGGGTATGTTACACATCCTGTCACCGGCCCCTTGTCCAGTATCACCGATGACACCGGTCTGCTTCCAAGCACATTGGGCGCCAAAAGGAGATCTATGGATTGTATTTAAATTTTGAAGAGCGCACAAAGTAAAATCAATGGTGTCTATTTAAACCTCAACCTCTTCTACAGTGAATGCATTTTGAAGTGCAAATGAATGTCTTCTCTATGTAGATTGCAGTTTATATGCTTTTTGAGGCTAATTTTAGCATATTAGACTTGGCAGATTCTTGGAGATTTTTTGAGGAGATTTTTTGAGTCTTTAATGCTCTAATTTCTTTTTATTCCTTCAATTTTGATTTTTCCTCTCATACAAGGGAAGATTATAAAGATGGGTTTTTTTTTTATGAAGCTTAAATTTCTTTTAGTAACTTGAGAATTTCCTTTTAAGGCTTCATACAGATGATATGAGAAGTTCAAAAGTTTTTTTTGGAGAATCTTTTTATTTTTTCTTGCAAATGGATTTATTTATGAAAGAGATCTTTTGCAGATTTTTTTTTTTTTTGAAAAGGGAGATAAAAAGATTAAAGGAATATGAAGAGATTTATATGCACAATTGGTGAAGAAGGCAGATTTTTAGTGGAAAATTATTTTGTTAAAGTGGTGAGAAGATTTAAAGAATGGATCTAAAGATAATAAAGGAGTCTTTTTTATTTTTCTTAACACAAAAGATTAAAAATTTTATTGAAGATTTTTGTATGGTCTTGCAAAAAAGAGGAATATGATTTTATTTTGTAGGTGGAGAAGAACATCTTGTAAATTTATTTTTGAAAAGAGGAAAATGAAAATTTTTTTGTGAAGGTGAAAATGAATCAGAAGAATGTGAGAAGAAGGTGAAAGGACATTCAGATTTTTATATAATGGTTTTGCAGGTGTATTGAGGATAGAGTTGTTGTGTGAATCAAAATGCAGTGGTGAAGACATTTTTGTGAAGATATCTTTGAAGAGAAAATACAAATGGATTAGATGATTTTTGTATGTGATGTATGAGATCATGTTTTTGCACACAGGTTGAAGACATCATGCAATAAAATTTCAAATTGAACCATATCAAGTATGAAGACAATATGCAATTAATTGTGTAGAGATAATCTAAATCGAATGAATTGATTTTTTGCAGAGATAATGAGAATGAAATACAGTATGATTGCAAAGAAATATGCAGATTGAATTGAGTATGATTGCAGATATATATGCAAATTTAGGGGCTTGTATTGAAATAGAGAAACCCTCTGTATTACTTGTATTGTTTTCAGACTGTATTCTATTGCTAGTGAGGCTTTATGTGCCAGTGAGGCTTGTATGGTCAGTGAGACCTCTTTATGTGCCAGTGAGGCATTTTGTAAAGCTAGTGAAGATTCCTTGGTCAGTGAGACCTATTTGTAACCAGTGAGGTTTTGAATAAGCTAGTCAGGAAATTTTGAGTGGTTTTTCTACCACATGAGGGTTTTCCACTCTAGTAATCCTTGTGTTATGATTTGCCTGTATGTGTGTGTTTTCTAATGTCTTACTCACAAGTCCTTATTCATGTCTTTCATTATCATACTTGTGCATTGATGTCTTCCTCTCTCTCTATCTTGTAAATTAAAAGGTGCAAAAAGATTTTAAAAATTAGACAACATTGATTCAACCCCCTCTTAGTGTTGTCTTGTACTCCAATAGAGGTCTACTTGATAGTAGAGAGAGGATGAGTCATGAATTGTCTCTCCATCTTCACGGTCAAGCAAGGGCCGCTGATTATTTTATAAAAGTCCATAGGAAACTAGTTTTTGGGACATTTTTTGTATGCCTACATGGCTTTGTATGTAAACTAGATATTATGTTCATGACATTATGTATATGACAGTTTATATTAAATATTTAATATGATGATCAATTATTGTTATAGGAATTTGGTTTTACACGTGCCAATTGCATTTTCTTGAAAGTAACTTATAAATCATTTTCAAATAATCTATTTTGTGCATATCTTGCAATTGATCATTACATTCTGTGGGACTGTACATTTCTTTGAGGCATCATTTCAAATAGTTCACATGCCTTGTCTATGCTTCCACACTTTCCATACATGTCTACAAGGGTAGCTGCAAATACAATACATGTGACAAATTCCTATATCATTTATGCTTTGATGGTTGTCCACACCATGTTCCCCAGATCCCATTTTGACATAGGCAAGGAGGAAGTTGGATAAGGTTGTGCAATTTAGTTTTAAATGTGCCAAAATTTGTGTTTGGTTGAAATTTACTTTTGTGCATTTTCTTGAGAGTTTTTAAACCCTTATGAAAAATCCATTTCATGCATATCTTGCAATCATTCCATTGCATGAGACAACATTTCTTTGAGGAATCATGTCAAACAGTTCACATTCATTGTATATGCTTCCACACTTTGCATACATGTCTTGCAGGGTACTTACAACTACAACATTTGACAAAATTCCTATATCTTTTATGCTTTGATGGATGTCTATACTGTGTTCCAAAGATACCACTTCTAAGATTTTTGGAATTTGGCTTTACATGCTAGCCAATTGCATGTTCTTGAAACTTTCTAAAGGCTTATCAAAAAATCCATTAAATGTTCATAACTTGCAATCATTGCATTCCATGACATTTCTTTAAGGCATCATGCCAAACAGTTCATGTGCCTTGTCTATGCTTCCACACTTTGCATACATGTCTTTGAGGGCAGTTGCAACTAATCTAACAAAATTCCCATATGTTTTATCCTTTGATGGATGTCCATTTTGGCATAGGCAAGGAGGATACTAGCTAAGGTTGTGGAATTTTCTTTACACCTGCCAACCGTATCTGCTTGAAAGTTTCTAAAGCCTTATCAAAAAATCCTTTTTTTCATATCTTGCAATTATTACATTCAATGAGGTGACATTTCTTTGGGGCATCATGCCAAATAGTTCACGTGCCTTGTCTATGCTTCCACACTTTGCATACATGTCTACAAGGGTAGATGCAAAATTATAGCATGTGACAAATTTCCTATATCTATCATGCTTTGATGGTTGTCCATACATTGTTCCAAACAATCTATTTTGGTGGATGTCCATACCCTATTCCAAAGATCCCATTTTGGTATTTACACTTGTCAATTGCTTTTTCTTGTATGTTTCTAAAGCCTTATCAAAAAATCCATTTTATGCATATCCTGCAATCATGGCATTCCATGAGACCACATTTATTTTAGGCATCATGTAAAACAATTCACTTGTCTTATCTATGCTTTGACATTTTACATATATGTCTTCTAGGGCAGTTTCAACTACAACATCTATCAAAATTCCCATATCCTTTATGTATATTAAGGAATAAATCCTTCTATATCATCCTAGGGCAAAACTTAAGTCTTCCAGAATCAATTTTGGCTCCTTTGATCATGAATATTAGTATGAAACAATTTTTCACTAAATTTATTTTATAAAGTATTTGATATTGTTTTTCTCTTGTATAGTTGAAAATACGTGAAATGAAGGCATGAAGGGCCAAAACAAGGTGGAAAGATGAGGAATTTGGAGTCTCTTTGACTAAACTAACTGACATACCTAGACACATATATATCTTAGAACATAAAGAACATAAAGACATAAAGAACATAAGAACATATATATGTGAATTAAAATGGACATAAGTTGAACATACCTTAGAATTCAATATTGCAGTTGACCAATTCTCCAAAATATGGCTTCAAAATCCTCAAATTCTTCTTTTTCGCAAGTTTGATTATTAATTTTATATAACTCTAGAATAGGATTAGTGAAATTTATGCAAAAAACAAACATATATCATCAAATTCAATCTATATATCAATGGTAATTAGCTTTGAAACAATATCACACATGAAACATGAAACTTTTAGTTTAAATAATTAAATTTTCTCTAAAAACATGCAAAATCAGTTCTTCTATGTTGAAAAAATAAAAAAGGTGGTGGATTGATATAAAAATGATTCTCAATAAGTCAAACAACATGAAAAGAATTTTCTTGTCCGATATACTGCATGAAAAGCAGGAATAACAGTCATGTGGGGTCTGAAACATGGATCCCACATGTTTTTTTCCTATTTTTCATGCTTCCTAGAATGCGCTCGTGTTATAACGCGAACGTGTTCTGGGAAGCATGAAAACATAAAGATTCATGCATGAAAAAATCATAACCTTCTCAATTTTGATGCCAAAATCATGGTCTCGTGATGCAGTGAAGGTGGCAACAACTTGGTTTTACAAAGTTTCACAAACTTATGCTCTTGATTGGCTTCACAAACTCTCACAATGACCCTTCAAAACTAGGTTATTTCAGACCAGTTTTAGAAAAATGGGGATATATCCCTCCAAACTCAATGAAATTGAACCCAATAAAAAAATATTTGATCTAAGAATGCCCTCTAAAATGGGTTTCAACCATTTATGTAGAAAGTATTTCAGGAGGCCGTACCATACTCTGCAATAGGACTGTTACCCTAGATGAGGGTTTTTGGCAGTTTAAAATAGTTTTTACAAAAATGGTTGTACCTTTTGAGAAACTCAATTAAAATTTATAAAATTAGAATCAAATGAAAGGCGATTCAAATACCTTTCCAAAAAATCTAATTGTATGTCATTTGGAGGCCATATGTTGCCGTCCCATCCTTAGGAACATCAACATTGTAGAAACAATTAGAAAAATAGAACTTTTTATTAATCAAAATGTGTTCTTAAAATGCTATGTCTGCCTTTCATCGAATGTGTGAAGGCTTTAAATACATGATTTGGTTTGTTTCCAAATGGTTGCAACTAGTCTTTACATAAAATGACCATTGGGAACTAGAATTTGTTAAGAGATTTCATAGTTTACAAGGTATTATAAGTATTTTTTAACTTGGTTTAACCAAAGCTATATGAATATGACTTTAGACACAAGAGTTTATCCTTTTAAACATTATTACATGAATTTTAAGACTAAGCCACTTCCTAAAACTCCTTGAACCTTAATTTTGACTAAATATCAAGCCAAGATTGGCTTGGGTGCTCCTGCACCATACTCCTGGCCAAATGAAAACTCCAAGTCCACTTGGAGTGAAAGTAGTAACAAGTCTTCATCATTAAATGCTCCTCTTTGTGGTCTTCTATGCTCTGCTTGTTGAAACAGCTCCATTTGATCTACATCTTCACCTTTAGCTTTATTTTGTTGATGCAGGAGCATCCAGTGGTGTAAGGCAATCTTGCATCACGCAAAAAAAGATGTGTTTCAAAATTGTTGATGTTGTTTTCATTTCTTTCCAAAATTTGTGGTTCTAGTTCCATAATCGCTTGAATAATGATGTAGAACTTTCAGTTTTTCCAAACTACTAAAAATAACAACCTGTTATTTTTAGAAAGTTTGCATTTAGGCACAGATTGAAGTGAAAATTTATAGGAAGTTACATAATAGAAATATAAGATCTTTGGTGAAGGAATCATGCAAAGATCATTTGCAAGCTAAAAGATATTAAAGTTTATGTTTCCCAAAAAATGCCTGAAAATTATTCAAACTTAGGTTTGAGGCACTAAACAGCCCTGAAAATGGCCAGAACTAGCAGAGCCGGTCCTTACCACGTAGAGCACTTTGCAAGCTTGTTGACACATAAAATAGTTCGTCAATCAGACACCCAGATCAAAAGTTATGGCTCCTGGAAGTTGACCTAGTTTTGGAGGGAGATACAAATTTTGAAATTAGGTTGTTGGCTGCCAAAAAGGCTATTAATAACCATTTTTTGGAACCTTGGGTAGTAGTAGAGTTAAGGGGGCAAGTGTGGAGTCAAGAATAGGTGGGAAAATAAAAACCCTAGCTGATTTAGGGTTACAAAAGGTAGAAGATTCGAGAGCCTGGTGATGTGTAGCTGTAGTCTGTTGTAACCTATGGAGGATTGATTCCTCTAATTGTAATTGAGTTTCTATAATGTAATGAGTTGCCTAGATCAATAAAAGAAAGTTCTTTTTCTTGTGTTCAATTTTTGTTATTGTGTGTTTTTTTATTTTCCCCCTTCATCAAGTGGTATCAGATTAAGGGTTCCTGAGTGTGTAGATAGATCGCCGACCGTGAGGTAGTTTACACCAAGACCTGAGGTTGTGGGTTTGACACGGAGATCAAGATGCCTCCACGAAGAAATCATATTAGGAGGAATGCTTTGACAAAAGAGGGTTTTAGAGCCTTGCAAAGGCAAATTGATGCATTGCAAGAGGAGCTACGAAGAGGCTTTGAGTTGAGAACAAGAGAAGAAAGTGAAGATGAAGCTGAAGAAGAGCTATCTGAGGAAGAACAAGAAGCTACAGAAGATCCTGTAGAAGTTAGGTTGCTGAGGGCCATTTCTAAGATTGGAAAGAGGCCCAGGATTGAAGTTTCTACATATTCTAGAGATTTGAATCCGAAACAGCTTATTGAGTGGATCAATGACATGGAGGAGTATTTCAAGTATGAAGATGTGGAGGACCTAGATCAGGTCAAGTTTACAAAAATAAAGTTGAAGAGCCATGCAAATATTTGGTGGAAGGAGGTCTAGTTAGAGAGGAATAGAAGAGGAAAAGGAAAGATCACCAGATGGGATAGGATGGTGGAGAAACTGAAGAATCAGTTCATTCCTATGGACTATGAGATGGAGCTATTAAAGAAGCTGCAAGGATTGAAGCAAGGTAACAAGTCTATCAAGGAGTATACAAAAGAGTTTTATAAGATTACTATTAGGATATGCCATGCAGAGCCCAACAAGGAGAAGGTATCCTGTTACATTAATAGGTTGAGGCTAAGTATTCAAGAGGAGCTGAGCCTGGTCAGAATGACCACCATAGAAGATGCATACCAGTTTTCCTTGAAGGTGGAAGAGAAGCTGAATAAAAGATTTGACAACAAGCAAAGGGGAAGAGGTCAAGGCAAAAGGACTGGTGGAAGACCCTATGGGGGCCTCAATGAAGATTCAAAGAAAAGTGAAGAAGCCGGCACTAGTTGAAATCAGAGAGGAGATAATACCTACCTCCCTCATGACCAGAACAATGGAGAATAAAGAGGAAGAGGAAGAGGCCAACCTGGGCATGGACCTAGAAGAGGAGGTTTTAGAGGAACCTATTTCTAATGTGGAGAAGACGGGCATCAAGCATACGAGTGTCCACAACATCAAGGAAGGACAAATAGAAGACCTAAAGGTAATGCACGAGTTGCACATGTTGATGAAGATGCGCAATCTGAGCGCTCTGAAGATACTAAAAGGGGAGAAACCCTAGTTTTCAGAAGAACTTTGTTGAATGAGGAGAGAGAACCCAATTAGAGGAAGAGTTTATTCCGCACAAGGTGCAAATGTGAAGGTAAGTGTTGTGATATTATTATTGATAGTGGAAGCACTGACAATCTTGTTTCAGAGGAGACGATTGACAAGTTGAAGTTGACAAGAAGAAAGCATCCACATCCATATCGCATTGCATGGTTGCAGAAGGACCACAGAGCTTTGGTCACTGAACAGTGCTTAGTGAAGTTCAAGATTGGGGACTACCATGATGAGGTGCTGTGTGATATCATACTGATATATGCATATCATATGTTATTGGGGAGGCCATGACAGTATGATAGGAGCACTGTCCATGATGGCTGTGCAAACACATATTCCCTAACAAATGATGGAGTAAGTCATAAGTTGAAGCCCTTGAGGGAGGTGGAAGAAAAGGTATGTAGTACTACCAAAATTTTCTTGGTAGATGGTAGAAAATTTTTTGGTATGAAGCATGAGCATCATTGCTATGCATTGATTCCTAAGATTAGTCAAGAGAAATGTGAAGATGTACCAGCAAAAGTTTTAGATATGTTGGAAGAATTTTAAGACATTATCTTTGATAATGTACTAGAATGTTTACCACCAGTAAGGAAGATAAGTCATCAAATGGATTTGATACCAGGAGCCAGTTTACTGAATAAGGCAGCCCATAGAATGACTCTAGCAGAGAGTGAAGAGTTGAATAGACAAGTTCATGAATTGTTGAGGAAGGGATTGATACGAGAGAGCCTAAGTCCATGTGTGGTACCTATAGTACTAGCACCAAAGAAAGATGGAGAGTGGAGAATGTATACAGACTCTCGAGCCATCAATAAGATCACAATCAAGTATAGATTTCCATTGCCTAGAATGGATGACATAATGGACTGTTTGAGTGGAACCAAGTACTTCACGAACATTGACTTGAAGAGTGGGTATCACCAGATCTGTATCAGAGAAGGAGACAAGTGGAAGATAGCCTTCAAGACCAAGGAAGGTTTGTATGAGTGGTTAGTCATGCCATTTGGGCTAACCAATGCACCGAGCACATTCATGCGGCTCATGAACGAGGTATTGAAGGAATTTTTTGGAAGTTTTGTTATTGTTTATTTAGATAATATTATGATTTTTAGTAAGACTTGGGATGAGCATCTGATGCATATCAAAAGAGTTTTAGAGAAGCTAAGGGAGAAGAAGTTGTTGATTAATCTTAAGATGGACCCAGAGAAGGTGAGGGCTATAATTGAATGGCCTATGCCAAGGAGTGCTTTCGAGGTAAGATATTTTCATGGTTTGGCAAGTTTTTACAGAAAGTTTATCAGGAATTTTAGTAGCATTTGTGCACCCCCAACTGAGACAATGAGAGGGGATAGAAAAGAGTTTAGATGGACTAAAGAAGTAGACAATAGCTTTGATACATTGAAGCAGAAAGTCATAGAATAACCTGTTTTGGCACTTCCATATTTCAATGAGGTATTTTAGGTAGATTGTGATGCTAGTGGTAGTGGTATAGGAGTTGTTTTGAGCCAAGAAGGTAAGCCCATTGCCTATTTTAGTGAGAAGCTTAATGATGCCAAGAAAAATTATTATGTTTATGATCAAGAGTTTTATGCAATAGTTCAGGCTTTGAAGAAATGGAGACATTATTTGTTGCCAAAGGAGTATGTTTTATTTACTGATCATTAGGCTTTGCAGTATCTTAATAGTCAAGGAAAGTTAAATCAAAGGCACTTAAAATAGGTTGAGTTTTTGTAGAGCTATACTTTTGTTTTGAAGCACAGGAGTGGGAAGTCTAACAGAGTTACAGATGCCTTGAGTAGAAGGCAAAATTTGTTGATAGAAATGATGATAGAGGTTGTTGGGATTGATGAGCTCAAAAGTTTGTATCCTAAAGATCCAAATTTTGTAGAGGCCTGGAAGGCTTGTTTGGAACCTGTTACTTTAGACAGGATAAAATGGTTGGATTTCATAATCCAAGATGGCATGTTGTTTAGAGGAAGCCAATTGTGCATTCCAAGGAGTTCCATGAGAGAGAACCTGATTAAGGAGAAGCATAGTGGAGGATTGGTTGGACACTTAGGTTGAGATAAGACCATTGCTATTGTTGGTGAAAATTATTATTGGCCACAGTTGCAGCAGGATGTGAGGAAATTTGTGTAGAGTTGCAGAGTATGTCAGATGGTGAAAGGAGCAAGTCAGAATACAGGGCTATATTAGCCACTACCTATACCAGAGAAGCCATGGGATGGTATTAGTATGGATTTTGTTCTTGCTTTACCAAGGACACAGAGAGGACACAATTCCATTTTTGTGGTTGTGGATAGATTCTTGAAGATGGCACATTTTATTCCTTACAAGAAGACTAATGATGGTGTTCATATTATAGAGTTATTTTTCAGGGAGGTGGTGAGACTACATGGTCTACCTAAGAGCATAGTTTCATATCGAGATACCAAGTTTGTTGGTTATTTTTGGAGGACATTGTGGAAAAAGTTGAAGATATATTTGAAGTTTAGTTCTGCACAACATCCATAGACTGATGGACAAACTGAAGTGGTGAATAGGAGTTTGGGTAACTTGCTACAATGCTTGGTAGGAGATAAGCCCAAGGGATGGGATTTGATTTTACCACAGACATAATTTGCTTACAACAATTCTATCAATAGGAGTACTGGTAAATCACCATTCTAGATTGTATATAGGAATAGTCCAAGAAATGCTTCAGAGTTAATGAATCTAGAAAAAGGAGAAAAAACAAGTGCTGAGGCTGAAGACTTTACAGAAAACATAAAGAATTTGTACGAAGAAGTGAAAAAACACATTAGTAAGATGAATATTTAGTACAAGGCTAAGACAGATCAGAAGAGGAGATATAAGGAATTCTAGGTAGGAGATGAAGTCATGGTTCACTTGAGAAAAGAAAGGTTTGCAATTGAAACATACAATAAGCTGAAAATGAAGAAATTTAGACCATGCAAAATTTTGAAGAAACATGATTCAGGAAATGCATATGAGGTAGAGCTACCGAGTGGGATCAAGATTTCCCTTTTTTTAACATTACTGATTTATCACAATATCATGAAGGTGGCACAGAGGATGGACCAATAGAAGAACAGTGGAGTATTCCGGCATCTACTTCAATAGAGGAGATAGAAGAGATCTTAGATAGCCATGTGGGAAGAAGTACTTGGAAGAGGCAATATAAAGAATACCTAGTGAAATGGAAATGAAGGTCTGTTGAAGATTCTTCTTGGTTGTATAAGGCAGAGGTTGACCATTTGGGTTTTCCTCACACAAACACCTGAGACATGACAGGGTCACTTCTTAAATTACCCTGGGTGTCTGATACAGGAGCATCCAGTGGTGTAAGGGCAATCTTGCATCACCCAAAAAAAGATGTGTTTCAAAATTGTTGATGTTCTTTTCATTTCTTTTCAAAGTTTGTGGTTTTGGTTCCATAATCGCTTGAATAATGATGTAGAACTTTCAATTTTTCCAAACTGCTAAAAATAGCAACCTTCTATTTTTAGAAAGTTTGCATTTGGGCACGGATTGAAGTAAAAATTTACAAGAAGTTACATAACAAAAATATAATACCTTTGGCGAAGGAATCATGCAAAGATCATTTGAGAGCTGAAAGATATTAAAGTTTTTGTTTCCTGAAAAATGCCTAAAAATTATTCAAACTCAGGTTTGAGCCACTAAATGGTCCCGTACAGCCCTGAAAATGGTTAGAACCAGAAAAACTGGTTCTTAGCACGTAGAGCACTTCATGATCTTTCTGACGCATAAAACGGTTCATCAATTGGACACGTGGATCAAAAGTTATGTTGACCTATTTTTGGAGGGAGATGCAAATTTTAAAATTAGGTTGTTGGCCGCCAAAAAGGCTATTAATAACTATTTTTGGGAACCCTAGGTAGTAGTAGAGTTAAGCGGGCAAGTGTGGAGTCAAGAATAGGTGGCAAAACAGAAATCCTAGCTGATTTAGAGTTACAGAAGGTAGAAGATTCTAGAGCCTGGTGATGTGTAGCTGTAGTGTGTTGCAGCCTGTGGAGGATTGATTCCTTTGATTGTAATTGAGCTTCTGTAATGTAATAAGTTGCCCAGTTCAATAAAAGAAAGTTCTATTTATCGTGTTCAATTTTTGTTGTTGTGTGTTTTGTGATTTACCCCCTTCATCATTTGTCGATGCAAATTCAGTTTTCTCCCTAGCTTGCCACTTGATGTCAGATTCTTCATGCTTTGATGCACTTCAATTTTCATCTCAGTAACTTGTCCTTCTTCTTGCACTTGGTACCTTGGATTATATCCCATCAAGACTGCAATCATGAAAGGATAGATGCTCTCTTTAACTCTTTGGTTTTTCCATGTAGCAGTGGCTTCTTCATTCTCAATGTCCTTCAAGTCCTCTGCTCCCTCAAGGAATTCTTCCTTAATTATCTCTGTCTGATTAGGTTTACAAACCTCTAGAATGGTAGAGTGTAACTATCCTTTATCCTCTCTTGAAAATAATGAACAAAGTGTTGCCTCAACTACCATACTATCATGCATCTTCAACTCATCTTGAGTCTTCATAAGGAACTCTTTAAAATTCCACTCTATTGTGATAACATTCTCTTGTTTGGGAATGGCTGCAATGTCCATATCTTCTTCTTCATTTTCCTTCACTTATTCACTACCTTTTATCAAAGGTTCTTGTGCCTTCACATTTGATTCTAATGCCTTCATTTGTCTTTATTTCGCATTAGCCTTTGAATAGGCCACACAACTTTCCTCTTTACCTTCAAGTGCCAACTTGTCATTTGGTTAATCATTTTCTCTATCTTCATCAAGAACTCTTGGAACTCCAAATCCTATTTCTTTATGTCTTTTTTTAGGGCTACTACCTCTTTCTCAAACTCTTCTTGCCTCAACTTCTCCTGATTCCTTTTTTTTTTCTTCTTGTTTCTTCTTCCTTTGTAAATCCTCTACCTGCAAAAGTCTTCGCAGCAAATCCATCTTATTCTCTACTCAAGCAAACTTCTCCTTGCTTCTCAACTTCTCTCAACTTTATCACCTTCAAAAGATCTAATCCCTAAACCTTTGATACCACTTTGATGCAATGAAGGTGGAAACAACTTGGTTTTACAAAGTTTCACAAACTTATGCTCTTGATTGGCTTCACAAATTCTCACAATGACCCTTCAAAACTAGGTTATTTCAGACTAATTTTAGAAACACGGGATATATCCCTCCAAAATCAATGAAATTGATCCCAATAAAAAACCCATTTAAGGTAAGAATTCCCTCTAAAATGGGTTTCAACCATTTATGCAGAAAGTATTCTAGGAGGTCGTAACCTTGTATCTACATGGGAGAATCTCTCTCTCTCTCTCTCTCTCTCTCTCTCTCTTTATTTCTATATCCTATATGTAGAAAGGGACCGGGAGACATGGAGAGATAGAGAGGGACATTGACATGGATAGGGAGAGAGCCTGAGGACATCCAGAAAGAGATGGAGAGATAGAGATAGAGTTAGAGAAAGGAAAAAATATAGAAAGAGGGGCAAATAGAGAGATAGAGAGGGATATGTGGAGATAGAGACGAGGAGAGGGAGAGAGGGAGATTGAGATAGACAAAGGGGTCTATAGAGGGAGAAAGATAGAGATACATATATATAGAGTGAGGGGAGATATAGGGAGATAGATCTAGCAAGGGAGAGATAGATAGGGAAATACAGAGAGAGAGGTAGAGAGGGATATATTAAGAGATAGGGAAAGAGATGGAGAGATGTCTAGAGACATAGGGAGAGAGATTTTAAGAGGTATAGGGATGGGGAGAGAGATAGAGAGGAGGAGAGAGAGGTACCGAGGGATAGATTAAGAGATAGGGATCCATATGTCTAGAGAGACAGAGATACGGAAAGAGATCAAGAGATACAACTTCCAGAGACATAGGGATATATATTTGAGGTAGAGGGATTGGGAGAGTGATAGAGAGGGGGAGTGAGATAGTGAGGGAGGGAGAGATAGAAAGGTAGAGTTAGAGAGAGGGTATTGAAAGAGAGAGCAAGATAGAGAGATAGGGAGAGAGAGATAGAGAGGTAGGTATAGTTAGAGGGATAGAGGAGACATAGATATCTCTCCTAGGCTCAGTCTCCTCTATATCTCCCTATTCTCCTCTCTACCTAAACCATAAACCTAAACCTCTAAACCTTAACCCCTAACTCCTAAACCATAAACCCTAAATAATGCCCTTAAACCCTAACCCCTAAACCCTAAATCCTAAAAATGAGCAACCCTAAACTCCTAACCCCTAAACCATAAAACTTGGAAGCAACCCTAAACCTCTATCTCCCTATCTCTCCCAATCTCTATTGGTCCCCTCGCTCTGTCTCTCTCTAAACCCTAAACCCTAACCCCTAAACTTGAGAAACCCTAAACCCCTAACCCCTAAACCCTAACCCTAAACTCGAGAATCCCTAAACCCCTAAAGCCTAAATAATTCCCCTAAACCCTAACCCTAAACCTAAACCCTATTTACTTGAGCAACCCTAAACTAATGTAAACCTCAAATAATGCCCCTGACCCATAAACCCTAAACTCAAGCAACCAGGCTAAACACCTAAACATATAGTTTGATAGGGGATGATGGAGGATCAATGGAAAATGGATGTAGAATTCTTGGATCTTGATTAAATCATTATCCTCATTGGGATGTGATTTGATAGGATCCAAGTTATTTGTTTGATTATCTATGTTTTGTTGGGGACCAAGTGTCTCATCATGGGATATTAATGGATAATGAATAGGACTAGCATGGGATGATGGATAGGGATAATGGGATGATGGATAGGAGTAATGTGGGTTACTTTCTCATGGATAAGATCTTGATCATAGATAATATCTTGATCACAGGGAGGATAAGAATGGATAGCATGATATTAGATATGGATAGGGTAAGTGGGGATACATTGATATTCATTAGATTGGGGAGTAAGAGGTCGTGATGGGGGTTCACTAGGAGATGTTGGAGGATCAATGATGGGATCATTGTATAGGGGGTTGACCATGAGATGGTAAGGGAATCGAGATGGGATTAGATGGGATGTTTGGATTTTGATTAGGATGGGTGGTTGGTGTTTCCACATGCTTTGGACTAGGCTCTTAATGTATAGCTATTGGGTTTCTTAGATGGGATAAGTAATCTTTGGATGTTTGACAGCATGGCTACATAATGAGGTTTGACATGGACTTATGGTAGGAGACTCTTCAATTAAATGGATAGACATAGGAGTGGATGATGGTGTTGGAGTGGTAGACATGTTATTAGGAGGTTATTTTTTAGGCTCAAGGATAGGAATTTGAGTACATGATGTTCTTAGATTCCTTGCTAATAGTCCTTGGGTCACATCCTTCATGGCTTCATGGGTTGTTGGACTATGATATGCATATAGTTGATGGATAATGATGGAAGATGTTGTGGGGTTAGGATTAGGATCGAGTGAATGGATATAGGAGGCCCAGATGGATTAGGATTGGGAGTGTTAGAGGGGGATGCAATTGGATCAGTGGATTTGGATGGCTCCATATCTTTGCTTTTATTTTTGGATTTTGTAAAGACTCTTTGGAGAAAAGTTTTCAAGCATTCATGGGTTGATGGATTAGATCTTAGAATGTTTGATGGTAGATTAGATGGTGATTTATATGGTGGATGGATGATAGGGATTAATGGATTAGGAGATGGGTGGACTAATGCACTAGGATTAGGAGGATTGAGGGAAATTATAAAATAATTCCCCTTTAACCCTAACCCCTAAACCCTAAACTTGAACAACCCTAGAAACTCATAAACCCTAAATAATTTACCCCTAAAGGTCTTAGCAACCCTAAACTCATAAACCCTAAATATGACCCTAAACCTGAGCAACCCTAAAACCCTAAATAATACCCCTAAAATCTAACCCCTAAACCCTAAATAATTCCACTAAACCCTAAACTTAAGCAACCCTAAACTCATAAACTCGACCAACCCTCTCTCTCTCTCTCTCCAAAACAAAAAAACTAGGACTCTCTCTCTCTCTCTCTCTCCTTATCACCCTATCTCTCCCCTCTCTCTCATCCATCTCCATCATCTCTCCCTCTTCCTCCCTTTCCTCTCACATGTCGACAAAGAATATGGAAACAAGAAAACTAGGACATGCAAAGAGGGACAAGGATATAAATTGGGATGATGATTTAGAAACAAGATAATTTATGAAATTTCATTGGATGGGAAGAAAGATGAGGAGAGGTAGAGAGGGGAGGGAAGTAGAGAGTGAGAGAGAGGATAGGAGGTAGAGATGGGAGGGAAGTAGAGAGTGGGAGAGGACCGTAGGAGGTAGACAGGGGAAGGAAGAAGAGAGAGAGAGGGTAGGAGGTAGATATGGGAGGGAAATAGAGACTGAGAGAGAGGGTAGGAGGTAGACAAGGGAGGGAAGTAGAAAGTGAGAGAGAGGGTAGGAGGTAGAGAGGAGGGGGGAGAAGAGAGTGAGAGAGAAGGTAGGAGGTAGAGAGGTGAGGGAAGCAAAAACTCAGAAAGAGGGTAGGATTTAGATAGGGGAGGGAAGTAGAGAGTGAGAGAGAGGGTAGAAGGTAGAGAGAGAGAGAGAGGCAGAGACTCAAAGAGAAGGTAGGACATAGAGAGGGGAGGGAAGTATAGAGTGAGAGAGATGATAGGAAGTGCAGATGCCCTTGTAGACATGTATGTAGAGTGTGGAAGCATATACAAGGCATGTCACTTGTATGACATAACACCTCAAAGAGTTGTTCTGTAACAAAATGCAATGATTGCATGATATGCAAAAAATGGATATGTTGAAAAAGATTTAGAAACTTTCAAGCAAATGCAATTGGCATGTGTATAGCCAGTTATGTTCAGCTTTCTTTGACATATTTTTATCAATTTTTAGCAAAATCTAGAGATAATCTGGAGCGTGCTCCCCATCAGGATGACACTTTTTTCAATGAAAACTCAAAAAAATACCACCATAATCTTAAGCTCTCTATTAGCTATCTAACCATATAACTTTTTTCACATTTTGAGTACGTTAAGGGTTTCATATTGAATTTCTTTTGTTAGTGTGCCCATTTTTTGTCAAAAACAAGTCTCTAGTATTTTTGACTTTTTTTTTAACCGTTCATTGAAATTTGAAATAAGTTACACTTTTAGAAACTAGACTCCGTTCTACATGTATTCAAAAAAAATGATTTTTGATTAGTTTTCAAACATTTAAAGGGCAATCACACTCAAATTTCTATTTTTCAGGATGTGTTCACTTTAAAAATTACTAAAAAATCATTTATTCATTAAAAATTATCAAAAAAATTAGGGATAAATTACATGGTGTTAGCTAATTTCTCACTGGAGCGATTATTGAAATACTAAAAAAAGTTAACATTTTAGGGGGAGCATACCAGACACTATGTTATGTTTTTTTAAGAAAAACATGACCAATTTGTGTGCTCCCCCTTTTTGAACCCCTTAATCTCAACCATTTTTGGAAAAAAATAGTAGTTTAGAAACTAGATTTGGAGCACTACGACTCTTGTTTTTGTTCCATCTTCAAATTTTGAGTGTAGATATCTTCAATTTCTCATCCAACACCAATGTTTCCTGATTTTAGAAAAAAAGTGGCATCTTAAGACCCCATTTTGGTCCCTCATCTTTGTGCACTTACCCCTTAGTTATATAATCTTGGATGTTGCCAAAGTTCTTAGGATCAAGGCTCATCAAATCATTGTCAGTTTGATAGCCTCTAACTTCATCAGTTGTACCATACAATGTTTTCAATTTTTCCCAAGCATCATGTGAATTTGTGCATGCTTCAATTTGAAACAAAATATCAAGGGAAACAAGGCTACGAAGACATCCAAGAGATTTTGTATGTTCAAGTGTTCATTTTATCTTTTCCTTATCATCTATGGGTTCTGTTATCTTTTGTTCAACATATGGAGTATGCCATGTTGCATAATTGTAAGGTGTTAACAAAGGAACCTTAGAATGATCCATGTGAATGAAAAGAAGAGCACAAGTAACCATATCAAAACCACACCAAGAGACCCCCTCTTTTTACTCAATCAAGAATCCCCCCAACAAAAATGATTTGGCACTTTATGGATCAGTGTGTTTAAATAATTTTGAAATTTTAGGCTACTCATTTTAACATTACTAGTATTCAATTTGAAAATTACAATTGCATGAGTCCTAATTAAGTCAAAATATATATAGTCAAAAGTACAATTAAACAAGAGTCCTAATTGCAAGTAGTAAATCTAATCTTTGAAAGTATAGAAATATCTTAGAATCAAACCTCAAAATAGCACCAAATGTGTAGTGCTCAGAAAAATATCAACTGTAAAAAAATGAATGACCTCGATTTGAGATCATATGTGAAAGTTATAATTGTTTAAAGTTTTAAAAACTGAAATTACCTGTCAGATCTAATGAGAAAATATAATTTTTGGAAAAATGGGATCACCTGAGCAAAAACAAGTCACATGACCGTGAATAGCATGAAATTCTACCCTTTCTAAAAAACATTGCACTGAAAAATGCCTTCGTATGACTGAGAATGTGCCTCTCAAAGTTCAGGTTTCAATGGTGAGGGGGTTTGTTGTAGCTTCAAATGTGATTTTGTTTCTGTAAAATATATAATCTACATGCAAAAAGTAATAGATACCTAGATTATTTTTTGATGTTGTGAACAAAACCTAGAAGGTGTTTTTCTTTCTGATGTACAAAAAATGTGGATCTAATGTAAAAAAATGCTTTTAGCAACAGAAAACAACCCCAACAACCAAAAAACAACATGAAAAGACTAAATCAGCTACCTAATACAATCAAAGGTATGTTGCAATCTACAAGATTGATCAAAACATAGAATATGCAAGCTGATTGTGAGATTGAGCTTAGAAAGTCTCCAAGAAGCTCCAAAAGAACCTGCAACACAAAGCCACATACAAAAGTCTCCACAGAAACTAGTATTTCTATCAAGTTTTTTTGATTCTCTAGGTCATCATCGGATGCAAGACAAGAGCATACTCAACTTTCAAGAGAAACCAAGATCTCAAATCCTAGATCTTCTAAATGACTAACCAAAGGAATTAACCCACTTTGATACCATGTTAGATTTTGTTATGAAATCACAACCCAAAATCTAGAAAGCTAAAGGCAAGCACAAAGAGAAGATTACAAAAGAGATCGTATCAGAATAGCATGAATAGATTGCTCACAAAATAGAAAACAATAGCATGGAAAATACAAAACAAAAGCTAGGTAGTGAGTTTAAATAGACTAGAGAGACGGGTGGAGGTGGCAACACCAACCAATAAGAAGCAACCATCTATCGGACTAAAGATACCAAAAGCATCTTCCCAAGATAGCTAATGGATGCTCACTTGTAGAAAGGTGACACCTCATAACCTACTCACCTAATTGTTGTGTGGTTACACAACACGCCCCATTTTGACTTGACAAAATAGGGACCCAACTTTTTGCTGCTTTGACTTGTGTTGTTTTTCTACTCTTCGGTGGTCTGGTAAAAGTAAGTCATGCAGATGAGGTCAATTTTCAAAGTTCATATTTCATGTCAATAACCTCATGGTTGGATAGAGTACAAAATTTCATGTAGGTTTGCCTTTTGGATCACCCTGATATTCCTTAGGGAACGAGAGTTATGGTGAGTCAAAGTCCTGGTCAAACCTGATATTCCGAGGGGGGGTCATATTTCTTAACATCAGTCATCTTATGAAGGATCACCCTGATCCAATTTTATCACCCAATAAAGCATTTATCTAGAGATCTGGACATCAATTTTATGTGATAGAAGCATTTACCCGTCAAATAGCTTCATATATTTTGTGGGGGTCATATTTCAAATATCACCCTATCTTTCGAATATCACCCCATCGCAAAATATCACCCTAAAGACAATATCATGATGGCATCATATAATCCTGATAGATAAGAAAATTGACATGACGATGACGTCATCATCCTTTTTACCTCGCAAAGGTATATTTCCAATAGCGACCCTTTCCACATAACATGATGATGACGTCATAGTGCAACAATGATAAACTAAGTCATTATCCTGATGATGTCATCCTGATATTTTTTAATATCACCCGATATTTTGAATATCACCCATTCTTGTGAATATTACCTGATATTTCAAATATCACCCTGCCGCAGAATATCACCCTAGGGCCAATATGATGATGACATCATCCAACCCCGATGAACAGATAAAATCACCCTGGCAGTGACATCATCATCCTTTTTATGTCACGGAGGTATTTTTCCAACAATCGGCCTTTTTAATAACATGATGATGACGCCAGCTTATCCCATTCCACAAAGGACCCAATATGACGGTGACATCATCAATTGGCTTGACATCCGAAGGTCATCTAATTTCTAACATCTGTCATCTTTTCTACTATGACTGATCTTTCCTAGCATGACGGTGATGTCATTCTGACCCGATATATAAAAAGCTCAACATGACCGTGACGTCATCCTATTTGGAGGGTGATATTCCTCAATATCAAGGTCATATTTCTTAGTTACATCACCCGATTTCCTTCAGTATGACCATGACGTGAGCCTTTCACATTTTAACGAAGCCCATCCATGATGATGACATCATCATCATATCCTGATCTATGAAGAGAGTCATATTAGTTAATATCCCTTATATTAACTAATGTGTATACTCGGACCTGATAGTTTCATTCAATGGAATTTAGTGAACAAAAGCGCATGTATTGCATATGCATGATCTTATGCATGCGATAACTAAAAATGTAAGGCTTGCATATCATATGAAGGGTCACATCACCCTTGGAATACAAAAAGAGCTACTGCAAGGTGAAACCTTTTGCAAAAAAATTCAAAGAAATTCAAAAATTAGGAAATTTTTTTACGTTCCCCTTGGTAGGGTCATAACTCCTAGCTACTGTGTCAGAATTTAAACTTTTTAGACTCATTGGAAACATAAACTAGTTATCTAGTTTGAATTGCTCGGTCGCTTAGGCTTAATGCCAAGCACTGATGAAGTCTTGAGCCCTAATTCCGCTCCTAAGGCCTCTGAAAATGCGATTTACCAAGATGTAGAAAATACCAAAAATCATATTTTCGATATTTTTATCAAAAATCACTCAAATGACCCTGGACCTGATCAGATATTGAAGCTATTTTAGGGCCTGATAGCATGATTTTGGTCAACAATGGTTGACTCGACTAATTTTAGCATCATATATGCATTTTGTATGCAATTGTTCATGGATTCATCATCTGATTATCTGCGTTTGCATATTCTAAGCCTGATTTAAATGTTTATTTTCCTACTAAAGTTTTTAATGATGATGATGCTTAATCCTTGTGCCTATTATCAGGTGTGCAGATATCTAGAAAATGACAAAGTGGCGAGGGTGTATCAGAAGGTGAAGTTTGCACGGGAAATGGCAAAATTTACAAAGATACAAGTTACAGAGTTGCATGTAGAGGTAACATAAACTAGAGCTGAGGAGGATATTGTCAAATGTATTGTTCGCTAGCTGGAGGATGGACTAGGTCAAAGATGCTGGAATATTCTCTACCAGTTGTGTAGTTGCCAACTGGCAGACACGTGCTATTCATTTGGACTATTGATCTTAATAGATAAATCCTGACCGTAGGTCATTTGTAACCGTTTCTTCACCTTATTCTATAAAAGGTGCAGGGATGTGATAATTTGAGCATTCAGAAGCTTAATTGAAATTTGACTGCTGAAATATCAGGGCCTATTTCAAAGTTATTGTAAGCATCCATATCATTGCATACTTAATGAAAGAGAAGACCGTTTGATTACAAATCATCATAAATCCTGAGTAATCAGTGTTTGAATTCTTGATACATGCTTTGATTTGTTGCGTCCCTTGGAGTGCTTATCAGTTTGTATGTGTTGTCTTCATTCCTTTTCCTTCGAAGTTAGCATAATCTGTATCTAGCTGTGGAACCTCTTGGTGAAAATATGGTTTGATTTCTTCTCCTCATGACTGTATCTAGTATATATGTGGTTCAATAGCTAAGATTCACCAAATTTGAAACATTCTTTTGATTTTCTTTAAATTTCAGAGTAATTCCCCATCATAATTGCAAATAATAGATAATCAGAAGCAAATAACATTAAATATGCTGACATCTTGTAGATAACTGAATATCATTAGCATATTTGAGCTAAATGCATGTAGTGTTGAAAATATCATGCAAAGAATTGCAAATAATGGTAAAATTCATGCAAATATCAACCTGTAGGCACATTATTTGAGTGAATTCATAGTGCAGAGGTAAAATAATTTGGAGATTTATGCAGGGCAGATATAAAGAACATGATATTTGGAGAAATATTGATGAACTTTACAGAAATTACTGAAGAACGTAAGGCCCCTGAATGATTAACAACAACACACATCAACCACTGAGTAATGTCAGTAGATTATGAACTAATCAATGGAGACTTGGGATCATGAATTCTCTGAATTCATCGTATCTTTCAAGATGAGTAAACGTTGTTGTGTAACTTTTATTCTATGTTTGTGAATGACTAACATCATCATCAACATAAATTGGTGCTAGAAGGAGGGCATGAACACAGAATCTATCAATTTCTACAGATATTACATAAATATTCCATCATTTGAGGCTAATGTTTGCAAATATCTCTTATCTGGGAGGTTTTGACTGTATCTTTACAAAGATCTAGCTCAAAGCTTTAAAGATTTGTTGAATTTTTAGATCTTTCAAAGTTTTATTCTAAGATATGATAGATCTCATTAAAATTTCAAAATCCTAAAAAAAAAAATTGAAAATAGAGCCTCATTTTGATGGATGCATATGAAAATAATTGTCAAGTCAACATTCCTTTATTTCAAGAAACTTTGAATAGGCAGCTTTATCCTCAAAATTTATTTGACTTTGGTTTATCCAATTGTTGCAGGATACACCAAACTGTAGAACACGGTGAAATTAATTGTCTAACTTTTCTTATAAGGTTGGATCTCTATTTGAAAGGAATAATATTCTTTATAGATGTGTTCAAGGCTGAAGCCTGGCAAGAAAATGAAGAAATTCTAGAGCAACAAGCAGATGCAGCACCAGAAGTTATTAGTTGTCCAGACACTGAAGTGGACCGCTTTAAAGATTTTGAATTGCACTTGTCTAGAAATATACAGTGTAGTCAAATATTAGGTTTATCCACTGATGATGTCCTCATTGAAAGTTGGTGCAGATTACATGATGAAGAGCATTCAAAAAGGGATTGTGATGCTTGCTTGGTGATGTTGGAGAAGACTCAAATTCTGGAACAACAAAGAGAAGCAACACCCCTAATGATGAGTTGTTTAGAAAACACAGTAGCTGAATTAGTTATAGAAGGTAAAGAAGAGGAAACACCTTTCCTTGAGTCATTCTATGGTGAGATTGATAGGAGTTCTTTACTTTATGATAAGGGTGAGGCAGAGTGCAGGTATGAATCTTTTAAAAATTATAGAGAGGAAACCACTTGTCAGGATAAAGTCTTTGATTTTGATCCTATTACTTTTGATAAGGATAGTGAAACATCTTTCCTTGAGTCATTTTATGGTAAAAAGGAATGGAGATAGGTGGAAGAATTTAAATGCACTATTGCTGATGAAGTTCCTATGATAGTAACCCAGAGAGTTGTAGAAAAGAGAATAAATGCTGATTTACTATCTAACTTGTCTAAATTGAATGATCAAATGCAAGAATGTTGCAGGTCAATGGAACCAGATACCTGACTGGATGTAAAATGTGAGTTATTTGATGAACAATTCATGAAAGTTGAAGATGCAGAAAGCTTTGGAATTGTTGTGCATAATCAGATGCCAATCCAATGTCATTTTGAATATGAAATGGGGGAGTATTCCTATCAATTGGGAGTTGTTTTACCTTTACAGTTAAATGATTTAGAAGGGATAAATTTCTATATATCAGGTTATGAAGATACTCATTTAGATGCTAATGTTTAGAAAATTAAAGAAAACAATGAGGTGCTGCCTAAAGTCAAGAATCAGACATACATCTAGAATGAGGAGACAAAGCTGGGTAAAGACGAAGGATTAATACTTCAAGAGTCATACATCCTTCAATTTGAAGTGAGACTAAATACTGAGCTAAGCAATGAAAGTGCCAAGTCAAATGGAGGACCAGTTGTCAATGAAGAAGCATATTCAACAGGATTAGAAATACATCAGGTTGTATTTCTCCTTTCCACAGTAAATAGTGTTGAATACTATTTTGATTATGGAAATTCAGGAGATAAGACATGCATATGGATTAATCATGAACATGATGAGCTTCCTCAGTTGCTGATAATTAGAGGTTATTCTGTTAAACACAATGAATTTAGAACACAAGAATATTTTCAGAATACAAGGATGAATTTGCTAGGATTAGAACCATAACTAGTGCCCTGATGCTCCTGCACAATATAAGGAAGTATGCAAATACAGGTGTCTTTGGGTCTTCTCCTGGGTTTCATTTGACTTGTGGGGTTGGTATATAGTTCGGTAGAGTAGCTGTCTTGTTTCTTTTCTTTGCTTTCTTGTTTTGTTTTCTATTGTTTCCTTTTGTAGTTAGTTGTTTGTACAGTTTGCTTAGTGTGTTTGCTTTTGTTTGTTTGCTTGTTGAGTTCTATTTTGGTTAGTCAAGATGATGCAGCTCATCATCCTAAGAAAATAACTAAATTGTTAAGATTCAAGTGATGAGAACAAATTCATATATAGGTTATGATTCATTCTGAGAAGTACTTGTGATCAGGTCTGTGATATTTTTTCATCAGGGTGCCTTTTCTTGACTAAAGTGACTCTTTCACAATGACTCACCTAACAGCCTTGGGTTTGTTGAACACACAAGTATAGGTGTTAGGTGAAAAATCTAAAGGGACTTCCTTGCTACCAATACAATCTCCAACCTAAATCAGCAAGTGACCATACCTTGCACACTAAGCTTACATGATGACATCAGATTTATAGACTATAAAATATTGAAAAATCAGAAAAGAAATAAAATCAGGCCATCTAAGTAACTCTACCGGGGCTATAGACGCCTGCTGGCAGTGGGGCTCTACTTAGGGCGATTGTATAGATAACCTTGCCGGGGCTATGGACACCTACTGGCATCAAGGCTCTATCCAGGTTGGCTATGAGGGATGCTCCCAAACTATGTAGCTTAACATCGGTTACTCATGTTTTCAACTTGCTTTCAAGATGAGGATAATTAATCATTTGCACACACCTGATCCTTTGTTAGCATTGTAGTACCCCTCAACTTATCGTCTTTTGGACTGATGGTTGCTTAGTAGTATTGGACATTTTGACAGTATTTTTAGATCGTTGATGATGGATTTCTAGTTATTTTGCCTATTTCAGTATGAACTTAATTGTTATGATAACAGATATTGATGATGGATTATGTCATTTTATGCTTTACAATTTGATAAATGAACTGATGTTTTAGATGCTTTGATGTTATTCATTATATGGGATTGAAAGTTAGCTGATCATTTTATGTCGTAGATTAGTAATCTGATATCTTGTTCAATTTAGTTGATTATTATTTTAAAACATGAATGGAACAGTGTTGTATTACTCGTTCTCGAGTACCCTACCTCACTGCGATTTCCATTCACGATAGGACTGCATGTGATGTATATGTATATCTTGTTACGGTTAACTATGCGTTGCTGCAGGATGCAGGTACTTGGCATCGACTCCACCTGATTACAGGTCTGAGCGTGCCTTCGCCAATGGATTAGTTGGTTGGAGTTAACATGAGGTCCCTAGTCGGTGTTCCTTCGTCGTCAGTTTACCCTTGTGGCTATTGGTTGTCATTCGCCCATGTCTCACTGTCAGGTAATGTTGTGTTTTGGAGTCAAACCAAGTTCAAAGGTGTTTAAGTATGTGCGGTAATGTTGTGCTTTAATTAGAAATATTCTACGGAAGAGTCTAGTGTTGTTAAATAGACATATTGTCGTTAGTTGTCGATTTAAGTTATAAATAAATTATTATTTTAATAGAGGTGTTGTTGATAAATAAGTTCTGAGAAGTTTGTATTATTCGATATAATATTATTTATAATAAATATTTAAATAAATAAATAATTATAGCCATGCTTGTAAATTGTGTTTCACAACTAGATTAATAAAATAAATTATAGGATAGTACAAAAATATGGATAGTTGAAATAGTACTATTCTATTAATAATAATATTTTGGGGTCGGTTATAAAGAAAATAATAATAAAATAAAGTACCTAATAATTGGGAATCATTAAATTAAATTAAAAAAAATATACATTTTCTTAAAAAGAAGCTTCTCGGAATCTTGTGGGAAGCCCTAGGAGAAGAGAGAGAGATACTGAGTTATAAAAGAGTTGTCGGTGCAACAAGGAGGACAACACAGGGGTAAGGAAAGAAGCAGCTGGGAACTGCAACAATTGGAGCGGGTTCGTCACGGTGGTTGCGAAATCAGGTTCCGTCGAATGCCTTATCTCTGAACTTCCTTTCAATCTGCAAATGTGTTTATAGTTTGTTTGATTCCGCATAGTTCGGCAGTCTGTCCTTTCTATGTGTGAACAGCAACCTCTCTTAGGGTTTAAATACATCGGTACTGCCCAAGGATTCTGTAAGTCAAATGTTTTCTTTCCTTTCACTGGTTGCCGAATTATTCTGCATGCATTCTCAGACTGACGAGATCTTGGTAGGGTTTGTACGACACCTCGATAGGATTACCGTGAATCGCGGTTGGTTCCAGCTAGTCGTCCCTGTAAGATCTGATCAAGGTTATTAGTGTTTTCTCTCTGTGGTAGCTGGAAACTGTCTGGGAAACCCGCTGTATGTCTCTTGTACCCAACGATCTGCTTAGGCTGCGTGCCTGCTCCCACATCTGCAACTGGAAATCCTTTTTGGCTCAGAAACCTGTATAGCGATTGTTACTGGAGATTGACTGCTGAGCATACAAGAAACTGAAACTGTAGGGCTCAACGAGCACAACGCATTGAAATTTTCCTTCCAGCGTAAATGAAGGAAATGGAGGCAACTGGGGTTCGGCCAAATTTGTCGTTTCTGGATTGCGTTTTGGGAAAACCTGGGCTGTTGATTTCATTTCTGTAGGATGGATGGTCTTGCGAGGGTTGACAGGAAACTTTAATTGGCAGATTTGCCATAGAAGAAGGGAATTCAACTTCAGTATCTCAGTAGTCTCAGATTTAAGCAAACAAGGGTTTCTTTAGAATCTTATTGCGTGGTAAGGGGATCTATACCATTTTGTCTTTGCAATATATGATTTTGTAAATAGAATGAAGCGTCTAGGTTGTGACGGTAAATGCTAGATATTAGGGATGAATGTCGTCTTTGGCTCAGATATGGTTCTCCATAATACGTCATTCCTACTTTAGAGATTGGTTACTTGCGAATTCTGGCTATCGAGAGGATCAAAAAAATCTTTCTCTTGTTCTTTATAGCTGAGCGGCCAGGTGGTGTTGTCTTTGGGGTTAAACCCACGGGTTCTTTTTCTCCATTGTCTAGCGCATTCCTTAGCTGGAGTTCTTCTTGTTTTGATACCTTTCTGCACACGCCTCAGTGTCATCTTGTCATGGATCTCCATGAAAGTATAAGAGGAGTCTCTCAAGGACAGTGCGTTCCAACAGCCAGTTCGATCTTATACACCTGGTGCAAATCGAAACTTACAGAAATGCCTAGACTTGCGTGAATTCCCAAGCGTGTAAAATGCAGATTCTTTCTAGAGAGGTTGAATGCATATTTTGGCAGGCTGTTCGTTGCTGATTAACCCTAGTTTAGCAATCTGGCCGGCACTCCATTCGTTATGCCTTGTAGCGTTTGATAAGGTTTTGTTGGAGACGCTGCATATTGTTAAGTCAGGGCGTGATGGGAGGTGATGAGTCGAGTAGCTCGCTGCCGTTTTGTCTCACCATTCGCTCTCAATTGAAGTTCTGCTTGTTTAAAAGAAAACTGGTGAGCCAACTTGTCTGAGATTCTATGTATTTTAGTTGCGGTTGATATTGGCTATTAGTGGATCGGGATATCAGGTCACGCTGCAAGGTTGAAATGCTCGCTGCCGTGGCCTTATTGCTGTTCGCTCTTGTTGAAGTCATAGAAGTCTTTTCAACATGATCATTTTATGGCCACCGTCAGTCATTGTCAGTTTTGGGACGATGATTCTTTGTACACCAGCCATCTTATAGCTTGGGATACCGCGATTTCACTGGCTTTCAAACACGCTGAGCAAACACCGTTAACCCTGGAAGATGATGGAGGCTGTAGCATTCAATATCGAAGTTGATTAGGGTATTCGTCATACATCAATCTCTGACCGCACTCATAGCTTATATAGCAATAATAATGTCTTAAGAGTTTATGCTTACTGCAGTTGCTAGAGGTGAAAATCTAAACTTAGTCAGGTTTAATCTGTAGACTGCCGTTGTCTTAGCTGGTGCACATCTGAAAAAGTTTGGGGTGACCTCAAGATAGCCAGTGAAGGCAAGATGGTCAATAACCAACTGTTGGTATAATGTAGTAATAGTTCCAAGTGTAATTTGAGCAGCTGTCTGTTTCTAATAGCTACTGTCTCGTTTTGGCTAATCCTCAACATCTGAATATCTCAGAAATCTAATAACAGATTCGGCAGCAGCAGTGTGATAGAAAAATTATCGACATAGCTCTTCTTACAGGCAGAAAGCCATTCTAGTATACTAACGAATGCAGTTCGCTTACTGAGTTGAAATGAGATTGCTGTGTGGGCAAAACCGTGGTCTTCTTTTATCACATCATAAACACTCTCCAGTTCTTTCCGATTTACGTGGATACTGTAAACGCAGTAAAATTTGCAAGTTCAGAGAACATAGCCGGAAGTCATCAGACCGGATGCATATCATTCACGTCAGTGATTAAACAGTCAATAGCAATTTTTCACCTCAGTAGTAAATTATCCCAAGCTGTTCGCATAGGGCGCAATTACGATCATTCTCTTGAGAAAGTAAATCACTATGGATAAGATTAGTATCGGAGATAACTTCAAATCATCATAAAAGAATTCTTTTGGATTTCGTGTTTGAATTTCGCCTCGTGTGATTGCCGTTCAGCCATGAGACATCTCTCTTAGCGTTATTATCCTTAATAGAATAAACTAGTTAGATAAGATTGAAGGATAGTATATAAGATTGTATCTGGAATTAAGTGGTTCTTATATCAATTACTGTAATGATTTAGTTAATCAATTTATTTATCGTTAGAAGCAAAATAAAGATTAGTTAGAGATTTTGATGCAAGTGTTATAATATCATGTTGATCTTATTTCAGAAGTTGTTTGCATTAAACTGAGAATGAATTGTAGTATTTCATCTCTTGAATTTTGAATTGAATTGTTTGAGTGTTGTAATGAGTCGTATTGAGGTTGTTCAAACTTGTATTCCAGAGGCTGAGTTGTCGTTGTTAAGTATTGGCAACTGGTGTATTGCTGTTTTATGATTGTGATGTAATAGCATTCATATGTATCAAACAAAGTGTGTAGTATAATGAGGTACTGTCACGGTTGAATGTTGTGTCTTGTAAAGTAATAATCTCGGGATGAGATATTAATCCTCTTGTGACCTTATTGTACTGTTTTGTCGTAAGGAGAGACCTGAAATCTGTAAAAGAATAAAGTTATGTAATGTTAAAAGTATTGGATCACAATTGATGTTATGATTCTATTTTGATGCAAGAGGGTCTATGCCTTGCAGTGTTCATTTACGTGTATGGTTATAAGTCCTGCATGATGTTTTAAGGTTGACTAGGTGTTAGGAAGGAGAGTGGCTTTCAACGTGGGGCCGGCGCCCAAAGTGGCAGTCAGGATAACCCGTTGGAAGTAGATTAATCAAGTGATAACCTAAAAATAAACTAGGGGGTTAAGGGTAGATCTCACATTAATAAGATTAATGGATTCCTCTCCCATGGCCTGTAGTGCTTGTTTAGACTAAGGATGGGTAGAGAAGGCCTGGTCGGCATCATTGACTTCCTTGTCCTCATGAAAGGAAGGTCGATTCCGCATGTGTCACCCTATGGGGCCGGCGCCTAGTGAGAGGCTGTCAGGATAACCATAGATGGGGGCCGGCGCCTAGTGAGAGGCTGTCAGGATAACCCATGATAGGACCATGCGATGACACTCTCCCTACTACAACCTAGCATCCCTTGTTCGGTCTCTCCTCGTTTGTTTTGTGTCGCCTCTGGAAATGAAGTGAAAGTTAAGTTATGTGGTGTTGTATTGTTATAGCCATGTGTTGTATTGGCATTGGTCGTTCCTTGTTCTTGTTTGTCTTTCGTCTACCTGACTGTCAGTGTTTGGGACCTCATGTTAACTCCTAGCTCGGGGGGTGGACCTTAGGGTTCCACATGGTCGGGTGGAAGAGCTATTTTATCCATTGGTTCTCTTGTCAGGATCTTATGCAGAAAAGGATTTGTTTCAGTTGTACTTGTTTCAATGATGATGATGTAAGTGTACAACCTTGTACCAGATTTATGTAACAGAATATTCTTTATGTATGTGACTTTAGACGTAGACTAAAAGTGGCATTGTAATGATGTTTTGATGTACTTATATAAAAGCATTTCAGTGACGTATCTTATCATGCTGATTCCGTTATCTGATGTTTGCAATGAATGTGAATGAGTTATTTATTGAAAAAGAATTTGGATCAATTACTGATGTATGTTAATTTTATGTTAGTTGATTGGTTAAGTGATGCAGCCTTGGTCCCTTAGAGAATATGTTGTAATTAGTTGTGTAACTTACTTTATCAGTTTTAAAAAAAAAAATTTCCTGTTTTATATTGCACACATGTGTATTCTTTAAGGCGTTCAAGGCGGGCGTTACATCTGGTATCAGAGCCAGGTTACTAACACTGGGTACTCTGGTTTTATAATTAGCCCATTAAGCTATGCTAGTTGCTTAAACTCTGAAGGACATATTCATTCATAGTCCTTGCCTAACAACCTGAAGTTTGTTCTTGGATGTGTTGTCCAGGAAGATGCCTAGGGTACGAGGCCGAGGACGTGGTCGAGGTAGGGGTCGTGGGAGAGGTGTTGAAATCAGCCCTCCTCCTAGCTCCCCTCATAGAAGTACACAAGAAGGTGGAAGCGAGAATCAGGAGAATCAGGTTCAGCCTGAGGGTGTTCAACTACGCCAGCTCCTTGAGGAGGTGCTTGCTCGTCTTGGTCCGAGGCAGGAGGTGGTGCAACCGGAAGAAAGAGAAAGAGAAAGATCTCCTAGAAGGAGAGAGGTCACAGCTGAACAAGAAGCCATTCTTGCAGGCCACATGAGAGACCTGATGAGAGCCCGTCCTCCTACTTTCGATGGCTCTGGTAGCGGTTTGGAAGCAGAAACATGGCTAATCGATTTGGAGAGATGCTTTGCTATGCATCCATATGGCAGCAACACTAAGGCAAGATGCGCCATCATGCATCTAAGAGGATTCGCCTCTACTTGGTGGCGTCTTGAGGAACAAAAGTTGCATCTAGATATTGCGACAATTTCATGGGAACTATTTCTGGATAGGTTCAGAGCTCGATTTTTATCTGATCACTGGAGGCAACGACGAGCGGATGAATTCCATGGGTTGAGACAGATGGCCATGACAGTGGAACAGTATGAGCGCAGGTTTTATGAACTCAAGCAATATGCAGGGATTGGAAACGACGAGGCCATGTTAGTTCAGCATTTTATCAGAGGTCTGAATGCACGCATCAGCGGAGGAGTTCGTGTGTTCGAGCCGAAGACCATGGAGGTAGCAGTGGAGAAGGCTAGATTGGTGGAAGAGAACTTGACCATGGCCCTAGGGGGTCATACAGGTGTACAGATTGGTAGCTCATCTCGAGCAGGTTCAGGTTTCCGAGGTGGTCAGTCTCATGTAGCAGGTAACTCGAGGAGTCATCAGGTACCTTCTAAGGGTGGACAGCAGCAACAACAGTTTTCTCAGACGAAATCAAGAAACTCTCAGTATCAGCAAAGCAACAGATTTCATTCCAGAAAGGATCGAAGTTGGCAGAGAGTTAAACGTGATCGTGCCAGTCAACCAGCGCAAAGCACACAATCTGCAGCAAGTAGAGGTAGTTTTCAGCAGTCAAATGCTCCTGTAGGCGGTGGAGGTTTTGGCAGGGGAACAGGATGTTTTTCTTGCGGTCAGCAGGGCCACATTGCTAGACAGTGCCCGCATAAGAATACTTCAGGATTTGGTCAGAGACCCGCAGCTTCAGAGCCCACTGTTGGTGATACAGGCAGGTCACATAGAGTGTTTGCGGCGGTGGATAATCGCCAAGCGGAGCACCAAGGTACCGTTGTGGAGACTACAGGTGTCTTGCGAGGTATTACCATTTCTGTTCTTTTTGACTCTGGTGCTTCAGATTCCTTTATTTCCCCTTCTTTAGTGGAGCGTTGCAAATTAGTGGCAGCAAAGCAAGATGTTAAGTGGCAGGTGGAATTGGCCTCGGGATCTAGAGTATCAGTAGACTCTCTTGTGCATGGTTGCGAGTTGAGGATAGGACCTCTATCTACCACAGCAGATCTTCGCATTATACCATTAGGATCCTATGACATAGTGTTGGGAATGGATTGGTTGGATGCTCATCAAGCGGTGATAGACTGTCGCCGCAAATTAGTAAGGTGTGTTGATGATTCAGGCAAAGAAGTAGAAGTGGTTGGGATTCAGAGACCCATCTCCTTGCGCATGATTTCTGCTATGCAATTGAAGAGATGTCTGCGTCAAGGATGCAAGTTGTTTGCTGTAACAGTTAATGACTCAGATTTTGGGGAAAATAGGGAGGCATCCCTTGATGATTATCCTATTCTCAAGGAGTATGAGGATGTCTTTCCTAGCGAAATTCCAGGTATGCCACCGAAGCGTGATATTGATTTCAAGATAGACCTTGTTCCTGGAGCAGAGCCTATTTCACGAGCTCCATATCGAATGACTACTCAGGAACTTAAGGAGCTTCGCTTGCAGCTAGAAGAGTTATTAGCGAAGGGATTCATTTGTCTGAGTGTCTCTCCATGGGGAGCACCTGTGATTTTTGTGAAGAAGAAGGATGGATCTCTGCGTTTGTGCATCGACTATCGGCAGCTTAATAAGGTGACTGTGAAGAACAGGTAGCCATTGCCGCGAATTGATGACCTTTTTGATCAGATCAAGGGAGCTAAGGTATTTTCGAAGATAGACCTAAAATCAGGATATCATCAGTTGCGCATTTTTGAGGCTGACATCCACAAGACAGCATTTCGCACTCGCTATGGGCATTATGAGTTCACTGTTGTACCTTTTGGATTGACAAATGCGCCGTCAGTATTCATGAGCTTGATGAATGGTGTGTTCCGTACCTATCTGGATAGATTTGTTCTTGTCTTCTTAGATGATATATTGATTTATTCAAGATCTATGGAGGAGCATGAAGAGCATTTGCGGCAGGTTTTGCAGTGTTTAAGAGAAAATCAGTTGTATGCAAATTTGGCTAAATGTGATTTCTTTCAAACTGAAGTAAAATATTTGGGACATGTTATTTCGGATAAGGGTATTGCAGTGGATCCTTCAAAGATTCAAGCGATCATGGATTGGCCTGCTCCTACCAATGTTTCGGAGGTTCGTAGTTTCATGGGTTTAGCAGGCTATTATCGGCGATTTGTGGAAGGATTTTCAAGGATAGCTCACCCTATAACTTCACTTCAGAGAAAAGGAAAGAAGTTCATTTGGTCAGATCAGTGTCAAGCAACCTTTCAGAGTCTTAAGGAGCGGTTAACCAGTGCACCTATTCTAGCAGTGCCGGACCCTGCCGGAGATTTTGTGGTTTGTACTGATGCATCTTTGGAAGGTTTAGGAGCAGTTTTAATGCAGGAGGGTCGTGTGATAGCTTACGAGTCCCGTAAACTCAAAGATCATGAGTTGAACTATCCTACACATGACCTAGAGTTAGCTGCAGTTGTTCATGCATTGGTAAGATGGAGGCACTTCTTGCTGGGGCATCGGTTTGAGCTGCACAGTGATCACCGAAGTTTACAGTATATCTTTACTCAGCCAAACCTGAATGCGAGACAGAGGCGATGGATGGAGTTTCTATGTGAGTATGATTTTGAGGTAAAATATATCCAGGGTAAGGAGAATGTGGTGGCGGATGCCCTTAGTCGTCGAAGACATGAACTTTCATCTATCACTCTTGGAGTGGATTTGAGAGGGCAGGTTCTTGCAGCTCTCCCTGCAGATAGATGGTATCAGGAAGTGAAAGCTGAAGTGGAGTCTGGTAGAGCCTTGGAGGGTAGATATGCTGGGTATTCTATCGAGTCGGATGGTCTCTTGCGACATTTAGATCGCATTTATGTGCCTTCTACAGAGGGTCTCCGCACCCTAATCATGACTGAGGCTCATCGGGCACCTTACTCTGCGCATCCAGGTGTCAAGAAGATGTATGCAGACCTTCGGCAGATATATTTTTGGGCCGGAATGAAGAGGGATATTGCTGATTTTGTTTCGAGATGCTTAGAATGTCAGAGGGTTAAGGCGGAACATCAGCATCCCGCAGGTCTTCTTCAGCCACATCTTATTCCGGAATGGAAATGGGACATCATTTCAATAGATTTTATAGTTGGTTTACCCATGTCTTCTCGTCGCCATGATGCGATAATGGTCACTGTAGACAGGCTTACGAAAGTAGCACACTTTTCTCCTGTCCGATCTTCATATAATGCTTCTTCTGTGGCCAAAATTTTCATGGAGGATATCGTCAGATTGCACGGGATTCCTCGCAAGATTATCTCCGATCGTGATCCAGTTTTTACTTCAGCTCTTTGGACATCTCTTCAGCATGCTTTGGGGACTCAATTGAACTTCAGTTCAGCTTATCATCCAGAGACTGATGGGCAAACTGAGAGGGTCAATCAGGTCCTTGAGGATATGCTCCGTATGTATGTGATGGATCAGCAAAACCGATGGGAAGATTATTTGTATTTGGTGGAGTTTGCGTACAATAATGGGTACCACAGTTCCATTGGCATGTCTCCTTTTCAGGCCCTGTATGGTCGTCCTTGTCGTACCCCATTGAGTTGGGATCGCCTTGAGGATAGAGTTCTCCTAGGTCCACAGATGCTCCAAGAGATGGAGCAGCAGGTTGATCGCATCAGAGAGCACCTGGTAGCAGCTCAGGATAGACAGAAGAAATATGCAGATGCTCACAGACTTGATCGTCAGTTTTCAGTTGGTGATCGGGTGTTCTTGCGGGTGCGTCCGCGAAAGAGTCCGATCCGTTACGGAAAAGGCTCTAAGCTCGCGCCACGCTTTGTGGGGCCATTCGAGGTTTTGGAGAGGATCGGTCCTGTTGCATACCGTCTTGCTTTGCCGCCTAGCTTGTCACGCGTCCATGACGTATTTCATGTTTCTATTCTTAGACCTTATCATCCAGATATTTCTCATGTCCTTGACTGGAATGCTTTACAGGTAGAGGACGGGCAGCTAGCTTTGGAGCCCGTAGGCATTTTAGAGCACAGGCGACTCGCTCTCAGGGGCAGAGCCATAGAGCAGGTAAGGGTCCAATGGGATCCTAATGATGAGACTTCAGCGACCTGGGAAGATACTTCCCGTATGCGAGAGCTATATCCATATTTGTTCGCAGGCTTCCAGGAGTAAGCCTGATCCTAGGGGGGGAGGATGTAGTACCCCTCAACTTATCGTCTTTTGGACTGATGGTTGCTTAGTAGTATTGGACATTTTGACAGTATTTTTAGATCGTTGATGATGGATTTCTAGTTATTTTGCCTATTTCAGTATGAACTTAATTGTTATGATAACAGATATTGATGATGGATTATGTCATTTTATGCTTTACAATTTGATAAATGAACTGATGTTTTAGATGCTTTGATGTTATTCATTATATGGGATTGAAAGTTAGCTGATCATTTTATGTCGTAGATTAGTAATCTGATATCTTGTTCAATTTAGTTGATTATTATTTTAAAACATGAATGGAACAGTGTTGTATTACTCGTTCTCGAGTACCCTACCTCACTGCGATTTCCATTCACGATAGGACTGCATGTGATGTATATGTATATCTTGTTACGGTTAACTATGCGTTGCTGCAGGATGCAGGTACTTGGCATCGACTCCACCTGATTACAGGTCTGAGCGTGCCTTCGCCAATGGATTAGTTGGTTGGAGTTAACATGAGGTCCCTAGTCGGTGTTCCTTCGTCGTCAGTTTACCCTTGTGGCTATTGGTTGTCATTCGCCCATGTCTCACTGTCAGGTAATGTTGTGTTTTGGAGTCAAACCAAGTTCAAAGGTGTTTAAGTATGTGCGGTAATGTTGTGCTTTAATTAGAAATATTCTACGGAAGAGTCTAGTGTTGTTAAATAGACATATTGTCGTTAGTTGTCGATTTAAGTTATAAATAAATTATTATTTTAATAGAGGTGTTGTTGATAAATAAGTTCTGAGAAGTTTGTATTATTCGATATAATATTATTTATAATAAATATTTAAATAAATAAATAATTATAGCCATGCTTGTAAATTGTGTTTCACAACTAGATTAATAAAATAAATTATAGGATAGTACAAAAATATGGATAGTTGAAATAGTACTATTCTATTAATAATAATATTTTGGGGTCGGTTATAAAGAAAATAATAATAAAATAAAGTACCTAATAATTGGGAATCATTAAATTAAATTAAAAAAAATATACATTTTCTTAAAAAGAAGCTTCTCGGAATCTTGTGGGAAGCCCTAGGAGAAGAGAGAGAGATACTGAGTTATAAAAGAGTTGTCGGTGCAACAAGGAGGACAACACAGGGGTAAGGAAAGAAGCAGCTGGGAACTGCAACAATTGGAGCGGGTTCGTCACGGTGGTTGCGAAATCAGGTTCCGTCGAATGCCTTATCTCTGAACTTCCTTTCAATCTGCAAATGTGTTTATAGTTTGTTTGATTCCGCATAGTTCGGCAGTCTGTCCTTTCTGTGTGTGAACAGCAACCTCTCTTAGGGTTTAAATACATCGGTACTGCCCAAGGATTCTATAAGTCAAATGTTTTCTTTCCTTTCACTGGTTGCCGAATTATTCTGCATGCATTCTCAGACCGGCGAGATCTTGGTAGGGTTTGTAGGACACCTCGATAGGATTACCGTGAATCGCGGTTGGTTCCAGCTAGTCGTCCCTGTAAGATCTGATCAAGGTTATTAGTGTTTTCTCTCTGTGGTAGCTGGAAACTGTCTGGGAAACCCGCTGTATGTCTCTTGTACCCAACGATCTGCTTAGGCTGCGTGCCTGCTCCCACATCTGCAACTGGAAATCCTTTTTGGCTCAGAAACCTGTATAGCGATTGTTACTGGAGATTGACTGCTGAGCATACAAGAAACTGAAACTGTAGGGCTCAACGAGCACAACGCATTGAAATTTTCCTTCCAGCGTAAATGAAGGAAATGGAGGCAACTGGGGTTCGGCCAAATTTGTCGTTTCTGGATTGCGTTTTGGGAAAACCTGGGCTGTTGATTTCATTTCTGTAGGATGGATGGTCTTGCGAGGGTTGACAGGAAACTTTAATTGGCAGATTTGCCATAGAAGAAGGGAATTCAACTTCAGTATCTCAGTAGTCTCAGATTTAAGCAAACAAGGGTTTCTTTAGAATCTTATTGCGTGGTAAGGGGATCTATACCATTTTGTCTTTGCAATATATGATTTTGTAAATAGAATGAAGCGTCTAGGTTGTGACGGTAAATGCTAGATATTAGGGATGAATGTCGTCTTTGGCTCAGATATGGTTCTCCATAATACGTCATTCCTACTTTAGAGATTGGTTACTTGCGAATTCTGGCTATCGAGAGGATCAAAAAAATCTTTCTCTTGTTCTTTATAGCTGAGCGGCCAGGTGGTGTTGTCTTTGGGGTTAAACCCACGGGTTCTTTTTCTCCATTGTCTAGCGCATTCCTTAGCTGGAGTTCTTCTTGTTTTGATACCTTTCTGCACACGCCTCAGTGTCATCTTGTCATGGATCTCCATGAAAGTATAAGAGGAGTCTCTCAAGGACAGTGCGTTCCAACAGCCAGTTCGATCTTATACACCTGGTGCAAATCAAAACTTACAGAAATGCCTAGACTTGCGTGAATTCCCAAGCGTGTAAAATGCAGATTCTTTCTAGAGAGGTTGAATGCATATTTTGGCAGGCTGTTCGTTGCTGATTAACCCTAGTTTAGCGATCTGGCCGGCACTCCATTCGTTATGCCTTGTAGCGTTTGATAAGGTTTTGTTGGAGATGCTGCATATTGTTAAGTCAGGGCGCGATGGGAGGTGATGAGTCGAGTAGCTCGCTGCCGTTTTGTCTCACCATTCGCTCTCAATTGAAGTTCTGCTTGTTTAAAAGAAAACTGGTGAGCCAACTTGTCTGAGATTCTATGTATTTTAGTTGCGGTTGATATTGGCTATTAGTGGATCGGGATATCAGGTCACGCTGCAAGGTTGAAATGCTCGCTGCCGTGGCCTTATTGCTGTTCGCTCTTGTTGAAGTCACAGAAGTCTTTTCAACATGATCATTTTATGGCCACCGTCAGTCATTGTCAGTTTTGGGACGATGATTCTTTGTACACCAGCCATCTTATAGCTTGGGATACCGCGATTTCACTGGCTTTCAAACACGCTGAGCAAACACCGTTAACCCTGGAAGATGATGGAGGCTGTAGCATTCAATATCGAAGTTGATTAGGGTATTCGTCATACATCAATCTCTGACCGCACTCATAGCTTATATAGCAGTAATAATGTCTTAAGAGTTTATGCTTACTGCAGTTGCTAGAGGTGAAAATCTAAACTTAGTCAGGTTTAATCTGTAGACTGCCGTTGTCTTAGCTGGTGCACGTCTGAAAAAGTTTGGGGTGACCTCAAGATAGCCAGTGAAGGCAAGATGGTCAATAACCAACTGTTGGTATAATGTAGTAATAGTTCCAAGTGTAATTTGAGCAGCTGTCTGTTTCTAATAGCTACTGTCTCGTTTTGGCTAATCCTCAACATCTGAATATCTCAGAAATCTGATAACAGATTCGGCAGTAGCAGTGTGATAGAAAAATTATCGACATAGCTCTTCTTACAGGCAGAAAGCCATTCTAGTATACTAACGAATGCAGTTCGCTTACTGAGTTGAAATGAGATTGCTGTGTGGGCAAAACCGTGGTCTTCTTTTATCACATCATAAACACTCTCCAGTTCTTTCCGATTTACGTGGATACTGTAAACGCAGTAAAATTTGCAAGTTCAGAGAACATAGCCGGAAGTCATCAGACCGGATGCATATCATTCACGTCAGTGATTAAACAGTCAATAGCAATTTTTCACCTCAGTAGTAAATTATCCCAAGCTGTTCGCATAGGGCGCAATTACGATCATTCTCTTGAGAAAGTAAATCACTATGGATAAGATTAGTATCGGAGATAACTTCAAATCATCATAAAAGAATTCTTTTGGATTTCGTGTTTGAATTTCGCCTCGTGTGATTGCCGTTCAGCCATGAGACATCTCTCTTAGCGTTATTATCCTTAATAGAATAAACTAGTTAGATAAGATTGAAGGATAGTATATAAGATTGTATCTGGAATTAAGTGGTTCTTATATCAATTACTGTAATGATTTAGTTAATCAATTTATTTATCGTTAGAAGCAAAATAAAGATTAGTTAGAGATTTTGATGCAAGTGTTATAATATCATGTTGATCTTATTTCAGAAGTTGTTTGCATTAAACTGAGAATGAATTGTAGTATTTCATCTCTTGAATTTTGAATTGAATTGTTTGAGTGTTGTAATGAGTCGTATTGAGGTTGTTCAAACTTGTATTCCAGAGGCTGAGTTGTCGTTGTTAAGTATTGGCAACTGGTGTATTGTTGTTTTATGATTGTGATGTAATAGCATTCATATGTATCAAACAAAGTGTGTAGTATAATGAGGTACTGTCACGGTTGAATGTTGTGTCTTGTAAAGTAATAATCTCGGGATGAGATATTAATCCTCTTGTGACCTTATTGTACTGTTTTGTCGTAAGGAGAGACCTGAAATCTGTAAAATAATAAAGTTATGTAATGTTAAAAGTATTGGATCACAATTGATGTTATGATTCTATTTTGATGCAAGAGGGTCTATGCCTTGCAGTGTTCATTTACGTGTATGGTTATAAGTCCTGCATGATGTTTTAAGGTTGACTAGGTGTTAGGAAGGAGAGTGGCTTTCAACGTGGGGCCGGCGCCCAAAGTGGCAGTCAGGATAACCCGTTGGAAGTAGATTAATCAAGTGATAACCTAAAAATAAACTAGGGGGTTAAGGGTAGATCTCACATTAATAAGATTAATGGATTCCTCTCCCATGGCCTGTAGTGCTTGTTTAGACTAAGGATGGGTAGAGAAGGCCTGGTCGGCATCATTGACTTCCTTGTCCTCATGAAAGGAAGGTCGATTCCGCATGTGTCACCCTATGGGGCCGGCGCCTAGTGAGAGGCTGTCAGGATAACCATAGATGGGGGCCGGCGCCTAGTGAGAGGCTGTCAGGATAACCCATGATAGGACCATGCGATGACACTCTCCCTACTACAACCTAGCATCCCTTGTTCGGTCTCTCCTCGTTTGTTTTGTGTCGCCTCTGGAAATGAAGTGAAAGTTAAGTTATGTGGTGTTGTATTGTTATAGCCATGTGTTGTATTGGCATTGGTCGTTCCTTGTTCTTGTTTGTCTTTCGTCTACCTGACTGTCAGTGTTTGGGACCTCATGTTAACTCCTAGCTCGGGGGGTGGACCTTAGGGTTCCACATGGTCGGGTGGAAGAGCTATTTTATCCATTGGTTCTCTTGTCAGGATCTTATGCAGAAAAGGATTTGTTTCAGTTGTACTTGTTTCAATGATGATGATGTAAGTGTACAACCTTGTACCAGATTTATGTAACAGAATATTCTTTATGTATGTGACTTTAGACGTAGACTAAAAGTGGCATTGTAATGATGTTTTGATGTACTTATATAAAAGCATTTCAGTGACGTATCTTATCATGCTGATTCCGTTATCTGATGTTTGCAATGAATGTGAATGAGTTATTTATTGAAAAAGAATTTGGATCAATTACTGATGTATGTTAATTTTATGTTAGTTGATTGGTTAAGTGATGCAGCCTTGGTCCCTTAGAGAATATGTTGTAATTAGTTGTGTAACTTACTTTATCAGTTTTAAAAAAAAAAATTTCCTGTTTTATATTGCACACATGTGTATTCTTTAAGGCGTTCAAGGCGGGCGTTACAAGCATTGTTTCCATGATGAAAACTTTGTCATTCAGAAAGATTATGATGCTTATACTTAGAAAGAGTTTGAATACTATGTTAGAGTATGTTCACATCACTTGAATCATTGGAATTTTGGTGTTTTCTTTGGTGGCAAGTTGTGTGGTTACACAACACGCCCCATTTTGACTTGACAAAATAGGGACCCAACTTTTTGCTGCTTTGGCTTGTGTTGTTTTTCTGCTCTTTAGTGGTTTGGTAAAAGTAAGTCTTTCAGATGACCCTGCATAAGGGGACTGGGTAAGTCATCATGATGAGGTCAATTTTTCAAAGTTCATATTTCATGTCAATAACCTCATGGTTGGATAGAGTACAAAATTTCATGCAGGTTTGCCTTTTGCCTCACCCTGATATTCCTTAGGGAACGAGAGTTATGGTGAGTCAAAGTCCTGGTCAAACCTGATATTCTGAGGGGGGGTCATATTTCTTAACATCAGTCATCTTATGAAGGATCACCCTGATCCAATTTTATCACCCGATAAATCATTTATCCAGAGATCTGGATGTCAATTTTAGGTGATAGAAGCATTTACCCGTCAAACAGCTTCATATATTTTGCGGGGGTCATATTTCAAATATCACCCTATCTTATGAATATCACCCCATCGCAAAATATCACCCTAAAGATAATATCATGATGGCATCATATAATCCTGATAAATAATAAAATTAACATGACGATCACATCATCATTCTTTTTACCTCGCGGAGGTATATTTCCAATAGCGACCCTTTCTACATAACATGACGATGATGTCATAGTGCAACAATGATAAACTAAGTCATTATCCTGATGACGCCATCCTGATATTTTTGAATATCACCTGATATTTTGAATATCACCCGATCTTGCGAATATCACCCGATATTTCAAATATCACCCTGTCGTAGAATATCACCCCAGGGCCAATATGATAATGACATCATCCAATGTCGATGAACAGAGAAAATCACCCTGGCATGCCATCATCATCCTTTTTATCTCATGGAGGTATTTTTCCAATGATTGACCTTTTTAATAACATGATGATGACGCCAGCTTATCCCATTCCACAAAGGACCCAATATGACGGTGACATCATCAATTGGCTTGACATCCGAAGGTCATCTAATTTCTAACATCCGTCATCTTTTCTAATATGACTGATCTTTCCTAACATGACGGTGATGTCATTCTGACCCAATATATAAAAAGCTCGACATGACCGTGACGTCATCCTATTCAGAGGGTGATATTCCTCAATATCAAGGTCATATTTCTTAACATCACCTGATTTCCTTCAGTATGACTATGACATCAGCCTTTCACATTTTAATGAAGCCCGTCCATGATGATGACATCATCATATCCTGATCTATGAAGAAAGTCATATTAGTTAATATCCCGCATATTAACTAATGTGCATACGCGGACCCGATAGTTTCATTTAATGGAATTTAGTGAACAAAAGCGTATGTATTGCATATGCATGATCTTATGCATGCGATAACTGAAAATGTAAGGCTTGCATATCATATGAAGGGTCACATCACCCTTGGAATACAAAAAGAGCTACTGCAAGGTGAAACCATTTGCAAAAAAATTCAAAGAAATTCAAAAATTAGGAAATTTTTTTACCTTCCCCTTGGCAGGGTCATAACTCCTAGCTACTGTGTCAGAATTTAAACTTTTTGGACTCATTGGAAACATAAACTAGTTATCTAGTTTGAGTTGCTTGGTCACTTAGGCTTAACGCTAAGCACTGATGAAGTCTTGAGCCCTAATTCTGCTCCTAAGGCCTCCGAAAATATGATTTACCAAGATGTAGAAAATACCAAAAATCATATTTTTGATATTTTTATCAAAAATCACTCAAATGACCCTGGACTTGATTAGATATTGAAGCCATTTTAGGGCTTGATAGCATGATTTTGGTCAACGATGGTTGACTCAACTAATTTTAGCGTCATATATGCATTTTGTATGCGATTGTTCACAGATTCATCATCTCATTATCTGTGTTTGCATATTCTAAGCCTGATTTAAATGTTTATTTTCCTGCTAAAGTTTTTAATGATGATGATGCTTAATCCTTGTGTTTGTTATCAGGTGTGCAAATATCTGGAAAATGACAAAGTGGCGAGGGCGTATCAGAAGGTGAAGTTTGCATGGGAAATGGCAAAATTTACAAAGATAGAAGTTACAGAGTTGCATGCAGAGGTAACATGAACCAGAGCTGAGGAGGATATTGTCAAATGTACTATTCACTAGCTGGAGGATGGACTAGGTCAAAGATGCTAGAATATTCTCTACCAGCTGTGTAGTTGCCAACTAGCAGACACGTGCTATTCATATGGACTGTTGATCTTAATAGATAAATCCTGACCGTAGGTCATTTGTAACCATTCCTTTACCTTATTCTATAAAAGGTGCAGGGATGTGATAATTTGAGCATTCAGAAGCTTAATTGGAATTTGACTGCTGAAATATCAGGGCCTATTTCAAAGTTATTGTAAGCATACATATCATTGCATACTTAATGAAAGAGAAGACTGTTTGATTACAAATCATCATAAATCCTGAGTAATTAGTGTTTGAATTCTTGATACATGCTTTGATTTGCTGTGTCCCTTGGAGTGCTTATCAGTCTGTATGTGTTTTATTCATTCCTTTTCCTTCGAAGTTAGCATCATCTGTATCTAGCTGTGGAACATCCTGGTGAAAATATGGTTTGATTTCTTCTCCTCATGACTGTATCTAGTATATATGTGGTTCAATAGCTAAGATTCACCAAATTTGAAGCATTCTTTTAATTTTCTTTGAATTTCAGAGTAATTACCCATCATAATTGCAAATAACAGATAATCAGAAGCAAATAACATGAAATATGCTGACATCTTGTAGATAACTGAATATCATTAGCATATTTGAGCTAAATGCATGTAGTGTTGAAAATATCATGCAAAGAATTGCAAATAATGGTAAAATTCATGCAAATATCAACCTGTAGGCACATTATTTGAGTGAATTCATAGTGCAGAGGTAAAATAATTTGGAGATTTATGCAGGGTAGATATAAAGAACAGGATATTTGGAGAAATATTGATGAACTTTACATAAATTACTAAAGAACGTAAGGCCCCTGAATGATTAACAACAACACACATCAACCACTGAGTAACGTCAGTAGATTATGAACTAATCAATGGAGACTTGGGATCATGAATTCTCTGAATTCATTGTATCTTTCAAGATGAGTAAAGATTGTTGTGTAACTTTTATTCTATGTTTGTGAATGACTAACATCATCATCAACACTAATTAAACTCACTTTATTAACGTAAGCAAGCTTAATAATAATGTGTGTAGGAAAAACCATATGAAAAGGAATAAAAAACCTACACTAACAAAAAGTTTATTTGAATATAAGATATAATTATGAAAATCCCAATTCGTACACCATAATTCTTATATATATAAAATTTATTAAGAGATCAAAACATGACATTGCTATAAGAGCCATGATCACACAAAAACTAAAAGATCAATATAGATCTACCTTACACATGAAAAAAATTAAAACATAACAATAAAGTATGTGGGCTATATTTTTACATTATTTTACATTGGCTTATATATAAGCCACTTCCTGAAAAATAAATGCTAAACCATTTGAACCACTTACCAAAACTAAACCCCCTCTCACATAATAGATTATTAGAGAAAATAAAAATAACACATAAAACACAAACATAGAACAAACTAGGTTACGATATAACCAAAGTCCTAACACTAATAGTATAGATACAAAATAAAACTTTGGATCACAAACTCACTTGATCCAAAAGGAGAAACTTAGATGATTTGGAGCATCTAATAACTATTCTACAACATTGCAAACCTAGTCTTCTATAATGGGTACTAGTCAACTTGTGCTTCTGACCCTAAAATGATCATGTTGAAGTGTGTTCAATTTCAAAATGTCTCTAACCATCTATACCCTACAGGTGGTGTAAACAACATATGTGCTACTTAACTATAATGACCATATCTTGTTGATCAACCTATACATATAATCATCAAGTTGATATTCCTGGAGTAACATCAATCAAACTATATTGATCCTTAGAGATGACTGATCACCAAAAAAGTCAACCTCCCCTAGAAAATGTGAGGGAAAAGTGATAGAATTCACACCACCTTTGATCCTCATCAAAGCCCAAAAACTAAAAGTAAAAATAGGAACATTGAACACTAGAAAGCCAAATTGTAACACACACCAAACTAAAAACATAAAACCATCTACTCCTAATAAAATTCCTAGCATCTCAATTAGTTTATAGAATCTTTGAGAGAGAATATAAATGGAGATCGGACTAGCCCTCTAGCATTCACTTAAACCCCCTACATCATATAGCTTTCTCCTGACCAATGCCACAAACGTCTACAAGGCCTCCTCAAATAAACTGCATGTTTGAATGACAAGCTACAATATATAACTATTCATAGCTCCTTGCACAAATGCATCTACTATAAGAGTCTAGACTATATTTAGATGTTGTAGGTGTGCAATCTTGTTGTCCATCCACTTTACTTAACCTTAATACTTTGTTTTTCTCTACTTCAACTACACTACAAGTAATCAAAGAGTTGTTATGGTAATTCAACCTAGAATTCTTTGTACAGTGGGTTAAAAAGCTCCTTCATGTACCACTCTATAATTTGTGAGCCTATTTGAATTTATTTTTACATGAACACATCCACTTTATGTGTTCACCATTATTGGATGTCTATAAGTGTACTTTTCTAAACCAAGCTTATCAAGCAACACAAAGAATCTAGGAGGGTCCGGCAACAAAACCAAAATATTAGCTATAATCTACTTATGTGCAAAGACCAATGGCTATGTACTTATACCACTAACTAATTATCATATCTCTATGTCTCATGCAAAGCACACTAAGTCCTATACCCTCTACTTTGACTTATGTGCTACATGATGCAAATTTTATCCATGCATACTAAAGAATAACAAATAATGAAAGATACCACTCAATATATCACCAATAGTGTAAATTATTGTAGTGTATCTTCATACATCTTTGTATATCTATAAAATGTAGTATCAGGTGTTTATATAGGTGCCTATCTATGAGCCACCTAAACTATATAGATTCATGCATAATTAGTCATTAAAAAAAACATTCTTTAAAGTCGATTATGAGTTGCATGTGTCTCAAAATACACTCTTCTCCTAAATACAATTTACATGTGTTATTCTTATATAGGCTTATGCATGCATACAAAACCATGCATAAGTTATCTATGGCTAGGGACTTTTTGTGGCACAAATTTAAATAGTTATATTCGAGAGCCAATAAAACAAGTTCACCAAAATTATAAAAGAAAATAAGATTTCCCTATATACTTAATCTATGCTAATCCAATAGAATGCATACACATTAGTATAAATCAACCCAAATTAATTTAATGATAACTATGAGAATGATAATTCAATAATAAATGCTAAGATATGAAATTAAATAATTTTTTTTTAAAGATACCAATATAAAAAATAACACTACAAAAACACTAGAATCTAAATGTCTCAAAATTGAAATACCTCAAAATCTAAACAAACTATCAACTCTATTATAAGTCAATTCTGAATCATTTCCATGAATTTGGGTAAGAAATGATATAAAAAATAGATGTTTAAAAACTTCATCCCTAATCCCAAAATTTTTTTAAAATCTTCGAATGTGAAATTATTCACTACACTAAGTGGGCAATTAGTCTATCTCACTTGGAAAAAGTGAAATCTAGAGCCTCACTGATGCATGTGCCCTAAGTCCTATGTGTTATATCCCCTTTAAATAAGATTAATTATTTCTTACCCTTTGTAAAAAGATATTCAAATAATGAAAATATATAGTGACTTCAATTCAACGTTAAATATTATTCTCATCGTATCATGAATAAAATGATACTTGCATTGGGTACATGAATACAATTGTGGATATAATAATTATCTACATTCAACCTTTGACATGTGAATTTGAATGTAAGCCTCTATTATTATTATGCAACTCCCAATCATTCCACACATCATTGTCCCTACTCATTATTATGGTTGTATTTTGGGATGGGTAGCATGGATTATATGTTCTATATTTTCAAATTTCAAATTTTATAGTTTTTGTAATCAATGAATGGGCGTTAAGGGAGCTGTATCTCATGAATTAAATAGAGAATAATAAAAAAATTGTGCATTCTAAAAATAGTGTTGCATAAGGACACCTACATAGCTCAAACCACATATAATGGTGAGTGCCCTAAAAGCTATTGTCCCTATGATTCTCGCCTACCCATCTTAACATGGGAGTGTAAAGTCATTTTCCATTTCTCATTTCCTACTGATTTCTTTTTCCGCTTGACCATTGTCCATTGATTGTTATCATCCCCAAGTTGATCTACCAAATCTACATCTAACTAAAAATAATCTAACACTAGCAAATTTCAAATATATAGATGCATAATGAATAATCACAATGTTGAACTCAATGAATATAAGCAAAATCACATATCATACTGAAAATGGTGAAATTGAAAACACTATAGAGTCCAAACATATACAAATCCACACATGAATCCAAAGTACATGATCCATACACCTCGATGGCAATACAAAAAGACATCAACAAGTATGATATCAATATTAAAACATAAAATGAGCAATAGAATGAGGCACATACACTTGGGGCCTTACATAGGTAGGTTGCATTTTTCATATGTGACTTGTACTTTCCTTGTTTGGTGGAGTTGTACTATACACATGTGAGCACATCTCCTTTATCCCACATTGGTAATACATTCAAATCTCTTGGTGGTGTGTCTTACATATACCCACCTCATGTACTCTTGTATTATAATCTCATTTGTATATTTTTCATCCTTTGATATAATATACTTATTCTCTTACTTTGAATCTCTTTTATGTTTTCATTAAAGCTCCTTGATCTTGGGTGGCTATCTCTATAGCTAAATCTTACATTTACTACCACTACTAACATGAACATAATTCATATGTGCAATATACTAACTAAATTGCCCACTTAACTAACTAATGACTACATTCTTTCTACTTCCTCTCTTCTACAACTAACTAACTTCTTGATTGTTACTGAATCAATGACAAATCCATAGTGGATGGCACTATTAATGTTATGACTAGCTTATATCCCTCTAAGTGCACATAAATGGCATTATCCAATGATTGGAACATAGGTGGTAACCATCTTCTCACACCTACCTCTACATATCTTTAACCTCTACTTATGACACATGCAAAACACACCATTGATGATGATTTATAGATTTTAAGTTCCTTTTAGTGCACCAAATCAAAAGATTCATATAGTGAGTTGTCCTTAAATTTGTATCATTTGTCATTGATGTCCAATAATAAATAGAGGCACATTGAATGATTTTAAAGGTCACTACGTAGCAATAAAGTCATGTGAAACATGTACCAAGTTAGCTCAAGGAAATAATTAAATAGCCAGGAGTTGGCAAAATTTGAATTTGAATTTTTAAACTTTTTGGGGTCAATTATGTGGGTGCTAGATTGATTGTGCAGTGTGGGATTGACCTAGGATAAGGGAACACTAATTCTAATGCAAGGAGTAAATGTTTGAACATAAGGGATGTGATAAATGGAAAATGTATAGGACAATGTGTATAAATGGATAAGATATGGTTACATATGTGAGAATGTGTGCAAATAGGATAGGTAAAGGATTGAAGAATAAGCTCAACTTTATACAAGATTACATCATTTGCCAGCACATCATTTTGTTAAGTTCCATTATCTCAAAATAAAACTAAAATAAATAAAAAATTAACATGGACCATTACACTTTTATTTCCCTACAAATTCATCCATTTAATCAAGTTATTGCCTTATCGTAGATTTAAAAAATAATTTAATACCCATTTATAAAAATATTAGACATCCCTAATCCCAAATTATAAAAAGAAATCTTCCATGTGAAACCATTCGTGTATTCTAGGTCAACAATTTGTCTCTCCCTTGGAAAAAGTGTTGATGTCATAAGATAATTCTATAATGCTATGTGACCCTAGAACCAAATGTGTTGGAGGCTTCTTAGATGATCATAATGAATTAGGATATATCTTTTTATACAACACCCTAACACATGAATTTGAATGTTTCATGCTCAAGTTAGCAAATAATTGCTAGTTGGAAAGGGGTCATGTTGTGTCCATAATTAAATTTCAATTTCAAAGTTTGGGGTTTAAATCCATGCCTATGGATTTGAACCAAGTTTATTTTCACATTGGCAAAACTGACCTAAGTGGATAGATGGGTAATATTCAAATTCAGTCTAGACCCTTGGGATGTGTGAGATGTCATGTCCCTTTCTTAAAAAACTATTTTGGTAAAATCATTAGTCCATTCCTATTTTCTCGTGGGCTAATATATTTAATTAAGGAAAATATTCTATTTAATATTTTAATTGTGTTTCTATAAATCATGGATAAAATATTTATTGAAAATAATTAAATATTAAATATTGATTTTTATTTGCACAAGTGGGGATGTGGATAAGTTATGGAGATTTTTATAACTCCTAGATGCTATTTTAGGGGTTTATGGAATCAAAGGCAAGATTTTGAATTGGTTGTCCTTGTAGTGGTGAGTTGTCAGTGGCAATTTATTTTTGGCTTGTAAGGTAGAGTGGGATTTCCAATAAAAAATTAAATTACTATTTTCCCTCCAAATAGGACATGGGGTTTTCAATGGCCAACTTGACTAGGACATCTTTAAATATTGCTAAAGTTGCATACAAAACATCTTTTGCCATTTCAACTTCTCAAATTTTATGTATGAACTCAAGTGTTCTACATTTTATCCTGTGGACGAAACCCCATAGGAGATTGTGACCTATGGATGAAAATCCATTGGTTACTAGGATCAGAGGATAAAAACCCTTTGGTTCTTGAGGGTATTTTCATCTAGAGATTGCATTGAAGCTTCAAGGATTGAGCAGATTTAGCTAGTTCCAGTGTTTGTGTGTGTTTTGTAGGTTTTAGTTCATCACAATGGATATCGGTGTGTTTTTGGAAGTTATCATTTTTGTAATAGGTGTTTCTACTATTATTTTTTATTCATGATCATTTCCAGGTGCTAGAGAAATTACCTTCCAGTTTGACAGAGTTTTGATAATGTATAGGTGAAATACCTTGTGTATTTCAACATTTTGGATTGTATTTGTAGAATTTGTTTCAGATTTGATGTTTCTATTGTTTTTGGTGTTTTGACTATTGTAACATCCAAAATGATGTAAGAATCATTTTTATATCCATAATATCATATGTGGGAGTTGCTAGTACAATTGTTGCAATTTGGGTGTTAACTAGCTATTAGTTTGTGTTGACTATGTGTTTGTGTTGAGTATGTGGAATAAATTTTTGGAATTTTTAATGCAATTTTTAGACCTAATAGTAAAATAAAATAAATTTTTAATGGGGATATTACATGCGATCAATATTAGTTTAAGTTTATGGGATTTGCCAACTTTTACATAGAAATATATATACTACTCGTATACTAGTTGTTACACTTATGAAAAATAGGTCAATGTGAATCCAAAATGAAAGAGAAAGGTGCAAGGTATGTAGTTTCACCCTTACAATTATATCCAACACATCAATCAAATCTCACAAATCTTATAGTTGATTTATTTTTAGTTTCTCATTAAACTACAAACACTTTAACAAAATAAATATGTGTTTTCAAGAAGCACAAAAAATTAACTATATATATATTTATTTATGCATTCAATAAAAATAAATTTTAATGAGCTCAATATAAACTAAGCATCTTTAGTAATTAAGCCATGACAAGATGATAGTATATAATCTACTTTCAATACTTAAAAAGTTCATTTGAATATAAGCTTTAATTATGAAAATCCCAATTCATACACCAATATATATATATATATATATATAGAAAGAGAGAGAGAGAGAGAGAGAGAGAGAGAGAGAGAGCACATTACTATAAGAGCTATAGTCACACAAAAATTGAAAGATCAACAAAGATCTATGTTACACATAACAATAGAGTATGTGGGCTATATTTTATACATTATTTTATATTAGCGTATTTATAATCCACTTCCTGAAAATAGGTGCTTAACCATCTGAACCACTTACCAAAACTAAACCCCCTCACATAATAGATTATTAGAGAAAATAATAATAACACATGAAACACAAACATAGAACAAACTAGGTTACAATATAATGCAAGTCCTAACACTAATAGTACAAACACAAAATAAAACTTTGGATCATAAACTCCCTTGATCCTGTTGACTTTTTCCCAGACTGGATGCTTATTCCCAGATATCCCTACAAGGTAGCCATCAGTGATCAACAGGAGCTCTGGGCCAGGGGGTCAACAGTATAGGAGATAGACTCTATATTTTATCTCCTCTTCTTCTTCAGGCTCTGCAAGACCTAGGGGGGTATTCCCTACTCAACATCCATGAGGATATGCATGCAAGGCTGGGATGTTGACAGAAAGCAGATAGTCCTCCTGTAAGTAGACCAAAACTGAAAGATAAGGGCAAAGGGGCTAGCTTTGGGCCTATTTGCAGTTGTAGACAGAGGACTGAGGATCCTAAACTAACTCTAATGTCCTAATGTTGGTTTTAGATTTTGCTTTGGAGTTTAAGTGTGGATGCAAAGCTGGATATGGTTATAACACAAAACAAAGCATGATTGGTGCCTATCCAGGGCCTGGAGTCAATAGACATACACCTGTGAATGATCAGCATAAACAACTAAGACTGGATTTCAAGGGGATATATGTGATACCTGCCTTACAGGCATCTCCCAATACAAAGTGTTAGGTTATCTCTACTTATGGTATCCCTACTGCAGTATATCCCTCCCAATGTTCAACCTGAAAACAGTTTAATCTACCCCTTGAATAGAAGTTAAAAGATCAGACATTCAACACAGGAATTCTATGCTCTAGAATCTAAACATTACCAAACGTCCAGATTCAGAAGAAGGATACATGCAATACTGGAGACAGAATTAACACAACACATGCCAAACAGCATTTCTCATATAAGTTTAATCATGAAATCAGTGGGTTCATGCCAAAAATAAACAACAAGAGATACATAAACTCACAGGTAAGCTGTACAGAGCAACCAGATCAGCTTGTTATGCATTACAGAGCCAAAATCATCAACTTTCAACAACCACAAATGAACAACACAACCTGCTTATAACAGCCAGGTAGGTGCTCAGCAATTAATTACAATGTTGACCCAAATTTCGCCAGATACACAGTACCATAAAAATGGCGCTCAAACACAACCGGATTGGCGCCCAAACTTGAATGCAGCAGGTAGGGGAGGAGACAGGAAGATTTCTCGAGCCCTGCGCTCCTGCCCACTGATTGACACCTCCAGTCGGGTACTAGATCGACCCACGCCATCGCCCATACCTCTGCAACAATCGCCATTAATGGCGCACCAACCCGCGGCCTTGGGAAAATCATCAAACAGACCATCGCAAGCATTTCCCGCCGAGATTCATCATCATGATATTTGAAAATGCAGGATAACAATATCCCACATGCACCCCGCAGCAACCTCCTTTGCACTTTATATACTAGGTCATGAGCATATATCATGTCGGTACTTTTGCTCCCGACGACACTAGTATAGACTTCATCATCATCATCCTCCAGCAGCATGATATCCTGTTGCTCGAAATATCACCCTGACGTCATCATGATATTTGAAACAAATCCTTCATGATAATCGCCTTCATCGGCACAACCTGATCCATCGGAGGAACATCCTCCTGCTGAGCCGATACCAAAAGTCTGGCCGATGAACATCCTGATGACGTCATCATCATATCCTGATGACGTCATCATCATGTTTGTAAATATCAGGAAGTCTCTTCAAGATGATCAGTGTTAGAAATATGACCCCCGCGGACCTTGATAACGTCATCATCATATTCACATCATCATGATATTCGGAAGACAACCGGATATTTGGAAATATCCTCCTGATATTCAAATATCAGGTTGCACTGTAGCTCCTCTATAAGATCGGGGCGATAATTGAATATGATGATGCTGCTTGAAAAGATCACCCTCAATAGATAACACACGAAACTAGCAGGCGGATATCTCCTTGATATCAACATCATCATGATGTTCGAACAAACATATATCCGGATGATATGAAAATATCACCCCCTCCTTCGCGAATATCATGATGCAGATAGGCAGAAAGAAAAATATCACCCTGATATACGGATGACATCAATATCATCAGGATGAGAAACAAAGAACAAGAAGTGATACAACCTCATCAGGATGATATTGACTAAGATCATCCTGACGTTCCAAAATATGATGACCCTAGTGAATATCGGGTCGCAATTACAACTCCTCAACAACATCATCAGGATGATGTTAACCAAGATCACCCGATGACAAAAATATCACCCCGGCGAAATATCATGAAGGCAGAAAATATGATGACCTCCACAAGCAGCAGGATGACAACTGGAAAGATGATGATGATGAACACGACCCTTAGGAAAAAACAAGTTAGGTCGAGCAACTCAAAGAATAAGCAACATCATCATCATGCTCGCGCAAGGTGATAAATGGAAGATCACCGGAGACTTTGAAACATCACCCTCGCAAGCAGATCAGGGCGCACTGTAGCTCGGCAGCATCATCAGGATAAAACCCGAACATCACCCGACAGCGAAATATGATGATGACGATGAGAAACCGGTCGAAGGAGAACATGATGATGCTGACCATCATGGAAACAAACATGATGATGATGACCTCCTCCTCAAGAAAATATGATGATGCAGCTGAAAAATACTGAGGAGGTCCAACACTTAGAAAAAATGGGCAAGAAGATAAAGGCTTCAAATGAAGAAACCTCCTGATCATGACAAATCAACCCCTGGTCAAAATGAGTGTCAACAGTGGCTCCGAATGGGGACGTGCAGGTGAAAACCTGCAGCGAGAACCAGATCTCCGGGCAGACCTGACAAAAAGCCAAAAACACGAGCTGTACAAGGCATTTACACTACATACATATTTTACAAATGTGCACAGCAACCAGATATTCATGTAAAATAGAACTTAAGGAATTGGCCATGCACAGGCAATTCCAGAATTTCACCATCTAGGGCCTGGAGGAAATAAGAATCCTCCCCATGAGTATTGCAAACCTGATATGGGCCCATCCATAAGGGCTGAAATTTGCCATGTTTACCCTTTTCCTGATCTTTAGCATTCCAAATAAGCACCAGATCATTAACCTGAAACTTCCTTTTTGTAGTTCTCCTGTCAAACTGATATTTCACATCCTGTTGTCTTTTGAGATTGATCTGGTGGGCTCTCCTCCTGTCTTCATCCAATGCAACCAGCTGATTCACTCTTTCTGTCATGAGATCTTCAAGGTCTTCATCATACTCTTGAATGAATCTGTAAACTGGTAGGAGATTGTTTATGGGCAGTCTAGCTGATGTACCATATACCAGCTCAAAAGGTGACTTCCCAATAGCCCTTTTCACAGTCACTCTGTCAGCCCATACTGCTAAATTCAACTTTGAATCCCAAGCTCTCTTGTTCTTGTCCAGTATCCTCTTGACAATTTTCATGATGCTCCTATTGCTTGATTCTGCTTGACCATTTCCTTGTGGGTGATATGGTGATGTATATGACAGGCTTATCCCATACTTGTTGCAAAAATCAACAAACTCACCTGATCTGAAGCACATAGCATTATCAGTGATTATTTTAGATGGTACTCCAAACCTGATGATGATGTTCTCTAGTATGAAGTCTGTCACCACCTTACTTGTAGCTCTTTTAGTTGGAATGGCCTCAATCCATTTGGTAAAGTAGTCAGTTGCCACCAAAATCCAACTGTGTCCCCCACTTGATTTGTCTGCAATTTCCCCTATAAAATCAATTCCCCATTGCTGGAATGGAGCATCCACAGGTGCAGCTCTGAGGGGTAAAGCACCATGATATTTTAGCTTTCCTGAGAATCTCTGGCAAGGGTCACATTTTCTTACTAACCTCTGTGCATCTGAAAAGAGAGTGGGCCACCAATATCCTGCCCTGAGAATTTTATGAGCTGTTGTTTGGGCAGTATAATGGCCACCACACAATCCTTTATGCATGTCAATCAAAATATTGTTAGCCATATTCTTATCCACACATCTCAGCAGTACACCATCAGGATTCTTCCAGTACAACTCACCTTGAACAATGACATACCTGATTGCATGTAGCTTCAGAGTCCTCTTTTGATTGTCACTGAAATGGGAGGGACAATTCAGATTTTGCAAATAATAGACAATATCCTTGTACCATTCAGATCCTGATGCACTTACATTCTCATCTTGGACTGCATTAACTTGGCATGCTTCCAAGTTTGACTGTGCCATCATCTTGGCTAGTCCTTGTCCTCTTATCAATTTAGTAACCTGTATGTCTATGTTGAATTCCTGCAGTTTGTTTATCCATCTGCACCTTCTTCCAGTCACCTCTTGCTGAGTGAATATGTCTTTGACTGCAGCATGAGGTACATATGCAATGATATATGACCCTACCAGGTATGGTCTGAAACTTTTGATGGCTCTAACTAGTGCATATGCCTGTTTTTCCATAATGTCATATTTCAACTCAGAGGCCTGCAGGGACATACTGAAGAAAGCAATGGGCTGTTCAAAACCATCTTCATTTTTCTGTAACAAACATGCAGCTACAGTATGAAAGGAAGCAAATGAGAACACCTGGAATGGCCTAGAAAAATCAGGAGATTTTAGAACAGGGGCCATCTTTATTGCCTCTTTGATATTCTGAAATGATTCTGCTGCTTCCCTTTCCCAGTTGGCAGTTGCATCCTTCTTCATCATCTTGGAAATGTTCCTTGTGATCTCTGCAAAGTTGGGAACAAATCTTCTGACAAAGTTTACCTGTCCAAAGAAGGATTGAACTCCTTTCACAGTTTTTGGCATTTGGATCCTATCTATGGCTGCCACTCTGTCTGGATCTATCCTGACTCCATCCTTGGAAACAATATGTCCCAGAAGTTTTCCTTCAACTACTCCAAAGGCACACTTCTTTGGGTTTAAAGAAATACCATATTCTAGTGCTCTTATAAAAATCTGCTCCAGATGCAAACAGTGCTGCTCTTCCTTCTTTGAGTAGGCAGTCAGGTCATCCTGATATACTGCCAGGATTGAATCAATCAGCCCTGCAAAAGCAACATCCATTGCTCTCTGAAATGTAGCACCTGCATTTGTTAGTCCAAATGGCATTCTAACATACACATATGTTCCCCATGGAGTGGTAAAGGCAGTCTTATACTGTTCTGATTCTTTTACCTTTACCTGATTATATCCTGAAAATCCATCCATCATGGATAGGAGTTCACAACCAGTCACTTTCTGCAACATAGCCTCCATATTAGGTAATGGATAGTTATCCTTCAAAGAGGATACATTCAAGTTCCTGAAATCAACACACAACCTAATATCACCATTCTTTTTCCTGACTGGGACAAGGTTAGACACCCAAGTTGAGTGTCTGATGGGCACAATTATTCCAGCATCCCTGAGCCTCTTGAGTTCTTCCTGCATCTTGGGAGCTAAGGTAGGATTTATAGGCCTTTGCCTCTGTCTAAATGGCTTAGCTTCAGGATTCAGTGGGATCTCATGCTGGAATAAGTCTTCTCTATAAGCTTTTAGGTCCTCATATGACCAAGCAAAAACATGTTTATACTTTTTTAGCAATGCAATCAGCATACTTCTTATGTGTGGTTTGAGCTGTTTGCCAATATATACCTTCTGAGGGGCCTGAGATGTCCCCAAATTTATTTCTTCTAAATCCTCCTTATTTGTGGGGGATGTCTTTGTGACCATTTTGTCTCTACTGTCAAAGGCTCTTTCCAAAGCCACTAACCCTCTGGGGATCTTGTTGGTCTTCAACTGGATGATCTCCTTCCCTACAAGAGTCTCTTTTCCATCTACAGTTTCTACAAAAGCTTGGAAATCAATCTGTTGGTTCTCATACTCATCTATGCAATGCAAAAATTTCAGCAAATCCCTATCATCATTAAAAACTTGCCAACTGCATATGTTTTCTGGTATGGCAGGCCTAATTTTAACTTCTATATCTGTGACACCTGACAGAGTGATGTCATCTGGCCTTATTGCAATATTAGCTAAGAAATCAGCCATAACATTTTTTGACCTTTCTACCCAGCCAATTGAAAATGCATCAAATAACTCAATAGTATCCCAAACAGCATGCTTATATTGTTTCAGTCTTTTGTTCTTTGCAGCATACTTATTTCTGATCTGGGATACAATCAGCTCAGAGTCTCCAAATACTCTTAACATCTTAATTCCATGTTTGAGAGCAATATTCAGGCCTAAAAGTAAAGCCTCATATTCTGCAATATTATTTGTGCAATCAAACCTCAGCAAGAAAGAGGATTTGAGGAGCTTACCAGTTGGAGACAGGAAAACAACTCCAGCTCCAGAACCTTCTTTTGCACAAGCTCCATCAAAAAACATGGTCCACAATCCTTGCTGATCCAGCTCTTCAGTGCAGACATTTTTCTTTTTGTCTTCTGCATCATCTGAGACAACCCTGAAGTTATCACAGTCAGTGTCTACAAAGCATACCTGTTCATTTGCTTCTTGGTCTTCCACTGTCTCTGATGATCTCTGCTCTCTGATTAACTTGACATCCCTGCCATTCATTGGAATCATGGCATATGATAGGTCCAGCTGCATACTTCCACCTATTAGTGCTGCCCATCTTCTTGACAGCAGCATACCATACTGTGGCTTGATGTCAACCACTGTTATATTCATCTTATATTTCTTTTCAGGAAATGCTGCCAGTTTGAAATCTACATCCTTCATGATTCCAATAACTGGTACCTCTCTGGCATCCATTGCATAGCATTTTCCACATGCCTTGTCAATTTTTAATCCTGTTTGTTGCATGATAGCCAAAGGCATGACATTTGTAGATGCTCCAGAGTCAAGCATACAATTTCTAATTATTTTACCATTTATAACCAGGGAAACATAAAATGGTTCAACCTGTGAAGGACATTTTGTCATGGTCATTCCTAAATAGACTTCAGGAGTCTCATCTTCTTCATTGCACATGACCTGTTTCTCACCCTGGGTCTGATCATTTTGCTTAGCTTGAAAAGGTACCCCTGAGATTAGGGATATTGTTCTATTCTTGATCTCTTCCACTTTCATGAGTTCCATAAGTGGAACAGAGACCTTTACCTGAGTGAGGATCTGGGCTATATCAAATGGAGCACAGTGTTGTACAGCAGTTGTAGCTTGCTCCACAATCCTGCTTTTATCCTGAGCTGCCTTAGCTTTCATTCTCATAGTTCCCTGATCATCATTCCTGTCTTGGGAACCTCTACTTTGATCTTCAGCCAGAGGGGTTTTGTTTTCTGGTCCTTGGAAATCATGACCTGTTCTGTATCTAAAGTTCTGCTTGTTATTTACCCACTGCCTTTTTTGTGGTTCAGTTCCTTTATGACCATGCATCTGCTGACCTGCAGGAATATCTTCTGGCTGATGTGGGCTGCCAACCTGATTTTTACCTCTAAGATTGTAGTTGCTCTTGACCTGAGCAACTGCTGCAGCTGTGAAGGCTCTGATTTCCTCATCAGAAGGTCGGTGTAAGCTACTCAGAAAATTGTGTGAGTTCTGAGCATACACATAATTATCCTCATGATCTTCATCATATGGGGACTGTTGGCAGGCCTGAACCTGATCATCTGTCTTCTCATCAGCATCATATAGAGTATATCCATTACCTATGGACATCATGTTAACATCATCATCCTGCACATGATGCGGCTCATTGCACTCATCACAAGACGTAGCATTATCATACAGAGATTGGGCAATCATGCACTGTGACTGTGAATGTGGCATCTGACAGATTATACACCACGGAGCATCATCAGCAATATTTATAGTTTTCTTCAGGGGATCAGGAGTTTCCTTGGCATGTTGAGCCCTCTGATTTGTGTTGTTACGTGAAAATACAGGCTTACCATCATGCCAATTGGTGTTATAAGGCATATCATGTAATGATGGCCTCTTTTCCTGTCTTTGATAGACTTGCCTATCAGGACCCATCCCTTTTTCACTTCTAGCTAATCTATAGCTTAGGTCCTTAACAACATTTGCCAGTTTGTCTATCTTATCTTCAGGAGCAGATGTACTACCTTGAGTGTTCTGAGGCTTATTTGGATTCTGCAGAATTTTTACATCATCCCTTCTATTTGTCTTGCCTGATGCTTTCCTATTGTTTTCAATATTCACTGCAATCCTGAAAGCATCCCTGAGAGTGGCAGGACCTTTATCTCTCAGTCCATATGCAGTCTTTGCATCAAAGGCATTGATGTACAAAATTATGCACATAGGTTCATTTGGCCTCATATGATGTGGCAATTTGTTCAACACTTTAGTAAATCTTGCATTAAAGTCTGCAACCTGCTCATTTGACCCTTTGGTGATGCTGGTGAACTCATTTACAAAGAAGCTAGGGTCAGTTTTATCACCATATTGCTCCTTGAACATCCTCTTAAAATCATCCCATGATGATATGCTCCGGTCAGGCAGATTCCTGTACCATTCTCTTGCCTCATCTACTAAGGATTGCATGAATGACTTCATGAAAACATCCTCATGCTCAACCTCAAAATTGTCCATGACATTTTGGAAGGCCTTTAGATGATCTTCTCCTGACACTGTATTGTTTCCTGAAAACTTAGGCACTTGCAGCCTCAGATGCTTATCAATAGGATTAGGATACCCAGGAATACCATCAAACACCAGCTGTCTGAATCTATCTAGCTGCATAGGCTGTCTGTTTGGCTGATTAACATTAACATTTCTATTTGCATTTTGGTTTCCTGCATTGTTTAGTGGTATCCTAGCATCATTCACATATTGTCTGTCATCATGATGCTGATGTTGCATTTCATATCTTTGCTGATGCCTTTGCATATTTGCATTTTCTAAGGTAGGAACTGAATTATTCTGGGCAGTTCTCAAGGCTTGCACTTTCTGCTGTATATCATCTCTGATTTTCATGGCTTGTAAGTATTCTAGTTCTGCTCTTAGGCTTTTGATTTCTTCAGCTAGCTGTTCATCCTTAGGTCTGGAGGTAGATGGTCTCATACCATTTTGGTCATCATCCTCATCATCCCTTAGGGACTCTGCCTCTTCAAACCTCTCACTTGGGTCTAGAAAAGGGCGTTCTTGGAACACTTCTGACCTCATTCTCATACTACCACCCTGTTGCCTCTCATATGCACCTTGGATATCAGCTTCTGCAATTGAAAAATAAGGAGCATGCTGTCCTGATGGCCTAGGGTTATCTTGTACATCATCACCTTTTCTGGGGGAGCTCTCATGACTAGCTGAGACAGTTCCCTTTCTTCTATACATCATTCTTTTTGTTAATGGTAACTCTTCAAATAGAGGATTTTGTTGGGATCTTCTCCCCTGCATATAAATTTACTTTGACCGGTTGGGAGATTACTTCAGAGTCGCCACCTATTTCTAGGAATTGTTTTCTTCTGTTAACCAGGGTTCTTTCACAAGGTTCCCCAGGGTGTTTTCTTCTGTTGCTGACTCAGATGGGTCACATATATATCACTGGAGATGATTAGATAATCTTTTACTTCTCACTCCCCAGCGGAGTCGCCAATTTCTGTTGACTTTTTCCCAGACTGGATGCTTATTCCCAGATATCCCTACAAGGTAGCCATCAGTGATCAACAGGAGCTCTGGGCCAGGGGGTCAACAGTATAGGAGATAGACTCTATATTTTATCTCCTCTTCTTCTTCAGGCTCTGCAAGACCTAGGGGGGTATTCCCTACTCAACATCCATGAGGATATGCATGCAAGGCTGGGATGTTGACAGAAAGCAGATAGTCCTCCTGTAAGTAGACCAAAACTGAAAGATAAGGGCAAAGGGGCTAGCTTTGGGCCTATTTGCAGTTGTAGACAGAGGACTGAGGATCCTAAACTAACTCTAATGTCCTAATGTTGGTTTTAGATTTTGCTTTGGAGTTTAAGTGTGGATGCAAAGCTGGATATGGTTATAACACAAAACAAAGCATGATTGGTGCCTATCCAGGGCCTGGAGTCAATAGACATACACCTGTGAATGATCAGCATAAACAACTAAGACTGGATTTCAAGGGGATATATGTGATACCTGCCTTACAGGCATCTCCCAATACAAAGTGTTAGGTTATCTCTACTTATGGTATCCCTACTGCAGTATATCCCTCCCAATGTTCAACCTGAAAACAGTTTAATCTACCCCTTGAATAGAAGTTAAAAGATCAGACATTCAACACAGGAATTCTATGCTCTAGAATCTAAACATTACCAAACGTCCAGATTCAGAAGAAGGATACATGCAATACTGGAGACAGAATTAACACAACACATGCCAAACAGCATTTCTCATATAAGTTTAATCATGAAATCAGTGGGTTCATGCCAAAAATAAACAACAAGAGATACATAAACTCACAGGTAAGCTGTACAGAGCAACCAGATCAGCTTGTTATGCATTACAGAGCCAAAATCATCAACTTTCAACAACCACAAATGAACAACACAACCTGCTTATAACAGCCAGGTAGGTGCTCAGCAATTAATTACAATGTTGACCCAAATTTCGCCAGATACACAGTACCATAAAAATGGCGCTCAAACACAACCGGATTGGCGCCCAAACTTGAATGCAGCAGGTAGGGGAGGAGACAGGAAGATTTCTCGAGCCCTGCGCTCCTGCCCACTGATTGACACCTCCAGTCGGGTACTAGATCGACCCACGCCATCGCCCATACCTCTGCAACAATCGCCATTAATGGCGCACCAACCCGCGGCCTTGGGAAAATCATCAAACAGACCATCGCAAGCATTTCCCGCCGAGATTCATCATCATGATATTTGAAAATGCAGGATAACAATATCCCACATGCACCCCGCAGCAACCTCCTTTGCACTTTATATACTAGGTCATGAGCATATATCATGTCGGTACTTTTGCTCCCGACGACACTAGTATAGACTTCATCATCATCATCCTCCAGCAGCATGATATCCTGTTGCTCGAAATATCACCCTGACGTCATCATGATATTTGAAACAAATCCTTCATGATAATCGCCTTCATCGGCACAACCTGATCCATCGGAGGAACATCCTCCTGCTGAGCCGATACCAAAAGTCTGGCCGATGAACATCCTGATGACGTCATCATCATATCCTGATGACGTCATCATCATGTTTGTAAATATCAGGAAGTCTCTTCAAGATGATCAGTGTTAGAAATATGACCCCCGCGGACCTTGATAACGTCATCATCATATTCACATCATCATGATATTCGGAAGACAACCGGATATTTGGAAATATCCTCCTGATATTCAAATATCAGGTTGCACTGTAGCTCCTCTATAAGATCGGGGCGATAATTGAATATGATGATGCTGCTTGAAAAGATCACCCTCAATAGATAACACACGAAACTAGCAGGCGGATATCTCCTTGATATCAACATCATCATGATGTTCGAACAAACATATATCCGGATGATATGAAAATATCACCCCCTCCTTCGCGAATATCATGATGCAGATAGGCAGAAAGAAAAATATCACCCTGATATACGGATGACATCAATATCATCAGGATGAGAAACAAAGAACAAGAAGTGATACAACCTCATCAGGATGATATTGACTAAGATCATCCTGACGTTCCAAAATATGATGACCCTAGTGAATATCGGGTCGCAATTACAACTCCTCAACAACATCATCAGGATGATGTTAACCAAGATCACCCGATGACAAAAATATCACCCCGGCGAAATATCATGAAGGCAGAAAATATGATGACCTCCACAAGCAGCAGGATGACAACTGGAAAGATGATGATGATGAACACGACCCTTAGGAAAAAACAAGTTAGGTCGAGCAACTCAAAGAATAAGCAACATCATCATCATGCTCGCGCAAGGTGATAAATGGAAGATCACCGGAGACTTTGAAACATCACCCTCGCAAGCAGATCAGGGCGCACTGTAGCTCGGCAGCATCATCAGGATAAAACCCGAACATCACCCGACAGCGAAATATGATGATGACGATGAGAAACCGGTCGAAGGAGAACATGATGATGCTGACCATCATGGAAACAAACATGATGATGATGACCTCCTCCTCAAGAAAATATGATGATGCAGCTGAAAAATACTGAGGAGGTCCAACACTTAGAAAAAATGGGCAAGAAGATAAAGGCTTCAAATGAAGAAACCTCCTGATCATGACAAATCAACCCCTGGTCAAAATGAGTGTCAACAGATCCAAAAGGGGAAACCTAGATAATTTAGAGCATCTAATAACTATCCTGCAATGTTGCAAACCTAGTCTTCTATAATGGGTACTAGTCAACTTGTGCCTCTCACCCTAAAATGATCATGTTGAAGTGTGTTCAATTTCAAAATGTCTCTAATCATATATACCCTACATGCAGTGTAAACAACATATGTGCTACTTAACTATAATGACCATATCTCATTGATCAACCTATACATATAATCATCAGGTTGATATTCCTTGAGTAAGATCAATCAAACTGTATTGATCATTAGAGATGACTGATCACCAAAAAAGTCAACCTCCCCTATCAAATGTGAGGGAAAAGTGATAGCATTCATGCCACCTTCTATCCTCATTAAAACTCAAAAGATAAAAATAAAAATAGGAACATTAAACACTAGAAAGCCAAATTGGTGCAGTCATGGTAGGAGGGTTCAAAGAATGAACTGTCCAAACCATGTAGCTAGAGTAAACACAACGGAAACAACTCAATTATAGAATGCAATGGAAGATTCAAATGCTCAATATACTAGATATCTAGAATGCTTATATGCCGGCTACATGTGAGCTACAATTAAAGGGCTCACAGGCTTGCTTTCCAGGTTACAACAAATATTCAAGATATGGCATTGAAGTGCCTTTCAAAAAGAAATCTATCTTCTAAAACTATCAAAATCACATTATCAAACTACTAAATCCCTAATATCTCTAAGAAATCTATATATATATCATCTTCAAGATCAATTGATCCTCCGCATCGGCCACAAGAGGTTACAAACTTCAATGATTGATGAAACATGTAGAAGCATGTAAGTCGGCCTACAACACATGGTATTGCTTTGCAAATGAATGAAACTTGGTGCAGACCTCAAGGAAGGTCTATCAGGTCCTTATGTGTCATGTATGATGTTCCATTTGGCTCCACAAGTCATGAAAGTTCTTCTCAAACCTTCTCCTCTCAATTATCTACCTGAATGCTCTAGTCTGTGAAAACTGATGATCTTCTAATAATAATAACTCTCAGGAAACAAATCCAAATCAATTAAAATCTTAAAATGATGCCGCTGGCATGAAATAGAAGCTAAATCCTACTCTGCGAGCTCTAATATGAAAGTGTGGTACAAAATGTTGAACTACAAATCACTAAATTACAACTAAAAATGAAAGAAAATAAAGAGCACAAATATTTTTGGTTGATGCAAGATTGCTCTACAACCTGGGATGCTCCTACATTAGACACCTGGGGTTTTTGAAAAAGTGAGTCCCTCACTTTGTTGGGGCTAGAGGAAAACCAAGGTGGTCTACCTCAGCTTAAGATATCCATGATGAATCTTCTTCTGGTCTTCCTTTCCACCTAACCAAATACTGTTTATACTACTTGCCTCTAGTACTGCATCCAACTCTACTATCCAAGATGCTCTCTATCTACTCTGGTTGTTGTTGTGGTAACTGATTCTTCAAACCATCTTCAATGCTGTCACTTGACTCTCCTTCATGATATTGATATACGTCTGCAATGTTAAATATAGGTGATATACCCAATGTCTCCAGTAGCTCCACTTCATATGCATTTCCTGAATCAAACTTCTTAAGTATCCTACATGGTCCAAACTTCTTCATCTTTAACTTGTTGTATGTCCCCATTGGAAATCTCTCCTTTCTTAGATATACCATTACTTCTTCTCCAACTAAAAATTCTTTGTCTCCTCTTCTCATCTGCTTTCTCCTTATACTTACTATTCATCTCCTCCAAATGGTTTCTAACTTGATTATGTAGTATCTCCATGTATCCTACAAATTCTTCTACTTCTGCACTTCTCTTGTTCTCCATACTGATGTCTCTCAACTCTACAACTCCTCTAGGTTTTACTCCTATCACAATCTCAAATGGTGTCTTCCCTGTACTCCTATTCATTGAATTATTGTATGCAAACTTTGCTTGTGGTATATTTAGATCCCAATTTCCTACTGTATCTCCCACTAAACATCTTAACAAGTTACCCAAACTCCTATTTACCATTTATGTTTGTCCATCTGTCTGTGGGTGAAATGTTGAACTAAACTTTAGGTTTGTCTTCATCTTCTTCCGCAATGTCCTCCAAAAATATCCAATGAATCTTGTATCCCTGTCTAAGACTATACTCTTAGGTAATCCATGCAATCTCACAATCTCCTTGAAAAATAGATCAATGACATGTATTGCATCATTTGTCTTCTTACAAGGAATGAAATGTGACATCTTGGAAAATTTGTCCACTACTACAAACATAGAATCATATCCCCTCTGTGTTCTTGGAAAACCTAATATGAAATCCATGCTTATATATTCCCAAGGTCTCTCCAGTACTATCAAAGATTTGTACAATCTAGTATTCTGATTACTCCCTTTTGCAACTTGACAAACTCTACAACTCTAAACAAACTTTCTTACATCCTTATATATATGAGGCCAAAAGTAATGTTTTCTTACCAAAGCTATTATCTTGTCAATTCCAAAATGTCTTGCCAATCCACCACTATGCTTCTCCTTGATCAAATTCTCTCATTGAACTCATAGGTATACACAACTGATTTCCTTTGAACAACATATCCTCATAAATGAAATAATCCAACCACTTACTTCTATCTGTCACAATAGGTTCCTTACATGCTTTCCATGCTTCTACAAAATCAAGATCTTCTTCATACATATGCTTTAGTTCCTCAAATCCTAGTACTTCTACTCTCATCTCTATCAGCAAATTCCTTCTTTTGCTCAATGCATCTACAACTTTGTTTGACTTCCCACTCCTATGCTTCAATACAAATGTGTAACTTTGCATGAACTCTACCCATCTCATATGTCTCTGATTTAACTTTGCTTGATTGTTCAAATACTGCAAAGCTTGATGATCAGTGTACAACACAAATTCCTTAGGCAACAAGTAATGTCTACACTTCTTCAAAGCTTGAATTATGGTGTGGAACTAATGATCTTAAAATGAATATCTTCTCCATGCATTAGTCAACTTCTCACTAAAATATGCTACTGGTCTCCCTTCTTGCCTTAACACTACTCCTATTGCACTCCCACTAGCATCACAATCTACTTGAAATACTTTGTCAAAATCTAGTAATGCTAACACTAGTTACTCTGTCACCTTCTTCTTCAACATTTCAAAACTCTTATTTGCTCCCAATGTCCACTTGAAATTCTTTTTATCACCTCTCATTGTCTTTGTCATTAGTGTGCATACTATACTAAAATTTCTGATGAACTTTCAGTAGAAACTTGCTAATCTATGAAATGATCTTACCTCTCCAATGTTTACAAGTGTTGGCCATTCAACAATTGCTCTAACTTTCTCATGGTCCATCTTTAATCCTTCTATAGAAATCACAAATCCCAAATATACCAATTCTTCCTTTACGAAACTACACTTCTTGATGTTTATCAACAATTTCTTTTCTCTCAACCTTTGCAATACTTGTCTAATATGCCACAAATGTTCCTCTTTTGTCTTATTAAAAATTAAAATAGCATCCAAGTATAAAATAACAAAATTACCCAAGAATTTCTTCAAAACCTCATTCATCAACCTCATGAAGGTACTTGGTGCATTAGTCAATCCAAAAGGCATCACCAACCATTCATACAATCCTTCATTTGTCTTAAATGCAGTCTTCCAGTCATCCCCTTCTCTAATCCTGATCTGATGGTATCCACCCTTCAAATTTATCTTTATGAAATATCTTGCTCCACTCAAACAATCCATGATGTCATCCATCCTTGGAAATGGAAATCTATACTTAACTATGATCTTATTAATTGCACTAGAGTCTGTACACATCCTCCATTCTCCGTCTTTCTTTGGTGCTAGTACTGAAGGTACCACACATGGGCTTAAACTTTCTCTTATCAATTCTTTCCTCAACATCTCCTCTATCTGTCTATTCAGCTCTGCATTCTCTACTAGTGTCATTTGGTGTGTTGCTTTGTTAGGAAAACTAGCTCTAGTTATAAGGTCCATATGATGATTGATACTCTGGATTGGTGACAATCCTTCAGACACATTATCTGATATGATATCTTGGTACTCTATCAACAATTCTATTATCTCCTCTGGTGGTGGTTCTTCTTCTTTTGTTGTGGTGTTCTCCACATTTAGATCTTCGCACTTCTTTGGAATCAATAAAAAACACATATTCTCGTGTCTCAATCCATCTAGAAATTTCCTTCCATTAACCAAACATATTCTAGCATTCCCACATACTTCACTCTTAGGCTCATCTTCCAAAGCTATCAAGATATGTTTCCTCCCATTTGATGTTATAGTATAAATGTTCTTCCTTCTGTCATGTATAGGTTTTCTATCATACTTCCATGGTCTCCCTAGCAATATATGACATACATCCATCGGCATAATATCACACAATACTTTATCATTATAAGATCCTATATGAAATTTCACAAAAACATTGTTCACTCACCGGTACCTTGTGTTCATCTTGAATCCATTCTATCTTGTAGGGCTTAGGGTGTTTCAACCTCTCCAAGTTCAGCTTCTTCACCATCTCCTCTAAAACCAAATTATTTGTACTTCCACTATGAATGATAACCTTACAGCATTTACCTCTTGATTTGCATCTTGTTTGGAACAAAATTTTCCTTTGCGGTGATTCATCAGTTGTCTCTACTTGAAATAATTCTCTCCTCATGACTAATGATTCTCTTTTCTCTGGCTTTCCAACTGAACTAGGTGATCTAATAGGTTCTTCCTCTGCATAAGTTACTCTTGCATTATTCTTTGTCCTCTTTCTTGTACTTCCCTGATGACATTCAAATGCTCTATGTCCTTCACCTCCACACTTAAACAACTTTCTCTGAATGATCTTTTATCAAACCTTCTTTCATCTCTCCTATATCCTTCATTGTGGTAAGAATTATGATTCCTTCTGCTATTGCAGTCAAAATTTCTATCATCTCTCTGGTATGAATTATTATCTCTGTCTTCCTTCTTGTATGGGCTACTTTCCTTGTTTTGCTTTGCATAAGGTCTTTCTCCTCTGAAATATATTCTACCTCTTTGAAATTTACTTCCTCTACCTCTCTATCTTTGCTCATGCCTCTTTTCAAGTTGTCTTCAACTTTTAGGGAAAACTGGTATGCTTCTTCTAATATTGTCATCCTTACAAAACTTAGTTCTTCTTCAATATTTATTCTTAATCCATTTATGTATCTTGCCACTTTCTCCTTGCTTTCTTCACTATGTTCAGTCCTTATGATCATCTTATGAAATTCTTCAATGTACTCCTTCACAGATTTCTTCTTTTGTCTTAGGTTTTGCAATCTCTTCAATAATTCCAACTCATAGTCAGCAGGTATGAACTAATTCTTCAAGTTGTCACCATCCTATCCCATTTTATGATCTTCTCTTTTACTCTCTGATGAGTGTCAGGTAGCACCCATAATAATACACCTTTTTACCTCTCTTTTCCATCCTTCTTATTCTATTTTCCTGGTAATTGCACCATAGTAGACTGATAAGATTTGTTCTAATTATATTAATGAGAGATGAATTACCAAAATTCATGATTTTTGATTGAAGGACTAATGTGCAGAAATTTAATGGAAATATACAAAAATTCTCTCTTTTTGAATCTATAGGTACAGATGTTCAGGCAAAGGCAATTTTGAGCATCTCCGGTGGTCCTAACAATCTCTAGAGTTGACATGAAGGATACCACACTAGTCTCTGATGTTTTCCAATATGATTAGATAGATTTTCAAATAAGAGGACCAAGGGTGAATCATCTCTGGAGTGTGGCAAAAGTCATAAACACATCTCTAGAGCTGCAGACAAAAGTACACACCTTCGGAGCCCTCCTTAATACAATGTAGAGTTCTAGTGCTACTATCAGTCAACACTTCTGATGGCAATTGGAGTGCTCTAGGCATTACTTAGCCAAAACCTGAGTAATTGAGTGAAGACTCTAGTTAATTGCTAGAAGTTTAATTCCTCTTTTATTGATTTTGCATGAGTTCTCAACAAACTGATTAAGTACCTATATTTCAGGGCCTCACTGCCCAGTTGTTATTTCAAACTAAGACTCTAGATTTAGTGGGACTATTGTACCACTCAAATCTATTTCAATTGCATGATTTTACTTTGTAGTTAAATAGTTGATAGAATAAGAGATTGATGTTATCTCATAGATAAAATGATAGTTAGAGTAAGTGATATCTCATCGCTCAATTTGATATAGATATATTAGGTAGAAGCAGAAGAGGGATATATAGAGAATTATTCTTATAATCTTAATTATATAGATACTTTATGAGTACAAAAGCATACTGATGAGATTAGATTGAAGAAGGATTGTGATATTATATTCATGTACTGATTTATTGCCATAGTCTTCAGTCCTGAGGGTGAGGAGCAAGGGCCCACTCCCGCCATCAAGACAAGAGGCTAGTATTTATTTGTTTATTATCTTGTTTCAGATTCCACTTAGGAATATAGTTATTGTTTTCTCATAGATAAATGCATGCTTCACTTGTATGGATTAGAATAGGTCAATATTAGCAATTTACTATTTCAACTTTGTTTCCAGTACTTTTAGAATTTACTTTCATAGCAGATAAATTAGCATCATTAATTTCCTTAGAAAATAAGCTTTGTAGAATTAGTTAAATGGACTGGCAACTATAGGATTCCTAATTGTAGATAGCCAAGGACACAACCTTGGATTTGACACATGAAAACATGATTAAATGCCAAGGACCAATGACCCTTGTCATTTTTGGCGTCGTTGCTAGGGATTTTGTGTTAATTAGGAAAACATAGTTAATAGTTGTTAGGATAAATTGAATCTGTATGGTTAGATCTAGGGATTCAAAAGGAAGATACATAAAATAGACACCCTAGCAACAAACTATAGGAGAAAGTAGTAGGGCGGCACAAGCTCTTGTTGAAGAGAGGCACCTAGAACCTACCTTGGAAACTACACCCCAACTCAATAATTCCTTAAATCCTCAAAGTCCTTCACTCTCTGAATATATCCAAGAATTGCAAGAAAGATTCTAGGTAGATCCTTTGACAAAAACTAATTCCTCAAAACCCCACACCGAATCTCAAAGAGAAGAATCAGTATCAGACATGGATTATAATCATGATGAGGAGGATAATCATGCTCCAAGAACCTTCTCATATCCCATTGTTTTGGATTCTAGAGATAATGTTCCTATGAAGAATATTTCACCCTCACATTTGCCAAATTTTAGGGGTCTTGCTTTCGAGGATCCAGATTAGTTTTTGTTTGAATTCAAAGTGGTATGCCAAACTTACGATTATGGATCAGATAATCAAAAACTCAAACTTTTCCCCTCGACCCTAAATGATTCTTCTATGAGATGGTTCATGGGTTTGCCCCAAAACTCCATCCATTCCTGGGAACAGATGGAGATAGAATTTCTAGGAAAATACTGAGATTACTATAGAGTCAGTGATAAAAATGAGGAATTGTTCAAAATTAAACAAAGAAAGGATGCGACCTTAGAAGACTATGTGGATAGGTTCAACTTTGCTTTGAGAAGGTATGGCAATCTTATGGCTCACTCTTTGGCCAGAACCCTATTTGTAAAAGGATTAGACAAAGAATCAAAACAGGCACTGGATCTAATGGGAAAAGGGAATATCAATAAAATGGATATGCCTGTTATAGAAGAACTCTACAAGAACCATTCCAAAACCCAAGATGGAGTGAGAACACCGAAGTCTTTCAAAGGGAAGAATGAAATAGGATAGTTAATGGAGGAGATTGCAAATCTTAAAATATATATTCTAGTCCAACTAAATACCACATTAGATGGGATTTAGGCAAAAACTAGAGCAACTGATCAATAGAACAATAGAAACCACTCTCCATATATTATCCTAGGTGTAGGAACAAACACCTGTTGAGAGAATGCCATTTAGATAAATTAGAGATATATCAAATCTATGATAGGGAACATCCTACCAATTAGTGTGATAAGCTCTCAACCTTACAAAGGCTAACTAAAAAGAACACCATTATAGAGGAGGAGTTAAACTATGTAGGACAAAAACAAGCTGGGAATTTTCCTTATAATCAGTATCCAAACTAGGCTTCTTATAGGGGCCCTTCAAATTGGGGAATAATCAATGGAATCCAGTGTGGCATGGACCTCAAAATATTCCTCCTTGGGGACCACAAGATTGGCCAAACCAACAATGGCAGAACCAACATTGGCAAAATTAGCCCTGAGGAAATCAACAATGGCCACAAGTACAGTTTGGATCACAAAACATGCAACCTCATTGGGGTCCTCAACAGGGTTATAATCAACAATACTAGGGACAACCTTAATGTTTCCAACCTCAACAACAAGCATTGCTAACTGGATCCCCCAACACACAAGAACAACCACACAATGAGCCAGTTAGCTAACCACCTTTACCAGCCCAACCTATACCAAACACATGGAATAAATAGGGAGTAGCTATTTACATGACAGAACAAGAAAACATAGCTGGTATTAATGCTATATATTCCAATAATCTCTAGCTATGTTTTGGGAAAGCACTCCCAAGACCATCTCCTCCAACTATAGTTGAAGTAACCAATGATGTGGAACCTAAAAATCCATCCACTCAACTTCAAGAGGAGATTACTATGGAAACTATGCTAAAAGAACCTTCCTTGGATAACTCTAGAGTTCCTCCTAAAGGAATAGCTCTGGAGAACACCCTTAGAAACACTTCTGCTAAGAACTCTGGAGTTGCTCTAGAGATCAAAAAACTAGCACCATACTAGAACAGCTCAAACAACATGTCCCTCAGAAAAAGGTCCTACAAAAACAAGTTCAACCTACCCTGGAATCAGAACTTCTACAAGAAATTAGATAATTGAACATTGAAATTCCACTCCTACAAGCAATTAGAGATGTGCCTGAACTAAACCAATTCATCAAACAACATTGTGTTAAGACCCAAGGTAGAAAGAAAAAATTTCCTACCACCATCTAGGTGGAAGGGAAAGTAGTAGACCTCCTAATGGGAGAAATGATCCTCCCAAAATATGGACACCCTAGGAACCTTGTCATAACTATTTATATCTCAGGGGTGGAAATATCTAATGTTTTGGTTGATTTGGAAGCAACAATAACATAATGACAGTCCACACTATGGACAAATTAGCTCTAACAGGTATCTAGCCCACATCCATAATCCTTCAACTAGCTGACCAGTCGGTAGCTATTCCAAAAGGGGTGATAACTAATGTTCCAGTTGTGGTAGAATCATGGGAATTCCTCGTAGACTTATTGATATTAGAACCTAGAAACTAGTGAAATGCATATCCATTGATATTAGGAAGGTCATGGCTAGCTACAACAACAACATCTATTGATTGTTGAACTAGGGATATCATCATTTCGAATTGAATAGATTTGAAGAAAATATCTTTATATCCTCCAGCTAAACCATCAATACATTATTCAGGAAAAGTGTGGGTAGATGAGCCAAATAACATGGAAAATAATGCCTCAGTAGCTATGGTTACCATAAAAGAACATTTGGGTGAGTTAGAAGAAGAAATCCACTATGATACAATAGAAGATATCACCCACATTCTTATTAACAAAGATACAATGGAACTAGCCCAAGATTCAAAAAGAGAATTTCTCACTTTTGCTCATTGTACCCTAGCAAAAATTATTCATTGTGGAGAGGCCTTTTATATAGACTTCTAAGTCACATTCTACATGTTGCTCCCACATTCTTACCCCCTCAATACTATGACTCCAAGATATGGATTGAATACATCTATGGATCAGATAACAAAATAGGTCATGATTTTACCTGGGAAAACACTGAATATCAACACCCAGTTAGCAGAAAAATAGGAAGAAGCACTTCTCAAACTCTTAATTTCACATTCAACAACTTTTGCTTGGGAATACTAAGATATGAAGGGCATCCCTCTTGAAATCTGTACTCATCATATATACAGTGAAGATGTCAAACCTGTTAGACAACCCCGGAGAAGATTAAATCATGCTTTAAAAGATATTGTTAAGACTGAGATAGAAAAATTACTGCAAGTAGGGTTTATATATCCAATCTCGGATAATCAATGGGTCTCACCCCTAGTCATAGTGCCTAAAAAGAATGGGAAGTGGAGAGTGTGTATTGACTATAGAGAAATAAACAAAGCCACAAAGAAGGACTACTTTCCTTTACCATTCATTGACCAAGTGCTAGACAACCTTGCAGGAAGGAAGTACTTCTCATTCCTAGATGGGTTCAGTGGATATAACCAAATTCAAGTTGAACCTGAAGATCAAGATAAAACCACTATCACTTATTCTTGGGGAACTTTTTCCTACAAAGTTCTTCCATTTGGGCTATGTAATGCTCCAGCTACATTTCATAGGCTTGTTTTAGCCATTTTTACTTAATTAGCTAATGAGTGCATGGAAGTCTATATGGATGAATTTACTATGTATGGCGACAACTTTGAAGAAGCTTTCATAAACCTAGAAAAGGTACTAAAATGCTATGAAAAAAATTGACTATCCGTAAGCCATGAAAAATGCTTTATGATGGTAGAGGAAGGAATTGTATTGGGACATCACATCTCAGTAAATGAGATCAAAGTAGACCAAAACAAAATAGAAGTGATCAAATAGTTACCCTCACCTAAAAATCAGGCATATGTTAGAAGTTTTCTAGGTCATGTAGGCTATTATAGGAGATTTATAGAAAATTTCAGTAGAATAGCTACTCCTATGTTTTCCCTACTTACCAAAGACACTGACTTCTTATGGACAGAGGATTGTCAATCAGAATTTGAAACCCTTAAGGAGAAACTTCCTATTACACCTATTTTAAGAGGGCCCAATTGGACTCTGCCATTTCACATACGAACTGATGCTTCAATTGAGTCTATTCAGGTAGTCCTAGGACAAAAAAAAGTGGGAGAATGTATGCATGCCATCTACTACATTAGTAAAAACCTTACCTTTGCAGAAAGAAAGTATACCACAACTAAAAAAGAATTCTTGGCAATCATATATGCTATAAACAAGTTTAGGCATTATATCACCAGATACAAAATATTTGTACATACTGATCTTGCATCCATCAAATACTTAATGAACAAGACAGTAGTAGGTGCAAGGATAATTAGGTGGTTATTTCTATTGCAAGAATTTGACATTACCATAGTTGATAATCTATGAAAATTTAATTTGGTTGCTGAATTTTTATCAAGATTGCATACAGGTGGAGAAAACCAACCAGTGGAGGACAAATTTCCAAATGAACATCTTTTTGCTATCTTCTCTATTGTACCTTGGTTTGCAGACATAGCTAATCTTTTAGCTACATGATTGTTTCCATCTCATTTTACCTCAAAACAAAAGAAGCACTTACTAAAAGAAAGCTTATCTTACAAATGGTTAAATCGTTTACTGTTTAAGTGTGGTCCTAATTTAATTTTATGCAAGTGTATAAAAGCTAATAAATTTTTTGATGTCTTAAGGGCATGTCATGATGAACCATCTGGTGGGCATTATTCCTCACATAGAACCATCCACAAAATTCTGGGAGCTGGTTACTACTGGCCCTCTCTTCATAAGGATACCAAGAAGTATGTACAGTAGTGTGATTAGTGCCAAAGGATGGGACAACCAACCTTTACCTAGTAAATGTCACTTCATCCTCAAGTAATGTTGGAACCATTTGAGCAATGGGGTCTAGACTTTGTGGGACCAATTTCTCCACCATCATTATGCAAAGAATACATTCTAGTATGCACAGACTATGTAACTAAATGGGCTGAGGTTCATGTGTTGCAATTTGTAAGAGAAGAAAAAGTTGTTGATTTCCTCTATAATAGAATCTTCTTAAGGTTTGGAGCCCCAAGATCAATAGTTTCACGCAGAGGACCTCAATTCACTTCTTAGGTAATCAAAGCATTCACAAACCTATATCAAGTTAAACACCTAAAGTCTTCACCTTGCCATCCCCAAGCTAATGGGAAGGTGGAAGTGACTAATAGGGAACTGGAAAATATCCTGACAAGGACATTGTCTATGAATAGAAAGGATTGGGCTAGTAGGTTACCTAAAGGAGTTTGGGCTTACAATACCACCTGGGAGTCCACAACCAAATTCTCACCATATGAATTGGTTTATGGGAAGAAACCCATTCTGTCTATAGAATTCGAGCTACAGACACTCAAAACTTCATTAGATATTAGTCTACCATTGTCTATAGCACAACAGAATAGGATTCTTCAAGTCAATGAGTTGGATGAAATCTGTACAGAAGCCATATAGAAAATAGAACTTGTTCAATATCAAAGGAAATAGTGGCATGACTAACACATCAAAAGGAGGACATTTTAGCAGGGTGATTAGGTTCTCCTATATGATTCTAAGTTCAAGGCATTCAAAGGGAAGTTACAAACTCACTGGATGGGCCCTTGTCAAATAAGGGAAGTTTTTGAAAATGGAACAGTTTTGCTAGCACCCATTGATGGAAGCACTGATTCATTCTTAGTAAATGGCCACAGAATCTGAATCTGTAAAAGGCCATTGACTAAGGAGGAATTTACCAAGGACTTGTGCTTGGCTACAGGGGTCACAACCTTTATCATAGATTGACACTAAAAAAAAGGAGAGAGGAAGGTTGAAAACTAGCAAATGACAACCTTCTTGATTAAAAAAGGAAGGTTGAAAACCAGCAAATGGTGGCCTTCTTGAAAAAAAAGGAGGAAAATAGAAAACTAGTAAATGGTCATCTTTCTTGACCAAGGGGATTGAAAACCAATAAATGGTGGTTCCCTTCTTGTAGGATTGCAATAACTAATCTAGGGAGCCAATCAGATGCCAGGAGCTACTAAAACACATCTTCGTAGCAATCTAGGAGCACCTCTGGTACTTCACCAATAAAGAATCATTTCAAGGAATAAAAAAAATGAGGGGACCCACCTCTCTAGGTATTAAAGTGGGGACATCATAGGATGAGGTCAATGTGACTCATCCTCCACTTTTTGACATAACAATGATGAGATCAGCATGCACATCGTTAGCAATCAAAAGGTAATTGCTTCCACATGCACAAGTAATCATGGATTGCTCTCTTGACGTCACTTGACAACATGTCATTTCTATACCACTTAGCGGGAATAATTTGGGAACACGTGACAATGAGGATGATGATACTAGTTCAAGCCATGAAGGAGCTGCTCACGTGTTGGGTTAGAACAAATCTCATCAAAGCCATGACATTGCAGCCAAGTACATCAGGCCATCATCACGAAAAGTGATTCAGGTAATTCAATTGAATTAAATTAATTATTATTGCTTTGTCATTTCTATTTATAGGTGCAGTTACTATGACACATTTCCCTATCATTATTTCCCTTTTAACTCATGCATACTACCTTATTTGCCACACTGTCGACCTTTCTCCAGAGTGTCATATCACTCCCTGCAATTATGACTAAACAATCATGTCAAACTAATCTCAAGCCACCTTCCCATAATCTAAGTAGTTGCAATTAACAGATCAAACCCAATTCAAATATTGTAGAATCCTCCAAAACCTCTGGGATAATCTTCAATTCTACTACCATAGTCCTCATAAGGTGAAAAGAAAGAAAAACAAACAAACAAACTATAGAGGAAATTAAGAAGAATTTAACTAGAGGAAGTGAAATAAGATAGGAAGATAGGTGTGAAAAAGAAGTCAGAGCTAGAGAATGTAATAGGCCTTCTACAAGATCAAGTTGTAGCAGACATCTTAAGGAGTGATGGGTGGTTAGAATTTTTGGAGAAGTTTGAAGTATTTTAGGAAGACATTGTGGATGATTTCCTATGCAGCCTGAAGAATAACCAAACAATTGTGAGAGGGATTCAAATCAACATCTCTTCCACCATTATCAGCCATATTTCAGGGCTACCAGAACAAGGTGAGAGGTTTTACCATCTGAAAACACTGTATGCTGATTTGATTCAAAATTTCTGTGAAGAAGGTGAACCTGAAATACAATTACATTTAAGCAAAAATGAAGTCAAAGGAATTGTTAGGACCTCACTTCCACAACCATGCCAATCTCTAGCTATGTGGTTAATGAAATATTTTACATGTGATGGGTAATTTTCTATAGTTTTAGGACCAATAATGAAAATATTAATTTTTCTAAGGCATGGGCATGCCCATCTAGAATTTAGCATAAATATCCCAAACTTTATGTATTCTTCTATTAAAGCCTCTACAGACAAGTATCAATAGGGGAAGGGTCCCATGAAAAACCATGGCCTCATTTTCTTGATTATAAAACATCACTTCCTAACCCAAGCTGATGGGGAGGGCTTATGGCAGACATTTTTAGAAAACAAACCATAGGACAAGACACCAGAAAGGGCACAGGGTATAGATGAGACTTTCTCTACTTAGTAGGATGAGGAAGCAATGCCTTCCACTTCCTCCCCAGCTACTAAAAAGAACAAGAACCAAAAACAAACAATGGAGGAAACTTCAACTTCTGCCCCTATTACTGGAAACAAGAGAAAAGGGAGAGAAGTTTTGGGTGAAGTCTCATCTACCATAGAACAACTAAAAGAACTTGTTATAGAGCAACCCTCCTATATGACCTGCTCAGAAAAATGGAAGATGACCTTGGCTAAGGAGTCTATTCCAGCCAAGCAAATAGGGGAAACAATCATTATAGAATAGGAAATTATGATGGCCTCTACCTAGACTTTTGACCACAAGAAGCAAAGGAAAAGAAAAAGGCAGAGTAAGAAAGAAAAAAGAACTTCAAAGACACCTGATTCCAGTAGATACTACTGGGCCGAGGAAGAATCTAATGATTCAGACGAAATACCTCTTAGTAGGAAAATGAAACAAAGAGAAGTAGTTAAAGAAACTTCCCCAGAGTCACCTATTCATCCAAGTTCTCAAATTCTAGCACCACAACATTCCCATGCTTTGGAGACAGTAGATAGAGACACCTTCACCATTTCTTCAGACTCTGAGGATAATGCACTTGCTATAGAGACACATGCTCCACTTGTGCTACAGAGAAGCCAAAGAAAAAGACAACCTACTCAAGATGAAAAAGATATTGCTCCCTTAGCTAAGGTTCTCTTAGGTTTCTTAACATCTATGGATGAGGATGGGCCTTCATCAGCCCCAATAATAGTAGAAGGAAGTCAAGAGGAAGTTCATGATAAGGAGATTGTAGGGGAAGATGAGAAGGAATTAGATGATGCAGTTGACAATGTAGAGCAAAGAGCTATGGAAACCCCTAAAGAGGAAATGACAGAAGGAGGAGAAATAGGGAGTTATTCTCACCCCTCTAATCAAGAGGATATAGAGGTTCCAAGGGAACAACAACTACTAGAGAAAATAGATAATCTAAAGAGACTATTATTGGGGAAAAACTTAATCATTACTAACCTCAAAAAGGTCATGAAGGAAAAAGAAATGGAATAAAAGAAGATAATTGAAGGACTGCAAGTAGAACTCCAAGATAAACAAAAGATAATTCAAGATAAAGAGGTGGAAATTAGAGACAAAGAAATAGAAGCCACCTAAAGTATCAGAGAAAAAGAAGAAGCAACACAAAATATTTCTGATATTATGAAAGCTCGAGACAATAGTCTCACATTAATTGAAGCACTCATTGAAAAGGTACACAGTCAAGCCAAACAGTTAACATGGGCCAATAATAGGATAGATGATCAGGAAGAATATGTTCATGAGTTGAATGGCCTAGTTGCAACCATGGAACAAGGGATTCAAATAGACCCATACTTAGGGCCAATTCCAATAGATATTCCTAAGGCCCTATTTCATTGGGCAAGAAGATGTCAGGAATATGAGACCTCCAAACCAATGCTATAAAATTGCAAAGAGCGGTGACTGCCATTTCACAGAGAGTACAAACCTTAGAGGAAAAGGTCATTCAGGTAGCCTTCATTTTAGCATAGATCATATCTTGTAGACCTCCTAGCAGTAGTTATCCTCTATTTTACAAGAACAAATCCTCCAGAGAATGATATGTTTGATTTTGTCTGATTTAACTGAGGACATTGAAACTGAGGCAAGCTTCATGGATGCATACATGAAAGGTCCTAATGAGGATAAATATTTCCTGTGTGAGCTGTATTTGCATGGTTTTTGCATCAATGGTCATACCTTCCTTATCAACTACTTTGTAGGGGAATGCCAACTCAGGGAATTCATGCCACTAATGAGAAATCATGATTAGATTTGGAATGAAAGGATGGAGGCTTACACAAAGAAGGATACATAAACAAGCCTCTTCCTCAGGAGGGAATGTCCAAATCCCAAGGCTTTTGAGATTCATTTTAGGGTAAACATCTACTCCCCAAAAGGTAGGACCAAGATTTTGCCTTTATATCAGAAACATCTATAGGAATGTTCTATTGATTTTGGTCTCCTCAAAAATAGTTTATCTAATCAAATGCTTCCAGTGGCAAAGAGAATGTGGAACACTTTAACTACAGAACAAAAGATGAGGGAAGTAGTGTCCCTTGCCAACCTAAGGTTGTTTATGAGGAAGGCTAGGATAGTGTCCAAATTAATGGATAAATACAAACTAGAGTGAATAGGTGGCCGTTTCAGATCTCCTCTCATTATTGAGCCACTACCTATCTAGGCTGAACAAATGGAAGATGCCAGATTTCAAGAATGGTTGAAGCAAGTTGAGCAGTTCTAGGGGAATGATAATACAAACAGCACTACTTGGCCCAAATATGTAGATGATTTCAATTTGACTGATAGAATATTCTACCTAAATAAGTCCAGATTATGAAGAGTAGGAGGACCTGCTACCTTTAATTTTGGGGGGATGATGGGTGTCAAGCAGCACCCATAATAATACACCTTTGTACCTCTCTTTTTCATCCTTCTTATTCTGTTGTCTTGGTAATTGCACCATAGTAGACTAATAAGATTTGTTCTAATTATATTAATGAGAGATGAATTACCAAAAGTCATGATTTTATATTAAAGGACTAATGTGTAGCAATTTAATGAAAATATCTAGAAATTCTCTCTTTTTGAATCTACAGGTGCAGATGTTCAGGCAAAGGCAATTTTGAGCATCTCCAGAGATAGTCCTAACAATCTTTGGCGCTGACATGAAGGATACCACACCAGTCTCTGATGTTTTCCAATATGATTGGAGAGATTTTGAAATAAGAGGACCAAGGGTGAATCATCTCTGGAGCGGGACAGAAGTCATAAGCACATCTCTAGAGCTGCAGACAAAAGTACACACCTTTGGAGCCCTCCTTAATACAATGCAGAGTTCCAGTGCCGCTATCAGTCAACACTTCCAGTGGCAATTGGAGTGCTCTAGGGCTTAAGCCAACACCTAAGTAATCAAGTGAAGACTCTAGTTAATTGCTAGAAGTTTAATTCCTCTTTTATTGATTTTGCATGATTTCTTGACAAACTGATTAAGTACCTATATTTCTGAGCCTCGCTGCCCAGTTGTTATTTGAAACTAAGACTCTAAATTTAGTGGGACTATTGTACCACTCAAATCTATTTCAATTGCATGATTTTACTTTGTAGTTAAACAGTTGATAGAATAAGAGATTGATGCTATCTCATAGATAAAATGATAGTTAGAGTAAGTGATATCTCATCGCTCGATTTGATATAGATATATAAGGTAGAAGCAGAAGAGGGATATATAGAGAATTATTTTTGTAATCTCAATTATATAGATACTTTCTGAATACAAAAGCATACTGATGGGATTAGACTAAAGAAGGATTATGATATTGTATTTTTGTATTGATTTATTGCTGTAGTCTTCAGTCATGAGGGTGAGGAGCAAGGGTCCACTCTCACCATCAAGATAGGAGGCTAGTATTTGTTTGTTTATTATCTTGTTTCAGATTCTTCTTAGGAAGATAGTTATTATTTTCTCATTGATAAATGCATGCTTCAGTTGTATGGATTAGAATAGGTCAATATTAGCAATTTGTTGTTTTAGCTTTGTTTCCAATACTTTCAGAATTTACTTTCATAGTAGATAAATCAATAGCATTAATTTCCATAGCAAATAAGATTAGCAGAATTAGTTAAATGGACTGGCAACTATAGGATTCCTAATTGCAGATAGCCAAGGACACAGCCTTGGATTTGACACATGAAAACATGATTAAATGCCAAGGACCAATGACCCTTGTCACTCTCCTATTTCTATCCTGTAGACACCCTAAAATGACCAGGTCTTCAAATCACTTGCATTTCGTCTAATTTGTCACATCACCTACATTTCAACATTAATTGAATAATCTAATTATTTAATTAATTTCATCAAATTTCTTCCAAATCTCCAAAATTCAATATTAATTGAATAAATTATATTTATTTAACTAATTTCAGCAAAATCAACCTTATTCTTCCACAATTAAATAATTTTTATTATTTAATTAAATCATTATCCTCTTTCAAATTTTAAATCTACATTAATTAAATAAATCCAATTATTTAATTAATTCATCACAAATTCTCTCTCATCCACAATTAAATAATTTTCATTATTTAATTGAATCAATTGTTCTTCTAAATTTAAATAAATCATGCAAATTTATTTAAATTATCTCAATCCTCTAAAAATAAATAAAATCAAGTATTTTATTTATAATCTTCATATTCCTCTAATCTTGCACAAACAATTAAATACATTTATTCATTTATTTTATTTTTTCCTCTAAAAATAAATCTTCTAAAAATAAAATATAATCAAATATTTTATTTATCATTCATCATGTAAAATAAATTAAATCAATTCATTTGTTTAATTTATTTAAATCTTCATATCTTATCTATTCTTCAAAAATCATGCACAATCAATTAAATAAATTTATTTATTTAATTTCAATTATCTTTCCAATTCCTCTAAAAATATCATGTTAACTCATGTGCACAATCAATTTTAGTTTTAGAATTCTAAAAAAGACAACTCTAAAGTTGAGTTAATTGGCTTTAATTTATCTTGTTTTCATCAACTCATGAATTAGAAGAAAAAACATTCTTATTTATGAAATCAAATCTATCTTTATCAAAAAAGCAATTATCTTAATAAAAATACCTTTTTGGAGTGACACATGTTGTGTGCACATTGAGCATGAGTTATTTGATTTATCTCAACCATTCATTCTATGGATTTATTTCATCCATTGATCTATCATGTTTGAAACCTATATAAACCCCCCTCATCTCCTTCACAAATCCTCTTCAATCACTTATTCTTAGGCATCCTTTATATTGCTTTGAGCATACATCGCATCGTTGAGCACCTTATGATCTTTTGACATCGATATTTTGAGCACTTTCAGCACTTACATTCGCTTGTTGCAAACATGGTTTCACAATATTATCAAGAAAACCACATTCGACAAAGAGAATTATACAATCTAGGTGAAGACTTTCTTGTTTTATTTGATTTATTCATTGATATTAGTTTTTGTACTTAGATCGATCTCTTTATGTTATGGGTTATTGAGTTGTTATTATCATTACTTTGATTTTATCATTCAACCTCTCAATTTTCATGAAATCAAGCATATCTATGTAATTTTAACTCAAACGATTTTTGAGTTTTGTCAAAAACATCGAAATCCTATCTGGGTATCTCTTATTTTTTGCAGGAAGGGCATAGATTTTGAAAAAATAAATCTCAATCCGTGTCCTTATTTTTAGCCCACGCTTGTTTTTTTTTTTTTTTTTGCTTTTTCAGAGCTGTTTCATAAAATCAGGCATATCTTTTGCATACAGAGTCAAAGTTTCACGAAACCAGTGGCATTGGTTCTCCCAACCTTTCTGTGGTGGAAGAATTTTTAGGTAATTTTATTAGATTTATCAGGTACACTCAGTCAAAGTCAACCCTTCTTAGCAAAACTTCAAACGGTCATAACTTGTGCAAAATTTATTCAATTTTCACGAATTTTTCCAGATTTCTCATTTTTCACTTAACAAGTTAAGTGCTTTTGGTCAATTGATTTATTTTTTTGACTAACTATTGAGTCTTTTGCAGAACTAATCAACTTTTTGCAGCCTCTTATTACTCAAATAGAGAAAATAGGTTTTCCTAACATGTTCATGCAAGACGAGCGTTGAAGAATTAAAAACCTATCACACTAAGTCTTAGGAACAAATTGTTTTCTTAAGGGACAATTGAACATTTATTTTTTGCAATCTAAGTCTTAGAAACAAATTGCTTTCTTAAGGGACAATTGAACAATCATCTTTGCAATCTAAGTCTTAGGAACAAATTACTTTCTTAAGGGACAATTGAACCAATCATCTTTTGCAATCTAAGTCTTAAAAACATGTTTTCTTAAGGGACAACTGAACAAATCATCTTTACAATCTAAGTCTTAGGAACATATTGCTTTCTTAAAGGACAATGGACGTGAATACAAAAATAGTTCAATTTCTTAAGGGACAATGGACATGAATGCATAAACACTTCAATTTTATAAGGGGCAATTGACAACTACAATCATGTGTGTGCCTAATCCAGTTGCACCTTATTTTTCTTATAATGGGACAATTGAACCTTTATTTGAGATGCTTGATCTTACATGTCAGTTATTCCTTTAGAAGGGTATGCTTTTGGATTGCACTTCATCCCAAAGGGACGACCCTAAGCAAAGTTTTCCTTTGAACCACTTTATAAGAGGGATAAAGTGAAAGCTAAGTCCTAACCAACGTCAACCTTACCTTATGGTGCCAAATCGAAAAGAGGTGTACTAGCACTTTGTGGAAATGATTTTCACATTGTGCAAAGTGTTTGATACTCTTAATAGGATTGGTCAAAGCTTTTAGTAGCTTGTCACATTGCTTGTAAAGTGTTGGTCCCTCAAAGTTACTAAGAACCAATCTAGATAGTGACTACCCAATCCACCTCCAAATATTGCGGTAATCATCAGTGCAAGGGGAATCAATTTAAGCCCTCAAGATACTCACCATTGGCTCCCTTGAGAAGAAATATTATTCCCTCGGCCATAAAGTTCTTGTGACCTACTTGAGCTTTCCAAGGGGAGGGTGAGATATCCCTACCTATCATCTCTCACAAAGATACAAATGTTTGACACCTTTATGGAATGACATTTGGTCGACGGAGAATTAAGTTGTGAGCTAATCTAATGTAATAAAACCTTATCTCTAGGGATAAAAAGTGCTTGATATTGTTTGCACTTGTCTTATACCTGTAAAAATATTGGACTTTTTTTGTGAGCCTCGAACATACACTATCTATTGTGTCAGTCCTTTTTTCCACTTTGTTTGATGTGTTTTCTCTTGCCAAACCAAAATCCAATCAAAATCAAATCCAAAACTATCAAAATTTCCCTTATAAACATCACTGACACTACTGCAGCACCCTTGGTATAACAGTAGTTCGCCTTTGGTATAACAGTACCTCACCTCTGGCAAACCTACTTCAGTGCCTTTGGTAACACAGTAGCTCACTTTTGGTAACACAGTCCTATGCCTTTGGTCAAATAGTACAGTGCCTTTGGTTTAGTAAACTATTCATCAAAATTGTCTTTTCCAAAACATAACAAAATCTCAGCAAAACATCTCAAACAAAGCTTATTGTCTTAGTGTATCCCATGGTAACCACTAGACACCAACAAACTATGAAGGCAAAGCAAGTTTCCCCAAGGAAGCGTAAATCACCTCCTCATACACCTCAACCAAGCATGACTCGAAAGGGTACTCCAAAGACTCCAATAGAAAGATCAACCAACTCTCGAAACATGCCACAACATGACCAACCAAATAATCCCCAAGAAGGTAACTGTCATGCCCACATTTTCCATGTGGTCACGACACGCAACACACATGTCATGTCCACATTTGTCATGTGGTCATGATATGAAATATCAAAAACTTTTCTACATGTCCCTAGAAATCCCCTCGCATGCGTCAGCATGCTCGGTGGCAATACACCTGAGGCATAAACATGTCAATCGATACTCAAGGAAGTGTGCCATCCTATGCAATCCCCTGCATGATGATAGCTGACTAGGGGGTTAGGCGACACGATGTGCACCGCTTCTAGGGTTAGAACTAATCTAATTCAAACCCTAAGTTTCCTAGGTGAGTGAGATGATTTCGACTAAATCAAAATCAAACCCTAATCCTAATGCATAATAAAAATTGAATATAAAAATGCATCCAAAGGTATGATGGTCACATGATGAAATGGAGTGATGAAAATGAAAGTCACAAAAATGCCATAAAAATAAAACCTTAAATTTTAGGAAAAATTCGACAGCATAATGTGTTTTCAACATATGAAATAAATATTTTAAAAAGAATTCCCCAAGAGATAATTAATGCAAAAATTAAATAAATTCCAAGGTCAAACTAAAATTCACCACTCCTCAAAATATAAAATTTAAATTTAAATAAATGACCAAATTAAAAATCAATAATTAAGTCATTTAATAAATATAATCGCGACACTTACATTTATTAAATAACTTAAGTTACAAGAATAAAAGATAATAATCTAAAACATCCCTTCCAGAATAAAATTGATTAAAAATAAAAATAAAATCAATTAGAAGGTTTCCCCAATAAATTAAATTAAAAAAATCACAAGAAAATAAATAATGAGGATGTCCAAAATAAAATAAAAGACAAGGGATAAGGATTTCCAATAAATAAAAGCAAACCCATTTCCACTAAAATAAAATCCAGATGGAAATAAAATTCAACCCCTCAACAATATTAAAAAAAAAATTAAAAAAGAAAAAAATCAAAAAGAATTTAAAACTCAGAGGAAGGCAAAAATAAATCAAAAAGGTAAAAAGGCAAAAGAGGGGGAAGTTTAAATTCTGGTGGACATGGGAAGAGAATAAATAAATAAAAGAAATAAAAACTTCTATTTTCCTACACATCCTCCAACTAAGCCCTATTTAGGTATTTTATTATTTTCTACAAGAGATGCCCTAATCTTATTTTATTATTTCCTTAAGGCAAACCCTATCTTGTTCTTTTGTTTTCTTCTCATCTTTTCTTTTGTTCTCTTTTTATTTTCTTTTCTCTCTTGCCTCCATTTTTGTTGCAGGTTGAAGGTTTCTTCAACAATGGCCTGGGAGCCATGCAAACACCTAACAGAGGTATATTTTGCAATATACATAGTGGGTTTCCTTTTTTTTTGTTATATATCTGAATATATTTATTTGTATATATATATATATCATGCATCTGGAGATGCTTATTTCTACATTGTATGAAACACAAATAGTAACACACACACACACACATATGCTTTCATTGATCTGCAGGTTAGAAAAAAAAGACAGGCAAAATTTACAAGGGCCGAAAGGCCAGAGAGGTTTCATGCCGCCGCTGGCCATAGGCTGGGGTTCCAGAGTTTTGCAAGGTATATGATGTGGGGAGGAGGCCGAGCCCCCACCCACACCCACCCAAGGGTGTGGGTGGGGGCTCAACCCCCTCCCCACACCCGCGAATAGAGGAAAGATGGGTGGGCGACAGTGAGACCGCCGTCCACCCACTGCATGTTTTTTTTTGTAAATAAAACCCTACTCCACACAACAGTCTGCCCCAAAATATTCGTTCTCTTCTATGCTCTTTTTTTTGGTAGTAAAAAAAATATAATTTGATTTAATATTCTATAAGGAACAGTTCATTAATGTGTTTGTATATATATATATATATATATATATATATATATATATATATATATCTGTATATATTTACTATCTATTCAACTTTCAACTAAAGGTTAAGTTATATATAAAATTCAGCAATATATATGTGTATATTAAATATATATGTATGTATATATTTCATACACACACACATATATAACCAAAATTTCACAATAAAAGAATATAACCAGGTTTGAAAACTTATAAGCACCAATAATATAACTTTTTTCTTGAAATGAAAAGACCAGATTTACTAATTTTTTTTTTTTTTGCAAAAATAAACACAACAAACTTAGTATTTCTTTCTTTCCTTTTGATAGTATATAAAATGGAGCATAATACTATTTTTTTTTGTCGTAACAGTAAATATACAATCCTATTTTCATTTTCTGTGAGCATAAAATATAGCTTGTACAACAAATTCTTTTATTTTTAAAGCCCATTTCAAAGGGACTACATCAACATTATAACTTCTTTTCTTTTTAAATATAAAATGACAACAAATATAAAATCTCTTTTGTCAAACTTTCAACAAACACATAGGTAACAACAACCATATATTAAACACCATTGAAGTCACAATAAGGAGTATTTCACATTTAAATTTCCTTTACAACCACAAGAACAAGGAAGGCCAATAATTTTGGCAACAAATACATTAAGGCCTCTAAGGCCATGGCTCTCCAATAACCAATACAATCATGTAAAAAAATGTTGAAATAAACTTTTTCTTCAAATTTCCAAGACTCCAACAATGGCCTGCAAAACAAAAACATAAATGGTTAACCAAGGCCACACAAATCGCCCTCCTCCCTACCATAGACCTGCTAGTGGGTCACTCCTGAGCTAGGGAGGTAGAAATCACATGGTTTCACAAACACACCACAACAATGAAATCTTCAAATACACAAAAAATACTCCCAAGGATTTGCACATAACAAAACTCATTAAAATGAGTTTGGAGGGGTAGGGGAGTGGACCCCTCAACTCAAGAGGTCACTCCAAGAACTACAAATCACAATATCTCAAGGCCTCAAGCCAAAAATAATATCTCCATGAATCACAAAATCACCATGGCACTCATGCCAACCAATAAAATCCCAAACTCCATAAAATGCCCTCAAGGATATAAATATCTCCATGAAACACATAATCACCATGGCACTCTTTCCATCCAAAAATACTCCCAAACACCATAGAATGCCCTCCAGGCTATAAATAGAACAATACTAGGAGGTGACCTCAAGGAGTTTCACTCTCCCCCACCCCATACAAGTTGAGCCTTTTCTCCAAATGGAGATGCTCTTACCAACACCCAACCCACATAAAAATAAAAATAACAACCAACATAATTTCTCAAGCACATACACTAAAATAAAAATATACATAGGGAAATGGCTATTGTCATGGAGCTTACCTTCAAAAGCTCAACAATGGAAGCACCTTTGAAGAAGAGCCCACACTTCTCCAATTTTCCAACCCTCCGAGATTTCTCCAACCCTCCCAAAACCTCCAAAGATAGAAAGAAATTGCAAAAAGTAAGAACCCCCAACTCCTCTCCAAGAGGAGATAAAATAGGCCTTCAAATTTGGCCTTGAGGAATGAGAAGGTGACACTTGTCACCTTTTCCTTCCTCATCCCATGCCACTTGCAAGGGAGAAGGAGTGTGTGGGTGACAAGTGTCACCCTCTAATCCATTCAAACCCTCACCTTATCCACTTGTGCTCTCAGACATGTGTGAGAGACCAAGTGGTGAGGTGGCAACTCTCCTCAAGGCTCCATGAGGATATGGCATCCTCTTATTCTCCAAGAGAGCCATCTCCCTCCAAGATGCTCTCACACATGTGTGAGAGTCTTGGAGGGAGATTCCACACACTTGGGGGTCTTGAAGACCTCCCAAGTCTTCTTGGTGAAGGAATCCCCAAACTTTGGGAAGGGAGATGGGTCTTTCCCAAGGCATGACTCATCTCCCACCCTTAGCCATTTTCAAATTTCGTCACATTTACTAAACCCAACTTTAGCTTGACTAGAAGTGATTTACCCTAGGGTTTAGTAAGTCCAAATGGACCCTAGACCCTAGGGTTACCACCAAGGGTAAGTTTGGAACTCTAAACAACACCTAGGGAGGTATAAAATCACTTTAAATGGCCCATAAATATAATAGCACCAAATGGTGTTGTATGGGTAAAATAGTGATCAATCAAATGAATTAAACAAGACCCAAACATCAACAGAATAGTAAAACAAGAAGGATTCAATAAACGAAGCAATGAACAAATACAGAGCAAACCTTTCCCGTTTCTAAACTTCTGTTGTTCGCCTATCACAGATCGTCCTTTTGCAGATGAAGTGAGCCCTCAGAGAGTGCAATCTTTTAGCAGTTTATAGGAAGTCGACGGTGAATGGCTGTGGTGATACGCAATGGAGATGAGGTCCAATGCAAGTATGTGATCTCAAGCTTGTAGATGACAAAAGGGTGCCAAAGGCGCGCTAGTGATATTTCTGCAGAGTAACGATGTCAAAAGCCTGGATGATTAGAATGGAGGGATGAAGCTTCATTTATAGACTTGGAAGAATCGGAATCAATGGTTGAGAGGAGATATGAAGATCAACGGCTAAGGATGGTTGAGGAATGTGCAACCAGTAGAAATGTGACAAGTATCCCAGCTCCATCATGAAAGAGGGGATGTGACAAAATTGATTGGAGAGTTAACTCCATTGACTGAATAGTTAATAGACTTGATTGATCAGTTAGAAGAGTGGATTATGGGATTGACTGAATTGATTGACCAGTGAACTGGATTGATTGAGGAGTCAACATAATAGATTGACTAGTGAACTCAAATGACTAATTAGTTAATAGATTTGATTGATTAGTTAACTAACTTCTGATTTGAGAAGAAATAGGCCATGTGGGTGAGAGAAAAATAGGTAATTAAATATTAAATATATTTAATTACATGTGCAACCTGATGAGGTGGACAAGGTGAGGTGGATTTTTAAATTTAGAACTTAGGATAGAGGAATTTGGATTAATTAAATAATTTATGATTATTTAATTATGTAGGACATTTAGAAGAATTTTAATTAAATAAATTGAATTTATTTAATTATGGAACAGTGAATCGATTAAATAAATTTAGAATATTTATTTAATTGATAGAAGAATGGAATAAATATTTAGAATATTTATTTAGGATGAATCATGTCATTTTTAGGCGTATACATTTTGCCCCTCTTTGATGCAATGTTGTTTACAACATTGTTTCAAAGAAATCGATAGTCTGACAGTGATACATGTCCCAGTTTGCCCCTGGTACAAGTTTTGACTACAGGATGCCCCCTCAGGAGATTGGACAGGAAGAAGGCAGAAGGGCGTGAGACGGACAATCTCACGAAGAAGAAGGTTAGGTTTGAAGAAAATGGGTGAAGAAAGAGCTAAATGATATGTGAAGCAAGATAGACTGATAACACACACAAGCAAGCTAGCAAGTATGCACAAATGATACAAGAACAAACAAGGTATTGCCCCTATCAAGCAGTAAACCAATGATATACTGATAATGATATACGACAGTGTTGTCATGGCGGGGAACGATATATCCCTAGACCAACACGGCAGGCATGTTGTCATGGCGGGGAATGATAGATCCCTAGAGCAACATGAAGGATAGTGTCTGGTTTCAGGAAATGAAGCATGTCGTGTAAGACACATGTGTTGGTCTGATTTTGACAATGTTACATCCTGTATAAGACAATTGATTCATTAACTGATCGAGTTGGTTTATGACCAGACGAGGATCAAGACCACGGATTGTGATTAGATCATTTGTGCTAGATTGACTTGGCTTGATTGGTATGGATTAAGGATGGACCTATATTTTGATCATTGCTCAAACTGACTGGACAAGGATGAAAGATATGATGATAGATAGAAATATGATTGATAGAAGAAAGACTCGATAGAAGGACTCACAAGCTTTTGTAAACATTGATACTCTGCATTGTTGGATCTTTATTGCATGGGGTATGGTAGGGATGTATAAATGGATATAGGATGGATGCTTTGCTTTTAGAGTGCTTTATTTCATCATTGGGCATTGTGTTTTTGGTACATTTTCTGAAATGTTGTAAGTGAATACAAGCATCTAGGTATAATTGAACTGAGATGACCTGAGTACCGCTTACATGGATTTGGTTTTAGCAAGTTAATACAAGCATCTAGTCAAAATTGAATCTAGATGACCTGAGTACTTCTTGCATTTCAACAAACAAGGATTGCCCCCATTCATGTTTGACCTTTGATGTCCTCGATGATCTTTTGCCGATCATGTCCTTAGACAAGGTGTCACACTACTAAAGTTTAATCCACAAACAGCAAACAAAGAAAGTAATCATGCCCCCATCATAGCATCTCTAGCTTTTGGCATCCTCGAGTAGCATAGGAAGGTATGATAGCAAAAATCAGGACTCGAACTGTTAACCATGTTTCCTATCTACAAAGCATATTTGCATTTAGATGTGTTTAGTTCTTGCCTTAATTTTGAGTAAAAATCATTTAGAAGGCCTTAGGAGTTTGTTCTTTGCTTTGGATAGGTTAAAGCTTTGCATCAGGATTTCTGCTTAAAAGCGAGCTTTTGCTTGCACTTGCTTGTTTGGTGAGAAGATTGCACTATCCTTATTGGGGAGACGGACCCTAAGGGACTGACCTAGTGCCTCGGGGGCTCATTGCTAAATGGCCTTGCCTATGTGACAACGCAGAGGCAACGTAGTTCGGGGTAAACCCTAATGGACCATGGATGGACTAGAAGAAAGATGACAAGAATGAAGACAAGAAAGGGGATGAATGGGACCGTGGGAGAAATGGAAGCCTCAGGGGCGCATTAGAATAATGGCCTTGGCTATGTGATGGCGCAGAGCCAACGTAGTTCATGGACTTGGACTTTGATGGACCTAAGATATGGATCAGATGAGACATGATACAGAACAGATATGGATCAGACAAGACATGAAATGGAACAGACATGGATCAGATATGGAATAGATATGGATCAGATATGGAACAGATATGGATCAGATATGGATCAGACAAGACACGATATGGAACAGATAAGACACGATATGGAATAGATATGGATCAAAGAAGACACGATATGGAACAGATAAGACACGATATGGAACAGATATGGATCAAATAATACCGATGACAAAGAAACACCACGGATAGGTAGATGCATGGGTGATAAGGAATGAAATGGTAGGGTAGGTAGAAGGAAACAAGGATGTGATCTCCAAGGACTATGTCGCATAAGAAAAACATGCCCCACTGTAGGTAGAATATGGAGGATTTTTCATGACAATGCTTAAGACGAAGGAGGAGGATGAGAGGATAATGAAGGATTTGTGTGGTTTTGGAGGGATAAGGTATGTCAAGAGACATCTAGAACATTTGTCAACATTGTGCCCCCAATCTTTATCAAGATCAAGAAAAATAGAGGAATGGAAGATTAGGATGGATGGACTGGACTGTATAGGTATGTAATGGATAGAGAGATAGGATAGGAAATGGTATGGAAGGAAACTAGTAGGAGAAAAGTGATATGCCGATGAGACAAGGTGCCCCCAAGTGTAGGTGACATAGAAGATAAACTTACACATGATGCCTGTTTGCCAGGTTTTCATCATGGTACTTATCCAAGGTGCCTGTTTGCTAGATTTTCACCATTGGATGAAGGGATTTTTCTTTACTTTTTTCATTTTTTTTTTTGTTTTTCATTTTTTTTTTTGAAACATTTAGGTAGGAAAACGTGGATATGGAAGGGAGAGAATCAAGGATATAGTTCCGTGAAAGGTGACAGTCCCACTAGATGGATGTTGTCGCATGGACAATGTCAAGTGTTCTCACAGATGTTGGTAGAGGATCACATGAAAGTGATTTGCCGTAGGTAGATAGTGGATTATGATGCAGAATATGGAGGGAAGGTTTATGCAAAAGCATGGCCCATAGGAATAGGATGAGGAAGATATGTAGGATAATAGTGGAAGGAAGGGGAGATGGAGGAATATGAAAATGTTGTGGAACGGAAGGGAATCATGACCAACGGTTGCACATATCGTGATAAACATTGAAGCTGATGATGGGAAGGTGGTGTAGGAAGCAATGGAGAGTTTTTCTTGGTGGATGAATGATATATGCCTTTAGGGAGCCACATAGACTTTGCATTGTTTTGATTTTTGTTTGTCATGTGGGATGGAAGGATTTGATACTTTTGGATGGAATTGGAGAAAGTGGATGGTTGGGATTCATGAGAGGTGGATGCCTCATTTGACTTGAGGACTTTTTCCTTAGGTACCCAAACCATTTTGCTTTTAGACTTTTCATGTGAAGGTATGAGTTTGGGTGTATGTAGCTTGTGTACAGCTTTGGAGGTAATTGCATGATGCTTGGGGACCCACACCTTTTTCAGTTTGGCATTGAGGTGTATGGGTGTATGCAACTTTTGAGATGGATTTTTCTTTGATTCTTGGCTTTTGTATCCTAGGTCATGAGGACTCATAGGATTTTTTATTTTATAGGTATATCCAGCTCTCAACCCTATAGAAGATATATCAAAAGTTTCTTTTCTCCTTTCTTTGACAAGTGTTTAAGTCAAGCTACACAGATAAATCATTAGTTTTCAAGAAAAAATGTTAGATTTAAGCTTGGAAATATAGCTAAACTTTGACTATAAAAATAGCTGACAAAATGATAAAATCACTTTATCAAACCTGCTCCATTGTGAAGTTCATAGAATTACCTTTCCAACGAGTGTTTATTTGTGAGATTACGAGTTCGTATGCTCCTGTTATGACAAAAAGAAAAAGATACCACCCTTATGACATGTAGAAGAAGGCAGGATAGATGATTGCTGAATAAAACGATGCACCCTATAGAAGCACCCTTCGGACCATTGGATAAAAGGATGCGGAAGCAACCTTCAAACCACTGGATAAAATGATGCCTCTGTGGGAGCACCCTTCGGACTGCTGGATAAAAGGATGTACCCTGCGAAAAAGCTATTAGGACAATTGGATAAAAGGATGCGGGAGCCCCCTTTGGACCACTGGATAAAGTGATGCACCCTATGGAAGCACCTTTTGGACCACTAGATAAAAGGATGCACCCTGCAGAAGCACTCTTCAGACCGCTGGATAAAAGGATGCACCCTGCAAAAAAAACCTCTTTGGATAGTTGGATAAAAGGATGTGGAAGCACCCTTCAGACCACTGGATAAAGTGATGCACCCTGCGGGAGCACCCTTTGGACCGCTGGATAAAGCGATGCACCCTGTGGAAGCACCCTTTGGACCGCTGGATAAAAGGATGCACCCTGAAAAAAAAACTCTTCAGACAATTGGATAAAAGGATGCGGAAGCACCCTTCGGACCGCTGGATAAAGCAATGCACCCTGCGGAAGCACCCTTTGGACCGCTAGATAAAAGGATGCACCCTTAAAAAAATCACAGAGATTTTTTTCAGTGTCTAATTTTTGTGAATTAACAGGTGATTCTAAGGTTTTTGACCCTTCTAAGCACATTGGTGATGTCAGTTTCAGCCTAGGAGGTCACCTTTTGATAGATCCTTGCAAAACTCAACAATGGGGTTTAGAGAAACACAAATTTTTACTACAAAAATTTATAAAAAAACATAAAATTGAACGGTGGGCGCCAAAAATGTATGGGTAAAATAGTGATCAATCAAATGAATTAAACAAGACCCAAACATCAACAGAATAGTGAAACAAGAAGGATTCAATAAATGAAGCAATGAACAAATACAGAGCAAACCTTTCCCATTTCTAAACTTTTGTTGTTCGCCTATCACAGATCGTCCTTTTGCAGATGAAGTGAGCCCTCAGAGAGTGCAATCTTTTAGCAGTTTATAGGAAGTCGACGGTGAATGGTTGTGGTGATACGCAATGGAGATGAGCTCCAATGCAAGTATGTGATCTCAAGCTTGTAGATGACAAAAGGGTGCCAAAGGCGCGCTGGTGATATTTCTGCAGAGTAACGATGTCAAAAGCCTGGATGATTAGAATGGAGGGATGAAGCTTCATTTATAGACTTGGAAGAATGGGAATCAACGGTTGAGAGGAGATATGAAGATCAATGGCTGAGGATGGTTGAGGAATGTGCAACCAGTAGAAATGTGACAAGTATCCCAGCTCCATCATGAAAGAGGGGATGTGACAAAATTGATTGGAGAGTTAACTCCATTGACTGAACAGTTAACAGACTTGATTGATTAGTTAGAAGAGTGGATTATGGGATTGACTGAATTGATTGACCAGTGAACTGGATTGATTGAGGAGTCAACAGAATAGATTGAATAGTGAACTCAAATGACTAATTAGTTAATAGATTTGATTGATTAGTTAACTAACTTCTGATTTGAGAAGAAATAGGCCATGTGGGTAAGAGAAAAATAGGTAATTAAATATTAAATATATTTAATTACATGTGCAACCTGATGAGGTGGACAAGGTGAGGTGGATTTTTAAATTTAGAACTTAGGATAGAGGAATTTGGATTAATTAAATAATTTGTGATTATTTAATTATGTAGGACATTTAGAAGAATTTTAATTAAATAAATTGAATTTATTTAATTATGGAACAGTGAATCGATTAAATAAATTTAGAATATTTACTTAATTGATAGAAGAATGGAATAAATATTTAGAATATTTATTTAGGATGAATCATGTCATTTTTAGGCGTATACAGGTGTAAATCAAAACACAAATTTAGAACACATAATATAAATCAATTTAAAATAGGTGAACTAGGCCAAATAAATAATTCAAGTACATATGAAAATATCATCTGATCAAATGTGATCCTCATCCCTCTTGGGAGTGGATCAGTTTTACAAGGAATTACATATGTGTGAGAACTACCTCCAATTTCCCATAGCCTGGGAATATAACCTGTGCAACTAGATCAAGCAATCAATCACATCATGGATAAATCATAGCTAAAGAAACAAAAAATAAATTCATGTCATTACATACAACATTAATCATTCACATCATAATTGAGATTAAAAATTGCATTTTCTATCTAATGTCTCATAGTCATCATCAATTAAGAAATCGACATAATGAACTTGTAATCACATCAATAATCATCATCAAATGTATCTCACATGTCTAACAACATAATAACATCAAAATATGATCTAATCAAATCACCACATGACTAATCAATGCTAATCCAAAAATTAGGAGATATAGTCTAAATCTGCATAATGGAAATCAATAGTCTCTAAAAGTCTGATAATATCACCAACTATAATGTAAAACGATCACAATAGGGAGGTGAAATAAATCAGCCTCACAGTAACATTCCTTTGGTAAATGCACCTCAATATACAACTGACATGCCTTAATATTTTATTCCACAAGGTTATACCATAGGTCAAGTCCCATCTTAAGAAGAGTGACACTTTGAAATAGGTCAATCCTCTCAAGAAGATAGACAAGACCTTGATGAAATTATACAAGATCCTAGGGCCATGGCCACCTTTGACAAAATCCTTAGCGAGAACCAAGATCATTTCTTTTGCTTGCTAGCATAGCAAGGAGCCAAATTACCTCAAGATTTTGATCTATCTAATCTCAAGGACACAAATAAAACCTATGACGCCATACCTGCAGTCCAAACCATGTTAACTGTGACCACACCCTTACTTGAATAAAGCTCACAAGGGAGAACGATTACACAATATGAGAATCCCCTCTATCAAAACCCAACAGAAGAGAGACCCATATCACCACTTCTGACTCTTATGGAGATCTACAAACAACAATAGGAGACTCTACATCATCAAGCAGAACTAGCAAGACATGCCGCTCTAGCAAAATCAAACACACAACAACCTCCCAAAATGCCCACACCAATCGCAAGTGGAACATTGGCTACCCCATCATGAGAAGGTTTTCCACCAAATTACAATTCGAGAAACACTTATGTAGCCATTCAACAAGGGTCTCAACAAACACCCCCACCAACATCATCAACCCTTCATATCTTTCAACCACACAATGTCATAACACCCCAATCATCACAAAACGTCCACACCACCTATGTTGCTCCACCACAACATTCTTCTACACTTAATCTTAATCAACCTCCACCATCACAAAACACATCTACCTATTTCCCTCTGCCACAACGCTCATCAACACTAACCTTTTTCAACACATTTCCCAATCAACCTCCACCATCACAAAACACATCTACTTATGTCCCCCCACCACAATGATCATCGACACTAACATTTTTCAAGACATTTCCTAACCACCCTCAACATTCCCAAAACCAAACTTCCCAAAGCTATGTTCCACCACTGCAACCAAACCCAACATACTTTAGCTTTCCTCCACCAAATTCTTTTGTTACACCAACTCCGTAGTACCAACAACAGAATTCTTATCAACAATCATCACAAAGCCTACATTCTTACCTATCACCACCTCCACCCCCCAAAATCAAAACATCCAATTTCAACCCAATCTAAACCCAACATACAACACATATGACCCCAGCCAATCATACGACCCTTACAACATCAATGCCCATGGCTTCCACTACAATCTTCCATATGGACAACAACAACCACCTCTCAGACAATAGGAGATGTTTCCAACCCCTCCCACAACTATGGAGCTAAAACTTGTGGAGGTTCAACAACAACTATCTAGTCTTACGTTTGACCACACTAGGAAGACCTTCTCTTTGGAAGAAGTTTGTCCTTATCCATTTGATTGGTCATTACCCATGATCCCTTTTCCTCACAATTTCACTATTCCCAAATTTGATAAATACAAAGGAAAAGGGTACCCAAAAATCCATCTTAGAGAATTCTATCTCACTTGCTTCGAGGTCTCACATAACGACACATATCTTATGTGCCTCTTTCCTCGTAGTCTTGGAGATCAAGCTATAGAATGGTTCTCGCACCTCCCCATGGGTATTAATTCTTTTAATGAGTTTGCAGAGAAATTTGCCACCCATTTCTCTTACAACACAGAACATGAGATCTCCATGACTGACCTATGCAACAATAAATAGAAAAATGGGGAAACTTTCATTTCCTTCCTTCAAAGATGGAGACAAATGGCTAGCAAATTCCCATTCAAGATACCTAAAAAGTAGCTTGTTAGCATATTTGTGCAGAACCTCAACCAAGAATTGGGTTTTCATTTGCAAATTCTTAGTGCAACAACCTTCAATGAAATTACCTACAAGGGAATCAACATTGAAAAATCCCTCATTGCTAAGGGCATGGTCAAAATCTTCAAAGAAACTAAAGACAATGCTCCTCAATAACAAACAAATGAAAAACCAAAGTTTTAGAACAAAAATAAAAATGTGGTAAATGATGGTGTGGTCAATTCTAAACATGTCCAAACATTGCAGACACCCCTTCAGCTTTCCAAACCAAGTCAACCTCCACCTCAACAAAACCAACAACAACAAAGACAGTCATACCAAAACCAACAACAACAACAAGAGTGGCCTCAACATGATTACCCTCCGCAATGTCAATTCACTCACTTGGGAGAGCCTATTAAGACTGTTTTACAGAAACTTATAAACAATAGACTCATCACCTTACCAAATGCTCCCCCATATGGTGAACCTGTTTACAAAACCACATGATACAGAGAAAATGAATATTGTGAATACCATAGGAGCAAAGGACAAATGACCTCCTCATGCATGAGACTCAAGCACATAATCCAAAATCTTATCGATGGAAACCTAATCTCTTTTGAGGATGAACCACCAACTCAAAACACCAATAAAGACCTCAAAATGTACAAGGAGCCATTCCCTAACCACGGTCAAGGTCAAAATCCTGACAAAGGTAAAGGTGTTAACAAGGCTTCTACTTCCTATGACTCTATTGTGGGTCATTTTGAAGAAAGTTGTGTATCTACCCTCACAATCAAAGGAAAATCTATAGATTGCACTGTTACAACTCATCATGGTCATGTCACCATTCATGGTCCTACACCAAGTCTCCCTACTCAATCTGATTATAATCTTGTCAAACATCTAGCAAGAACCTTGGCACAGATCTCTATCTTGGACCTTCTACGGTCATCACCCGCACATAAATCTGTGCTAGAAAAAGCCCTACAAGAGTCTTCGGTTCCTAACAACATAGCAATCATAGATTTCCAAGCTATAATAGGTAATATTGCCTCACCCTACAATATGTTCTCCTCTGAAAAAGACCTCCCATCTCATGATCCATGTCACAATGATGCCCTTCACATTGAGGTTCTCATCCATAAACGCAAGATCAAACGCATACTTACAGATGGTGTTACTGGTCTCAATATCTATTCTCTAAAGTTATTCAAACAATTGGGATACTCTAAGGATCAAGTCAACAATGATCAAAGTATTACAATTAAAGGGTATGATGATGCTGAACACCGTTCAGAAGGTGTTATCCATTTGCCTATACAAGTAGGCCCTATCATGCTTAAAACTAGGTGCCAAGTCCTTGACATTGAGCTACCTTACAACATTATCCTAGGACACCCATGGATCCATGCCATGAAAGCTATTCCCTCAATGTACCATCAATCTCTCAAGTTCCCATTCAATGGTACATAGATAACTATCCCTGGAGATCTTAATCCGTTCAAATTATATTATGTCTTGCAAAGTAGTTATAAGAATTCCAACCAAGTGCCCAATAATGACAAAGCCCTTGAATCCCCATTATATGTCAATTTTGAAACTCTGACAAAAGCCTCTACAAGTGAACCTAATCCTCATCCTATTCCTGAAATCAAAGCTCACATTCGTGATATAGGCTTTGGAGAGTATGATATCTCAAAATCTTGTTGTGTAGGGTGGATGCCTCTATCTCCTAAATCCTACGACCAATCACCCATTGCCAAAGCAACTAAAAAAGCAGCTATTCCTCCCCCAACATCTCTAACCCAATTCCAAGAGGGGAGATTATTGGCTGATGAAACTATTGAACTTCTTGGGTCTACAAGGAGAAAGAACCAGTCACAATACTAGTGAAGCAATATGGAAATGGCTTAAGGATAGTCAAAAACATGGGCTATAAAGGAAAAGGTGGCCTTGGAAAATAGAATCAAGGAACAATGGAACCCATTATTGTGATGAAGAAACTAGACAAGAAGGGGTTGGGATTTGGTAGGAAGGTACCACGCGCCTTGGACATTGAGGGTATTATCGACAAGGTGGTAGAAACTTTTCCCGCCAATTTGATGTCTAATGAGGATGTCATCGATAACTCTTCCCTCCATATGACTGACCTATTTACAGAATCCTCCGTATTCATGCTATCATTTGTATCCTTAACATCCACCACCAACACCTAGATTGTAACACTTGTCTACCCTAAACTTATTGATTGGGACCAACAAGGGGCCCCCATTCTAGATGTCTTTTAGAATGACAAAGCTATCATAGAGTTCATGGGACTTTTGGTATCCCTCTTGGCGATCACAAAGCTAGTTTTTTAATGGATCTAGAGCCAACAACTTATTTTGGTGAGAATGCCAAATCCTCCAGTGGCAAAAGTAAAAATAAAGAAAGATCTCTAGGTGAAAACCACACTATGACACCTCCTAATCACAAAATAGTAAAAATAAAGGACATATCCAAAGGTGAAAACCCAACTATGGCACCTGAGGATGGAGGATTTGACCTTCCCCTACCATCTAAGTATCAAGAGAAATCAGTTCTCCTAGTGGAAGATTCTACAAAGATAAATCTTGGCACAGAGAAAAATCCTAAGACAACATTCCTTGCAGCATCATTATCAAAAATAAAACACAAGAATCTTAACAACTTCTTCTTATAAAGAACCATCAACTTTGCATGGACCTATGCAGATATGCCAAGGTTAGACCCCAAGCTAGTAGTTCACTATCTCACAGTTGATCCAACAGTTAAACCAGTCAAGCAAAAGCTAAGGAAGATGCATCCACAGATAGCTCTCTTGGTAAAAGTGGAAATAGAGAAGTTGCTAGATGCAAAGTTCATTAGGCCTATTGATTATCCAGAATGGGTCTCAAACATTGTACCTGTGGCTAAACCTAATGTGGGTATCCACATGTGTAATGATTTCAAAGATCTTAACAAGGCATGTCCCAAAGATGACTTTCAATTACCGAACATTGATCTCATAGTAGACTTGACCACGGGTCATGAAATGCTTTCTCTCATGGATGGATTCTCTGTCTACAATCAGATAATGATAGAAAAAGAAGATCAACATAAAATAACTTTCAATTGTCCTTGGGGTACCTATTATTGGTGTGTCATACCATTTGGTCTTGAAAACGTAGGGGCAACCTACCAAAGATCAATGCCAGTGATATTCTACAATCTCTTTGACAACATCATGGAAGACTATGTTGATATACTAGAAAAGTCTTCTAGGGTAGATCACATACAGGTTCTAGGACAAATCTTTGATAGGCTCGAAAAATACCAAGTAAGACTCAATCCAAAGAAGTGTGTCTTCAGGGTAACATCAGGAAAACTATTGGGACACATTGTATCTCGTAGAGGCATCGAAGTAGATCCAACAAAAGTCAAGGCTATAGTGGAGATGCCTCCACTAAAGAATCTAAAAGCATTAAGGAGCCTTCAAGGAAGGTTACAATCCATTAGGTGATTTATCTCACAGCTAGCGGATAAATGTCAACCATTTCAACACTTACTCCAAAAGGATGTCTCATTTCGATGGGATGATAAGTGTCAAGCAGTATTTGATCAATTGAAAGAATATCTAGCTACACCTCCTATCTTAGTACCACCAGTTACTGATAGACCTTTGATCTTGTACATATCAACTACAACTGTAGCCCTAGGGGCTCTTCTAACACAACATAATAAGTCAGGAAAAGAGCATGCAATCTATTACATCAGTAGAACCTTGGTGGGTTATGAACTCAATTACTCTCCTATGGAAAGAGCTTGTTTAGCAATAGTGTTCACTTCTTAGAATTTGTGACATTACATGCTCAACCAACATACAAATCACATAGCAAAAATTGATCTATTGAAGTATCTACTAGCAAAAGCAGCTCTTACAGGTAGACTAGCTAAATGGGTCATGATCCTTAGTGAATTTGACATAGAGTATGTGGATTGAAAAGCAATCAAGGGACAAGCCCTAGCAGATCAACTAGCAGAAGCACCCATGATAGATATACATCCTATTGTATCTGACTTTCCAAATGAAAATCTCTTCACTATTTCTATCTTAGTAATGTGGAAGTTGTACTTTGACAGTTCCTACACACAACATGGATCAAGGGCCGGCATCTTATTCATCACACCTCAAAATGACTATAATCCAAAGTCATATCGACTTGCATTTCCTTACACCAACAATATAGCCGAGTATGAAGCACTCCTCATGGGTCTCAATATAGCAATTCAATGGGACATCACAGAAGTATAGGTATATGGAGAGTCGCAACTAGTCATTCGACAAGTCATAGATGAGTACCAAACAAAAGATGAAAAGTTGGTCCCCTACAAGCAACTAGTGGATGCCTACAAACCACACTTTTCTAGCATCACATTTGAGCAAATTCCAAGAGAACATAACAAGGTGATAGACTCTATGGCTTCTATGGGGTCACTTATTGACATGCCCACAAACACACAGAAATGTGAATTCTTGATCGAGCAATTGTTGATACCAGCCATCGATGTTCCAATTATTGAAATCATCTGCGAACTTGTTGGTCCCAATTCCCCATGGTATGAAGATATCTATGAATACCTTAAACATGGTAGCTTTCCCTCTGAACTATCATCAACCCAACGCAAAACCTTTATTCGTCGATCCTCCTGTTACACCATTCTGGGTGATACACTTTATTACCGGAGTCTTGATGGTATCCTCTTATGATGTCTTAACGTGGAAGAAGCTAAAGCTACCTTATGAGACATACATGAAGGTGTCTGTGGCACACATTCTACTAGTCCTAATCTTGCTAAGAAGATACTCTGTACAGGGTATTACAGGCCTACAATAGAGAAAGATGCTTTACAGTTTGCTAAGAAGTGTCTACAATGCCAACAGCATGGAGATTTGATTCATGTACTAGCTCATGAACTACAACCTATGGCAACTCCATGGCCTTTATCTCAATGGGGTCTCGACCTCGTAGGACAAATCCACCCATCCTCATCTAATGTCCATAAGTTTATTATTACCACAACTGAGTACTTCATGAAGTGGGTTGAAGCCATTCCCATGACCTATATCACCAGTAAGAAAATAGCCAAGTTTATCCTTAACTACCTCATTTGCCGGTAAGGTACTCGCCAAGCTATTGCTACTGATAATGGGAGACCATTCAAGAATCAAGATGTCCATACCTTATGTACACAATACAATATCCAACATAGCTTTTCCACTCCCTACTATCTGTAAAGTAACGGCCAAGCCGAGGCTTCCAACAAAACCATTCTCAAAATCCTCAAGAAAATGATCAATGAAGCTAGTCATGATTGGCACTTGCAACTCAATCCCGCCCTATGGGCCTACCACACTAGTATCATAACACCAACTGGTGCCACATCCTATGCCTTGGTCTATGGCTATGAATCCATCCTACCTATAGAGGTTGAGATCCCATCCCTTAGAGTATCCATGCAAAATCTAATTGATGGAGAGGAGTATCGCACTTCCAAATTAGCTGAGCTAGAACTACTAGATGAGAGGCACCCTGCCACTCTTAATCATCTCCATGTCTATCAAAACCACCTTCGGTGTAATTACGACAAAAAGATCAAAGAAAGATAGTTTCAAGTTGGTGATCTTGTCTTAAAAGAAAATTAGAGAAATCAAGTAGATCAAGAAAAGAAGGGCAAGTTTGAGCCTAACTAGTTAGGACCCTTTATTGTCACAACAACATATGGATTAGGAGCTTATACCTTAGCTACACCTAATGGCATTCCTCTAGATGAGCCACTTAATAGTGTTCATCTCAAGAAGTTTTATGCCTGATCCTCAGAGTAAAAAACAAACAAACAAAACAAAACAACAATATAATCCATCCTATGGTGAAAACCTAGCAAACAAGTGCCTTGGATAAGTACCATAGTGAAAACCTATCAAATAGGTGCCATGTGTAGAGTCAGCATCCATCATCTATTAAGTCCTATTCATTCCATGTCCATCTCACAACAAACTTCATCCATCCATCCATAATAAAACCATTGACCTTGTTTGCATTTCCATCTCCCTATCTAGAATAGCTTGGAAATTTGTCAATGTCCATCGTCATCCCATGTCTTGATCTATGTCAACAGTTATCACTGTCTTGTCCTAGGTCAAAATTTCTATGTCTTCTTCATCAATCACCTATTCAAATACCTCTACCAGAATGGGGGCAACTCTTTCCTTAACCTAGGTCTAGGAATGGATCCTTGTTCATGGTTCACAAACACTTCAATCATTCTCCTTTCAATAGATAACACCCTTTAATGGACACATCATTCCTTCAATTAAGCCTATTATATTCCCAACACTTTTCCCACTCATCACACAAACTAGAACTACATATTATCTCTTCCCAATCTTAAGGTACCTTGATCCCATGGATATGGGTATGTAGGTAGTCTGGCAAATGAAGGAACTATCCAGTACTCAGGTACATAAGATCTCATCATTTCCTCTACCCAAGCTCAAACACCTTGACCCATTTATCACTCTATCCAGAAGTATATATTTATCATTTTGATCTTTTATTGTAATGTGCCTTGATCCCGTGGATACAGGGTATGTAGATAGTCTGGGATACGAATGATCTATCCAATACTCAGGCACATACGATTCATCATTCTTCACCCATCTCAATCCATTGACATGCCATCTTTCTAGTCTTTCATTTATCAAAATCCATTCACCTTGACTTGACTAACTCAAGCAGCAAAACAACAGACAAACGCATCCTTTCAAAGTGGAAGTCCTTAACAGACTTGAAGCAAAGAAACTTAATTACATAGTCATATGCTGTCCTACATATCAATTACCAACATCATCTAAGTCAATCTCAAACTGCGCAGCAGATCAACAAATTTTTCTTATACAAAGTGTTCCATGATTGAGACCAACACACGTGTCTTGTACAACATGTGGCATTTCCTAAAACCAGGCATTATCTTTTCAACGGATAACACCGTTTAATAGACACATCGCTCCTACGATAAGGCTGTTATCTTTCATTTCTAGTCTATCTTGAGCAACCTCTTTGGCAAGAGAATATGTTGGTTGTATGTTTACTTTGTAAGTCAGTCAATTTTCTTTATGGTTTAGCTTTTGCTCCTTTATCCATTACCTATTCAAGGCTACCTTGATTTATCTATATCTTGGTATGTTACGATGCAGTACGGATTGGGGGCATAGTTATTATTTTTTGTGTGCCATGTTTGAGGAATGATCTTTACTATCTGTCTTAGCAACATATTTATCTTGTGTGTGTTACAACCTAGCATCTTACATATCTAATACTCTTCTTGCATTAACATGTATTGAAGTTTATTTTATGTTCAAGACTATGGCTCATTCACATGTATAGCAAGGTCATATTATGTCTAAGGGATCTAAGATCAAACCGCTTGCTTGCAGAGTCAACGTTCATGCACTTGGATATCACAACACCTTGGTCTTTTATACCTTGGTGGCAAACTATCCATGTGCTATATCAAAAATAAGGATTGCTCTTTATAAACATTTGTGAAACTATTGCAACAAGCTCATCCATTTACCCATCCATTTATCCATGGACTTATATAGTTTTTTAAGTGCATATCGATCAACAGTCTTTCTCTTATATTCTCACCTATCCAACTCAATCTTCTAGTCGAGTGTCAACCTAGTCTTTTTATCGCTTCCTGGTCTTTCCTCTTGAGGGGGCATATGCTGGGGCAACTAGCTACACTAGGGCATCAAACTTGTATCATGTCTTTAACAATCATTTTCTTTAAAACAATGCTGTAAACTGCATTGCATCAAAGAGGGGCAAAATGTAGACACCCTAAAATGACTAGGTCTTCAAATCAATTGTATTTTGTCTAATCTATCGCATCACTTGCATTTCAACATTAATTGGATAATCTAATTATTTAATTAATTTCATCAAATTTCTTCCAAAACTCCAAAATTCAACATTAATTGAATAAATTGTATTTATTTAATTAATTCATCACAAATTCTCTCTCATCTACAATTAAATAATTTTCATTATTTAATTAAATTAATTATTCTTCTAAATTTAAATAAATCATGCAAATTTATTTAAATTATCTCAATCCTCTAAAAATAAATAAAATCAAATATTTTATTTATAATCTTCATATTCCTCTAATCTTGCACAAACAATTAAATAAATTTATTCATTTATTTTGCTTTTTCCTCTAAAAATAAATCTTCTAAAAATAAAATATAATCAAATATTTTTCTTATCATTTATCATGTAAAATAAATTAAATCAATTTATTTGATTAATTTATTTAAATCTTCGTATCTTATCTATTTTTCTAAAATCATGCACAATCAATTAAATAAATTTATTTATTTAATTTCAATTATCTTTCCAATTCCTCTAAAAATATCATGTTAACTCATGTGCACAATCAGTATTAGTTTTAGAATTCTACAAAAGGCAAATCTAAAGTTGAGTTAATTGACTTTAATTTATCTTGTTTTCATCAACTCATGAATTAAAAGAAAAAACATTCTTATTTATGAAATCAAATCTATCTTTATCAAAAAAACAATTATCTTAATAAAAATACCTTTTTGGAGTGACACATGTTGTGTGCACATTCAGCACGAGTTATTTGATTTATTACAACCATTCATTCTATGGATTTATTTCATCCGTTGATCGATCATGTTTGAAACCTATATAAACCCCCCTCATCTCCTTCACAAATCCTCTTCGATTACTTATTCTCAGGCATCCTTTACAGTGCTTTGAGCATACATCGCATCGTTGAGCACCTTACGATCTTTTGACATCGATATTTTGAGCACTTTGAGCACTTGCATTCACTTGTTGCAAACATGGTTTCACAATATTATTGAGCAATCCACATTCGACAAAGAGAACTATACAATCTAGGTGAAGGCTTTCTTGTTTTATTTGATTTATTCATTGATATTAGTTTTTTTACTTAGATCGATCTCTTTATGTTATGGGTTATTGAGTTGTTATTATAATTACTTTGATTTTATCATTCAACCTCTCAATTTTCCTCTTACACATATCCAATTGAACTTCTTTCCACCAAATAGCAGCATGTCCTTTCAACTTAGTTTTTGCAAATCTCACTCTCTCCAGATCTTCCATTTCCTCATATTCAAAGTATTCCTCCATGTCATTTATCCAGTCAATCAATTCCTCTGGATTCAAATTTCTAGTATAGTTTGATACTTCCACTCTAGGTCTCTTACCAATCATAGAAATAGCTTTCAACATATTCACCTGATCTGATTCTTCTTCTTCTAGAGCTTCTTCATTTTGGTCAGCAACTTGAAATTCATCATCACTTTCACCTTCATGTCTAGGGTTTAGTCCTCTTCTTCTATCTTCTTCTACAACGTCCAATCTTACTTTCATTTTCCTCATCATCTCTATCATTTCTTCCATTCTTCTAGCAACATTAGCCATAGTAGGCATCCTCCTTGGTGGCATCTCTTCCTAGGATCAGGTGCAACTGCCTTAATTCAGTGATCTGAAGTTACAAGGTAGCAACTACCTCACAATTAGTGCTCTATTGAAAAACACAAGTAGACTACCTTAGGTCGGTGCTCTATTCACCACAAGATCTTTTGGAATGCCTTTGCTTCCCAAAGGATTCAAAACTTTGCTTTGATACCACTTGGTGCAGTCATGGTAGGAGGGTTCAAAGAATGAACTGTCCAAACCATGCAGCTAGAATAAACACAATGGAAACGAATCAAATATAGAATGCAATGGAAGATTCAAATGCTCAATATATCAAATATTTAGAATTCTTATATGCTAGCAACATGCAAGCTACAATCAAAGGGCTCACATGCTTGCTTTCTATGTTACAATAGATATGAAAGAAATGGCATTGAAGTGCCTTCTAAAAAGAAATATATCTTCTAAAACTATCAAAATCACATTATCAAACTACTGACTCCCTAATGCATCTAACAGATCTATATATATCATCTTCAAGCTCAATTGATCCTCTGCGTCAGCCATAAGAGGTTACAAACTTCAATGATTGATGAAACATGCAGAAGCATGTAGGTTGGTCTACAACACATGGTATTGCTTTGCAAATTAATGAAACTTGGTACGGACCTCAAGGAAGGTCTATCAGGTCCTTATGTGCTATGTATGATGTTCCATTTGGCTCTGCAAGTCATGGAAGTACTCCACACACCTTCTCCTCTCAACTATCTACTTGAATGCTCTGCTCTGTGAAAGATGATCTTAAAATAGTGATAACTCTCAGGAAACAAATCCAAATCAATTGAAATCTTGATATGATGTAGCTAACATGGAATAAAAACTAAATCCTACTTAGAGATCTCTGATATGAAAATTCAGTAAAATACGATACAAAATGTTGAACTGCAACTGAAAATGAAAGAAAAGAAAGAATGTAAATATTTTTGGTTGATGCAAATTGCTCTACAACCTGGGATGCTCCTGCATCACAAATTGTAACATACATCAAACTAATATCATAAAACCATCTACTCCTAACAAAATTCCTTGCCTCTCAATTAATTTATAGAATCTTCAAGAGAGAAGATAATTGGAGATGGGAATGGTCCTCCAACATTCACATAAACCCCTACATCATATAGCTTTCTACCAACCAATGTCACAAACTTTTGCAAGGCCTCCTTGATTAAATTGCATGTTTGAATGACATACTATAATATATAACTATTCATAGTTCCTTCAACAAATGTATCTACTATAAGAGTATGGACTATATTTAGATGTTGTAGGTGTACAACCTTGTTGTCCATCCACTTTACTTGACATTGATACTTTATTTTTCTATACTTCAACTACACTACAAGTAATCAAAGAGTTTTTTTGGTAATTCAACCTAGAATTCTATGTAGAGTAGGTTAAAAGATCCTTCATGTACCACTCTATAATCTATGAACCTGTTGGAGCTTATTTTTGCATGAACACATCCACCTTCTATGTCCACCATTATTGGATGTCTATAAGTGTAATCTTCTAAACTAAGCTTATCAATCAACACAAAGAGTCTAGGAGGGTCTGACAACAAAACTAAAATGTTATCTATAATCTACTTATGTGCAAAGACCAGTGGCTAAGCACTTAGACCACTAATATATTAGCATATCTCTATGTCTCATGCAAAGCACACCAAGTCCTAAACCCTTTGCTTTGACTTATGTGCTACATGATGCAAATTCTATCCAGGCATACTAAAGAATCACAAATGATGATAGATAATACTCAATATATCATCAATATTGTATATTACAGTAGTGTCTCCTCATACATCTTTGTATATCTATAAAATGTAGTATCAAGTGTTTATATAGGTGCCTATTCGTAAGCCACCTAAACTATATATAGATTCATGCATAATTAGTCGTTAAAACAATCTTGCTTTAAAGTTGATTATGAGTTGGATGTGTCTCGAAATACACTCTTCTCCTAAATACAATTTGCACATGGTTTATCTTTATATAGGCTTATGCATGCATACAAAATCATGTGTAAGTTATCTATAGCCAGGGATTATTTATGGCACAAATTTAAATAGTTACATTTGAGAGCCAATAAGACAAGTTCACCAAAATTATAAAAGACAATAATCTTTCCCAATATACTTAATCTATGCTAATCCAATAGAATGCATACACATTAGAATAAATCAACCCAAATTAATATAATGATGATTATGAGAATGATAATTAAATAATAAATAATAAGTTACGAAATTAAATAAAAAGGGGTTAAGATACCCATATAAAAGAATAACACTTATAAAATAATGGAATCTAAATGTCTCAAAATTGAAATACCTCAAAATCTAAACAATCTATCAACTCTATGATAAGTCAATTTGATTCATTTCCATGAATTTGGGTAAGAAACAATTTAAAAAATAGATGTTTAAAAACTTCATCCCTAATCCCATCATTTTTAAAAATCTTCCACTATGAAATTATTCACCCACACTAAGTGGGCAATTAGTCTATCTCACATGGAAAAAGTGAAGTTGGAGCCTAACAGATGCATGTGCCCGAACTCCTATGTGTTATATCCCCTATAAATAAGATTAATTATTTCTTACCCTTTGTAAAAAGATATTCAAATAATGAAAATATATAGTGACTTCAATTCAACATGCGTTAGGTACATGAATACAATTGTGGATATAATAATTTATCTATATTTTCAACCTTTGACATGTGAATTGAATGTAAGCCTCTATTATTATTATGCAACTCCCAATCATTCCACACATCAATTGTCTCTACTCATTATTATGGCTGTATTTTGGGATAGGTGGCATGGATTATATGTTCTATATTTTCAAATTTTAATTTCTATATTCTTTATTATGGAAGTTAAAATATCATTTAGTATATTCTTGGATCTACAAGGTAAATTAATTAATATAGAGCTTTGAAACATGATTATCATTAGTTATTGAAATTTAAAAAAATTAAAGTATGTAGTCTTGGATTCGATATTGATTTGATTATAATAGTTATCATTAAATGAGTTGCTACTGTATTGGTACTTTATCACCTCAAAATTAATAAATTTACTTTTTAGAAAATGATCCACATCTAAACTAAAGATGAACTATTCACCAAGAGGGCTGGTAGCTCAATGGTAGAGCACCTTAGTATTAAATGGGATGTCCTGGGTTTGACTCCCAGTTGGTCAATGAAAAATTTTAACTTGGTATTAGAGCCCAAGTCAACAAATCCAAGTTAAGCTAGGATCCTTGAGCACCTACAGTGTGGCTCAAGTGGGGTGTTGGAAAATGAGCCACACTTGAACGAAAGATGGATTGGTCACCAAGAGGACTAGCATATCAATGGTATGTTGTAAATATGTGCCTAATCAGTGTTGTCATTGATGTCAACATATCCCTATTGCCATTGGTGTCAACTGTATCCTATTTTGTTGACTGGTTAGAAGACTAAAATGTTGAGGATCTATTGAGAAAATTAATGAAGATCTAAGGACACAGACTATATGGCTATATAGAAGATTGTGTAAGGAAGCTCCATCTAAGATTTGAGAGGTCCGTATAAAGATTTGAAGAAGTTATGGCCTTCTGAGTTGAACCAGGTTTTGCAGTGTTCAGAAAAGAAAGAGTGATAGGAAATTGGTCTGGATTGCTTCGCAAATGAAACACTATGATCTATGGATCTAGAGACATGTTTGGGAAGTCAGTGTGTGTCATTAACTTAAGTGGTTCATGGTTTGGAGGTCCGTAAGCAATCTTTCTAGTGTAATAGTCATGACAAATAGTGTTCTTAAGGTACCTGATGAAGATGCAAGTGATTCTATTGATTTGGAGTAGTGCAGATATTATTGCTGAATTCAATGTGCTTGTGGAGGTCTCTGGATCGGTGCCTGCTGTGTTGGAGGTCCGCATTGAAGATCAAGCTCATTGTTGAAGATTTCCTTCTTGGTGTTGTTGTTCTTCCCAGTCTTGTCCGACCAAACAATTCTAGCATGTTGCGGATGATCTAAGAGCAATTCTATGGAGCGTGGCATGTTGATCAAGGAAGATTTGAGTCCTAGTTATGTTTGGCTAACCACTTAGTGATTTGCATTAAGTCAGACACTTGTAGTGCTGACCTTGATGTTTTTTCCAAGGTTGATGAAGCATATAAAGGCATGTAGTTGAGTTGTTGAAAATTATCCTTGTGCGAAATAATAAAATCCTAAGAAAGGATCAGAGGCAAAGAAGAGAAGAGGAGCAGAGGAACAAGAATAGTAAAGGATGAAGTGATAGTGAAGAAGTATTTGAGAGAAGAGTAGAATTTTTGTGAGCATTCAATGAGTCTGAAGCAAGCATGTTGAAGATGCTATTTCTTAGTTAAATCTTTCTATACTAAACATAAATTTCTGTAGGTAGTGAGCCCCTTTGAGAAGTGAGCTCTGGGCAGTGCACTTGAAGGCAAGTGCCTTCCCATTTTCTTCAAGTACTTTTAACAGGGTACAAATCTTGTGAGTTAACCCCCACCATGGTTTTCCCTTAACCAAGTTTCCACATAAAAAAATCTTGGTGTCAAGTGTGTTCATTGTGTTTCTACTCATGTGTTATTGATTCATGCTTTAATGTTTATATCATTAATCTGTTTGTAATTTGTGAAGGAAGATTAAAATTAGGAAAGGTTAAATTTGTGGGACAACTGATTCACCCCTCCTCTTAGATGTCTGGTATAATTCCAACAATTGGTATCAGAGCCAATTCCTCTAAAAGAAGCTTGATCGCTTGAGGAGATCCAAGATTTTGACTTACAAGAAGGAAAGTCTGAGATTTGATGGAACAAATTACACACTTTGGAAGGTGCGCATGTAGTGTCATTTGGAATGTATGGGTGATGCCTTTTGGTCGATAACTAAGAATGAGTACAAGATTCCAAAGAATGGTCCTACAACTCTTGACAAACTCAGGGATGTTGAACACAATATTCGAGCTAAAGAAGCATTGTTGAGTGCCCTGAATGATATAGAAATGACAAATGTCCTGAAATTCAAAACTGCTCATGAAATCTAGAATAAGTTGGAAACTCTATATGAAGGTGATAAATAGGTCAAATGTGCCAAGCTACAGAGCCTGAAGGGTAAATACAAAAGGTTACTGATGAGTGAAGATGAAAACATTACTTCCTACATGCAGAAGATAAATGAACTTGTGACTAGTTTCAGAAGTGCTAGTGGAGTATTAGATGAATCAGAGATTACATTGCCAAAGTGCTCAAATCCTTACCTTTGGCATACAAGCACAAAGTTGCTGCCATTGAAGAAATCAAAACTGTGACAACTATTACAAGGGATTAGTTGGTTGGTAAGATTTCAACATTTGAAATGAGTGAGTTTGGTGATTTTCTTCCTAAGTTTGAATCTGCATTTAAGGCCAGTATTCATGGAAAACAAAAATTTGATCTGGGTGAAAGCTCTTCAAGAAGATCAAACAGATTTGACAGGACAAGGAAGGATCTTGAAGATGATGAAACTAAGTTCGATGAACTTGAAGTCCTTTTTGCTAAAAGATTGCCAAGAGGATCCGATAAGTATGAAGGAAAGTTGCCATTCAAATGTTTTGCTTGTAATAAGATTGGTCTTTTTGCCTCAAGATGTCCGGAGAGGGGTTCAAGGCCAAACCCTAACAAACCTAGAGTTCATAAGAAATGCTACTATGTCCAAGAAGCTAGTGAAGGAGTCACAGATGATGAATCTGATCATGGAGGTTCCACTGAAAATGATTGGGTGTTCATTGCTATCAAAGAAGAAGATCTAGTGCATACTGAATCTACTAGCTATGCAAATGTGGAAACTGCCTTGGCTACTCAGGTTGTAGAAAATGAATGGGTAATTGACAGTGGATGCTCTCATCATATGTCTGGTGATAAAAGTAAGTTTATAAGCTTTGAAAAATATAAAGGTGGAATTGTGAAATTTGGAGACAACTCAGCTGGTAGAATCCATGGTAGAGGATCCATCTCTTTTGAAGGTAAGAATAACACTAATGATGTTCTGTATCTGGAAGGATTGAAGCATAATATTCTTAGTGTTGGACAGTTGGTAGACAAGGGTTATGATCTTTGATTCAAGGATGGAAAATGTAGAATCTTGGAAAGCTCTAAAACTAAAATTGCATCTGGTACTCAGACTAGAGGTAACATCTTTCATTTAAGTAGTTCTAGAAAAATTTGTTTGATTTCTCAGATTGATCAGAGTTGGTTATGGCATAGGAGAACATGTCATGTGAATTTTGACAACATTGTCAAGATAAGTTCTACTTAGGCTATGAGAGATCTTCCAAAACTTGTGAAACCTGTTAATAGTATGTGCAGAGAATGTCAATTGGGTAAACAGAACAAAATTTCACTCAAGAGTAAAGAACAATTTTCAAGTGGATGGCTAGAACTTGTGCATACTGATCTATGTGGCCCTGCTAAAATTAGGAGTGTGCAAGGAGACAAATATTTTATGTTGTTGATTGATGATTACTCTCAGATGATGTGGGTAACCTTCTTGAAAGAAAAATTAGAAGCTCTTGACAAGTTGAAAGTGTTCAAGGTTATGGTGGAAAATAACATTGGTGAAAAAATAAAGTATCTGAGATCCGACAGAGATGGAGAGTTTACTTTTTGTGAGTTTGATACATTTTGTGAAAATCATGGAATATAAATATAGTTATCTACTCCTGGGACTCCTCAGCAGAATAGAGTTGTGGAAAGAAAGAACTAGACCATTCAAGAAGCTGCCAGGACCATGATGATGGAAGCAAATGTTCCACAAGTCTATTGGAGAGAAGTTGTGAGTACTACTATCTATACTCTTAATCGGGTATAGATCAAAGGCAATTCTGGTAAGACACCTTATGAATTATGGTTTGGTCATCCTCCTACTATGAAATATTTTAGAGTTTTTGGTATTAAATGCTATATTAAAAGAGATGAGGATCTAGGGAAGTTCGATACAAAAAGTGATGAAGGAATATTTCTGGGTTACTCTACTCAAAGGAAGGCATACCGATGCTTTAACAAAAGATTGAAAAAGATTGTTGAAAGTGCTAATGTCAGAGTTGATGACAACAAAGAGAAATCTTTCAAGTCTTGCAGATATGATTTAGATGATCAAGATGAAATTCAAAATCAAGGAAGGCAAGTTCAAACTTAGACTTAGATCCAAATTGATTCAGAATATCTAGTAACTCAAAAAGTTAGTGCAAATGTTGAGGAACAAGCTCAAGAATCAGAAGTTCAAACAAATCCCAAAACTCCCAGGTATGTAAGGTTGAATCATTCTAAAGATTAGATCATAGGAGATAGAAATAAAGTGTTCAAACAAGAAGAAGAATTGCTGAAAATTAAGAAGAGATTTGTCTGATTTCAAAGATTGAACCAAAATTAGTAGGTGAAGCTTGCAATGATGAATATTAGGTGAAAGCAATGGAAGAAGAATTAATGCAAATTGAAAAGAATCACACTTGGGATCTTGTTCCTAGACCTGAAACAAAGAATGTGATTGGCACTAAATGGGTCTTCCAGAATAAACTAAATGAGGATGGTGAAGTTGTGAGAAAAAAAGCAAGGTTGGCGTGTAAAGGATACTCTCAAGTGGAAGGAATTGATTTTGAAGAAACTTTTGCTCCAGTGGCAAGAATAGAGGCAGTCAAATTATTTCTTGCATTTGCTGCTTATAAAGATTTCAAGGTCTATCAGAGGAATGTCAAATCAACATTCCTAAATGGAGAATTGGAAGAAGAAGTCTGCATTGAGCAACTAGAAGGATTTCAATTGTCTGATCAGAGAAATATGGTCTGTAAGTTGACAAAAGCATTGTATGGACTCAAACAAGCCCCAAGAGCCTGGTATGCAAGATTATATAAGTATTTACTAAAGCTAGGATATAGCAAAGGCACTGGTGACAATAATCTTTACTTCAAGATTGATCATGAGCACATTCTGATTATTGAGGTATTTGTTGATGATATGATTTTTGGTGGAAATGAGAGTATGTGCAAAACATTTGCTGATCAAATGCAGAGTGAATTTGAGATGTCCATGTTTGGTGAAATGAATTTCTTCTTAGGTCTACAAATCATTCAGTCAAATAAAGGCAACTTCATATCTCAATCTAAGTATGTGAGAGAATTGTTGAAAAAGTTTGGAATGGAAGATTCAAAGCCAGTGGGTACACCCATGGTAACCAGATGTAAGTTGGGTAAAGATGATGCTTCCCCTAAGGCAAATCAAAAAAGGTATAGATCAATGATTGGAGGATTGCTCTATCTGACTCAGACCAGACTTGATATCATGAATGTAGTTGGACTTATTGCTAGATTTTAAGCTAATCCTAGAGAATCCCATGTTGTAGCAGTCAAAAGAATTTTTAGATATCTCAAAGGGACACTTGATTATGGCTTATGGTATCCTAAGGATAACAACTTCACTCTTCGTGCTTACACAAATGGTGATTGGGCAGGAGATGTGGATGACATGAAAAGTACTAGTGGTGGTGCATTCTTCTTGGGAAGGAGATTGGTCTCTTGGATGAGCAAAAAACAAAAGAAAATATCTTTGTCTACTACAGAGGTAGAGTATATATCAACAACAAACAATTGTACTTAAGTTCTGTGGATGAAGCAAATGTTGAAAGACATCATAATTGTGTTTGAGGAGCCTATTACAATCTTCTGTGATAATTCAAGTGCAATAAGCATCCCAAAGAATCTGGTGTTGCATTCAAAGACAAAGAATATATCAATCAAGTTTCACTTCTTGAGAGAGAAGGTTAATGAGAATGAAGTCATATTGGAGTTTGTTTCTTCAAAGGATCCAATTGTGGATATTTTCACTAGGCCTCTACCCAAGGATACTTTTGCCTATCTTAGAGAGAAGTTAGGGGTTATTACCCCTCCTGATCAGAACTAAGATGCACTAGGGTGCATCAGGCCGGTGGAATTCATAGTCATATCTTGTGATCCAGATTGATGTTAAGGAGATACTACTCAGGGGGAGTAGTCAATATGCAGATTTTGAGATCAGTCTAAAACAAAAAGGGGGAGAAAAGGTTGCAAATATGTGCCCTTTTCCATTGATGTCAAAGGGGGAGAGAAGTCATGTGAAAAACTAATTGCTGATAAAACGGGGAGCTGTAAAGAAAATGGTTGCAAGTGTGATAAGAGAAAGGAGGAGAAGTTCTTGTCTTGATGGTTGAATCAATTTTTCACATCATATGTTGCCATCAATGACAAAGGGGGAGATTGTTGCAAATATGTGCCTAATCGGTGTTGTCATTGATGTCAACATATCCCTGTTGCCATTGGTGTCAATTGTATCCTATTTTTATTGACTGGGTAGAAGACTGAAATGTTGAGGATATTGAGAAAATTAATGAAGATCTAAGGACGTAGACCATATGGCTATGTAGAGGATTGTATGAGGAAGCTCCAACTAAGATTTGAGAGGTCCGCATAAAGATTTGAAGAAGTTATGGCCTTCTGAGTTGAACCAAGTTTTGCAGTGTTCAGAAAAGAAAGAGTGACAGGAAATTGGTCTAGATTGCTCCATAAATGAAACACTATGATCTGCGGATCTAGAGACATTTTTGGGAAGTCAATGTGTGTCATCAACTTAAGTGGTTCATGGTTTGGAGGTCCGCAAGAAATCTTTCTAGTGTAATAGTCATGACAGACAGTGTTATTAAGGTACTAGATGAAGATGCAAGTGATTCTGTTGATTTGGAGTAGTGCAGATGTTATTGCTAAATTCAATGTGCTTGTGGAGGGCTCTAGATCACGTGCCTACTATGTTGGAGGTCCACATTGAAGATCAAGCTTGTTGTTGAAGATTTCCTTCTTGGTGTTTCTGTTCTTCCCAGTCTTGACCGACCGGATGATTCTAGCATGTTGAGGATGATCTAAGAGCAATTCTATAGAGCGTGGCATGTTGATCAAAAAATATTTGAGTCCCTATTATGTTTGGCCAACCTCTTAGTAATTCGCATTAAGTCAGACACTTGTAGTGCTGAACTTGATGTTTATTCCAAGGTTGATGAAGCATATAAAGGCATGTAGTTGAGTTGTTGAAAATTATCCTTATGAGAAATAATAAAATCCTAAGAAAGGATTAGAGGCAAAGAAGAGAAGAGGAGGAGCAGAGGAACAAGAATAGTAAAGGATGAAGTGATAGTGAAGAAGTATTTGAGTGAAGAGAAGAAGTTTTGTGAGCATTCAATGAGATTGAATCAGGCAAGTTGAAGATTCTATTTCTCAGTTAAATCTTTTTGTACTAAACATAAATTTCTGTACGTAGTGAGCCTCTTTGAGTAGTGAGCTCTAGGCAGTGTGCCCAAAGGCAAGTGCCTTCCCATTTCCTTCAAGTACTTTTAATAGGGTACAAATCTTGTGGGTTAACCCCCACCATGGTTTTCCCTTAATTGGGTTTCCATGTAAAAAATCTTGGTGTCAAGCATGTTCATTGTGTTTTTGCTCATGTGTTATTGATTCATGCTTTAATGTTTATATCATTAATCTGTTTGTAAGTTGTGAAGGAAGATTAAAATCAGAAAATGTTAAATTTGTGGGACAACTGATTCACCCCCCCTCTCAGTTATCTGGTCTAATTCCAACATGGTAGAGAACCCCAATAGAAAATGAAAGGTCCTAGGTTTGACTCCTAACTAGGCCATGAAACATTTAACATTAGTATGCATTATTTTGGCTTATTTTTTGCATTTGTAAATTTGAATTTTATTTGAGGATCCAAATTTTTTCTCTAGATTTGAACTATTGGATTGTAGGCTTCAATTTTGAGTTTGTCTCAATATCTAGACCTACAACAAAGACTAGTAGTTGACAAACACATTTTGGAACTTGTTAAGTAAGCATATTATCCTTATGTCAAGCCCCTTGATCTAATTTAATGGTTTTGATAAGATCAAAGACACATTAAGCAGTCATGCACTATGCCTACTTGTGTAATTGTCAGTGTCTATACACTCAAAAACATGACTTGGTAGCCTGGGGCAATTGAGTCAGTTTTGGCACACACATGGACCCCTCTTCTTGCCACGGGGTGAACCTCCACGTCACTCTCTCTCTCACGAGAGTATCCAATCAAGAGGAGGCAAGACACGAGGGTAGTCTAGTTCACTTGAGAGCTAGACTTCATGAAGAGTGGTCGGCTGGTCCTAGGGCCTTTCTTGTGCTTTGATTCTAATATGATGTTCTGTGACCATTGTGGTTGAAATAACTATATGACACAAAGGGTCACTAGTCATTGTTCTCCTATTTTGATTTTGAAGATTCCAGCATTGTGTAGGTTGACAATTGTAAGGGTAAAACGTGAATCAATCAAATGAATAATGTATGACCCAAACATCAACAGAATAGGAGATAACAAGAAAGATTAAACAAAAATAGCAATGAATAACACAAAACAAACCTTCCCTGAAATCGATGCTTCTGTTGTTTGCCTATTACAACCGTCCTTTTGTAGATAAAGTGAACCTTCAAAGAGTACACTCTTTTAGCTGTTCGTAGGAAGTCGATGGTAAATGGCTATGGTGATATGCAATGAAGATGAGCTCCAAGGCAAATATGTGATCTCAAGCTTGTGGATGGTAAAAGGATGCCAAAGGTGCGCTGGTGATATTTCTACAAAGTAACGATGTCACAAGCTTGGATGATTAGAATGGAGGGATGAAGCTTCATTTATAGACTTGGAAGAATGAGAATCAACGGTTGAGAGGAGATATGAAGATCAACGGCTGAGAATGGTTGAGGAATGTGCAACCAGTAGAAATGTGACAAGTGTCCCAGCTCCATCATGAAAGAGGGGATGTGACAAAATTGATTGGAGAGTTAACTCCATTGACTGATCAGTTAACAGACTTGATTGATCAGTTAGAAGAGTGGATTATGGGATTGACTGAATTGATTGACCAGTGAACTGGGTTGATTGAGGAGTCAACAGAATAGATTTACCAGTGAACTCAAATGACTAATTAGTTAACAGATTTGATTGATTAGTTAACTAACTTCTGATTTGAGAAGAAATAGGCCATGTGGGTGAGAGAAAAATAGGTAATTAAATATTAAATATATTTAATTACATTTGCAACCTGATGAGGTGGACAAGGTGAGGTGGAAAAGGTGAGGTGTAAAGGTGAGGTGGATTTTTCGAATTAGAACTTAGGATAGAGGAATTTGGTTTAATTAAATAATTTATGATTATTTAATTATGTAGGACATTTAGAAGAATTTTAATTAAATAATTTGAATTTATTTAATTATGGAATAGTGAATCGATTAAATAAATTTGGAATATTTATTTAATTAATAGAAGAATAGAATAAATATTTAGAATATTTATTTAGGATGATTTGTGTCATTTTTTGGCGTATACATTTTGCCCCTCTTTGATGCAATGTAGTTTATAGCGTTGCTTCAAAGAAATCGATAGTCTGAATGATGATACATGCCCCAGTTTGCCCCTGGTACAAGTTTAACGACAGGATGCCCCCTCGAGAGATTGGACGAGAAGAAGACAGAAGGTGTGAGATGGACAATATCACGATGAAGAAGGTTAAGTTTGAAGAAAATGGGTGAAGAAAGAGCCGAATGATATGCGATGCAAGAGAAAATGATAACACACACAAGCATGCGAGCAAGTATGCACAAATGATTCAAGAACAAACAAGGTATTGCCCCTGTCAAGCTATAAACCAACTGATGAATTTATAACGATATATGACAATGTTGTCATGGTGGGGAACGATATATCCCTAGACTAACATGGCAGGCGTGTTGTCATGGCGGGGAATGATAGATCCCTAAAGAAACATGAAGGATAGTGTCTGGTTTCAAGAAATGAAGCATGTCGTGTAAGACGCGTGTATTGGTTTGATTTCGACAATGCAACATCCTGTATAAGACAATTGATTGATTAACTGATCGAGTTGGTTTACGACCAGACAAAGATCAAGACCACTGATTGTGATTGGATCATTTGTGCAAGATTGACTTGACTTGATTGGTATGGATTAAGGATGGACCGGTATTTTGATCACTGTGCAGACTGACTGGACAAGGATGAAAGATATGATGATAGATAGAAATTTGATTGATAGAAGAAAGACTCGATAGAAGGACTCACAAGCTTTTATTTGTAATTATGCTCTGCATTATTGGATCTTTATTGCATGGGGTATGGTATGGATGTATAATGGATATAGGATGGATACTTTGCTATTGGAGTGCTTTATTTCATCATTGGGCATTTTTTTGGTACTTTTTCTAAAATGTTGTAAGTGAATACAAGCATCGAGGTATAATTGAACCAAGATGACCTGAGTACCGCTTACATGGATTGTGATTTAGCAAGTTAATACAAGCATCGAGTCAAAATTGAATCTAGATGACCTAAGTACTTCTTGCGTTTCAACAAACAAGGATTGCCCTCGTTCATGTTATACCTTTGATGTCCTCGATGATCTTTTGCCGATCATGTCCTTAGACAAGGCTTCACATTACTAAAGTTTAATCCACAAATAGCAAACAAAGAAAGTAATCATGCCCCCATCATAGCATCTCTAGCTTTTGGCATCCTCGAGTAGCATAGGAAGGTATGATAGAAAAAATTAGGACTCGAACTGTTAACCATGTTTCCGATCTACAAAAGCATATTCGCATTGATATGTGTTTAGTTCTTGCCTTAATTTGCATAAAATCATTTAGAAGACCTTGGGTATTTTCTTTGCATTGGATAGGTTAAGATGCTCACAGTCAAGATTTCTGCTTGAGGCGCGGGCTCTGCTTGCATTTGTGTGCTTGGTGAGAAGATTGCACAATCCTTATTGGGGAGACGGGCCCTAAGGGACTGACCTAGTGCCTTGGGGGCGCATTGCTAAATGGCCTTGCCTACGTGACGACGCAGAGGCAACGTAGTTCGCGTAAACCCTAATGGACCATGAATGGATTTGAAGAAAGACGACAAGAATGAAGACAAGAAAGGGGATGAATGGGACCGTGGAAGAAATGGAAGCCTCGGGGGCACATTAGAATAATGGCCTTACCTACGTGATGGCACAGAGGCAACATAGTTCACGGACTTGGACCATGGACACTGACAAGAGACCCTATGCTAGGCTCACATTGAGGAGACGGTATGGGACAAAACCTTGGTTGACAAGGCCACAAGGAGAGGATCAAACCATGATAGGTAACTGTCAAGTGTTTATGTGTGGGATAGATATGGGTCGAATGGGGCAAATGGAGAAAGAATGGACTCAAGGTGATTGGATTCCCAAAGATGGAGAAGGCAGTTTATCACAAGTAACGCCTGTTTACCTGGTTTTCACCACTTTCTTTTATTTGCACGAGAAGCTAGAAAGTAACATGACACCTGATTGCTAGGTTTTCATCATGATACCTATCCAAGGCACCTGTTTGCCAGGTTTTCACCAAAGGATGAGTTTTTTGTATGCTTTCTATTTTTTTTCTTTTTTTTTTTTGTATTTTCTCTTTTCAGCTTTTTTTTTTTTTGATTTTTGATTTTATTGTGCCCTCTTGCATTGGGGTTCTCCTAGGTATAGAACTGGCGAAGGTGCATGCTGTTGATTGGATCATCGAACAACTCACCCTCTGAAGTGGCCAACTGATATGCCCCCAATTCGTAAGCAACTACAATCACATAGGGTCCAAGCCAATTAGGTTCAAACTTACCTTTCTTTTCTCTGTCTTGTTGATTATGAGGGTTCTCTTTTAGAACTAGGTCCCCAACTTTAAAGCATCTTGGTCGAACCTTGTGATTATAGCTTCTTGACATCATCTATTGATATGCTTTAAGATGATCGAAGGCTTTCTGGCATCTTTCTTCTAGCATCTCTAGTTCTTGCAACCTGGAGATTCTATATTCTTCGTCTGATATGAGACCTTTCAACGACACCCTAAGGGATGGTAGTTCGACCTCAATGGGGAGGATGGCTTCTAAACCATAGACAAGGGCATAGGGTGTGGCACCTGTGGGAGTGCGTATACTGGTTCTGTAAGCCCACAGAGCGGGATTGAGTTGGACGTGCCAATCGCGACCAACTTCATTAACAGTCTTCTTTAGGATTTTTAGAATGGTTTTATTTGATGTCTCAGCTTGGCCGTTACCTTGGGGGTAGTATGGAGTGAAGAAATGATGTTGGATTTTGAAATGCTCACAAAGTTCCTGGACATCCTAATTTTTGAATGGTCTTCCATTATCCGTTATGATGGATGAAGGGATGCCATATTTGCAGATAATGTAATTCAGAATGAAAGAGGAAATTTGCTTTCCTATGATGGTGGTTAGGGGAATGGCTTCAATCCACTTTGTGAAATACTCAGTGGCGGTAATGATGAATTTGTGGCCGTTGGAAGAGGGTGGATGAATTTTTCCCACAAGGTCAAGTCCCCACTGACAAAAGGGCCAGGGTGTTGTTAAAGGTCTCAACTCTTGAGCAGGTGCATGGATCAGGTTCCCGTGTATTTGGCACTATTTGCACTTTTTGACGAACTGATAGGAATCCATTTCCATGTTTGGCCAGTAATAACCCAAACGCATGAGTTTCTTGGCTAAGGAGGGACCGCTGGAGTGTGTTCCGCAGATCCCTTCATGTACGTCTCGCAAGGCAGTTATGGATTCTTCTTGTTCTAAACAACAGAGTAGAGTACCATCCAGACCACGTCGGTAAAGGGTATTAGCTATGATGGTGTAACGAGAGGCTTGTCGGATGAAAGTTCATTTTTGGTTGGAAGAGAGGTCTGGTGGGAGAATATTGTCCTTGAGGTAAGTGTAAGTCTTACCATACCAAGGTGAATTAGATCCAGCTAGGAGGCAAATGAAATGGGTTTCAAGGAGATCATAAGCCGGTTGCCGGATGGTTTCTACTAAGAACTCATACCGTGACTCATATTCAGGTATTTCTAGAAGAGAGGCTATGGTAGCCATTGCGTCTGCTGCTTTGTTCTCTATCCTAGGTATTTGTTCGAAGGAGATGGTCCCAAAGTGTTCTTTGAGGTCATTGACCATCCGTTTGTATGGGATGAGCTTCTCATCTTTGGTTTGATACTCATCGTTGACCTGATTTATGATAAGTTGAGAATCACCGTAGACACATAGTGCTTGGATTTTCCACTCAGTGGCCATCTTGAGACCAATTACCAAGGCTTCATATTCTACTATGTTGTTTGTGCATGGAAATAAAAACCTGTAGGACTTTAGAATTGTGTCACCTTGGGGGGTGATAAACAGAATACCCGCCCCCGATCCATGGTTGGTGTAAGACCCATCGAAGTAGAGTTTCCAAGGAGATGTTGACAGGGTGAATAAAGACTCATCAGGAAACTCAAACTACATTGGTGAAGTGTCTTGTAATGGTGCCTCAGCCAGTTGGTCAGCGATGATTTGTCCTTTGATGGCTTTTCTATCCACATATTCTATATCATATTCACTAAGAAGCATAACCCACTTTGCTAATCAACCTATGAGAGATGCTTTGCTGAGAAGATATTTTAGTGGGTCGATCTTGGCAATGAGTTTGACAGGATGTGCCAACATGTAATGTCAGAGTTTTTGTGAAGCAAAAACCATCGCAAGGCATGATCGTTCGACCTGTGAGTATTGCAACTCGTAGCCCACTAGGGTTCAACTAATGTAGTATACAGCTCTCTCCTTGTTCTCGTAATCTTGCTATGCTAGAAGGGCCCCAAGGGTAGTGGGTGTAGCAGATATGTAGAGAATTAAAGGTTTTCCTTGGATCGGAGGCATGAGTATGGGAGTACTCATAAGGTACTCCTTTAGCTTGTTGAATGCCTCTTCCCACTGCTCATCCCATTTAAATGGATTGTTCTTATGTAGAAGGTGGCTAAAAGGTTGGCACTTATCTTCCAGTTGTGAGATGAACCTGCGGATGCCCTGCAGCTTGCCCTGTAGGGATCTTAACTGAGTTAGAGTCTTGGGCGGTGGCATGTCCATTATAGCTTTGACCTTCGCCAGGTCTACCTCTATTCTGTTTGCTGACACAATGAAGCCTAGCAGCTTGCCTGAAGTTACCCCAAACACACATTTCTTTGGGTTCAGTTTGACTTGGAATTGGTCCAATCTCTGAAAAACTTTTTCTAATGTCCAAGTGTGAGTCCCTTGTGAGGGATTTTGCTAAGATATCGTCAACATAGTCTTCCATAGTTACATGCATCATGTCGTGGAATATAGTTGTCATGGCCCGCTGATATGTAGCACCTGCGTTTTTCAGCCCAAAAGGCATGACATTCTAGCAAAAGGTACCCCATGGGCAAGTGAAAGCTATTTTGTGTTGATCCTCAGGTGCTATTTTGATTTGGTTATACCCTAAGAATCCGTCCATGAGTGATAGCATTGTATGTCCTGCAATTAGATCGACTATGATATCGATGTTTGGCAAGGGAAAGTCATCCTTGCGGCATGCTTTGTTTAAGTCTCGAAAATCATTGCATAGTCAAACCCGGCCATCTGGTTTAGACACTGGCACAATATTAGATATCCATTCTAGGTAATCTATGGCTCTAATGAACCCCACATCTAGCAATTTCTTGAGTTCTTCTTTGACCAGAAGGGCTATATGAAGATGCATCTTTCTCAGCTTCTGCTTTACTGGTTTCACTCCTGGATCCAATGGCAAATGATGTAGAATTAGGTTTGGGTCCAAACCTGGCATGTCTACATATGACCAAGCAAAGTTGCCTCTCTTCTTCTTAAAGAATGGTACAAACCTAGTTTTCTCTGGTGGTGTGAGAGATTTGGCAAAGTGGATAATCTTAGGCTGCTCTTCGGTTCCAATATTCATGAGCTCTATCGGCTCCACCACAATCTGTGACCTTTCCTGATACATATCACTAAGGAGGGTGTCAAGCATTCAATCGTCGGGTGCCACAGTTGGGTTTTCACCGTCAGATGTGTCCTTTCTTTTTACTATTTTGTGATCTGACACTGCCACAAGGCAGTTTTCACTGTCAAATCCATTTTTGATCTTGATGTTTTTGCAACTGGAAGGCTTGGTACCCTCCCCGAAGTAAGCCATGGTATTCAGTTCGATAGCAAAACTAGCTTTATGATCTCCTTTTGGCAAGTGGTCCCTAAGTTCCATATAATCAATGTAAGCATCATCGTTCTGGAACATATCTAATTGCGGGGTTCCTTGCAAATCCCAGTCAATAAGCTCAGGGTGTAAGAGGGGAAGGGAGTCGGATGAGAGACCTGATTCATTGATGGTGTGAATGGAAACATTATGGGCATTGGCGGGGGTAGTGTTTTGGGTGGTACTTTCCTCCAAGTTGTTTATCGTAATGGAATCTAAACTTTCCTCGAAAGCCATAATCTCGGGGGTGGGCAAATCAGACTCCAGTGGTCTGTCCCGTTGCATTTGTCCCTCATGGTAGGGGCTAAGAGTTTAGATGGTGTCAACCTCTTTGTCATCATAGGAGTGCTCTGTTAGCTCATCCCACTCATACTCATTTGAATCATCTGAATCTGTGTCACTATCCACTTGGAGTGTTTGGATTGTCTCCACAAGGCAGGCATTTTCCTTGGCTTTACCCTTACCTTTGTACCCTAGGCCAGTTGTGTTTCTAGCCAACGAGGATGAAGAAGGTTGTATAGGTTCAATGATTCCTTCTTTTCTGAGGCCTATGGGTCCTTGTCCTTTGTACCCCATCCTGTGCAAAATAGTCTCACCCCGCCCATAGAGTTCTGTAGGGAGTCTAGGTGGTTCTTGGGGTGTGTTTTCTTCTTCTGTATAAAGCCATTGTAGGAGATCTCGCTCCTCTGTCTCATCAGATAAGGTCCCCCATTTTATAAAGGGATTTGTGGGAGCTACGAAAGGAGCAGATGGCTTTGGAAAATGTTTGGGTGGATGTTTGGGTTGGCCAAAAGAGTGAGGAGACAAAGGCAGCTTGGCAAGGTTGAGGTTGTGCTCAATGGAGTATTCCCCCATGCCATTTTCTTTTATGGTAAGTTTCAATGGTTTGGGTCTTGAGGAGGAAGCTTCAGCGGTATGGTCCTGTTGCGAGGTAGGGGAAATGTAGGCTCTGTTGTTGGGTATGACACATTTAGGTTTTGTACAGAAAGAATTGCAGTGCTGGAAGGGGTCGGGGTCACCTTGGATGGTGACCTGCTTGCCATTGTGCGGGAACTTAATGCATTGATGATAGGTTGAGGGGACAGCCTTCATGGCATGGATCCATGGTCTCCCTAGTAGAATATTATAAGCAAGCTCCCGATCAAGGACTTGGCACACCACATCTTTAATGACCGGTCCCACTTGAATGGGTAGGACAACCATTCCTTTTGTGGTTCTTTCTTCCTTGTCATATGCCTTAATGGTAATTTTCCTCCTTGGATCAACTGCTTGTTCAGAGAACCCCAGTGCAACGACTAGCTTCAATGTGCAGATATTTAAACCAGCACCCCCATCAATGAGAACCCTCTTGATGTGGTGCTTGTGTATGAATGCGACAATGTGTAGAGGGGTGTTGTGGGGTTGAGATACAGAAAGATCATCTTACTCAGTAAACGATATGGAATTGGAGGATGTCAAATTGCCTACCATGGTCTGGAACTTCTCTTGGGCCAAGTTAGTGGGGACAGTGGTTTCCACTAAGGCTTTCTCAAGAATCTCCTTATGAGAAGGAGATAGACGCAAGAGCTCCAATATAGAAATGTGAGCTGGAGTTTTCTGTAACTGGTCGAGGACATTGTACTGACGGGAGTTGGATGGAGATGGTGAAGACCTTGGAGGGGTGGTAGTGAGCGTGACTTTACCACTACAGGTAATTATACTACAACCAGTTCGGTTAGGTCCTAGTTGTTGGTTGGGTGAGATGACATTGACTTGCCGAATATGTTCAGAAATGCAGTTTATGGTGTAATCAAATAGAACACTTGCATAGTTAGCAGTACTCATCCCACTATTCTGATTTGGCCGGTTGTGATTATTGTTGTTGTCATTATTGTTGTTGCCATTGTTGTTGTGACCATGGTTGTTGTTGTTGTGGCCATTGTTGTTAAATGGCCTGTTATGATTCAGAAGTGGATCCCTGTATTCCACATGAGTTTCATTGGAGGTATGCTATTATGTCCCTCCCTGATTTTGATCCAGTATATCTTGAATGACATTTTTGAGGTAGATACAGTTGTTAGTTGTATTCCCCCTTCCTCGGTGATATTCACAATAGTCTATGTCCTTCCAGTAGGGAGGTTTGACTATAGGCTCGTAATCACTTGTTGGCGGTAGAGAAATTTTGTTGTTAGCCAACAACTTCCATAGCACAGATTCTTGAGACTTGCCTAACGGTGTGAATTTTCTTCTTGGGTTTGAATTGTACCAAGATCTAGGCTCCCGAGAGGGTGGTTTGTTGATTGCACCATTGTTTGCGTCCCCCTTAAGAGTGAATATGGGTTGTTGTTTAGGAGCTACTGCCTTGGCGTCAACTACCCCATCGTTGACCACATTCTTGTTCTTGGTCCAAAACTTTGATTTATCCATTGTGTAATTGGAATTAGGCCTATCCTTATATAGCTTGAGAGTTCCTTTAGTGATCATAGCTTTTTCAATGAATAGGCCCATTTCAATGACTTTGGAGAATGATGTAGGGCATTGTATCTGAATCTGATAGCTAAGATCCGTGATTAGGTTGTGGACAAACATTTCCAATAGTTGCTTCTCAGGTATATCATAAGAACACTTACTAGCTAGCTGTCTCCATCGTTGTAAGAAGGTGGCAAATGACTCACCACTCTTTTGTTTGGTATTGCATAGATCTAGCATAGATACCTATGTTCTATGTTGTAAGAGAAGTGCGTTATGAATTTATTGACAAGTTCATCAAAAGTTTTGATCCCTAGTGGGAGGCGCGAGAACCACTCCATAGCTTGACCACCTAAGGATCTTGGAAACAATCTCATCAAGTAGGTCTCGTTGTGAGCTACTTCTAAACATGCAGCATTGAATTCTCAGATATGATCTCTAGGGTCCCCCTTCCCTTTGTATTTGTCAAACTTTGGGACTCCTAACTGAAAGGGGAAGGGTTTCATGACCAAACTTTTGTCAAAAGGATACGGAGCTATATCTTCCAAAGAGTATTGCTTGGAACTTGTACCAGTCTTAAGGTTGGATATTTCTTGTTTTAGACTTTCAATTTGTTGTCTCACATCATCCATAGGAGCATTTTGATCTATGGGTTTCTTGCCTCTATCATTTGCATTCGGGACTGTGTCATTCATGCCTCTCTCATGATCGTCATGTCTCCGCTCATGATCATTGTCTACATTTTCCATGATGGAGCTTATGTCAAAGTTTACGGGGAGTTTGACTCCGAGATTAGCAAGATGGTGGAAGTATTTATCAGGGTCTTCAAGGAGCACCCTCTCTACCAGGCATTGGAATTTTCTATCTTGGATGTGTGCTACTAATTCTTCATGAGAAATTTCTTTGTCACCACCATGTGGTGGGGCGAGGTGATCAGATGCGTCGGCCATTTCAATCTGCTTGTTGTACTGGGATCGAGTAAGAACCATGCAAGGTAGGGTGGGATGAAGTGGACCAGGATTAGAAATCTTGGCGAGGTGCCGACTGAGACTGTGGTGAATGGGATACCTAGGACAAGATTTGGACAAAGGATTCTCTTGCTTAATGACTTCAAGTAAGATGGTTGACACAAGACGTTGGCCGCTAGTAAGGGTAGTCGATACCAGTCTTACTGTGTAGGGCTTAGTCGTTCAACAAGACTACTAGCAAAGGTACGGTGACCTACTAGGCTTACGTGAATTCACTAATGACACGAAAAAGGGACCTATGTCAAATCGGTAAACTGACTTTGGGACAAGAGGCGTTTGGGCAGAAAGTGAATGGGATGATTGACGAAAGAGAGAGACTTGGGTGAAACGGATGAAGACTGACTGCAAGGTTGAATCTGACCTCAGAAAGTGAAACTAGGCTGAAATGGGTGCTCCAATCAAGTGAAAATATTCTCTCAAAAATAGGGCAAGTGCTCACTGTCTCATATGCGCCGAAACAAATGCGCAGCAAGAATGAACAAATGCGCTGTAAGTCGCAGTATATGCATAGCTCTGGTGAAATACAAATGCACAGCAACAGTGTGTATAAGCATAGCAACAGTATATATGCGCAGTAAGTCGTTATAAAAGTGCAGCAAGTCTCTACAAATACGCAGCAGAAAGAAGTATATGCGCAGCTCTGGTATTTTGGCAAATTTTTTGGATTTTTCTTCTGTTTTTGGTATTTTTTGGCTGGAAAAGGTCTTCCTGATCTGATATTATGAATTAACAGCAAGAAAACATAGCAAGCACAAAGAATATTTTGTAGTTTTCCATTATTTTTGTAGTTTTTCTAACTCTATTTTGGACTAAATTGAACAAAAGCAAGCACAAAAATCCTAGGCAAGAAATGGATTATAAGGGATTTGGGCCACTAGAACAAGAGGTATTTAATGCAGGAAACCATTCAAGTGGTTACACGTGCGGCGGCACTACTCTCCGTTATGGAGTCTCCCAGCCTCAAAGGGTTGCGCCTTAGAGGGTTTTGGGGGAGGTTGGCCGTCGGTGTAACATAACAGCACTTGTTGCAGGAAGTTTTCACCTCAAGCACAATTTATTTTAAGTGGCTTGGTAGGGCTTGGCGTTAGCCTGTTACCACTCAGGGTCGTTCCCACTTGGACAAGCGTGCATCCAAGGGCAGGCCCCTCCTAAAGGTTAAACAAATAGAATGACAAGTCTGGCACTCTAATCACCCAGAAGAGGGGAGAGCATAAACCTATTGTCATTCGCAAGCACAGAATACACTGATTAATTCACCCTAGTTAAAAGTGAAAAACTAGATGGGCTAATCTACTCAAACACAGAACTTTGAAGTGATTTTAGCAATATAGCAGTGGTTCAGTTTTAACCTCAGAAAGCAGTGGTGAGTTCAATTTTAAACCGCGTAGCATGAGATAGTTAACTTTGAAGTTTTGGTCTCACGATATAGCAATAATTCATTTTAACCTCAAGAGCAATGGTGAGTTCAGTTTTAAACCACGTAGCACAAGATAGTTAACTTTGAAGTTTTGGTCTCACGACATAGCAATAGTTCATTTTAAGCTCAAGAGCAATGGTGAGTTCAGTTTTAAACTTAGATAGCAATAACTTGGAAGGTGTTGCAATGCAAGCAAGAAATAAATCCAGTTACTTTCTCCCTAATTAGAGCTAGATGAGGATTTGAATGCACATCAGTTTTACTATCCCTTGGAAAGTGAAATGTGAACTATTTAGATGCAACTACATGGAACTAAACCCGAACCTATCCTGCAAAACAGCTCCAGCAAACACCTGCGAAAAGGTTAGCATTAGCAAATTCCTCTAGAAAAGTACTAAAACCATAGCCTATTACAAATGCGCAGCTTCAGTGATTATATGCGCAGAAATAATCAACAGAAGTGCAACAATAATGAAAGCGTCGTAATATTGCACGTATGTGCTGTGAAAACGAATAAATGCACAGCAATAATGAATGTGCAATAACAATCTTCAAAAGCGCAGCACAAATGAACAGATGCGCAATATAATCAAAAGCGCCGTAATAGTGCACAAAAGCGCCACAAAAATACACAGATGCACAGAAAGGATAGAAGCGCCATAACAGTGCACAAAAGTGCCGCAAAAATACACAGATGCGCAGAAATGATAGAAGCGTCGTAACAGTCTTTATATGCACCGTGAAAATGTTTAAATGCACCGAAGTAACCTGTGCGTGACTTTGCGTGACCTGTACGGAACCTGCCTTCAAAAAAGCTCAGATTTTCATGAGATAAAGGGGCAAAGGCCCCACGGTGGGCGCCAAAAATGTAAGGGTAAAACGTGAATCAATCAAATGAATAATGTATGACCCAAACATCAACAGAATAGGAGATAACAAGAAAGATTAAATGAAAATAGCAATGAATAACACAAAGCAAACCTTCCCTGAAATCGATGCTTCTGTTGTTTACTTATTACAACCATCCTTTTGCAGATAAAGTGAGCCCTCAGAGAGTACACTCTTTTAGTTGTTTGTAGGAAGTTGATGGTAAATGGCTATGGTGATATGCAATGAAGATGAGCTCCAAGGCAAGTATGTGATCTCAAGCTTGTGGATGGTAAAATGATGCCAAAGGCGCGCTGATGATATTTTTGTAGAGTAACGATGTCAAAAGCCTGGATGATTAGAATGGAGGGATGAAGCTTTATTTATAGACTTGGAAGAATGAGAATCAACGGTTGAGAATGGTTGACGAATGTGCAACCAGTAGAAATGTGACAAGTGTCCTAGCTCCATCATGAAAGAGGGGATGTGACAAAATTGATTGGAGAGTTAACTCCATTGACTGATCAGTTAAAAGACTTGATTGATCAGTTAGAAGAGTGGATTATGGGATTGACTGAATTGATTGACTAGTGAACTGGGTTGATTGAGGAGTCAACAGAATAGATTGACCAATAAACTCAAATGACTAATTAGTTAACAGATTTGATTGATTAGTTAACTAACTTCTGATTTGAGAAGAAATAGGCCATGTGGGTGAGAGAAAAATAGGTAATTAAATATTAAATATATTTAATTACATGTGCAACCTGATGAGGTGGACAAGGTGAGGTGGAAAAGGTGAGGTGTAAAGGTGAGGTGGATTTTTTGAATTAGAACTTAGGATAGAGGAATTTGGTTTAATTAAATAATTTATGATTATTTAATTATGTAGGACATTTAGAAGAATTTTAATTAAATAATTTGAATTTATTTAATTATGGAACAGTGAATCGATTAAATAAATTTGGAATATTTATTTAATTAATAGAATAATAGAATAAATATTTAGAATATTTATTTAGGATGATTCGTCTCATTTTTAGGCGTATACAACAATTATTCTCATTGATACTTCTGTTGAGTTCAAGTTGTTCTTCAGATTGTTGGATGATAACTTGTGTTTAGAATATCCTCAACCTATATTGTTGTTCGTGAATTGTTTGTTGATCATGTTGTGGTCTAGGGTGAATTTCCTCAATCTTCTCATGGATTGCCCTCCCCCACTCACCTTTAAGCACAAGGCACATTCATGAGCCCAAACCGAGAGAGTTGGTTGGATTTTAACCTCAATTTGACTTAGGGTTTGTTTTACCTAAGGTTTGACTTTACATTTTGACCTTCTGTTGAAATCAAGGGTTTGACCAACATTGACCAATGTTGACCTTGTGTTGGAATCAAGGGTTTGCAATCGCTTTGCGATGCTAATCTTTTTGTTCTTTTTGGTTTTTGGATGCATGCAAGCCTATATGAATGCAAAACAATATTTTTGTGCTTTTTTAGATCTTTATGAAAATAAAGTACTTTTTCTCTTCTAGGAATTGAAATATGTATGCAATCTAGTATGAAGTTAACCAATGCAATCTAATGCATGAGCATCCAGTGGTGCAAGGACAATCTTGCATCACCCAAAAAGAATGTATTTCAAAATTGTTGATGTTCTTTCCATTTCATTTCAAAATTGGTCGTTCTGGTTCCATAATCGCTTGAATAATAGTGTAGAACTTTCAGTTTTTCCAAACTGCTAAAAATAGCAACCTCCTATTTTTAGAAAGTTTGCATTTGGGCATGGAATGAAGTGAAATTTTATAGGAAGCTTCATAATTGAAAAATAAGACATTTGTTAAAGGAATCATGCAAAGATCATTTGTGAGCTGAAAGATATTAAAGTTTTCATTTCCCAAAAACTGCCTGAAAATTATTGAAACTCAGGTTTAAGACACTAAATGGCCCCGTACGGACCTGAAAATGGCCAGAACTAGGAAAGAAAGTTCTTAGCACGTAGAGCACTCCACAAGATTTTTGACGCATAAAATAGTTTGTCAATCGGACACCTGAATCAAAAGTTATGGCTCCCAGAAGTTGACCTATTTTAGGAGGGAGATGCAAATTTTGAAATTAGGTTGTTGGCCGCCAAAAAGGCTATTAATAACCATTTTTGGGAACCCTGGGTGCTAGTAGAGTTAAGGGGGTATGTGTAGAGTCAAGAATAGGTAGGAAAATAGAAAACCTAGCTAATTTGGGGTTACAGAAGGCAGGTGATTCTAGAGTCTGGTGATAGGAAGCTGCAATGTGTTGTAGCCTATGGAGGGTTGATTCCTTTGATTGTATTTGAGCTTCTATAATGTATTAAGTTGTCCAAATCAATAAAGAAAGTTCTATTTTATGTGTTCAATTTTTGTTGTTGTGCATTTTATGATTTACCCCCTTCATCAAGTGGTATTAGAGAAAGGGTTCCTGAGTGTGTAGACAGATCGCCGACTGGGAGGCAGTTTGCACCAGGGCCTAAGGTTGTGGGTTTGCTATGGAGATCAAGATGCCTCCATGAAGAAATCGTATTGGGAGGAATGCTTTGATGGAAGAGGGTTTTAGAGCCCTACAAAGGCAAATTGATGCATTGCAAGAGGAGCTATGAAGAGGGTTTGAGCTGAGAACAAGAGAAGAAAGTGAAGATGAAGCTGAAGAAGAGCTATCTAAGGAAGAACAAGAAGCTGTAGGAGATCCTATAGAAGTTGTTTTGCTGAGGGCCATTTCTAAGATTGGAAAGAGGCTCAGGATTGAAGTTTCTACATATTCTAGAGATTTGAATTAGGAATAGCTTATTGATTGGATCAATGACATGAAGGAGTATTTCAAGTATGAAGATGTGGATGACCCAGATCGGGTCAAGTTTGCAAAAACAAAGTTGAAGGGCCATGCCAATATTTGGTGGAAGGAGGTCCAATTAGAGAGGAATAGAAGAGGAAAAGGAAAGATCACCAGATGGGATCGGATGGTGGAGAAACTAAAGAAGCAGTTTATTCTTGTGGACTATGAGATGGAGTTGCTGAAGAAGCTACAAGGACTGAAGCAAGGTAACAAGTCTGTTAAGGAGTATACAAAAGAGGTTTATAAAATTACTATCAGGACAGGCCATGCAGAGGCCAACAAGGAGATGGTAGCCCATTACATTAATGGGTTGAGGCTGAGTATTCGAGAGGAGTTAAGCCTGGTCAGAATGACCACCATATAAGATGCGTACCAGTTTTCCCTAAAGGTGGAATAGAAGCTGAATAAAAGATTCGATAGCAAGCAAAAGGGAAGAGGTCAAGGTAAAAGGACTAGTGGAAGACCCTATGGAGGCTGTAATGAAGATCAAAAGAAAAGTGAAGAAGCTGGCACCGGTCAAAATTAGAGAGGGGATAGTGCCTACCACCCTCATGACTAGAACAATGGTGAGCAAAGAGGAAGAGGAAGAGGCAGACCTGGACAAGGACCCAGAAGAGGAAGTTTCAGAGGAACCTGTTTCTAATGTGGGGAAGAAGAGCATTGAGCATACAAGTGTCTGCAACATCAAGGAAGGACAAATAGAAGACCTAAAGGTAATGCACGAGTTGCACATGTAGATGAAGATGCGCAGTCTGAGCGTTCTGAAGATGTTGAAAGGGGAGAAACCCTAGTTGTCAGAAGAACCCCGTTGAATGAGGAGAAAGAAACAAATCAAAGGAAGAGTTTATTTCACACAAGGTGCAAATGTGAAGGTAAGTGTTGTGATATTATTATTGACAGTGGAAGCACTGATAATCTTGTTTTAGAGGAGATGGTTCACAAGTTGAAGTTGACAAGAAGAAAGCATCCACATCCATATCGGATTGCATGGTTGCAGAAGGACCATAGAGCTTTGGTCAATGAGCAGTGTTTAGTGAAGTTCAAGATTGGTGACTACCATGATGAGGTGCTGAGTGATATCATACTGATGGATGCATGTCATATGTTGTTGGGGAGGCTATGGTAGTATGATAGGAGTGGTGTCCATGATGGCTGTGCAAACACATATTCCCTAACAAAGGATGGAGTTCATCATAAGTTGAAGCCCTTGAAAGATGTGGAAGAAAAGGTATGTAGTACTACCAAAATTTGCTTGGTAGATGGTAGAAAATTTTTGGAGGGTATGAAGCATGAGCATCATTGTTTTGCATTGATTCCTAAGATTAGTCAAGAGAAATGTGAAGATGTACTAGCAGAAGTTTTAGATAGGTTGGAAGAATTTTAGGACATTATCTCTAATAATGTACCAGAGGGTTTACCACTAGTGAGGAAGATAAGTCATCAAATGGATTTGATACTAGGAGCCAGTTTGTCGAATAAGGCCGCCCATAGAATGACTCTAGCAGAGAGTGAATAGTTGAACAGACGAGTTCAGGAGTTGTTGAGGAAAGGATTGATAAGAGAGAGCCTAAGTCCCTGTGCAGTACCTGTAGTACTAGCACCAAAGAAAGATGGAGAGTGAAGAGTACAGACTCTCAAGCCATCAGTAAGATCACAATCAAGTATAGATTTCCATTGCCTAGAATAGATGGCATAATAGACTATTTGAGTGGAGCCAGGTACTTCATGAAGATTGATCTAAAGAGTGGGTATCATCGAATCTAAATCAAAGTAGGAGATGAATGGAAGACAGCCTTCAAGACAAAGGAGGGTTTGTATGAGTGGTTAGTCATGCCATTTGGGCTAACTAATGCACCGAGCACATTCATGGGGCTCATGAACAAGGTATTGAAAGAATTTTTGGAAAGTTTTGTTATTGTTTATTTGGATGATATTTTAATTTTCAGTAGGACTTGGGATAAGCATTTGATGAATATCAGAAGAGTTTTAGAGAAGATAAGAGAGGAGAAGTTGCTGATTAATCTAAAGAAATGTAGCTTTTCAAAGAAGGAGTTGGTATACTTGGGATTTGTTGTCTTAGAGGTGTTGGTTTTTGCTTCTGAATCAGCATTAGGGTTGGCCAGTTCTAATGTATAGGTAGATTTAGCCAACTGAATATAGGAGGTTGCGTGAGCTCCTCCCCTTCACTTCTAGTTCTGCCGCACCAAGGGGGTGTCCCTATTTGATAAAAGTATAACCTTGACTAGCTCAATGACAGAAGGATTTAACTTGACGGCAATAGGCATAATACTCTCATGTATGGACCAAGATTTGTATAACAAATCACAAGGTTGGCAACATTCTTGGACATAATGTCTGGTTAGGTATGAGAGCATGCAAAGGTTCCTAATCCTAATCCTACAACTAATAGGTGGAAGTGATGAGATGGGTTGAAATGGTGTTTGGAGTGATGGGACTTTCCTAGACCCATTGAATAGACAAATTCCCAAACCAGTGCCTTATCTGGGTAGTAGAGTCATATCTAAGACTGTAAATGTCTCCCCATGACAACATAAATTCATATTTAGAGGACCTGAGAATAATGCTACTGCCTGACAGCAACATGTCCAAGAAAGAGTATCATTAATGATCATGCTTAACAGATCCTATGATGCAATCTATTTCCCTTTGTATCTGATCAAAAGCCTATTTAACCACTCCTTGAGCAGACGTAATAAATCAGACACACAGTATGCATACACTGAAAAAATTGGAAGTCCTTGACAACCTTGTTTGAAAGGAAAACAAATGACATACAGGAGACAATCAGAAACAATACACACACAGGTGTTTTTCATTTAAAATCAATTTGCATAGAAGGTCATCATAGAGAAAATCATCATTTACAATCCAAGATAGATTAGTACACCAGACTAAGGACCGAGTCTGTAGCAAAAAATGCCTTTCAAAATGTGAACACCTTATGTTCAGAGTCAGAGCCGAAAGCCCAAAAAAACTCCAACCTCTCAAAAGTAACATAGCCAAAACCATTTATACAGAACCATGTACATTCAGCAATTAATTACATGGCCAGAAGTCAAAAATCTGCTAGATACATCCATCAGAGGGAATGGCGCTCAGAAGCCATCAATGCAACAGACAAGGGAGGCCTTGAGCCTTGTGCTGCCATCTGGGAGTCTTCATTCACAATTAGGTAGTTTAATCGCTTGTACCATCGCCCATACTCCTGCTACAGTCACCATTGATGGCCCAACAACCCGCAACCATCAAGAAAACTATCGTTGCATTCAAATGGAAGTTTCCCGCCAAAACGCCCTCTTCACAGGCTCAAACTACACAGGGGAATAATCCCACATGCACGGTGCCAAGACCACACTAGCACTTTATAAACATAGCTGCATGCATAATAGGTGTTGAGCATTTTGCTGCGCTTGACACACGACCCTTCGCCAAAAGCCCATCGGCCAAATCTACACCATTGGCTTGCCCCAAAAACCTCTCGCCGATCTCAATCGTCTCACCGACGACACCTCCACAAGCCTCTATCGGCCAAACATAGTCTATCATCTAGCCCAAAATCTTCCTTGGCTGATAGACCAACTCTCCCTGATGGCCACCAAAACACCCTCGTTGGCGAAACCTCCACTATCGGCCCAACATCTACCCGTTCACCCAACAGTCTATGTCATGCCGATGACCATTCCAAATCCCTTGTCACCAAGACATAGACCATCGACACACCAATGAAAGCTCCCACCAACCTCAAAAGTCCTACTGATGCCTACCTTCACATTTCCCATCGGCTAGAGAAATGCCATCAGGCCAACACATTCCATCCCTGCCGACACAGCCAGTCACACCAACCACCAACGAGCCACACTCTGCTCCACTATCAGCCAAACACTCATCATCAGAGCAACTGAAAAAACACTGGCTGACACCCTTAGTCACACTGACGAACACCTCCCTAAAGCCTCCAACTTCCACATCGGCCAGAGAAGACCCATCGGCGGACCCTCCAACTGTTAGCCCGATATGCAATCTTACTCCGATGGCATTCGCCATTGGGCAAACTCCTTACATCGGTGGCCCAAAAATTTGCTTCGCCGATAGCCAAACACACGCTAATGGACATCCATCAGCCAGACCAAAACAATCAGAGCACTCAAGAAATCTTTCGCTGATGAAGCCAATCACTCCGATAAGACCAAAAACATAAAGCCTTGAACCGTTGAACCCCAAACCAAAAGGGTTCAACACGAGGGTTCAACGCGATGGTTCAAACATCAAAAATAATACGCCATAGGCAACAAAGCTTCGAACCATTGAACCTTGAACCAAAACAAAAAGGTTCAAGCGGGAGGTTCAACAATGCAATATTTGTGCAAGGCAAATGCATAATGCGACCCGTTAGAAGAAAATTGAACCCTGAACCGCTGAACCACTGAACTTAGAGAAAAAAGGGTTCAAGTTCAAACCAAAATGTCGAAGACACAAAAACGAACCCATGCCGATGGAGAAAAGACGAAGACCCCTCCTCAAGAAATGAGATGCAGATGCTGAAAAGTACTGAAGGGGTGCCAAAACTTAGAACCTTTTGGATATTTTGGGATGGTGCCTGCATGAAAATTGCTAAATTAACTAACAATGAATTCAGGCACCAACAGTGGCTCTGATTGGGGACGTGCAGGTGCAAGACTGTAGCGAGAACCCCAGATCTCTGGGATGCAGACCAGTGCCTTATCCATTGGGCATAGAGTCATGAAGTTACCATGATCTGCATCACCAATCAAACTTGATGGCCTAAGGCCACCAAGAAAAGGAAAACCAATATTTCCCCTTGTCAAACACCTTGTTCTCATCTGCATACACTGGGTCAAGCCTGAGAGTACTGCCATGATCTGACCATAAGCTACCTTGGTCATTTGCATGTTCAACCTTCTGATTCAGTTTGTCACTGTCACCCTTATGCAAACAACCCTCAGCATCAGGCAACAAATGGATGCAGAATGTATCAAGCAATGCATACTCAAATGGCATAGAACACAGGTTATCATCACTATGCATTGCAAAATGATTTCCTAGCTGGACTGAAAATTGAAAGCACTCGAAGTCCACCACACAACTAGGAAAAATAGAGCTCTCTTTATACGCTGGCCTCTCAAAAGAAAAGCTTTCAAATTCACAATTGTGCACATCATGCACACAACCAATAGCAGCACCAAACTGGAAAAGATCAGGCTCTGGCATCTCTTTCAAATCAGGCACATTTTTACGGTCACTTACCTGATGTATGTTGTTTCCTCTTTCATCAGGATGAGAAACAGAATCCAAGTCAAAAACAATGTCTAGATCCTCACCATACTCAGACAGATCCTCATCATCACATGTGTCATAAATGGGTGACCTAGGTGCATTAGTTTCATCGTAGTATGCCATTGGTTCATGGGCAGCAGAGCACACATTTTCATCACCAATGGATTCACTCTGTGGAGGAGTATCAACCTGTGTGTCATAAGCAAAATAGCCATCGAATGAAAAACAATCATGCTCTGTACTAGCACTTATTTCAATTTCTGACTGCTCTTCATGATCTCCATGTGTTTGAAAGGTAGGCAATGGGTCACACATGGGACTATTTTTCTATTTGCTTATACCTTCTCTGTCTTGAGTACAATACTCACAATTGTCTCCACAGGTCCATTCCAAAAGTTGCTCATTACTGTCCACAACCTCGTTGTTGTTTTCATGGCCAGCTGCCTCTTCATTGCAATGGGAGTCTTCATTAGTTTCTTCATTGGCATCCTCAACTGGTGAACAATCCAGTTGAGCTGTATTGTTAGCATTATGTTTAAATACAACAGTCTCAACCTCTATGCTTTCATTTTCATTTTTATCTGCACATGATGCTTTAATTATTTGGTCATTTACAGCTTCACAACTATTTTTCACACCAAAGCCTGTGGACAGGGGTTTCAACAAGTGCTCATTTTTGATTTTTTCTATATTTTCTACAAACTTGTATGCCATCTGCATACTTGTCACCTTGAAATCCCTCAGTAATGCACTAGAGCCCTCCTTAAAAGCCTCAAAGAATATGCCTACATAGGCTGAAATATCAGGTCTGAAGACTTCTGGGATCTGTGAAAAGGCTACTGCAAACCTATGACTGAAATCAACACATGGCTCTTCATCTTGTTTTCTGATTCTCATCAATTCTGCAACAAGATCAGCCGGTTCTTTTGCAAATTCTTCCTTGAAACAGTCAGCAAGCTCATCCCAACAGGCAAAGGATCCTTTTGAAAAGGTCAAATACCAGTCTTTTGCTTTTGCATCAAAGGACCTAACAAAAAACCTCATCCACATATCCTCATCTCTGAATGAATGCTTTCCCATGAACTCATGAAAATTTTGGATATGTGCATTCCCATCACATACACTGTGACCACTAAATCTGGGCATCTAACAATATATCCTAGCAGGCATAGTATCTACTTTATAGTCAACCCATGACAAATCTAATTGGTCATACAAAGGATCAAAAGGGGTGGCAGGAGGTTTAGCTTTCTGACTGGCAGACACAACAGGGTTATTGTTTTTTAACTGGGCCTGTTCAGCCTCTAAGAATATCAACCTATTTCTTATCTCTTCTATTCTTTTATCCAACATTTCACCGTTGAGTATGGGATAATTCATACTTGGATTCATAAAAATTTTACTCTTAGACATCCTTTGTCTGCCTAAGACCTAAGGCTTCCCCTGGCATCTAACTTATGCAGTAAAACAACAAATATAAAGGGGAAGGAACAAGGTACCTTTTCTCATACAGATGCTAAAGTCTGAACAGCACATTTTTGTCACAACACACATCAACTTTTCATGTGCATTTAGATCTTTTGCAGAGTCACCACCTCTCCAGAGAGGACAAAATTTACAGTAGCTGAAAGCTCAACACATATTTTTCTGAGTTCATACCACCAGCAGAGCATCATTATTCACATGAAAGACTCCCCAGCAGAGTCGCCATTTTGTTGGTTTTTAGTTCTGAATCAGCATTAGGGTTTGCCAGTTCTAATGCACAGGCAGATTTAGCCAACTGAATACAGGAGGTTGTGTGAGCTCCTCCCCTTCACTTCTGGTTCTGCCGCATTAAGGGGGGTGTCCCTATTTGATAAAAGTATAACCTTGACTAGCTCAATGACAGAAGGATTTAACTTGACGGCAACAGGCAGAATACTCTCATGTATGGACCAAGATTTGTGTAACAAATCACAAGGTTGGCAACATTCTTGGACATAATGTCTGGTTAGGTATGAGAGCATGCAGAGGTTCCTAATCCTAATCCTACAACTAATAGGTGGAAGTGATGAGATGGGTTGAAATGGTGTTTGGAGTGATGGGACTTTCCTAGACCCATTGAATAGATAAATTCCCAAACCAGTGCCTTATCTGGGCAGCAGAGTCATATCTAAGACTGTAAATGTCTCCCCATGACAACATAAATTCATATCCAGAGGACTTGAGAATAATGCTATTGCCTGACAGCAACATGTCCAAGAAAGAGTATCATTAATGATCATGCTTAACAGATCCTATGATGCAATCTATTTCCCTTTGTATCTGATCAAAAGCCTATTTAACCACTCCTTGAGTAGACACAATAAATCAGACACACAGTATGCATACACTAAAAAACTTGGAAGTACTTGACAACCTTGTTTGAAAGGAAAACAAATGACATACAGGAGACAATCAGAAACAATACACACACAGGTGTTTTTCATTTAAAATCAATCTGCATAGAAGGTCATCATAGAGAAAATCATCATTTACAATCGAAGATAGATTAGTACACCAGACTAAGGACCGAGTCTGTAGCAAAAAATGCCTTTCAAAATGTGAACACCTTATGTTCAGAGTCAGAGCCGAAAGCCCAAAAAAGCTCCAACCTCTCAAAAGTAACACAGCCAAAACCATTTATACAGAACCGTGTACATTCAACAATTAATTACATGGCCAGAAGTCAAAAATCTGCCAGATACATCCATCAGAGGGAATGGCGCTCAGAAGCCATCAATGTAGCAGACAAGGGAGGCCTCGAGCCTTGTGCCGCCATCTGGGAGTCTTCAGTCACAATCAGGCAATTTAATCGCTTGTACCATCGCCCATACTCCTGCTACAGTCGCCATTGATGGCCCAACAACCTGCAACCATCGAGAAAGCTATCGCTGCGTTCAAATGGAAGTTTCCCGCCAAAACGCCCTCTTAGCAGGCTCAAACTACATAGGGGAATAATCCCACATGCACGGTGCCGAGACCACACCAACACTTTATAAACATAGCTACATGCATAATAGGTGTCAAGCATTTTGCCGCGCTCGACACACGACCCTTCGCCAAAAGCCCATCATCCAAATCTACACCATCGGCTTGCCCCAAAAACCTCTCGCCGATCTCAATCGTCTCACCGACGACACCTCCGCAAGCCTCTATCAGCCAGACATAGTCTATCAGCCAGCCCAAAAGCTTCCTTGGCCGATAGACCAACTCTCCCCGATGGCCACCAAAACACCCTCATCAGCGAAACCTCCACTGTCAGCCCAACATCTGCCCGTTCACCCGACAGTCTATGTCATGCTGATGACCATTCCAAATCCCTTGTCACCAATACATAGACCATCGGCACACCAATGAAAGCTCCCACTGACCTCAAAAGTCCTGCCGATGCCTACCTTCACATTCCCCATCGGCTAGAGAAATGCCATCGGGCCAACACATTCCATCCCTGCCGACACTGCCAGTCACACCGACCACCAACGAGCCACACTCTGCTCCACTATCAGCCAAACACTCATCATCGGAGCAACTAAAAAAACATTGGCCGACACCCTTAGTCACACCGATGAACACCTCCCTAAAGCCTCCAACTTCCACATCGGCCAGAGAAGACCCATCGGCAGACCCTCCAACTGCTAGCCTGATATGCAATCTCACTCCGATGGCATTCCCCATCGGGCAAACTCCTTACATCGGCGGCCCAAAAATTTGCTTCGCCGATAGCCAAACACACGCCGATGGACATCCATCGGCCAGACCAAAACAATCCGAGCACTCAAGAAATCTTTCGCCGATGAAGCCAATCACTCTGATAAGACCAAAAACATAAAGCCTTGAACCGTTGAACCCCAAACCAAAAGGGTTCAACACGAGGGTTCAACGCGATGGTTCAAACATAAAAAATAATACTCTATAGGCAACAAAGCTTTGAACCATTGAACCTTGAACCAAAACATAAAGGTTCAAGCGAGAGGTTCAACGATGCAATATTTGCGCAAGGCAAATGCATAATGCGACCCGTTAGAAGAAAATTGAACCCTGAACCGCTGAACCACTGAACTTAGAGAAAAAAGGGTTCAAGTTCAAACTGAAATGTCGAAGACACAAAAATGAACCCATGCCGATGGAGAAAAGATGAAGACCCCTCCTCAAGAAATGAGATACATATGCTGAAAAGTACTGAAGGGGTGCCAAAACTTAGAACCTTTTGGATATTTTGGGATGGTGCCTGCATGAAAATTGCTAAATTAACTGACAGTGAATTCAGGCACCAACAAAAGGAAGGTCTTAAGATGGATCCAGAGAAAGTTAGGGCTATCATTGAATGGCCTACGCTGATGAGTGCTTCCGAGGTAAGATCTTTTCATGGTTTGGCAAGTTTTTACAGAAATTTTATCAGGAATTTTAGTAGCATTTGTGCACCCCTAACTGAGACAATGAGAGGGGATAGAAAAGAGTTTAGATGGACTAAAGGAGTAGATAAAAGCTTTGATACATTGAAGCAGAAAGTCACAGAGCAACCTGTTTTGGCACTTCTAGATTTCAATAAGGTATTTCAAGTAGATTGTGATGCTAGTGGTAGTGCTATAGGATCTATTTTGAGCCAAGAAGGTAAGTCCATTGCCTATTTTAGTGAGAAGCTAATGATGCCAAGAAAAAGTATTTTGTTTATGATCAGGAGTTTTATGCAATAGTTCAGGCTTTAAAGAAATGGAGACATTATTTGTTGCCAAAGGAGTTTGTTTTATATACTGATCATCAAGCTTGGCAGTATCTTAATAGTCAAGGAAAGTTGAACCAGAGGCATTTAAAATGGGTTGAGTTTTTGCAGAGCTATACTTTTGTTTTGAAGCACAGAAGTGGGAAGTCCAACAGAGTTGCAGATGCCTTGAGTAGAAGGCAAAATTTGTTGATAGAAATGAAGATAGAGGTTGTTGGGTTTCATAAGCTCAAAAGTTTGTATCCTGAAGATCTACATTTTGTAGAGGCCTAGAAAGCTTGTTTGGAACCTGTTACTTTGGATAGGACAAAATGGTTAGATTTAAAAATCCAAGATGGCATGTTGTTTAGAGGAAGCCAGTTGTGCATTCTGAGGAGTTCCATGAGAGAGAACCTAATTAAGGAGAAGCATAGTGGAGGATTGGCTAGACACTTTGGTCAAGATAAGACCATTGCTATTGTTGGTGAAAATTATTATTGGCCATAGTTGCAGTAGGATATGAGGAAATTTGTGCAAAGTTGTAGAGTGTGTCAGATGGCAAAAGGGACAAGTCAGAATATAAGGTTATATCAGCCACTACCTATACTAGAGAAGCCATGGGATGATATTAGTATGGATTTTGTTCTTGGTTTACCAAGGACACAAAGAGGACATGATTCCATTTTTGTGGTGGTTGACAAATTCTTGAAGATGACATATTTTATTCCTTGCAAGAAGACTAATGATGCTGTTCATATTGTAGAGTTATTTTTTAGAGAGGTGGTGAGATTACACAGTCTACCAAAAAGTATAGTTTCAGATCGAGATACCAAGTTTGTTGGTTATTTCTAGAGGACATTGTGAAAGAAGTTGAAGATAGATTTGAAGTTCAGTTCTGCACACCATACATAGACTGATGGACAGATAGAAGTGGTTAATAGGAGTTTGGGTAATCTGCTACGATGCTTAGTAGGAGATAAGCCTAAGGGATGGGATTTGATTTTACCACAGGCAGAATTTGCTTACAACAATTCTATCAATAGGAGTATTGGTAAATCACCATTCCAGATTGTATATGGGAATAGTCTGAGAAATGCTTCAAAGTTAAGGCATCTGGGCAAAGGAGAAAAGACAAGTGCGGAGGTTGAAGACTTTGCAGAACACATGAATTTGTATGAAGAGGTGAGAAAGCATATTAATAAGATGAATATTTAGTACAAGGCTAAGGTAGATCAGAAGAGGAGATATAAGGAATTCCAAGTAGGAGATGAAGTCATGGTTCACTTGAGAAAAGAAAGGTTCCTAATTGGAACATACAATAAGCTGAAAATGATGAAATTTGGACCATGCAAAATTTTGAAGAAACATGATTCAAGAAATGCATATGAGGTGGAGCTATTGCCGAGTCAGATCAACATTTCCCCTATTTTCAATATTGCTGATTTATCATAATATCATGAAGGTGAAACAGAGGATGGACCAATAGAAGAATAGCAGAGTATTCTAGCATCTACTTCAACAAAGGTGATAGAAGAGATCTTGGATAGCCGTGTAGGAAGAAGTACTCAAAACAGGCAATATGAAGAATACCTAGTGAAATGGAAAGGAATGCCTGTTGAAGATTCTTCTTGGTTGTCTAAGGTAGAGGTTGACCATTTGGGTTTTCCTCACACAAACACCTGAGACGTGACAGGGTCACTTCTCAAATTGCCCTAGGTGTCTGATGCAGGAGCATCCAGTGGTGTAAGGGAAATCTTGTATCACCCAAAAAAAAATGTATTTCAAAATTGTTGATGTTCTTTCCATTTCTTTTCAAAATTGGTGGTTCTAGTTCCATAATCGCTTGAATAATGATGTAGAACTTTCAGTTTTTCTAAACTGCTAAAATAGCAACCTGTTATTTTTAGAAAGTTTGCATTTGGGCATGGAATGAAGTGAATTTTTATGGGAAGCTTATAACTAAAAAATAAGACCTTTGGTGAAGGAATCATGCAAAGATCATTTGCGAGCTAAAAGATATTAAAGTTTTCATTTCCTGAAAAATGCCTAAAAATTATTCAAACCTAGGTTTGAGGCACTAAATGGCCCGTACGGGCCTGAAAATGGCTAGAATTGGTAGAGCGGGTTCCTAGCACATAGAACACTCTATGAGATGCATAAAATGGTTCATCAATCGGACATCCAGATTGAAAGTTATGGCTCCCAGAAGTTGACCTATTTTTGGAGGGAAATGCAAATTTCAAAATTAGGTTGTTGGCCACCCAAAAGGCTATTAATAACCATTTTTGGGAACCCTGGGTGGTAGTAGAGTTAAGGGGGGAAGTGTAGAGTCAAGAATAGGTGGGAAAATAGAAACCCTAGCTGATTTGGGATTACAGAAGGCAGGTGTTTTTAGAGTCTATTGATAGGAAGCTGTAATGTGTTGCAGCCTATGGAGGGTTGATTCCTCTAATTGTATTTGAGCTTTTGTAATGTAATAAGTTGTCCAAATCAATAAAGAAAGTTCTATTTTCTATGTTCAATTTCTGTTGTTGTGTGTTTTATGATTTACCCCCTTCATCACAATTTGGTCTATGTTTTTGTTTGATTTTCTAAATATTTGGATCAATTACTCTAGGAAAATGAAATTGCTTTGAAATAAAATAATCTAAAGAACTTTTGAAAGAAAACTATACTAACAATGGAAATCCTATTTAGCCTATCAAGGAAATTGCAATATTAAATTACCATTCCCAAGAGAAAATTGAGATTTTCTAATTAATACATAAAAAAGCATTAAGGAACTTGGAATATGAGACACATGAGTCTCCACTACCCTTAGAAATCCTTGTGTCAACAACCTCTTTGTCCTCTTGCAGCAGTGGGAATATCCTCTTGGTGACAACATGAAAGGGAATGCAAAAGAGATTTTTGAAAGCTTGAATGTGAGCTTGTGAGCACTGTGTCTTGTGATTTGGGTAGCATATCGACATAATATGAAGCTTTTTGCAAAGATTAGATGAAATAACAATAAAAGATAAAAGGCTCGAATGTCTTATATGAGCACATGAATGCTAGTTGGAGAGTAAAAGCCTGCAAAAGACTGGATGCGCAAATGAAATTGGCACCTAAAAGGGGGAGATTTGAAGCTTGAAAATAATGAAAGCTAATGCAAAGAAAGATTGGAAGCTTTGAAATAGTAAAGAAAGAAATTAAGAGGCTCAAGGGCTTGTGAAGAAGCTTGAAAAAGCTTATGAAGAAGGGAAGAGCATTCTCCAACTTGGAAAATAATGAAGAGGGGAGGGGTATTTATAGTTTGGAAGAGGTCATGAAAGGTAGAAGAGGATGGAGAATTAACTCCCTTGATTGGAGAGTTAACTCAGAAGACCAATGAGTGATCTGGGCTAATTAGGGAGTGAGCAAGCCAATATAGCTTATCAATGGAGAAGAAATGGAGTTAACAAGAATGCATGAGTTGACAAGTTGAGATAAAAAGGAGATACTTATGCATGCTTGGAGGCTTGGAATAGATAACTCTATGTTTAGACCAAAAACTCGTGCAAATAGGAAGAAAAATAGGTCAAATGGAGCTTTTTCGAGTAAAAAACTCAAGTTCTTTCATAGCTGGAAAAATGACAAGGTCGCTCATGGGTCGCCCCTTTCACTAATCCTAGTCGCTCAAGGGTGACCCTTGGGTGACCCATAGAGGGGAGCTCGTGGGCTGACAAATGGGGTTGGAGATTGTTATTTAGGGGAAAAAGAGCTAAACTACCTTCGTAAACTGCTCAAAAGGGGGTTGAAATCCAAATATCCACTTGCAAAATTCAAATCTCCCAGGGGAGATCCTAAAATAATAGGGGGAGAATTGTATTGCTTGACCAGAACTGAAAACTGAAAGTTAGAGATGGCTAGAGAGGTCTTTTAGAGGGCTCCTGGGGATGAGAATGGATGAAAAACACTAGGAAAAGGCCAAATCACAACAACAAGATGAATACAAGACTTAGAGACAAAGTCACAAGCACAAGAAACAATAATCGACAAGTGTCAAAAAGTGTCGAAAGTGGGGAAAGGCTAGCATGACAAAGGGAAAACAAGAAGAAGAGGAAAACCCCAAATGCTACTAAGAGAATCGCTGCTGAGAGGGCATTATTTCACTCTTACATGTACATGACAAGGATTGTGAGTCATCATCGGGGTCCTTGTGGAGGTTGTGCATGATTTTGGTGCTTATAGTGTCACACCAATGTTGTGCTAATGTTATAAGATAATTATATAATGCTATGCGACCCTAGAACCATATGTGCTAGATGCTTCCTAGAAGATCATAATAAATAAGAATTATCTTTTTATACAACACCGTAACACACAAATTTGAATATTTCACTCTCAAGTTTGTAACTAATTGCTACTTGGAAAGTGTTTATCTTGGGCCCATAATTAAATTTTAATTTTAATATTGTTTTTGGATTAATGCTTGTGGATTTAAAATGGTTTCATTTTCATGCCTATGATATTGACCTAGATTAATGGATAGGTAATTTGTAAACGTGGCCTGGACCCTTGGGATATGTGAGTTCAAAATTAATTTAAGCTTGAACAATTTGCCAACTTTTACATAGAAATATACAACTTGTATGATAGTCACTACAATTAAATCAAATAAATTAAAGTAAGTCAAAAATTAAAGAAAAATAGATGGTATACAATTTTCACCCTTACAATTCTATTCAACATTTCAATCACATCTCACAAGTTTTATGATTGATTTATTTTTTGAATTTGTCATTAGAGTACAAAATTTTTAATAAGATAAACAAATTGTTTGGACCACCAAATATTGACTATGTATTTATTTATTTTTACATTCAATGAAAATAAATTTAATGGACTCTATGGAAACCAAATATATTTAGCAATTGAGTTAAAGACAAGATGATAATATATTATCTATATTTTAATTTCAAGAAGTTTATTTGAATATGAGCTTTGATTATGAAAAATCCCACTTTGTACCCACACTTGCTATATTTATATATTTTTATCTATTAAGATATTGAATATCACTTTATCTAGATTACATTCTATTTTTAGATAAGAATTTGCTTACTTTATACAAGGATGAGTCGGTTTAATGGGTGAACTTCTATGTACACTATAAAGGAGGCATATGTTTAAATCTAATGATAAGGTGGTCAATAAGATGTGAATAATATATAAGATAAATAGAATTTGATATACACTCCACTTCTATTAAATGTGCATGAAGACAAAAATCTATATAAGTGAAACTGATTCATTTGTAATTCTCTTTAATAGCTAGGTTGTAATCTATTGAATATTTATGTAAAATGTGTGCACTTTTTGAGGTTCTCATTCTAAATATTAAACTAAACCTCTTGGAAGGATATACAAATATTTGTATAGAAGTTATTTTAAGGTTTCAATTTGTCTTAATATTACCTACATATTAAGTATTTTAGTGAACTCCCAACCTTTCAATGATTATTTCATTTTTAACTTCAAATTTTAATTAATTTTACTTGAAATCTAAAATATTAATTTGGATCTCCCAATTTCTCTTATTAACCATCATTAAGATCCTATATTGAATTCATTTTATTTCACTAGGTTCATCCCACCCTCTTCATTCATACATTTTCTTTAATTTCATTAGCCTTCTAAGTTCTTAAATCCGAATATTATAATGATTCATATAATCTACTGAATTCTTTGAATTTGTGTTAGACGAGGACAACTATCAATTACTCCCTGTTGACATGTGAAAGAGATATAGGGGAAAAGACCCAATACCTGAGATAGTTTCAATGACTGAGATAGTTTTTGTGCATTTAAGGCCCAATATTTTTAAAAGTTTAGCAGTAGTAGTTGTGACTTTAAGATTATTAGTGTTGACTATAAGTACTAATAATTAAATGAAATGTGCCCTTTAGATCTAAAAAGAAACCAATCATGTGATGCCACATTAGTGCACCAACAAAACATGACTTAATGCACACCTATTGGTCCACCTTTTTTGTGAACTATTTGACACCTCAACAAAAAACATGCTAATGTGGCATCATATTTGATGATGTGGCCTTGAAACCTTAGTTATAAGCAAGCACCTTGCCAAGTTAACTATTGTAAAATTTTTGGAGTGATTCAAAATTGCCACCTATGATTTTGAGAGACGTGAAGTTAGGGTGCTCAACTACTGGGTCCTCTCCCCTATACTAGCACTTGCACCCATAGGAGGTTCAAGGAATATGCCGATAAGAACAATGGACCGGTTTAGAAACTTTTTTGGGCTAAATTTTTTACAGCGTGAGAGAATTCTGAGCACTATAAGGCTCACATATAAAAGCTTATCGGCTAATGATATAAATTTGAAATTGGCCACATGAATAGGGTTGGAGGATTTTCTTGTGCATTTAAAGAGAATTTGCAATGGTATTAATTTAATCAGTGATTTTCCAAGCTCTATGGTATTATCTCTTGCTTCTAGATGTGCTACTAATGAAAAATGGGATGGTCCTCTTATTATAAGCAAGGCAAAACAATATTTATTGTCAAGTCTCATCACATATTCACTCAATGTAAAAGGATTTATATTAATTTTAGATATTTAAGCTTTCAAAATTTTAGATGATGAGAATTCAAAGTAGAGAAACCCCATTTAACAATTTTCTTAGAAGAAAAGTAACACAATTTGTAGATTAATAAGTGCTAAAATACATATAATTCATTTATCCTAATTAATTTGGATATTACAATCTCTTAAAACATCGACTTTGGCTATGTCTTTAAATCACACAAGGAGACATACAGTTCCTGATTTACCCAAGTCAAAAGAATAATGACAACATTAGAATTAAAAAATGAAACTATAAATATATCACTTTACTGTCCTCATATTACATTTAGAGGTGTTTTAGTCTTAAAAAAATTGCAAGTAAAGGAAATACAAACAACCACTATATCACAATCCTAAATTGCAAACACTAAGCATAAGTCATGACAACAAAAGGGAAGACAAAAGGAGTTGATAAAAACCTAGATAGGCTATTGTAGATGGAATTGACATCCACTTGTAGGTGTGAACAAAACATTCTTAGGTGCCATAGATTCTGAAAATCATTGTGTCAAAGTTTGACACATTTTTGCTCATAGGGATCTTAAGAGACTTTCTCAATCCATTATAGCCTAGAAGGATTGAGACACCTGGGGAATGAAATAAGGCTTCCACTAGCATTCACCTATCCACATAAACTTGTTGGCACCATCAGTTTGGTCCCACAAGGTGTAAAAAAAAATGGCTATTGGCACCCTTACACTAAACACAAAAGAGGCATTTTACAAGAATACATTCATTTCCAGCATGGTCAAATGATTTGGAGTTGATAGAAATCAAGATAGAGTATTGTAGATAAAATTGACATCCATGTGTAGGTGTGAAGAAAACATTCCTAGGTTCTATAGATTTTGAGAATCACTGCATTAGAGTTTGACACCTTTTTCTTTTAGGGCTCTTAAGAGACTTTCTTAGTCTAACGTAGTTTGGAAAGATTAGGACACTAGGGCAATGAAACAAGGCCTCCACTAGCATTCACCTATTGAGATCTACATGTTAGTGTTGTTAGTTTAGTCCTATGAGGTGAAGAACAAAAAGTATGGCTATTAACACCCTTCCATTGAACATAAATGAGTTATTTTGTAAGAATGCATTCATTATCGACATGGTCAAATGATTTGGAGTTGATAGAAACTAAGATAGGTTATTATAGATGGACTTGACATCCACATGTGGGTGTGGACAAAATATTCCTAGGTGCCATGGATTCTGAGAATTGATGTGTCAAAATTTGGAACCTTTTTTCTCCTAGGGATCTTAAGAGACTTTCTTAGTCTAATGTAGCTCAGAAGGATGGGTGAGTGCACCAAGATGGGGGACAAAAATGTGGCCAAATAACTAATTCTACCAATTTTTTTATCTTTGTTTACAATATAACACAATTGTGTTATATAACACAATCATGTTTTAGAGTGCAATCATGTTTTAGAGTGTGATCAAATTATGTATTTATTCAAATTTTAAGCCTACCTTTTTAGGCCTAGAATAGACTTGGATGATGAAGCCTAAGGATTGGACCTCCCAAAGACATGTTTTTCATAGTCAATAACATTTTTGAACTTCAACATGCTTAAATTTATTCTTTTTATACCAAAATTTGATGAAACTACCACAAAAAAGATGAGCTAATTCTTAGCTTTCTAACCATATAATATTTTGAATAAGTTAAGGTATTTATTTTTATTTTCTTTGAACAGTGTCTTCATATTCCTCAATCACATATGTACTGATTTTTCTTTATAACTTTTGATCATCTTATCAAAATTAAAAATAAATAATATAGGATTGTTCTACACTTCAATCTTTACACATTAAAAAAAATTACTTTTTTGATTATTTTTGTGCAAGTTATATGACGTGCATGCTCAAATGATGAAATTTTTAGGATGCATCCTCTTTGAAAAATCACAAAAGAAAAATATTCAGTAAAAAAATATGAAAAAATAAACAACTTGCAGTACTTACTCTTAACTATATTTCTACCAACCATTTTTAAAAAAATACTAAATGCAACAAAAAAATATGGGGGTGCACACCAAACACTATGTTATATTTTAGTGAGAAAAACATGAACACTTTTTTGTGCACACAATATTTCTCCCTCTTAATCTTAATCACTTTTAAAAAACTTTAGTAGTTTAGAAACTAGATTCAGAATACTACAATTCTTATTCTTTTCATATCTTCAAATTTTGAGTGCATGTATCTTAAATTACTCATCCAAGTTCAGGTTTAGCTAATTTCAAGAAAAAAGAGACCACTTTTGACCCTCTTTTTGTCCCCTATTTCCATACACTTACCCAGATCAAGACTCTTAGCCACTAAAAAGACATCTCTAGTAGTAGTAACCTATCAACTCAAATGTTTTGCATTATCAATTTAGTGCCATGAGGTATATAATGCACAATATCACTCGTAACACCCTTTCACTAAATGAAACTAAAACATTTTGTAACATTACATTTGTCACCACTATGGGCAAGTAAATTTGAGTTAACAAAAAATAAGATAGGTATTTGTAGGTGGACTTGATGTCCACCTATAGGTTTGAACAAGACATTTCTAGGTGCCATAGTTTGAGATATAATCATTGGATCAAAGTTTGGCACCTTTTTATTTCTCTTAAAGCTCTTAAGAGACTTTCTCAGTTTGATGTAGCCTAAAAGGATTGGGATGCTTGGCCATAAAAAAGACACATCCAATATAAATAACTCGCCCTCTTGAATATGTTGGTGTTGTTAGTTCAATTCCATAAGGTATATAATGTAAAATTTGACTCCTAGCACCCTTTCACTGAATGAAACTAAAGCATTTTGAAACATTGTGTTCATCGCCACAATAGATAAATGAATCCAAGTTAACAAAAACAAAGATAGGTATTTGTAGGTGGACCTAATGTCCACTTATAGATTTAGATGATACATTCTTAGATCCCATGGTTTGAGAGAATTATTGTGTCAAATTTTGGCACATTTTTGCTCTTAGAGCTCTTAAGAGACTTTCTTAATATGTGTGTAGCTCAAAAGGATCAGGATGCTTGGACACCAAAAATACACCTCTAATAGTAGTAAAACACCCACTCGAATATGTTGGCATTGTTGGTTTAGTGCCACAAGGCACATAATGCAAAATTTGACTCCTAGCACCCTTTCATTGAATGAAACTAAAGTATTTTTCAACATTGTGTTCATTGCCACTGTGACCAAATGAATTTGAGTTAACAAAGACTAAGATAGGTATTTATAGGTGGACCCAATGTCCACCTATAGGTTTAGATGAGACATTTATAGGTGCAATGATTTGAGAGAAAAATCAAGCCAAAATTTGGCATTTTTTGGTCTTAGGGCTCTTAAGAGACTTTCTCAGTCTGATGTATCCTAGAATGATCAGGATGCTTGGCCACTAAAAAAAATTAGTATAAATAACCCACCCACTCAAACATGTTGGTGTTTTCAATCTAGTGTCATGAGGTGTGCAATTTTTTTTTAACTCTTAGCACCCTTTCACTAAATGAAACTAAAGCATTTTGTAGCATTGCATTCATTACCACCATAAGAAATAAATTTAAGTTAACAAAAAATGAGGTAGGTATTTTTAGGTGGACTTGAAATCCACTTGAAAGTGCAAACAATACATTCCTAGGTGCCATAGTTTGAGAGAATAGTTATACCAAAGTTTGACACTTTTTTAGTCTTATGGCTCTCAAGAGATTTTCTCAATTTGATGTAGCTTGAAAGGATTGGAATGCTTGGCCACCCAAAAGACACCTCTAGTAGTAGTAACCAACCCACTCAAATGTGTTGGTGTTTTCAGTTTAGTCCCATAAGGTATGGAATACAAAATTTCACTCCTATCACCCTTTCATTGAATGAAATTGAAGCATTTTACACATTGCATTAGTTGCCATTGTGGGAAAATGAATTCAAGTTAAAAAAATTGAGATAGGTATTTTTAGGTAGACTTGAAATCCACCTATAAGTGTAAGTGAGACATTTCTAGGTGCCATAGTTTGAGAGAATAGTCAAGCCAAATTTTGACACTTTTTTTGGTCTTAGGGCTCGTAGGAGACTTTCTCAGTCAATGTATCTTGAAACAATCAAGATGCTTGGCTATAGTAAAGATGCCTCTAGTAGTAGTAACATAACCACTCAGACATGGTGTTGTTAGTTCAATTCCACGAGGTGTGAAATGCAAAATTTCACTCCTAGCACCCTTTCACTAAATGAAACTGAAGAATTTTGCAACATTATGTTCATTGGCACTACGAGACAACAAATTTGAGTTAACAAAAAATGAGATAGATATTTTTAGGTGGACCCAAAATATACCTATAGGTGCATATGAGACATTCCTAGGTGCCATGATTTAAGATAATCATTACATCATATTTTGGCACCTTTCTACTCTTATGGATCTTAAGACTCTCTCTCTCTCTCTCTCTCTCTCTCTCTCTCTCTCTCTCTCTCTCTCTCTCTCTCTCTCTCTCTCTCTCTCTCTCTCTCTCTCTCCCCTCTCTTCCTCACTTCCTCTCTCTTCTAAACTAAACATTGAAATTTAAACCATAAACATGTGAAACTTAAACCCTAAACCCTAAATAATGGAACTTAGAATTTAACCCTATAGATAAAATAACTAAATTTCAATGTGAACGAACTCTCTCTGTCATAGATAAACAACTAAATTTGAATGTAAGGATTCCTTTCACAAGTAGTTAGAGGTGAAGAATGATAGAAACAAAGTTGATACATGGGACTATAATAGAGGAAAGACTTGATCATAGGAATTAGTCATAGTACACTAGAGAAATAGAGAATTATCTTGCAATCAAATGATAGATTCTTGCTAATTGTTTTGCAAACTGTGAGTTTATTGTTAGTGTTAAAGCTTTTCTTCACTTTAAGAATATAAAATGCTCTACTAGGAACACCAACCACAAGAAGGTGGGATCTTGTTTATCACCACTAACCTACATTAATAGCATTAGTATAAATAAATAAAGAGATAAATAAAAGAAAAATATACTCAAATTGTAAAACTTAAGAAGTAAAATACATACTTACAAACTATGTAGCCTTTGTATTATTCCATCAATTAAATCTAATAAACTATGTGGATCTTCTCCACTCTTTATGCTATTGAGTATTGCTTCATTGTCAGACTCAAAAACTTTCCACAAGTTCTTATTTAATGGTCTATCCCCATAATTGAACAATTAGACATTTGATGCCACAACAAGGGTAGAATAATGAAAAATTATCCTATATGTGTTAAAGTCCTTGAACAACCACACATTAGACATCTTCATTAGGTACCTTCTAAGCCACATTCCAATAACATCCACCAATCCTATATAATATTCAATGACTTCTCCATCTATGATAGGAGATTTCAAATTCTCTTTTATCTCCACACAATGGTAAATAATAATCCATTCCTTTTTCATGATATTTATCTATAATAACTATATAAACATGCCCTACACTAAATTTACAAAAAAAGATTAATTCAATAAATGATAAAAAAATACTACATAATAAGTTAAAATATTAATTTTCATTAAATAATACATCTACATTACCTGGTTGAACTAGATCTAAAATATGATCAAAGTCAAGTAATGATTCCATCTCCATGACTTATAGTGCTCCTAGAAGTTGATACATCTTGAGTGAGATTAAAGTTCTAGCACACCATTCATCGACCCACTCTTTTGACTCACACTCATTCTAAGTAAAATCTATACATGAAGAAGAAAAGCACACCATTCACCTCATATGAATAGTCCATAAACCTACATTTGATCTTCTAAGAGTGGAACTCACTCGATCCTATTACACTATAGACTTATCTTCATTACCTAGACCCATTATAGAGTTACACTATTTAGTGATGGATGTTGGGTGATCCCATAATAGTGTGTCCCATTTTTTAGGCTAATTGGGATATTAAAATCAACATTTTAAACTAAATTGTCACATTTTGTCACCTATAGCAACTAAACCTTTAAGAATTTGAAAATGATGTGAACTAGTGATTTTTCAGATTATGTGTGTAGATTCTAAATATATATTTTAAAAATTTTTAAAAATAACTTGTTTCATTTTTAAAGTAATTTTTAATAACTTATTTTGAATAGTTAACAATATTTTTAACAAGTGACATTTATTACATAATACATAACTTTTTCACAAAAATGATAAAATTATAAATGCTTAAACATAGATTGGTAACACTAATATCTAGTGCACACATATTTTTCATAATATTTGTTGCATATTTTATTTAATATTAATTTTTAATGTGAGATTAATTGTAATTTAGACATAGTTTTATTACATAACACAACTTTTTTTGTATATATCCAAATTAATTTTTTTGTAAAAACAATGACATTAATAAAAACAATTATCTATTGTTTAATTTTTCCACATGTGTGGAATAGAGACCTTGATGTTTGGTGAAAAACCTATGTTCATTAGAAACTAGAAAATAAATATAATAATTAGATTAAATATATTTAAAATTATACTTTTTGGAAAGCTTACTCCAAGTGCTGCAATCCTGTAAATTACCCTATCATGTTGAATCTATTTGTTGGTCCAACCCAAGGTTTGAAATAACAAATCCTAAGGAAAATTAGATGACATAGGGTGAATGGTCTAGCCAAGCACCTTTGCTTGAAGCACTTTCAAAGGAAGGTCCTTCGAATGAAGGTAGCTTCATTCAAAGGTGCTTCAACAACCATCAAAAATATAAAAATATTCATATATAAATGTACAACATCATAGATAAAGAAATGACTTATGCTCGCATATTTCGCATTTTGGGGATTTTTTTAAGGGAAGAATATTTTATAAGAGAATTATATTCACATTTTTCACATTTGAAGGGAAATTATTCAAAAGAAGATTATTGTGATGTGTTTTTGTAGAGGAGGAGATGGGAAATAAAAGAACGAGGAAAAATAAGACTATGTTCATATTTTGGCTAATAGGTCATTCTATATGTGCACACATCTTGTAACCACCAAAACTTTGGTAGTCCTATTTTTTAGTTGTCCAAAAATTTCAAAAAAATTGGTCGTCCATATAAAATAAGTGTTTAAAACAACCAAAAAATAACAAATATATATGTAAAAGGAGAAGACCCAAAAATAAACGATGGAAGGAGACATGGTGCAAGAAACATTGGCTACAAGGAAATCAATGGGAGAATGAAATGCCACAAGGAAGATGATTCTTGTAAAGACCTATATAGATCTCAGAACAAGAGGAATGGCCATGGATTACAAGAGCCTCTAAATCATTTATTGACGAACTCTGCTACTTCCATGGATGATAACAGTGATGATATCGAAATGGGTAGGTGTGAATCAATTTTATTCGTGGTGCTTCAATTTTGTTTTTTCCAAAGGAAAAAAAAATGGTTGAAAGCACATATCAAATTGCAAGATTTGAGGTGAGATGAAGGGGAGTGCAAACAAAAAAATAAAAGAATCATCTTCAACAATTGATCCAATGCCATGGAGGAATTTTTTTTTCTTAAAAGGTATTTGAATTAGTTCTCTTTTTCTAGCACAAAAACTAAATTCTGTTTGCTGCAATTTCATTAACCACACAAAAATTGAAACCTGATTACTATTTTTTTTAAAATATGGCAAATGGTGGCTTCCCAGCAATGGAGCGAAAATGGATATTGCTCCTGCTAGCCAGTTTTGTGGTCTCATTCATTCTAATTATGGTATCCATGGAGGAATTCATGGGCCCTATTTACAAAATCTTTTCTCTGCGATGTTCAGGGTTTGAATCAATGGCCCTATTTTTTTTTCCCTAAATCCATGTTTCAAGATCTATTCAAATTTTTAGAATATAAGATTTCTTGGAATTTTAATCCAATTTCATATACCCATTAACTATTTTATTTTCATATATGTTGTTCTCTATCATTTTTGCCATCTTCCATCATTACCCATAAATGACATTGTTACAGAGTTAATAAATTTATATTTTTCTTTTCATATTATTATTTTTATTATTTTATTGGAGAAAAAGTTTTACAAATAAGGTACATAAATACATAGTACAATAGCAAGTTGTATCAAACAACCCATAAATGGACAGTTCTTCTTTGTTGTTTTTAGGATTTTGGCATCAATCTTCTTACTATTACAGCAGCTTAAGGTGCTTTGTGTTACTGCAAAACCCTCCATCATACAGATTTCTTTTGCTTCTCTCATTTTTTTTGCAATAAAAAATGTCTAAAACCTTTCAAAACCAAATAAGCCTGCATAAAGAATGAATAGGAGCTTGTTCCACCACTACACTCTAAGATTTCCATAGATTTGAAAACTTCTGGAAAATCTTTGCACTCCTATACACATATTCAAGATGAATAAAAAAAAAGAGCATGGTTTTGAGGATTTCAACCTGAAAAAATAGGCTAAGGAAAATCTGTGAATCATGGCTAGGCTCTGTAGCTCAAAGAGGTCTCGTAATATCTGTATTAGAGCAACCGTGATTAGCAAAAGTTCTCATCAAAAATATTATCCTGGGATTCACTCGTCATATCGTAATTATAATCCTTTTGATGTAATCATAATCCTATGTTTGCGTCAATGTATTTAGTCCAACTCATAGTTTTAGGTATGAGTTCGTATTTGTTGTTTATAGGTAGACATTTATGTGAGAACTGTGTTATTTCTCCTCATAACGATATGGATGAGGATGTGAATTATTGTAAAGGGATTGGTCATTACTCCTTGCCTTAAATATAGACAATTATTGACAATAATTAGAACTACTTGAAAGGTTAAATGCAAACAATTTGTAATAGTAATTGTGTCCACGATGATAGTAGTTGTGTTATTCTCTACCTTGATATTATTATTTTATCCCCTTGGCAGGGTGTAGGATTATATAGATCAACTAAGAGGAGCATGGGAAAGTTAGTTCAATCAAAGTAAAAACACACTCTTCACACAAAGTTAGTTCAATCATTTCACACAGTTTGTTTAAAAACACACACTTCATATATATAAGGTAAACACTAAAGTTCAAACATACCAAAGTTCAAGCATGTAGTGAATGCCAAGTTAGTAAACTCTGCACAGTGAATGTGAAAGTTCATACACATTTCATACACACAAAGTGAATGTCAAAAGCACACTCAAATAATAAATGGATGCCAAGACACTAAAAAAAGTGAACTCCAAAATTCAAATAAATAAGTGGATTCCAAAGTTCAAGCACACATATAAAGTGAATGTCAAAAGTTCAAACAATAAGTGCACACAAAATAATGCCTAAAGTTCAAATGTAATGTCCCCTTCTATCAAGCCAAAATTCTAACAACTCTGTAAACAATTTCAACTTACCAAAAGAGAACATTAATATTCCAAAATTTCTTTTTCCTGTCATAATTAATATAAATCCATATCACATAATTCATAGTCATATTCTTATTCATGTTAGTCATAATCTGATTCATCTTAGCCATAGTCATACTCATCATATTGAAATCAATTTATACTATTAATCCATGAAGATAATAACATACCTTTATTGTAGCAATCTTCTTCTTTCTTACCTCCCTATCTTTATTAAAATCAGAACTGTAGGTGTCTTCATTAATTTCTTATTCATATGCATATTCATTTATCATATCAATCTATTCTTTCTTAACATGTTCATGATGACATATCTCAGATTAGTTTATTGTTCTATGTTCAATTTATGTCTAATAGCAATCATTAAGCATATACACAATTATTTATTCTATTTCTAATGCATATAGTTAGCAACACATATTTCTTAGCCTTTCGAATTCAACATCAGTTATTCTTAAAAACAAATAGAATACGCATATCGAATTAAGAGAAATGAGCATTAACACATACCTGGTAGAAGAGCCTGCAGACTTACCTTGGATGCCTCTATATCTTCCTCGTGATATATCTTGACTAGCCTTCTTGATAAAGGTTCGATGCTGATGCATCCTTGTTGATTAATATTTATTGTCTTGACTATTGTTTATCAAATGTAATGTGTTATGATTGAATGTTGTGATGTGATGATATAATGTGTTGTTCGATGATAAGAAGATGATATCCTTCGAGTGTAGGTTGAAGACCATGGTTGACATCAGTTGAGTTTTGTTGAAGACTCTTATTCACTGAGGAGTGGATTTCTAATCATTCGCAGAACTAAGTTTCACTGAAGGATTGTTGAGACTTGTAATATCTTGAGAAAGACATCGAAGATCTTTAGCGTGACATCATCTTGGCAACTCTTTTCATAGGAGGTGGTGATTTGATGTCCAGTCCTAAGACACACAACATCATGAGAAGAGCATTGGCACTGCATTGAAGATCACTGGTCTACTTGATGGTTTGGTCTCATATCATACACAAATCTGAGTTGATGATCCTTGTGGAGATATTGAAGAATTCAGGGATCTTTGTAATTTGCTCAGCTTATTATGTCTTATGGATACCACTGTAGATTTGACTATTTTTATGAGTATAATATGTATTCTTTGATATGCAGATCAGATGACTACTATTCCATATCCAAAGAAGATTGATTGATTTCAGTGTGGTTGATCGATTGATGGATGTTCATGGGATTCTTTGATGTGATCTAATGTGATGTTCGTTGTATTGTCTAGTGATTGCACCCTTATCTCATAGTGTCTGTATATATGTGATCGAGTATATATGTTTGTTCAAAGTATATTAATGGCATCTTGATATATTATCTGCTTCTTAGTTCCTATGTTCCACTGACCAGAAAAATGCTTGCGAATAATCTTGTTATCTCCTTCTATTCCTTCGTATTGAGATATGATTCGTGGATGTGATAATTACTGAGTGTTTTTTTGTCCATTTAAAGCTCAATTTGTCACATTTTTCATTGTCCATTGCCAGGGCACCCACCATATGCCTGTGATTTAAGAATCATTGCTTGGCTTTGTTCATGCAATCACACAAATGACTTGCCACTTAACTTCCACCTATCGCACTTTAAAATGTTCATTCCCACTTTTCCTAATGTCAATCATGCATTATAGATTCCAATGAAATTCCATTGCTAGATCATGTAGCATGGTTCATCTACACCCTCCACCCACATTGAATGTCTGTAATGTCCTCTACCTGTTGTTTAAATTCCTCATATCTCCCCTCCTCATGCCATGATGCCACTTCTTCTTTTATAGCTGCGAATAGATGCAAATCTCCAAGAGTTGTGCCTCAAGCACTCATCATTACCTTTGTATTGATTAATTAATCTTTGATTGTTGTAATGTCCTGTTCTTGGTGTTTGACGAAGCCTCCCCGTCTTTAGGCAAGATTCATATCGTCGATTTAAAATTTGATACAATAACTTCCTATAAATTGGACTGCAATACATGTAAGCTTCACGATAATAAAGAAAAAGACCTTCCTTGCTCACAAGGATAATATTAGAGCCAAAATGTCTATGGGTTGTATAACACCTTTGGCTTCCTCCATTGGTGGACACAAGTTACAGAAGCTACCCCTTCATAAACCTTCTTTTCATCATAGGTTTTTCAGTGAAGTATACCCAAGAAGCAAAATCCACACATGCCATAGAGTTACTCAAATTCCCATCAATACGTCATTAGTTACTGCTGATGAAAGTGAAACACGGCGCAATGGCAATCATCACCCCAACTTGTGGGATGATGAGTTCATACAATCTCTCTCAAAATCTTATGAGGTAACCTAATTTATTATCAAATTTGTTGTTTCATAGAAGTTCTGATTTGTCTGGTCTTATCTTCTTTTGATCTGTACTGGCACACAAGCTCCCTCTTATGATGAATGTGTAATGAAGCTCATTAAGGATATCACAAACATGTTCAATGCCCTTCCTCTACACTCTTCATCTGCAAATGATCTGTATCACCATCTTCCAATGGTGGACAATGTAGAATGCCTTGGAATAGAGTACCATTTTCAAACTGAAATAAAAATAGTTCTTGACTATGTTTACAGGTTTGCTTGTCTTTTAAGCTTCAAGATTAATATTATTATGATTTTGTAGTATGTGATTTCCATAAACAACTGGTGTATTGTAGTCAACACATCGGATCCTATATGTAAACAATGGCTATTCTTAAATATCATTACTTCCTAATGAGTCATGACTCTTCGATTAGTCACACTCATAGGTTTGGCGTTGTTTTTAATTCGTTATTATTACTTAGTAATTTTAAAGGCCTTTGTCATTTATCCTTGACTTCCTTGTTATCACTCATCCTTTCAAATCGACGGCTATTGTAATTGAAATCATTTTCCAATCTTCTACGATGGTTGCAGGGCTATTTTTTTTCTCTGATACCTAGATGATGTTTGATGGTTTAGCATAACTAGGTGACTCCTATCATTATTTAAGGAATCGGTCCCCTTTTAGGATATAAAGATATTTCAATATATAAAATATATTATTTACTTATCATATATCAAATCTATATATAATATATATTATATTTGTATTTATAATATATTTATTATTATATAATAATATGTACTATTTAACTATTAATATTTATAATATGTATTGTTATTATTTAATATATGTCATATTTACAATACATATTATGTTTTATTATAAAATAATATTATTATATATTATAAAAAATGTTTTAATGACTACTAATATTATTTTAGTGCCATGATTAACCTAATAGCATTAAATGAACAATCCAAACCAAATAATCAAATGTCAAACATACCTGACACAACCATAGTGAAAACAGAGGGGCACTACATCAAACACACTTCAAACAAATAAAAAGTGGATGTCAAACCAGGAAACACACTAAACAAACAAAAGTCAAAGACACTTCAAACAAATAATCCATGAATGTCAAAATTTAAGCACACACACAAAGTAAATGTCAAAGCACAAACACACACTTCATACAAACAATAAATACAAAAAAAAGTGAATTCAATTTTAAATATAGAAAGTGAAACAAATATAAGTTCATACCAAATGTAGTGCCCCTCCGTTCTCACCTTGGATGTATAGGTGAACTGATCAAGGCACATGAAGACGAAGGTAAAATAATAGGAATAATTAAGGTAAGGTAAACAATTGATGTTGTACAATATTGATAGATGTTTCATCCATGTGTGGTTTCATACAATAGTTAATATTGATAATCTCCATTGCGACATTGATAATGCAGGCTTTGACATTGTTTTGCATTCTAATGATTAAGATGTCAATCTTACTACAATTGTTATATGTTAGAATGGATCTCATGGACTGATTCCGTTAGATTTATTTGTTATGATGGTACTTCTAACACTTATGATTTCATGCACTTGTATGTTAAGTGTAGGGTTCTATTTAGATTAAGAGATAGATTTGATTTGGTTATGATTATGTGTTATCTAATCTAGATTGATATGATGTGGAAAGGACGATGTCGCATCACTTGCTTGCGAGTGCCCTCCGATGTTGTGATTCCTTTTTCACCTAGTGTCAGCTTATATGCATCTATACATGCTTGACTATGTCATTTGTTACAGGATGCAGGTATCTGGCATCGACTCCACCTAAATTAAGAGGTCTGAGCATGCCCTGAACCCAAGGGATATGTTGTTCTAGAGATAACTTAAGGTCCCACATCTCAAGTCATCATCCTTGATCAGGATGCATGACATGTCTAGTTCAACCTGTTAGTTCTATCAGTATGTCAGGTCTTGCAACTGATTGATATTTGATGGAGCCTATTGGTTAAGTGCATGTTTGGCCCTGGCTTGTGAACATGTTTGATTTGGCTTTTAACGGCTGTCCTACTCAGTGGGTTATGTTGTATGCCTATATTTCATTATATAGTCATACTAATATTTGACCCACTTTAATATTTAATAAGGTCATATAATATTTGTATTATTATTATTAATATTTAATAAGATTAAATTGGTAATTGATAATTACCTAGTTCAAATAATTATTTAAAGTTGTTTGAATATGAATTATTTTATTACTACTATTAAATTGATTTAATTAGGGAAGGTCACTGAACACTAGTAAATGCACTAACCAGACCCTAGAGTAGAGAGGAGACAGTCCTATCATCCAATTGACGAAGCCTAACAATTAGATCAAGAGTGTATTGATTCAGTGTTACACTATGGTTACTAATGGATTTGTGATAATATGTTATTTATGATGGATATATTTTGGCTATATATTGTACTAACACTTCTTGTTGAGTGTACATGTAGAATTATTATGTCAATGGATGATGGTGGTCATTTAGCCACTTTATGTCTTTCTGTGTGATGTCTGACCTAGGCATGGGGCCCTAAGGTCTATTGGCCATGATGTTAAGAAATATTATTTTTAGTTTTATGTGATAAAATGATTATGTTCTTGTGTGGGATTTAACCTTGTAACTTTTAAAATGATTTTTAAGTGTTTTTAAGAGGTCTAAGTTGTATTTTATGTTTGGAAAATTGTCTTATGTCCAAGGTACATAAGTAAGAAGTTTATTTTTGTCATTTATAATATTTTAAAAGGTTTTTAGACCCTCCTTTAAGCCCCACTTACAAAAGTGACGAAAATGGGAAGGTGGTTGGTTGAGTTAGTTGGGTGGTTGAGTTAGTTGGTTGGTTGAGTTAGTTTTGGGTAGGAAGTTACTCTTTCCTTCTCTTTAAAAACTCTTCATGGAGTGGGGGTGACTTGCTCATTTTATGATTTTCATTCAAGGATTCTACCATTAGTGGGATATTGTGATTGAGGTATCATATTTTCTTTATTAATTAAATATAAATATTATATGTTTTTCTTTATTGATTAAATGTAAATTTTATATGTTTTTCTTTATTGATTAAATATAAATATTATATGTTTTTCTTTATTGGTTAAATGTAAATATTGTATGTTCTAAATATTATATGTATCCTTTATTTATTAAATGTAAAGGTTGTTTTTCTAAGGGTTGTTGCTTGTGAAATTGGAAAAGCAAACATTTCAATATAAATCTTGAAAGAAGCATATTTGTTGCCTTATTTGCATGTCATAAACCTAGATCATCATAGCATGAATTATACTTTTGATTTTTACATTAGATCTTCCAATAATTATAAGATAGTAATCACCATATATATTGGCATTAAGGTTTGCATATAATCATATGTTATCTATATATTAGTATTAAGATTTCTATATAATCTTATAATTGCTAAATGTTGGTGTTGGATCTTAGAAACAATGGTTTTTATTTATTTTTAAAAGGGGTTACAAAGTCATCTTGTTAAGGATCTATTAGTTTGTTCATATCCTCTAATAGATAAACTAATGATGTTCTTTATGTACGTAAGTATCTTTGAACCTTGTCAAACAGTTCAAGTACCTTGTCCATTAGAGTATTCCTTACTTCTACCTTCTATTAGATCTAGAAGGAAATGTTTTTCTTATATGCATTAAGGTCTCAAATAAATATGGACTTTGGATCCTATAAACTACCCACTTTTGCATAGATTCTTCAGGATCCAATTCTTATAGTAGATTGTATTAAACATCTTATTAGCTCTTCATTTAGTCAATTTATATTTTGGGTGTCTTGTTCTTTGGTTGTTCAAATCTTCACAGTATTCTTGATCGACCATAATCCAAATCTAGATAACCCATTTAATACGGTGTGCATACTCCTTAAGTCTATCAAACTCCATCCTCTAGGTGAGACTCCAGCCATGTATAACTAAGGTGTTTCAAATTGGGTGTGGTGGTCTATGAAGTCGTCGCTTGAAGAAATGGAAATGGTGTGGCTACTACTCTAAGGCAGAGTGGTGTTGTTTATAAACCGTCCAAAATTTGAAGGTTGATTGACCAAATCTTACCTCGAGGATAGGAATAACCTACACAAGTGCATGAACATGTATATAAACATTTATGTCATATGGATATTTGTATAGGTATCAATTATTAATTATAAATTAAATATGAATCCATGCATAGTTAAGATACACAATTTAGTAGATGAGTTTGTTGGAGTATATATATATATATATATATATATATATATATATATATATATATATATATATATATATATATATATATATATATATATATATATATATATGATATAGATATTAACTTATGAAACAAAGAAACATAGTTGTTATAGTTTAATACGAATGTTTATTAAACTAATTGATATGATCGCATATTTACTGTAATATGGCATTGATTCTATTATAATGGTTTTGTTAGTAGAAATATGATATATGGGTTTGGATTATAAATGTTGTAATTAGCATTTAAGTTATAAGTATTTGTAATTAATATCATCTATGTATTGTTTAGCTTGACGGTTATATGTAATTGATGAGTGATTAATATAATAGAGAGAATTAATATTAATTAAACTAGACCTAGGTTTTACAAAATTCTTGGTGGAGATATAACTTGAATCCAGTTGCTAATTTGATTAAATAGAATTGCTCTAGTAAGAAGAATTTATGTTGTCAATGAGTTGATTAGTTGAAATTGCTTATTGCAAGCAAAATTTTCATGTGAGTTGGTCTATGTGTAAATTGCCAAGTTTAGGTTCCAGAGGCATAAGGCAATATGATTTGGTTGTATGTATTCTGTTCATAGTTGTCTTGAGATGAAGATGTTGTAAGAACATGATTTCTCTTATCTACGTATGTGGGTCTTGGTAAACAATAATGTGAGATGTTGTACATACTGTGTTGTGAATATATTATGATGGGTTTAAATCTCCTTCACGTAAGTGTTGATATCGAGTTTGTGTGTAGTATTGTAATGGGGAGATCTTGGAAATAGTAATGAGAATTTATTTTGTTCTTGGTTGAAATTTGAGAGCAAGATGATCCATACCTTGCTCTAGACATGTGCGATTGATTAACTGAAAGTTTTGGGACAATGATGTATAGGTTGGTCACTGTGATTATGTTTTGTATGCAAGAAGGTAAATGCCTTGCATTGTTCATGTTTACTTATCATTAAGATGGTAATTGTCTTGCTTGATGGTTAGGGTTTCTAGATGTAGGTAGGGGAGTGGCTTTCAATGTGGGGCCGGCGCCCAAAGTGGCTAGCCAGGGTAACCCATTGAAAGTTAGTAATCAAGTGATAACCTAATTAATGAATTAGAGGGTTAGGTAGTAATTCACATTAAACAAGATAATTGGATTCCTCACCCATGCCTGTAGTGTTTGTTTAGACTAAGAATGGGATTGAGAAGGCCTGGTTGGCAAGTTTGACCTCCTTGTCTCCATGAAAGGGTGTGTCGAATCCACATGTGTCACCCTATGGGGCTGGTGCCTAGAGAGAGGCTGCCAGGGTAACCATAGATGGGGGCTGGTTTCTAGTGAGAGACAGCCTGGGTAACCCATGCTAGGACAATGCGATGACACTCTCCCTACTGCAGCCTAGCATTCCCTAGTTGTACTCTCCCCATTTGTAGTGTGTTGCCTCTGGAAGTGATTTTGAGTTGCTTGTGGTGTTGTCATGTGTTGTAATGGAGTCTTGTTTGGTCTTTGTTCCTGTTAGGCAATTGTCTACCTGACTGTATGACGTTTTGGGACCTTATGTTATCTCCTAGCATGGGGGTGGACCTCAGGGTTCCACATGGTCGGGTGGATGTGCTTTATCTCCATTGGTTTCTCCTTGCCTTTGTTCGTGTGCAAGAAGTTGGTAACTCCTGTAGCAGATTCAGATCATGTACCTATCTATGGAGACAGTTATTATGCTCATGTGCTATCCTGTGTATCATATTATTCATAATGTATGTATTCATATGTATTCAGAAGATGATAATATAACAATGTAATGTTGTATTCATATGTCGGGAGAAATTGTGACTATGTACTAGATCCTGATGAATACTTATATGATGTTATGTAGATGTAAATGTTTATTGATTTAGTGCATTAGGTTTACAATGAGTTACTGATGTTAATTCATGATGTGTGTTAGATTATGTTAGTTGTTTTGTCAAGTAATGCAACCATGATATCTTAGAGGACAAGTCATTAGTTTAAATGACGCGTTAATATTACTTTGTTACTTTACTATCTCTTTCAATTTTAAAAAAAAAATATATTTATTCTATTGCATATAGCATAAATGTGTTGTTCTCTAAAGTTTCATGGTGGGGCATTACACCAAAGTTCAAAGCCATACTTCACACAAATAATCAGTATATCAAATTAAAGTGAATGCCAAATTTGCACTCCACACAAACAATAAATAGATTCCAAAGTGAAACACACTAAATAAACATGTATAAAATACAATTTACAAATAATATAACACTACTTATTTTAATGTTAATAGATTGCATTGTGGTTGAATGGGAGGCCATAGTTATCAGGGTTTTTTTATGAATTAGTTCTCTAATGGTTCATTCACAATTGAGTTCATGTGGTTATTCATTTAATACCATTCCATTATTTTTTTTTACCAAAAAAAAAAAAAAATCTTATATTATTTATAGCCTTGTCCACCAACTACTACATGTAATGGCTTTCCAATAAAAATATAAATATAAACTATTTAGCAATAGGCCTATAAATATGTGTGCCTATCGGCCATTTGATAGCACCTTTGGTGCTTTTACTAGTCGATAGAAAAGGACAAAAAATAAAATAAAGTTCAAGGGTGCAAAAATATTTCAAAAAGAAAGAATGTATTTTTAAATTTTTGTTTTAATTTAAATATCAAATAGTTTAATTAGGATTTAAACTTCAAGTGTTTATTACATGAAGATCATTTTATATAGTCAAATTCCTTAAAACTAATTTTTGGCTTTCACAATGTACCAACCTATGTTAACATTTCTCAATATGTGCTTAACACTTCTCCATATATGTACAACTTCAACAACCCCATACATGCATGTCATATTCATACTACTACCTTTTGGGATTGAATTCTAGATGTAACACAGTTCTAAGTTATTGCCAGCATACATCTAAATTATCTTTATTCTAAATGTGCACTTGCCTAATTATCTAAGTAGTTTTACACTATGTCATAAGTATATATTGAACACAACACCAAGTCTTAGTTTTGTTTTTGAGTTCATTGTCTTTGAACTTTATACTTAAAACTCTAGTTAGAATCATTGAACTATTTTTTGTAACATTGATATCACTTGAAAGTTAGTTATATATATATATACACTCAAACTTCTCTCTTTTATATGATATGTGAAGGGGCTCAACATACATGAACTAGAGTGGAAGTCCAATCTAATTTAAATACTGAAGCAAAGGAGGCCCAACCACACATTGAACATGTTAGAGAGGAGGCCCAACCACATATTCTTAATGATGCTAAAGCTCATAGATTATTCGATATTGGGAAGGGGCCAAAATAACTTCCATCTATAGATATGTATATGAATCTAATTAAAGAGGTTAAGGGAAATTTTCTAAGAAAAATATAGATCATTTAGTTGGAAGTGATATATAGAAATTAAATCTTGATGTTGAACAACCTGGTCAAGTTACTAAGAGGTCATTGAATAGAACTTCAAAGGAAATATTTGACAAGAATATTTAAACATTGTGATACAATTGGTAAAGCTCAACTATTATGAATTATACTTACTCATGATGAGATGAAAGATCCATTACAATTGTTGGGTGTATATTTCATAGAAAAGAAGAAAACACGCCTGGAAAAAGATGTTTAAAATACCGCAAAAGGTAACCTTCCAATAAAGGTGTGTATTCATCACAAAGAAAATAATAAAAAAATATTTGTGAGTGAAGGTCTGCCTTCATTTGAAGGTATTTTTTGGCACCTTCAAATGAAGGTGTTCAACAATTTTTTTTCCACTCATCATTGAAGCTTCCCATGTCCCACAAGTGGGACACACTATTGTGTGTTCACCCTAGATTACATTTGTCAACTTCACACTATCTTATAATTCAACTCCTCATGCTAAGGCTCTTTTAATACATGCTCTTGCACCATTATCCTCCCTTTTTCCATTTTTGACCTTAGAGAAATTCCATATATGCTAAACACCACTCATCATATGCATCTTACTCAACCAATAGAACCTTCATGAGTTCTTGAATTGTGATATACAATCACCTGAATATATTGTATTTTGACCAAATATGATGTTCCGTATACTCAAATTACCATAGAACATCTAAAATCAACCTTGCACAAAATTTATAGAAAGAATCATACAATAATCACTACTATAAAAATCAAACCCATTTAAGATATTTCTACCTTTCTTGGGTACATGAATTTAAATGCTATGTGCACAAATATAGCAACCTAAGTGGAGTTGTAGTATTGTGATTGAACTTCATTTTGTAGTTGTAGTGTATAATTCTTTGTAAAGTCTACAATTGACATGATGGTATGAAGAAGAAATGTGTCCTTTCATTACTTGAATTGAAAGTCCAACCATCAAGCTCTTTATGTATGTCTTGCATACTCATATACTATATTCTCCAAAAAAGAGGCTTAAATTTTAATATTAGTATTTCTTCACTCACTAATTCACAACTTTTCATCTCTTTACCATCTTTTAGAGTGTATGCCACTGACTTATATTTTCTAAAACTTACTAGTTCATTTCCAATCACATGTGTATTTTCCATATGTGTACACAATTTCTCAAACATTTCAAACCACCATGACTATCACATGTTCCATTTGAACATGATTTCTTATAAAAAAATTATCCATCTACTCTTTCAATGTTTCTTTGAAATGAAATCTCTTTCCATTCTAGGTGAAGCTTCTATCATACACTCCTACAAAATATCAATACTATGCCAAGCTACACAAATATGTCAAACAACATCATAATGCATAGAAAATGCACTATGGACTCTATAACAAGTTGTGTGTGCGATTTATTTTAACATAAAAAAATTTTTACCATTTCAAAATACCTTTGACTAATTTTTATTTAAGGATAACTCTCTACAAATTTAGAGAAAATTTGTATTTAAGTCATGCCCAAAAAATGCTTTGGATGCAACTCATGGTTTAGACAACTAGATTTTCTTTTTACAACATCTCTTTGATTAGGTGATAATCTTGTATTATTTTTCCAAAATGATTCAATTAGGGATTTTTAGGCTTGAACTATGACTTCTATTTTTTTGTGGGAGTCTATTAGAGAATGCCCATAGTTCATTCAAGTGCTCAACTTTTTCACACCACTCAATGGCTTTCATAGTCTTTTTCTACTTATTTTTAGCACTTGACTTTTTTTCCTTATTAAGAGAGATTTTTTTGTTTGATTACTTACAATATTTGATGTAATTACACATTATGTAGCATTATTATCTTTAGTGTGTGAGGTCAAACCCACTATTTGATATACATTGATTAGATTTTTTACACTAGATTTTTTACTATTAGTATTCGATGTTCTTAGACCAAGAATCTTCATGATGGGTCTAAACTTAGTATTTCTCATCATTTAAATATATAATTTTCATCTTTCCATTTCATTTTTAAGTTTTCAAGAAACATTGTACATATATTATTAACATGTCTTCTATAAGTATGTTTGAGAATCTTATCATTCATTGGTTTAGAATGTTCTCATCAATTTCAATTAAAAACTTAGGTTTTTTATGCAAAATTCTATGAGGTGTTTTCAATGGTAAACTTGGTTCATTAGATAAATTTTGTTCATTACAAAATTTTTGTTTATCTTTAAAATTTGAAATTTTTTGTGTGTTTTCAATAGGTTGATCAATTGGTGTAACATCTAAACTTATATTTGAAATTACATTATCATTGATTGTTTCATTATTCATTAATTAAATTAGGGTTTGAGGATTTTATACAATATCAAATTAAGATGGCACATACATGACATACCTTCAACTCTAGGATTCAATTTCTTAATTGCATGAATTTTTTCAATTCATTACATTTATTTCTCTAAATTCTTCTCTTTCAAGGCTTTAATGGATGCTTCAAGATCTAATTGAATTGGAAAAGATGGTATATCTTCATCTATGGAGATCAATTTCATATTTTCATGAAGATGGATCATTGGTTCTTTTTTCTTTGCATTCTCAACTTCACACTCCTTTGGTGTTTGAGTATTTACTTGTTTTCTTGGCTTATTATATATCAATCTAACATAATTTGTCAAAATAATAAAAAAAATGATTGATAATTTATCAAATTAAAAAAATAAAACATGTAATTAGAATGTTCTATGTCAATGCAAGAAGAAAAAAAATTAGTTTTATCAAACAATGGTTCAAATTTCTTAAAATATGAAAACAATGATTTATAATATCAAACTTAATTTTAAAGCATGCAATTAGAATCTTTTACATCAATACAAGAATAAAAAAGTCAGATAGTTTAGTCAAACAATGATTGTAATTCCTGAAAAGCATGAAAAGTCTGATTATATGTCACTGAACATACAGTGCATAGGAATAAATAGAGCAAGTGGGTCTAAAATCACAAGTTGCACTTTTTTGCTGATTGTTGCTTTGTTTTCTATGTAAACAAAAATGTGTAGTATTATATAAGTATTTTATAATGCATATGGATTATAACTTGCTTTGGAAAATTCCAACCCTTAGGGTTGGATTTTCCATAGACATTCAACCCAAAGGGTTGGACCTACATGTCACATGCCCAAATATGTGCCCTATAGAAAATATACAAAAACAAGCATATGTCAAGTGTGCTCTTCATCAAGTTTACACATTTTTCAATGTTAATATGAAAAAATGCCACGATGACTTCAATCTCTCTATTACCTTTATAACCATGTATTTTTTTCCTAAAATTTAAAAACATTAAGGTTTCCATCTTTAATTTATTTTGCTAGCATCTTCATTTTTTCCAAAAACCTATGTATAGTGTTTTTGGTGCCATTTTTATCCACTCATCCAAATTTGAGAGAAATTACATTTTTACATTCTAGACTCTATTCTATACACATTTAATTTTTATTAGTTTCAAAACATTAAGGGGGAAGCATGTTCAATTACCTTTTTTAGGATGTGTCCACTTTGAAAATTAGTATTAAATCATATATTCATTAAAAATTACCAAAACAATTAGGCATAAACTACATAATGTTAGCTAATTTTTCACTAAATGGATTTGTGAAATACTTTTAAAATTAACATTTTAGGGGGAGCACACCAGACGCTATGTTATATTTTTCTAAAAAAAACATGAGCACTTTGTGTGCTCCCTCTATTTGACCCTCTTAATCTCCACCATTTTAAAAAAGTAGTAGTTTAGAAACTAGATTTTGACCACTACTAATCTTTTTCTTGTCACATCAAATTTTGAATGTGGCTATCACATCTTCAAATTTTGAATGTGGCTATCTTGAAATTCTTGTCCAAGATCATTTTTTACTAATTTCAAGAAAAAAGTACCCACTTTTGACCTCCTTTTGATCCCCTATTTCCATGCACATACCCTATTGTAGGTTTTAAACTTTAAAGAGTGAATCAAGAAATCTAGGGAATCTTGCAAAGAACTTAGTGTGTGCTACATGTAAAAAAAATGTTAGAAAGTTCCATGAGTTGAAAGAAGAGTAGAATAAGTGTTTTTATTTCAGTTTGAAGAGTAGACTATGTGTGTGTGATTACATTTTAAATATTGTAGTACTATGGTGTGTCTTTGATGAATTATGCTAAGGATTTGATTTAATGCATTTTATAAGAACTAACTAAAGAATGACAACATTTCCATCATGACCGAGTGTGTAGCTTTTTGCCTCCATTGTGTACTCTCATCAACTAAGTGGATGAAGGTTGGTCATTCAACTCTTGAACACATCATCATACGGTACCAAATCCATGCTAATATTATACATTATTAAGCTAAAGAAAGTTGTGGAATAGGAGCAACCCTTCTATTGGTGTGTTGAGTGAATATGATAAGTTGAGATAAGGTGTAAGCCTTACATTATTGAGTTAAGAATCTCATGCTACCTAAAAGACATCAAAAATTACAAAATCCCTAGAATTGATAACCTTCTTATAGATATTTATAAGTCTATGTGGTTGTTTATTAGAAAAGGCTATTATAAAATCTATAAAAAATATTTGTCTAAGGATTCCCTAGGATCCTCTATCAACCAAGGGCTCATCAAGCTTCTATCCAAAGGTAAAAATGAAGATAAAACTTTTCGTTGGAAACACATCACTGTTAGAAACACTTCATACAAGAGTCTAGCCAAAACTATAACCAATCAAATTAGCTAACTACTTAAGATATAGTGAGGCCTCAGAAAACTAGTTTCAAATGGGGTAGGTTCATTTTAGACAATCTTATTCTAGTTTTGGAAAATACTAAATTAGTAATATCATGGATGTTCTAGACTTGCACCATATTGCTTATGGATTTCTTATCTCATTAAGTAAGTGATAATATGTGGTGACTGATCATGTTGTAGGGGCTGCAGGTACACACAACAAGGTAACTTTTGGTGACTTTGACAGCCATGGTTTCTATCCAAAAGACTTAACGGGGGACTGTAGGGGGTGGAGACCCTCCTATGAGACCCAGGGGCTCATGCCCCCAGTCAGGGGCTTGACAAAATTGCCCTCAAAGAAAAAAATGGCCTATATTTAATAAAGGCATCAACTATTAGTTTGTTATTGGCCAACATGTAAAATCCCATTTTTGTTAACTGCCAAAGAGGCTTGATAAATAGCGATTGGAGAAGGTAAAAAGGCAAGAGGCATGAATGAGATTGTAATGCATTTCATGTAGTGTAATAGTGATATTGAGTAGTGAAGGTTGATGGTTGTAATCGGTTCTATTTACTAGATAATAATATTGGATGGATGTGTTTGTGGATGTAGCCCACTTTGGGCGAACCACATTAAATATCTATTGTAGTTGTTATTCTTCATTTTTATTTCTATGTATTTAAATTTGCATATAATTGGTAATTGGTATTGCTCTAGTATGCCTAACATAACAATTGGTATTAGAGTCATGTAAATTTCAGTTAATTGGTAGGGAATTTAAGATTTGAGTGGGAGTAATGGAAGAAGGCAAATTCAAGGTTGATAAGTTTAACAGACAGAATTATCAATTATGGAAGATGAGGATGGAAGATTACTTGTATTAGAAAGATCAATTGTGGCCATTACAAGGAAAAGCTAAGAAGCCAGATGCAATGTTAGATGAAGAATGGGATATACTAAACAGAAAGGCATTCGAAACCATTCGGTTGTGCCTGACACCATCTATGGTGTTTAATATATCAAAAGCAACAACTACTTATGGATTGATGATAGTGTTGGAACAATTGTATGAAAAATCCTCAGCCTCAAATAAGGTATTTCTTATGAAGTGTTTGTTTAACATGCAAATGAGTGAAGGACGATTTGTAACAGATCATTTAAATCAATTCAATACAATCACTAGCCAATTAAATTTTGTAAAGGTGAATTTTGATGAAGAGGTGAGGGCTCTCTTGATTTTATGTTCTTTGCTAGAAAGTTGGAATAGCTTGGTCATGGTGGTAAGTAATTCTATCTTTGGTTCAAATACATTGAAATTTGATAATGTTGTTAGTGTTATCCTAAGCAAGGAAATGCGATGAAAAAGCACAAGTGAGACTTCAACATTAGGTAATGTTTTGAATGTAGAGAATAGAGGAAGATCAAAGGAGAGAGGGAAAATTCTTGTAAATCATGGGAAGTCACAAGGGAAGAAGGGTAGATCCTAATCTAGAGGAAGGAACGATTGTTGGCATCGTGGAAAGCTAGGACACCTACAGAAAGATTGCTAGTCTTAAAAAGTCAAACAAGAAGACAGACAACAAGATGACAGTAAGGAAGCTAATGTTGCAATTAATAAATTACAATATTTTTTAATTCTATGTTTACATAATACAAATGATTCTTGGGTAATAGATTCAGGGGCTTCATTTCATGCCACACCCCATAGAAAATATTTCCTAGATTATGTTCAAGATGTTTTCAGACAGGTATATTTGGGTGACGATGAACCTTGTCAGATTGTTGGAAAGGGGAAGATAAAAATCAAATTACATAATGGAAATCAATGGTTGTTGCAAGAGGTAAGGCATGTTCCAAATTTAAGTAGGAATTTAATTTTTGAAGGACAACTGGGTAGTGAAGGCTGCATAGTTACCTTTACAGACAAAGTATGGAAGGTCACTAAAGGTGCATTAGTAGTAGTTAAAGGTAAGAAGGTATGAACATTGTATTTGTGTATTGGTAATACTTATTGTACCCTTCTTTCTACAGAAATAACTATTGTAGGAACAACTACAGAAACAACTGATATAGGGACAACTACAACAGTTGCTACAAGGACAATAGAGACACTTACAATAGTTTCTACATGAACAAATGCAGAACTATGGCATCATAGACTTGGGCACATGACTAAGAAAGGGATGAAGATCCTTCACTCCAGAAAGTTGCTAGCAGGACTAAAGCAGATTGACTTGGAATACAATGAAAATTGTACCTATGGGATACATAAAAGAGTCAAATTCCTCAAAGTTGGGAAAGAGAAGAAGAGTGAGAAGTTAGAGATTGTGCATTTAAACGTATGGGGACCATCTCAGGTATCAAATCTTGGTGGCTTTTGTTATTATGTTACTTTTATTGATGATGCAGCTAGGAAAACATGGGTGTATTTCCTACAAAGAAAATCATATATGTTTGAAACATTTAAGAAATGGAAATCTTTGATTGGGAATAAAATAGGGAAAAAGGTGAAATGTCTTAGATCTAATAATGGAGGTGAGTATTGTAAAAGAGAGCTTGAGAACTATTGTTCATTCAATGGAATCCATAGGCAGAAAATGGTTCCAAGAACCCCACAATAAAATGGTGTGTCTGAGAGGATGAATGGGATACTCATGGAGCATGCAAGGAGCATGAGGTTGCATGTTGGACTGCCTTTACATTTATGGGTAGATGTTGTACATACCGCTCTTTATTTAATAAATAGAGGACCTTCAAATCCTTTGGATGGTGGTATTCTAGAGGAGGAGTGGATAGGAAAGAAGGTAAACTATTCTTTTATGAAAACCTTTGGTTGTGAAGGTTTTGTCCATGTTGATATTGAAAATAAAACCAAGTTTGTTGCAAAATATAAACAATCTACCTTCATTGGATATGCTATAGATGACTTCGGTTATTGCTTATGGGATTATAAAAATCAGAAAATTATTAGGAGCAGAGATGTCATATTCAATGAGAAGGTTATGTATAAAGATCAGTTGCAGAAAAAGAAGCATGGACATGTAAGAAAGGAAAATGTGGTGCTGGATGAAATTATAGAAAATAAATTTCCATTGGTACCTAATGCTTGGAAACAACAAGATATGCAACAAACTCCTGCAAGTGTTAGATCTTCTACAAGGTTAAGTAGACCTCTAGAAAGATTTTCTCCTTCATTATATTTTATTTTATTAACTAATTATGGTGAACCTGAAGGATATGAAGAAGAAATGCATGTAAATGTCAAACAACAGTGGGAGCAAGCCATGAAAGAGGAAATGGATTCCTTGTTACAAAATTAGACTTGGGACTTAGTCCAATTACCCACACAAAAAAGAGCATTACCAAACAAATGGGTTTATAGGCTGAAGGAAGAGGATGGAGATAAGAAAAGATATAAGGCCAGACTCATGGTAAAGGTTTTGCATAGAAAAAGGTATAGACTTTGAAGAGATATTCTCTCCAGTTGTAAAAATGACTTCAATTAGGACTATTATAAGTCTTGTGGCTATGGAAGGCTTGCATCTTGAACAACTAGATGTGAAAACAACTTTTCTCCATGGGGATTTGGAAGAAAAGATCTATATGCAACAACCACAAGGATATGAGGTCAAAGGTAAGGAGAACTTAGTGTGCAGGTTAAAGAAGAGTTTGTATGGCCTAAAGCAAGCACCTTGAAAATGGTATTTGAAATTTGATAAGTTTATGGACGAACAAGGTTACAATAGATGTCATTCTGATTACTGTGTCTACTTTAAAATATTAGATATTGGTAACTATATTATTTTACTACTTTATGTTGATGAAATGCTTGTTATTGGACATACTAGTGAGCTTAATCATAAATTAGAAAAGACATTTGCTATGAAGGATTTGGATGAAGCAAAAAAAATCCTTGGTATGAGGATCACTCGGGACCTATGCTTCACAAGGATGTGTCCCCTGCCCCAGAACCCCCCGTACTCGTATTGGGGATGTTTTGGGGATGTAGGGATAGGTAGGAAATGTCCTCTACCTGTCCCCCTTCCTTGGGGATGTCCCCTAAAAATTTGGGGATGCATGGGATGGCTAGCCATCCCCAAGACAGTTGGGATGTCCCCTAACCATCCCAGGGACGACTAGCCATCCCCTGTGTCCCCGAATACTTTTACAACAGATTTTAAAAAACACACATTTTTTTAAATTAAAAAAAGGGATGGGAGGCCCACAAGGACCCCCACATCGCTTTAAACATAACCTAAACCTAAAATAGAGATCATATCAACCAAAAAGAAAAAAAAAACATAACTCATTTTCACATTTTGCATTGGTGAACAACATCAGTTTGAAAGGAGAAAGAGGAGCCATAACAATTTGAAGAGGTTAACAACAATTTTAGGAGAGGCTGATTGGGGGCAACCATATATTCTCTATGTTTTTGTCATTTTACTGTTGAAACTTGTAGCCTTTGTGAATTTTGATGTAATTTTGATATAATATATATGCTGATTGTCATTGAAAACAATTAAATTTTGTCTATTTGTTTGCCAATTCTCATGTGACAAGTTGAAAACTAAGTTCAAGTGTAATGTTATTATTACGTATTCATTTTTTAAGGTTGTATAATGTCTATAATGAAAGCCTTATCAATGTTATGATATAAATATTTAAAATTTCCCTATATTTAAAAAAAATCTTATTTTTTAGTAGTCATCCCTTGTCGTCCCCTAAAAATGGCCAAAAAAAATGCCGTCCCTGAAACCCGTCCCCCCATCCCCACCCGTCCCAATCCCTGAAACTTGGGGGAGCATAGCTCGGGATAAGAAAAACAAAAAAATGTTTTTGTCACAAAGTGAGTATATAGAGAAGGTGTTGAAAAGATTTAACATGCTGAATACAAAAGTAGTTAGTACACCTTTTCTTAGTCATTTTGAAAATTGACTAAGGAGATGTGTCCCAAGACACAAGAGGAGGAATACAAAATATCTAAGATACCATATGCATCAATGGTTGGCAGCTTGATGTATGTGATGGTATGCACAAGGCCAGATATTGCACATGTTGTTGGATTTGTGAGCAGGTATATGAGCAATCCAAGAATAGAACATTGGACTACGGTAAAATGAATTCTCAAGTATTTGAGAGGAACTGCTACAAAACAACTCTATTTTGGAGGAACCAACACTACACTCAAAGGATATGTTGATTCTAATCTGGTAGGTGATATAGACAATAGGAGGAGCACTATAGGGTATGTTTTTACTGTAGGAGGAATAACAGTTAGATGGATTTATAAACTACAAAAGGTTGTTTCACTTTCAACCACTGAAGCTAAGTATGTAGCTACTACAGAAGCTAGCAAGGAGATGATTTGGATGCAACATTTTCTGTAGGAATTGGGATAGTAGTAGGAAGAAAGCCCATCATATACTAATAGCCAGAGTGCCATTCATCTTGTAAATAATTCAATGGCCCATTGTATATTCATAGCCAGAGTGCCATTCATCTTGCAAATAATTCAACTTTTCATTTGAAGACAAAGCACATTCAGTTCAGGTACCACTTCATTTGGTCAGTTTTGGAGGATGGTCAATTGAAGCTTGAGAACATTCACACAATTGAAAATCCTACAGATATGTTCACAAAGGAAGTCACATGGGAGAGACTGATTTCCTCATTAGTTTTTTTGGCTTATTGACTAATAATGATGGAAGTGAGGAACCACCTAGTCCAGGCATGAAATCTAGTGGGAGCTATAGGTGTAGCAGTGATGCTCCAAGATCAGTCTCCAAGTGGGAGGTTGTTTGGCCTAGAGCCTAATTAGTCCCCAAGTGGGAGACTGTTAATATGTGGTGACTTATCATGCTACAGGGGCTATGGGTGTTGAACTGCACCAGATAATTGAGAGGGGGGTGGTGAAATAGTTTTCCTAAAACTTTTAACCAAATATGATCATCAACTTATCAATTACTTATATTCAGATATAACCATGAAAAAATTAAATGAGAAGCTCAACACAAAAACATAAACAACATAGGAGACACAAGATTTTTACGTGGAAAACCCTAAAAGGGAAAAAACATGGTGGGTGTTAGCCCATAGGAGTATATAAGTTATATCAATACCAAATAATAGAGGTTCACTGCCTACAGTGCTCACTACCCAAATTGCTCACTGCAAAGAAAGGCTCACTGCCGAAGGGTTGAAATGAGATAACATCTACTTCCTGCCAAGGTTTAGTTCTATTGAAGCACAAACACCTCTAATTTGTTTTGCTACCTTACTTCACTTTATCTTCGCATCTTCACACTTGGATACATTTTCATGACTCAATTACAAGTATTTTTACACTACATCAACCTTGGAATGATCATCAAGGTTGGCATTACAATCATCAACCATTTGAACAATCTCCAAGGTTGGCATTACAAACATACATAAAATAGGTCTGGACCTAATACAAATTTAGCTAAGGAAAAGATTTAAGAATGTATACAAATCACACCATGCCTTATATGGGACTCAAACACAATCTTCCATGCTACAACACTCTATCATAATCTTTGATGCATCTCCGTAGATGATGGATTCAACCAGATCGGCCAAGACTAATGTTAACACAAGTATTCTCAAGAACACACTTCATGCACAATATGAATTACACCTTGTGGACCAATTTGAATGTAGGAGCATGATCATGAGACATCCACAAGCACAATATAATCACTAGGAACAACCGGACGATCTCTAACAACTCTATCAACAAGATTCTTCAAACTAGAGCACAAGAACAACACTACCAGCCACTGTCATGAGTAAAAGATAGCTTGCAGACCACCAAATCATGAAGCATTACACTTAAAGACATTTAACATCATCATAGACTTACTTCCAGAACTGTAAACCAAAATACTTCAATGCAGAGGAATGTGGAGCAAAACACATTCTCCGTGTCACCACCATACACAAAAAAAGTTGTTTTCACTCTAGTGAACATATCTCACTCAATTCTTCATACCAGAGGCTCAAACTAAGAATATAACATCTTTAGATAGAATTCTAAATAAATTTCAATCCGTAAGTAAAGATATTCATTCTACAAGAAATACGGAGCATTCTTCTGGACTGTTCTTTTGCATGTAATGCACTATTTCTACTACAACACATTGTTATCACCGAAGGGGCTAATTTTCTCAATATCCTCAACAAAGTAAGAGCACAGTTGATACCAATGACAACATAGATATGTTGACATCAATGACAACACCGATTATGCACATACTTGCAATAATGGGTACACACAACAAGATAAATTTTGGTGACTTTTTCAACTGCAGTTTCCCCCAAGATAATTAATGAGGGAGTGCAGGGGGTGGAGCCCCTCCTACCGGGCCTGGGGGGCTCATTCTCATGGTTAGGGGCTTAGGGACAGTGCACCTAAAGAAAAAAATAGCATATGTTTAATAAAGACATCGATAGTTAGTTTGTTATTGACCGACATGTAAAAATCCATTTTTGTTAACCACCAAAGAGGCTTAATAAATAGCAGCTTGAGAAGGCAAAAATCCAAGAGGCATAAATGAGATTGTAATGCATTTCATGTAGCATAGAAATTATATTGAGCTGTGAAGGTTACTAGTTGTAATCAGTTTGAATTAATCGATAGCAATATTGGATGGTTGTTTTTTGTGGATGTAGCCCACTTTGGGTGAACCACGTTAAATCTCTATTGTAATTGTTATTCTTCATTGTTATTTATGTGTGTATTTAAATCTTCATATAATTGGTAATTGGTGTTGCTCTGGTCTGCCTAACATAATCCTAACAATAAGATTGAGTTTATAATGACTTCAACAAATCCCCCCCTTGGATCATCTTAAATGGAAGTTCACATATTATACATGGGGAGATCTCAAGATACTTGGGAATACTCTTTAGGATTAGAGTTTATTTTGTTTAAGATGTGGAGACAGTATTTGACGAAATTGAATAACAAATTGCTATCTTGGATGCATATATTCCTTTCACTAGTAGGATATATTCAAGTTTATATCAAGATCCTTTTTCTAGCCATGTTTGCATTTCATCTTGCTAGATTTGATCAAAAGCTTATTGCAAATAATTAACCCAACTCATTGAAAGCTGAATGTTTGGATTAAATGGGGTAAGCAAAGAGTGTGACATGTTTTCTCAAGGCTTCATTATATTTATCCTAAATCTCAAGGAGGCTTGTCAATCATTGATCCATATATCTAAGATACTTGTTTGATAGCTAAGTGGATAGCCCATGCTTTGTAAGCTTCAACTCCTTGGAAGTATCTCATTAGATACATTCCTTACTACCAAATCCAAAGGATATTAGGGTTTAATAGGATGGAAAGATGATATTCTCTTAGTCCACAGCTTCAAACCATATGCTTCAACACAATTTAATAGTATTTGGAAGGCATGGCAACTAGTATACCCATTCTTGGAATGGCATGATCAATCTTTAAAGACATGCGTTAAGTTTCTCTACCTTTTCTATTTGGTGGAATAGACTTAATAATCTACTAATTGATATTTAAAACCAACTTTGTAGCAAAATTAAATTCAAAAATAGCATTTAGGAGTTCAAAGATTGACTTATGGGACTTCCCCTCAATGAATTGGAAAGGTGATGTACCTAACTAAAACAATATTTGCACCTAACTAGTGCTTAGTTACCAAGTGTACAATTTGTTTAATCCCTAGTTTCCCAAATTTGCAAATCAAACTCTCATCTCCAGTATAATGTAACTTTTTCAAGGACTAGCATTGGGCCATTGGTTTGAAGATAAGCTTCTTTCCACTTAAAGCCATTAATAATAGGTTACTTCCTAGAATCCAACTTGACACTAGGCCCAAAATTAAGTGAAAGTGCAATATGCAAGACTCTAGATGGTACAAATTGAGTCCCTAACTTTAGAAGTCAAAATTTGGCTCTCAAGCATGATTTCTAGCCTTCAAGATATTACATTAGTGAATTTATATTGGTGAATGTTTGTACTTCCTACAATCTAAGATGGTCAAGTGTCCCTTTTATTATAAAAAAGAAATAGTTAAACATGACTTTTAGGTTTGTAAACAGGGTTAATGGATATGACAAGCTATGATGTCTTCAATCCCTATTAATTTTAACAATGCCATTAAATGAAAAAGTACTGTAAGTTTGGGATTCATATTTCCTGTAATATCATCTTTGAATAATTTAAAGAAACCATTCTTAAGTATATTTGGCATTTAAGATGTAATGCGGTTTTCTCAATCTCTTTTCCCCATTTCAAAATTATTGTGCATGGTTTGTTTTCGAACATCTTACTACAATTGGGTAACCTTCCAAGGGCTCTACAAGAAAGACACAAGAGCAATACAAATGGGTGTTTTTAATTTACCAAAAGAATTTACACAAACATTTTAACATAAAAAGAAAGTTTTATAAACCAAAAATTAGCTTGTCATGGTAGTACAAAAATATGGGTTTTCTTACTTGGTTCATAGTTGGACTAGTTTTATTGGTGCTATTTAATTTAACTAGCAAGTTTAAAATGTTGGGATTAAGGTGAAATAAACCTTGTAAATCTTATTGCATAGTTTCCACTGTTCTTGGAAAGTTCCAAGGTTCTTGGAGAGTTCCAACATCCTTGGAGATAGGGTGTTAATTTTATAAATTTATTCATAAGGGATGAAGGTTTCACCATTAGCGGTAAAATATTTTTACTGGTATGATAAATAATTATTTGTTAGCCTCAATAATTAATTAGTTACTGGTAGGTTGTTACGAAGTTACTTTTACTGCTCAAGGAATCTCGGTAAATAGTAAATGAGGTGAGGTGGAGAATCTTGGTGCATATCTTAGAGAAATGTATTTTAAGGCTATTATGATGTGTGTCATAAGTTTGTAAGAGCATTTATGACAAATTACAACTATCATAAGGTGTAAGAGATTCTATGACAACATATGACAACAATTATTGTCTTGAAAGTGCCTATTCTTGGTTCGAGGTCCCTATATTGGGAAGATGCCTATGACATGTGTAAGGGAATCTATAAGAAGATGATTTTGGTGTTTCCAAAGATAAGAATGTTGGATTTTGTCCATATCCCATGAATTTTTGTGTTGGGTACTCATTTTGTACAAATATAAGACTTGAGAGTGAAGGTTGTAAGAGGAAATCTTGATTGTAGGTAACAGGTTGAGTGAAAGAGTTCTTCTGTACACAGGTGTTGTTGGATTGAAGATGAAGAGGAGATTGGAAGTGGATGTATTGTAATCTTGTTTTGAAGATAATACAACTTGGGCCTCTCTTCTTGGTGGAATTTTTCCCGCAAGGGTTTCTCCATGTAAACACTATGTTATTTGTTTGATTTTCTACTCCATTGTTACTTTGTGTTCTGAGATCTTGCATTCTTATGTTGCTGATTTGTGCTTCTTTGTTGCTGCTATCTTATGGTGATGTAATTGTTGTTTTAAGTTCATCTAAGGTGGTTATATCAAGCATGTTAAAGTGGCTGATTTTAGCATCATAAATGAGTTGAATCTCTTCATGGTATTTCAAGGATTAAGCAAACTTAATTTTCAGATTTGCATACAATTTTCAGATTTCTATTTTGTAGTAGTAAAAGCCTTGTATCTCACCAATTGGTATCATATCTTGGTGATTTGATGATTAACAATTGGATAAGAGATTGTTCATTTATTCCAACACAAAATTGGTATAGTCAAAATTGAGGTTGAATACTAAAGGTGTAGCATTTTAGACAAAAAAAAGGGTAAACTATAGATGTGTGGCGATGAACCCTTTAGCAGTAGGGCTCATATTGTGTATGCAAAAATGTGGAATATAAAAATAGAAACAATACACAAAATCACTTCCAATAGAGCATAAAGACCAAAGAAATCAAATGAAACAATAAGATAATGTTACCACCATAATAGCCTTTGTTGCTCCATTGATGAATGCTTTATGTGCTCCAGTGATATTTGATGAAGATTTTGATATGTTGGTTACTCACTTTGACATCATAACTTTTCATAACATGGAGAGTTTAAAATAACTAGGTTGATGTTTGATTTATAGATTCTTGGATGACAAGATGGACGGCTAGGATTAAGAGGTACAATATGAAATAAATGGTGGAGATTAAGAGGTGAATGGAATCCTTATGTGAATGAATAGGATTGAGAGATTTAGTATGAAATGGATGGTGGAGATGAAAAGTTAGTTTGACCTTTGAGATTCACATTTATCATTTGTGGTATGAGGATGAGGATCAGGACAAGTGGAAATTAGTCAGATAATAAAATTATTTAATTATTTATTGGAGAGGAATGATGCATGAGGATAAATTAATTAAATAAATAAGATTTATTTAATTAATTTGGTTAGAGGGAAAAATGGATTAAATTAATTTAAAAATATGATTTATTTAATTAATTTGGGCAATGGAGGAAATGAATTAATTAAATAAATACAATTTATTTAATTAAGTTGGGAACTATGGTCAATAGGTTAATTAAATAAATATAATTTATTTATTTAAATGGATGATGAAAGGGTCCAGGATAAATATGTCGCAAGGTGACATAAGGTGGTGTCGAAAGGTGATGTTAAAGGTGTTGTAAGGACATGGTCAAATTTAGGAGTCTACATTTCACCCCTCTTTGAGATGATGTTGTGACTAAGAGAAGTAGCATCATTTCAAAGAATATAGGATATGGAAGATTGGACAAGGATGCCCTAGCCACTTGAAGAAGTGACATGGAAGAATAATGGAGGGATGGGATGCCCCCTTGAGAGGATAGGTGAGTTTGAAGAACATGGGTATGCTCTCAAAATGGATGAAAGTGATTGATTGAGGGAATGGAAGAAAGTAAATGAATTGATGAAAGGGATGAGGAATACATTATGTTGTATTGGGTGAGCAACCATATAGTTTGATATATAGCACTACAAATTATTCACCAAGGTATAAAGACTAGGGTGACAATATGTCTTGTGAATAAAGGATTGACCCAAAAAGACAAAAGGTCACAAGAAAACATACATTGTAGGGCACCATGATATGGAAGACCATGATGTCACTTGTAGCAATATGTGGCAAGGACTTGATGCAAATGCAAGATAAAATGATAAACACACACACAATAAAGCAAGAAACCATGAACAAATGATTCAAAAACAAATAAGGTGATTGCCCCTACCAAGCTAAAAACTAATGATTGATTCAGTAATGATGGATTTGATTGATTGATGGGTTAGATAGGGTTGTTGTCTTGGGGAACGATATATCCCTAAAACAACATGAGGATTACAAATGATATAGCCCAATGATGATGATGATAAGTGATTGATTGATTGGGTTGACAACAAGGTTGGGAACAAAACCAAGGTATGCTTTTGGATAGCTTGGCTAGATTGCTTGACTAGATTGGTATGAATTAAGGCTTGGCTTACATTTGGTTTATTGTTTAGATTTTTGTATGTTTAGATTTTTTTGTGTGGTTGTTTTATTATGGGATGGGTGAATGGAATTGGATGGGTGGAGGGGAGGTAAGAGGGAATGGGATGGGTGGTAAAAGGTTGAAGACACAGTAGGTAATGCTAATGGTGCTAATGCCATAGGTGTAAGATAGAATATGTGATATCATCATACTTGTAAGTGTATGAAGCTCAAGAAGAAGAAAGGCAATGGGATGTACCTGACATAAGGAATATTTACCAAGGAAACTAATTCCAAAGCAAATTACAATCCACTACCCTCGGTATAGAAGAAGGGTGGGGATACAAGATGGGTGTGATGGAAGACTAAGGCATGTTGTGGGGATGGGATGATATGGAGAGGACCTAGAGGATAACAAGATCTAGATCATATGCATGGCACTTGAGAGCAGGATGTCACCATGGTACTTATCCAAGGTGCCATAAAATGGTTTTCACCATTGGATGAAAGATTTCTCTTTACTATTTTTTATTTTTTTCTTTTTTCTTTTTATTTTTTGACAATTGGGATATTTAGGAAAACTAAGCATGGAATCATTTGAGATGGATAATGTTGGGAGGTTTCTCTAATTCTAGACCATCTAGAGTAGCTAAGTGATAAGCACCTGAACAAATTTGAAGACTCGTCATTGCAAGGACAATACCACTAATAGGTTCATTACAGATACCATCATACACCTCCTTGAGTGCAAAATTAGCCTCCACTGTGTTTAGGCAATGTAAATGGAAACCATTGTAGCCTCATTGATTAGGGGTATGAGAAATTTAATGGTGAGATAGTTGTGGCAAGAGGATTTGATCATGTATGGTAGTGGAAGTGTCATGAAATGAAGGTGATGTGGGACCAATAATCTCACAAATAGACACAGATTGAGGGAGCTACTTTTGATTTTCTTTTATGTGCAAATAGATTTTTTTTCTTCAAGTGAATGCTCTTGTGATGCTAGGGGTAAGATAAATTTTTCTTTGGCTTTTGATACCCTAGAGATAGAGATAACATGATCTTTATCTTTTAAGTCCAATGCTTTTTATTTTTATTTTTGAAATTTTTTTTCTTTTGTAATTGTAGGACTAAAGAACTCAAGATTGAATCCATTTTGATAGTTATCAAGAGATATTGGATTTTGTTGGGCCTAAGAAATGTGAAAGGAAGCAAGGTATGCGGAAATGCTTCCTACACTGATCTACTGAGGAAAGATTTATGCAAATTTTTACTTTTATAGTTACATATTAAGATGCACATTAACAAAAAGATAATAACAACTTCCAAATGCAAGCACAAAACTGACAACACAAGATATACATGGGGAAAACCCTTTCAGGTAAAAAACCCCACACTCCAAAGCCGCCCAATATATTATTCAAGAATCAAGAAGATTACAATATACTTGCATAGAAAGCTTTTATAGGAGTATATCTAACCAGAGATCTAAGAGGTAACTTGACATCTATAAGATTCTTACACTCAACCTTCATCTCTAGCTCCTGATATATAGGAGATACAATATAGTAAACGATTATCGGTAATTACAAAACCATGAGCCAAAACCACCCAAAAATGGTGCCCAAATTATCTCCAATCAAATATACCTTGTGATGTGCCAAAACACACACCAACACATGTAACTCTCCCCTTTACAACTCTTTTATCTGTCTAACACGTTTTTACATTTACCAAAAATAGGAGGTCCAACTTCTGAAGGTCATAACTTTTGATCCAGGTGTTTGATTGACGAATCATTTGATCCGTCAGAAAGATCGTGAAGAGATCTATCACCATGTAACCCACTTTGTTGCTTATGACAATTTTGGGGCATTTAGGGACCTCTAATTGCCTCAAAATTGAGTTCAATTTTTTTTGGCAGTTTTCAAAAAATAGAAACTTTAATATTTCGTGATCCAGGTATGATCTTGAGTCAAAACTTATTCGAGATGTTTACTTAGCTCTTCTGCACCTTTTGGGAAAATTTCAGGTCAATCTGAGGTCAAATGTCAACTTACTAAAAATAGTAAGTCCCACCATTTTTAGCACTTTTGGAAACTTTGAAAGTTCTAGATCATTCTTCAAGATAAAGGGTATTTGAAAAGACCAAAAATGGGAAGAATAGTAACCTTTCAAAGTTGCAAGGTTAAGACACTTTCCTTAACATTCTCCCACTTTTTAGACACCTTGCAATAGAAAAGGGAGTATCAACACCATATTTAATTGCTAGGGGCCGAGAGGCCCATAGACTCTGAACACCATCTAAACTTCTCTATGCTCACAGGTTTTGTCAAGGAATTTGCAACATTCATCAAAGTATCAACTTTCTCAAGGTTTACCTTCCCATCCTCTATCATATCATGATCAAAATGGTACTAGACATCAATATGCTTAGTCCTCACATGGAAAGTAGGATTATTTTCCAAACATATGGAACTTTGACTGTCCCAACAAATAGTAATCTTCCATGCATCAAACCCAACATCAGAACATAATATTTTAAGCCAAATGGATTCTTTACAAGCATGAGTTGCTTCCATGTACTCAACTTTAGTAGTGGACAAAGCAACCATAGGTTGCCACTTACTCATCCAACTAATAGTACCACCCAAAATAGTGAACACATAAGCATTGGTGAATCTCCTGCTGTTAATGTCACCTATCCAATCTGAATCCACAAATCCAAGAATACAAAGTGAATGCCAAGGTCTTGTAGGATAACAATGATAACACAAGGAATACTCAGAAGTACCCCACACATATTTGAACACTCTTGTTGATGATGATGTTAGTCATAACAACAATGATAAAAAAATTCACAAAGCAAACATTTATCTTCTTAAAGAATAATATCAATTTAGGACAAATTGATGATTCCAAGTCTCCGTTGATTAGGTCATAATCCTCTAACAATTTCTCAGTCTATTTGATATGAATTCTTGTTTTCCATTTTGGGGCCTTATGCTTGAATTTGAAGTATTTACATGCAGATATGCAGATATTACTTTGTTTCACCTGCTCTCTATAAATTCTCAACAAATGATGTTAAATCTTACAATATCTAACCAGATCATGCAGATACTTATGTTAAGTTTGATCAATTCTTCTGACTATCACTCAGGTTAAGATGATTTATGATTATTTGATTATTCTAATTAGCTTTTTTGAAACTATCTCCAATTTACTCAAATTTGAACTAATCTACGCTTGATTTTGCTTCTGTACTTCAAATTATTCTAAATAACATGCCTACAAGTAGATGTTTCTATGATCTTATCATTATTTATGATTATTTACATGATATTTTCAATTCTACATGCTTTCTGCTCAAATATGCATATGATATTCATGTATTTATGGATTTCAACATATTTTATGATGTTTTGCTTTTTATTTTTAGTATTTTGTAGATTGATGATGATGATTTAAAGAAATTGAAATGAAATTCTAAGATTGTTTAAAATGAGCGAGTCTTTGATAGTTGGTCCATATGCACAATTCAACATTTCATAAAATAGAGATAAAAATCAAACCATGTGTTGCCAAGTCATTCCACAACTTCACATAGTCGATGCTAATCTTCAAAGGTAAAAGAATGACAACAATATCCACCAATTAACATGTACTCCAAGGGACACAACATATCCCAGTGAAATATCAAGATGATATTTGTAGAAGATTACTCATAATTTATGATTAGTTCTGATCTATATCTCCATTCTATTCAACATTCAAAAGCATGCATATTTACAATCAGTTTTGAGATAGAACCATGACATTCAACAATTCAGTCTCAATTAAGTCTCCAATACTTTACAAATGATGATCCACCTCTTTTCATAGAACAAGGAGAGGATATGGTTACAATTGATCCAATAGTCAGGATCACTTCAAAAATGTTCAACAGTCAGGATAGAAAGATGGCACATGATTGCCAATTAGAAATGACTTTGGTGGTATCCAGCTAGCATCTGGAATATTCCTCAAAATAATTGACTTGGTCAACAAGATATCTATTCTACATTATCATCCTCTTCTTCATTGGTGGAAGCCTCATCATCTGTTAATCTGCATCTACTTCGAATGAACTCATATGTCTAAATGACCTTATCTATTTTTGTTATATCCATCATCTTGGCCTTCTTGGCGGCATATTATTGCACCTTTAACTACTCTTGTAGAGATATCCACTTGTTTGTCCTGCTATCTAGCTCTTCTTTATATTTCTCTATCTTGGCTTTCATCCTTATGGCTCTATCAATGGTAGCCTTAGAGAAATGTCTGATGGAGTCCTCTGCCGCAAGTTTGAAATTATCTTTAAATACTGATGTAGTAAAATCTTCATCTTGATTTTCCACTTTTCCTTCCACCTTTTCCTCAAGGGCTTCCAAAATTTCAATCTCCTTGGCTAATAGATCCTGAACCTTGATGCTAACATCAATGACCTTATTATTACATCGCCTTAGGATATCCACTTCAAATTTCACATCTTCACACCAACTATCTAGCAATGGCAATGTCTGAGGTACCAGGACATTCTTGGTTGTTAGGATTCTTGTATCCATCCCCCTCATCTCCTTGAGTATCACCAACTATTTGTCACTTTTTATTAATTTTTGGCTAACCTATTTTTTCATTTTGTTAGCCTTCCCTTTCAAATTACTCAACAAATCCTAGTTGGACAATGAAATTCTTATTATGTGTTCTCCATCAGACAAAAATTCAGTAAACAAGCCATCCATGATGCTTTCTTAATGTTTTTGTATACCTAGAGCCTCTATTTCTTCTTGAGATACTATTGTTAGTGAAGTGGAGGAGAATATGGGCACATTGGTTGGCGCCACCAATCCTTTAATGAATGTCTGCATCTAAGCAATTTGGTCCTTGTGCTCTTTATTCATAGCCTTCTCTTTGGCTATCCTGGTAAGCAGGAGCTTCTTGACCCTCTTGTTCTATTGTAGCAAATCCCAATTCCAATGTGTTTATCTAGAATTCACTAGCCTTTATGTCACCCTTTGCTTTATCTACTACACAAACAACCACCTGAGTTGTTCTCTTTCCTATAGTAGGGTCTCTTTTTATGGAAGAAGTATCTCAAGCTCTTCTTTTAGGTTTGGCTACTTCAACTAAAAATAATGAAGATATGTCAAAATTAGAAGAATCAATAATTAGAGGTTGATTTACCTCATGTTTGAGCCAATGTGGCATATCAGGTTCGGACCCTAATTGGTCTGTTTGCTCAATGTGAGCATCATGTACTTCTACATTTTGTTCTTTCAGGATATCTTCATCCATACTTTGTTGTTGTTGTTGTTCATCTATAGGAACCTCTTTATCTACTTGTTGCTGACCATCCTGTTGTTTATCATCTTCTAAAATCTTTTCCTGATCTCCAGATTTATCCTTATCAGGCTCTGCATCCCCTATCTGAACATCCTCATTCTACTCATTTGTGATAGTATGCACATCATAAGGTGTCAATGGATTCTGATTCTGCATTTGGTGATCATCCTGGGGTGGAGGAGTGTCTACATTAGGTCCTTGATGACTAGGATCTTTCATATCCTGATCTATCTTTTGGTTACCATCTCTTAGCATCTCCTCTTCTTTATTTTCATCTCCTTTATTCAATGAAGCCTCTTGTCTAGATATTGGCCCCTCTATTTCCTTAGAATCTTGATATTTAGAGGTATCCATTGGTTGTTCCTTCTCAATCACTTCATCCTGTTCCTTATTATCATCATGTATATCTTGTTGTGCAGGCTCCTCTGTGTGAACTTCCATATCCATGGCTAAATTGTCTTGAATCTGTTCATGTTCTATGGTTCTATCTTTCTTAGTATCCTTAGCCTCAACATATGTTAGGTCAATGTTTGTTGGGCTAGTTACTTTCCCAATCAATCCATCTAGACCTATTTTCTGAGCTGCTACCTCTAGATTGTCTAGTTCTTCTTCTTCCTCCTTCCTTGTGCTTTGTTGCACCTAAGGTGTGGCCTGAGGAGTCATAGCAATTTTTGTAACCAAGACTTCCATAGGGCTTGCTACTACATATTTTGTTACCTCATCATCAGTGAGGTCTATTATATCATCTAGAGGGAGAGGTGAATCATTTGCTTTCTTTTGTTGCTCCTCCCTGTCCTCTTGAGCTAATTTTGTCTTAAATTTCACAATGGTTGGAATGAGGACATCATGTTGTAAGCTTTGATGTATTACCCCTATGGAGATTCCTTCACTTCCTTGTCCTTTCAATAGGATATCTAGCTACCTACTTGCAGACCCCCTCATTACTGGTGGTTGCCCTCTCTTATTTCTGGGGACATTAGTCCCTACCAGGATATCCTGAGTTTTCTTCTTCTTTACTAGAGGTACATCATATTCCTCATCTTCCAAGTCCTAATAGCTGACGCCATGCTCACCTATATCTATATATTGGGCTATAAGAACTTTGGATGTTGAAGCAACATTAGAAGTTGGAGCTTGCTTCTTTTAAGGAGATGGTTTAGGAAATATATAGATACCAACATCCATACTCCTTTTCTTGGCTTCTTTGGAAGAATATCCCTAGGCTTTCTTTTCTAGACCCTACCTTTTGTCCTCTAGGAAGTCATCATAATCTTCCTCAGGCAGTTCTTATCTTTTTCTTTTCTTATCAATTGTGATGGACACCCCCTTGGCCTTGAGAGTAGTAACCTCGTCATCCACCCATGCTTGGGTCAATTGCATAACCCTCTATGTGATCATATCCAAAGATGTGTCCTCTTGTTGGCTCCAGTTAGGTGGGGAGATGGTCTTAGTATATATCTTTTTATTTTCATATTCATCTAACATGATTACCCCATCATCTTGATGTAATTAAGGGGGCAAAGGAATACAGTCCAAGGTACAAATCTGTTTCAAGGTGAGTCTCTGATAACTCCTTCTCACCTCTACATCATCAGGGCAATCAGCCCAATAATCTTCTAGGTGCACCTGATGCATTAACTTTCTGTAGATGTGCTTCTCCATTCTTTTGTAGGGATCATACTACCTAGATAGTGAAAATGGTTGCAAGTGCAACATTTGTAGTCCCCCTTCTGCCTCCTTGGCCGATTCTATATCAAGGCATGTATACCACCCAATATATATAGGAAAGATGACATTTGGTTTCTTATTCTTCTTGGAAAATGCCTCATATGATGGCACTATTTTCCTTGTCATCTCCATTAGGATGACCCTGTCTATTGGTTATCTAGACCTAGGATCAACATTTGTCCACTGAATCCTTCCATCCTGATATATGTAAAAGTTGGAAACTGGATGAACCAAGTTCCATTCTTTGTTACAACCTCCTGAGCTTCCATGCTCAACCTCTTAGCTCTATCCTCCTCCATGAGGTGAACCAAATGCATGACAAAATAGTCATTCACTTTTTTCTAATGTTGGAGGGATGCCTTCCTCTCTAGTTGTGGCTAATAATCCCATATGTTCACATTGCCAGGATTTCTTCCAACTTTGCCCACTGTTTGCAAACCATCAAAAGTTCCTTTGGCCACACAAGTATAAACCACATATGAGGACATGTGGAAAAGATTGGCCTTACCACCAAGTCTCTTCATACCTGAGTCTAGGCAATCACTTATGAGTGATGCCCATTGAATCTTTGTATCTATAGTCTCCACCATTCTAATGAGCCCATACATCCATGGCTCAAAGTTCCCTGCATGTAACCGTCCTCTCATCCAGCTCAACATGACCATCATGTATTGAACCTCCATATTGAAATCAATTTTGTAGAGGTTCATTGGAAGTTTGGCAGCTTCTTTGTATGTGTTGTCTTGTGCTCTCCTGGCTGAGAACATTATATTCCTGTAGTCCCCATAACTACCCTTGTATTGTTTCTCCAAATCCTCAATGTTTATCTTGTATAGTCTAGGACCTGGGGGGAGATTGAATACAACTGTGATTACTACGACTAAGAAGTCTGCATATATTCAACCATGCTTTTCCACCCTTCTGGTATTTGGATTATAGTTGTCTACACATGCTGCTACTAGCTCAATTACTTCTGTAGCATATGGAAACCCCCTGGTATGCCATATTTTTTATTTGTAAATGTTAATAAGGATGGGGTTTCCTCCCCCTTTTTCTAAGTTAGCCATCCATGCCTCTAAATTGGTGTTCCCTACATGGGTATCACCTATCTGTCCAAATCTGAAGCCAGACCCACTGGGCTGTGTGTACATGGGAGCCAAGAATTCTCCATCAGATCTATTCTTTCGAATCTCCATGATATCCTGCAATGGCAAATATACATATTTTAATCTAACATGCAGTTTCTAATTTTAACCTATTTATTTCTTGATATCACCACATCTAACAACTTATAGAGCATATTCACATGTGCATCCTCATTTGAATTTACCCTAAGTGAATGTCCATTTACCTTTTACTTGTGTAAAAACAACAAAACAAGGGTTTTACGTTACATACCTGACCTTCTACACTTAAACCTTGATTAACTAATATCTGGGTATGCAGATTCACTATTTTAATCTCCCTTTATCATTTGTTGTCCAATATGCACACTGTTACATTGTGATTGAGGGTGTCGGTAATGGCCACCATAAAAGCTCTAGTTCTCTATAATTTCACTCTTCAAATGCTTTGTGAATGGTAAAATGACAAAAATCCACCCTTTAAGCATTAAAAATTATGATATTAGGGCATGATTAATGCAAAATTGTTCATGTTTGTGGATGTCAATATCGGGTCCCTAAGGGCATAACAGGTGATGCTATATGGTTTGAATTTTTAAATATCCACCTACCATTTTTGTGGCATTTAATGTAGGGTTTACATATTAGGGAACATCCAGATGTATAAACAGTGCGATCACTTTTTAGAAAATGCAAATGTGTATGATGTCATCATGACGTTTGTCAATGCTGACCGCAGGTAAATGTCAGGTCATGAGTATTCGAGGGTATTTTACCTTTGTCATCAAATATCAAGACATTATGAAATGTACACATGGGAAAAGTCAACGTGCCATGTGGCACTATCCAATTGGTCTATGGAAATTGGTGTATTTTGGTCACGGGGGTAGATATGTGGATATTAAGAAATATCTGAATGTTAATATTTATGAAATATCTTTACATTTAAATGTGAGGATGACGTCACCTTCCTGAAGACTATTTTGGGTCAGGTATATCATGATGTCATTAGGACATTGGCGAAGGTCTGCACATTAAGTTAATGTGCGGATGTTATGGTTTGTTAATATGATCCAGACCTTGAATGTCTGGATGACATCATCATCCTTTGTTATTCCTTTATGGTGAAATTGGGTGACGTCATCAGTACATTAACGAATATAAGGATATTGAGTTAATATCCAAACATTGAGTTTTACTGTTATATTATAACAAGTCGGTATATTAGCTAATATCCTCATACCAAGGTTAAATGTGCATACTCACGAACCATTCATGCATTTTGACAGTTTATTGTATCTTGGGTTAGAATTTGACATGCGCACACTTGCAAATGTGCAAATATTGAGTTTTCTCTTAGTAATTTCAAGATCAAGACCTTAAGTTAATGTCTAGATATTAGGAAATGTGTAGATATCCACAAGACCATTTGAGTGAACTTTGACTAGGCATATCTTCCTAATCTTGGGGAATTTTGGGGTGCTTCAAAAGGCAAACCTACTTAGAATTTTGTACTCTTTCACTTGGCAGGGTCTATGATGACAAATTATGAGTTAAAAAATTTGACCTAGACTTTAAGGTCTTGATATGCATAAGATGACATCTTGACCTACATTTGTTACTTATTTTACAATACCACCCAAAAGCAAGGAAACAAGCAAGCCAAGTAAAAACAAAAAGTTGGGTCCCTATTTTGCTAGGGAAAAATGGGGCATGTTGTGTAACCACACAACAACTTGCCACCAAAGAAAATAACTAAATTCAAATAATTCAAGAGGTGAAGATAAATTAAGACATGATGTTCTAGCTCTTTTCAATACAAGCATCTTGACATTTTTGAATGATATCATGTTCATCAATATAACAATATTGTGAGGAGTCAAGTGTGTGCATGCAATTCATATCCTTCATCTTGAAGACAAGTTGAAAACACTAGCACGACAAGTGTTAAGCTACATAGTTGCATTTAACCTTCATAGCCAACCTAGATAGAGCCTTGCTGCCATCAGATGTCCATAGCCCCGACAAGGTTATTGTTGCAATTCTCCCAAGTAGAGCCCCACTGCCAGACAAGCATCCATAGCCTCAATAGAGTTACTTGGATGGCCTAAGTATTTCATTTCTTTTGATATTTCAATATATTTGTTTTCTCTTTTGTTTCATTATTTATAAGATATTATCATGTAAGAACATTTGCAAGGATTGGACACTTGCTAGTTTAGGTTGAGAATTGCAATGGTAGGAAGGGCAAACCTTTAGATTTTTCACTTAACACTACACTAGTGACTTCAACAAATCCAAGGCTATTAGGTGTATTCTATGTGGATCTCCATGAACAAAAGAATTACCACTGATGAATAGGATATCACAGACCTGATCAGAGGTATTTAAACTGACAAGATTTACAACCTATGTAAGAATTTGTATTCATTTCCTGAATTCTGATAATTTCACTAGTTTTCTAAAGTGGAAAGGTGCACTATCTTCCCTGACCAAAACAAGGAGCCAGCAACAAACAAGCAAAGCAAACACACAAAGAAAACTGTACAAAATATACAACATGTACATATAATAAATCATCCTAATATGACCTATCTAGGCTTGAAAGTAGTGTCTGAGGAACTATACATTGACTGGCAATGGAACATCCTCACCTATTAAAGTCTTGAGCCTGTAGGTGCTATCACCTAAAATTTTTGATATTTAGAAAGGGCCAATCCAAAGTTTATCAAATTTCCCATGATCACCCTTCCTCTTGTGGGCTTTATCCCATGACAAGAACAAGTTTGAGATTCTAAATACTTTTACTCTGGCTCTTTTATCAAACCAACATTTGGCTATAGTCTAATGTTTTGCAAATTGATCAATTTCCCTATCTCATTTTTCCTCTAAGTGCATCAGTTGTAGCAACCTGGCTTCTTGTTTATTATCAATGTGTAAGTATTCTTGTGCAAACTATAAGGTAGGGACTTTAGGTTGACAAGGAGGATGGGATCCACCCCATAAATTAACTGATAGGGAGAATTTCCCAATGCAGTCTTCATTCTCATCCTATCCATCCATAGGGCATACTTAAGTAGAGTGTTCCACTCTCTAGGATTCTTTTCAATGAGCTTTTTGATGATATTCAATAGGTTCTTATTGGTTGATTCAGCTAATCCATTACCTTGGGGATAGTAGTTAGATGAAAACTTTAAAATTATCACATGGTCAAATGATTAACTTGAAAGCTTGAGAGATGCAAAAGCAGGTCCATTATCACAAACAAGAGCATAAGGGATTCCATACCTGGTGGTGATGTTGCTTTCTAGAAACCTAATCACATCATCTGAAGTGCAAGTCTTGTTGTTTATGGCTTCAGTCCATCTAGTGCAATAATCTATAATGGTCAGCATATACCTGTTTCCTGAGGAGGATGGAGGATTGATTGGATTGATGAAATCCATGCCCCATTATGTGAATGGGCACATCTCAATCATAGGTTGCAATGGCTAAGCTGCATACTTTTCTTTTCTTGAAGTAGTTTGGAATGTAAGGTAGAATTTGATGTGCTCAGATGTATCTTTGAAGATAGTTGGCCAATAATATCTAGCCCTCAATATGGCATGTGTGGTAGCTAAGTGTGATCCATGGGTTGTACCAAATTTATCATGTAATTCAAGGACTTTGGCAACCTCTTGCTTATCTAAACACTTGAGGTATATGCCTCAATTTATTTTGAACATGACTCCTCCTTTGATCATGTATTTCTATGATTTGATCCTTAGAGCTCTCCTTTGGGATGCATGCATATTTGGTGGACTTCTTCTAGTAATCAAGACATGCCTGATATTGGAGTACCAGTCATCATGTATTTTTGCATCCACTACATATTGCTAACTTGTCAGATTGGGATCTATTTCAGCAATCATTTGACTAAGGGCCTATCCCCTGACTAATTTCATTGGATTTATATCCATTTCATACTCCTACAGTATAGTTATCCACTTTGTTCTCTTCTCTCCTAGTTCATTCTACATAAGGAGCATCTTTACAGCTGAATCTGGTACTACAACAATCACTTTGCTTCTCAGGATATAATGTCTAAATTTCTTCATAGCTCTAAGGCAAGAGCCTTCCTTTCTACATCCATATACCCAAGTTCAGCATCTCTGAATGGAGAGCTCATGAATACGATGGGATTTTCTCCTTTTCTTCACTCCTCTACATCAAACTATTGTGCATGTATGTTCTGATACAATGAGTGGATGTAGAAATCCCTGGTATAATCTAAACTAACCAAGACTGGGGCATCTGTAATGGCTTTCTTGATATCCTCAAATTCTACCTTTGCTTTAGGAGTCCATTCGATCTTAGCATCCTTTTTAGCATAGCATTGAGAGGTCTTACAATTTCTGCAAACCCAGTTTTGAACTTCCTGACGAAGTTGATCTTACCAAAGTAAGATTTTAGTTCCTTCTTGCTTCCTAGAAGCTACAATTTCATAATTGAATCTACCCTTGTAGGGTCAATGGCGATCCCATTTTTAGATATGACATGACCAAGAAACTTGCCTATGGTCACCCCAAAATACATTTCTTTGGGTTCAGGGAAATACCATACTACTCACATTTCTTAAGTACTTTCTTCAGGTTGTCTATGTGATCACCTCACTGTTTTGAGAAAACTGTCAAGTCATCCATATAAATCATGATGCATTGACCTACCAACCCTCTAAATGCTATATCCATAGCACAGTGGAAAGTTTCTCCAGCATTGATTAGGTTGAATGACATGCACTTGTAAGCGAAAATCCCCCACTTAGTGGTGAAAGTTGTCTTCAATCTATCTTATAGACCATTACTTGGTTATATCCTAAAAACTATCCAGGAAGGACATCATCTGTGCACCATTTACCATCTGGAGCACCTCATCCAGAGAAGGCAAAGGATAATTATCCTTCTCTGATGCTCTATTTAAGTTCCTTAAATCCACACATAAGCATATGTCTCCATTCTTCTTTTTGACATGAACCAAATTAGCAACCCATGTTGAATGCCTGACTGGGAATATGATCCTTGTATCAAGTATCTTCTTGACATCTTAAAAAATGAGAGGTTCCAGCAAAGCATTCACAAGTCTCTGCTTCTTCCTGAAAGGCTTTACATTAGGCTTCAGTGGGATAGTGTGAGTTATAATGGATGTGTCATAAGTTTTCAATTCATTATATATCCATGCAATGACATGAATATAGTCTTTCAAGGCTTGGGTTATCCCATCTCTTTCTTCTTTAGAGCAGACTTTACCTATCAAGATGTTTCTTGTATCCTCACCTTGTCCTATGTTGACAGTTGCATACTCCCCTCCATCTGTATTGGGAAGATCTTTCTATTTTACCATGTTATCCAAATCAAAGGCTCTTTCTAGTTCAATCATAGCCTTAGGGATCTTGTTGCTAGGCAGATCAACTATATCCTCTTCATCCCATATATGGTCTTCCAAATTTTTGTCATCTACTATCTAGGCTTCAAATATCTCTATTGGTAATGAAATCCAGAATGTGTTGATCATCGTCAAACACTAGAAAGTTGGTGACATTATCAAGAATGGAAGGTGTTGATACTAGCTCCACAGAGAACCTCTTCATCCCTAATAAGGATAAAGGTTCTAGGGTACTAGATGCCTGTGCTAGTGCATCTGCCTGATGATTAAGTTCTCTAGGGACATGCATGCTATTAAAAGCATCAAAGCTTCCATCAAGTCCCAAACTCTGTGTTTGTAACTTGATAGCCTCTTGTAGTTGCATGCATATATGTTTCTAACTTGTTTCACTACTAGTTTTGAGTCTCCATAGACATGAAAAACCTTTACTTTCTTTTTCAGGGCAAACATCAGACCATGTATTAGGGCTTCATACTCAGTCACATTGTTGGTGCAGGGGAATTGTAGTTTGTATGCTGTCAAGAATGACTTCCCTGATGGATTAATTAGGTCAACCCCTACCCCACCTCCTTGTTTTGACATAGAGCCATCAAATCTCAAGATACACCTATAGATATCCATTTTATGTTCTATGGTTCATCTCTCTCCACATCCAGATATTTCTGTGGGACTAAAACATCCACCTTCTATTTTTTTTAACATCATGTTGAATACCTTCACTTTTTATGAACTTGATGTCCTCACATCTATCATCAGAAGATATTACAATTCCTTCTCTTGTATCTTTAGAAGCATCCTTGAACTTATGTAGTTTATTACCCGAGTACAATTGCTCTTCTTTGTTTAATAAATGCAGGCATAGAGCACAAGTTGTTTCTGAATGTGGAGCCTCATGAAGCCTACATCATCCTTCTATCAGTGCATGATGTAGTGGAATTCCTTGCAGAATGTGTTTTTGAATTTTCTTAGATAGGAACTCCTCAAATTTTGTCAAATGACTCCCTCTATCTTCATTTGATAACTCGTAATTAGACTCAATGAGACAATCAGTCCCTGGGGTGATAGTATTTTTCTTATCATTAGGATATATATCTTCACATAACAACACATCTTTCAAGTTAGGTATCAGGACATCATCCTGATGCACCACCTATTCATGTTCCTTTGTATCTGAAGAAAATAATAAATGGTCATGATCATTAGCATCAGATATTTCACATACCTCAGGTGATGATGATCCATCTGCTATGCATACTCTCTCTAACTCAATAATGTCCAGACATGTTTCACATGTACTTTTTATATGTGCATCCTTGTGTAGCCTACATCATCCAATCATCAGGATTCCTTCTATGGATGTCCCTATCAATTGACATCTATAGACTTCTTTGGATAGATACTTCTCAAATTCATAGAAATGATCCAACTCATCTTCATCAGTTGAGCTACATTCTAATTCTATCATCAATCCTTCTTCTGGAATAATCTCCTTTTTGTCACCGCCTTCATATCATGGCATGACATCATCATCACTTCCTCAATCTTGACTCCCTGAGGTCTCAGTGCATACACCCTTGGCTCAATGTCCTCATACAATATTTCATTATTTTGATTATACTTGGTAAACGTGTGTTTCATACATGGTTCAATTTAATTTCTTGGCTAATTAGGGACTCCCTTCCATGGAAACCACATATGAAAGAAATTCGTAGCCATGTAACCATTTAAAGTTTTTGACCAATCTCTACTAAGAAACATGCCATATGTGTCAGGTATGTCCACTACCTAAATATCTATGTAATATTGTACTCTTGGATCTAACGCCAGCTGCATATGTATGTGAGTCAGTTCTCCTACTACACTTACTTCTAACTTGTCTAGCTAAGTCACTTTCTTATGCAATTTTGCTGGATGTAAACCTAGAGTTTGATAGATAGATAAGGGCATCACATTGGTTGAGGCACCTGAATCCACAAGACAATTATGTAGGTTCTTACCAAAGATTCAAAGTGTGAGTAAGAAAAGGGGTGACTTAGATTTATCCTTGTATAAGGTCATCTGTGATGTATCAACAGCATGAACGGTGGCCTGCACTTTTGGTTTAACAATATTATCTCTAGGTGCAGGGTCTCTAGTCAAGATATGACTAGGAGTATGACTAGGACCTTCTTCCTTGGGTGTAGGTTTATCTAGTGACTTCAAAAAGGCCTTCTTGATGATAGGGGTTTTCAACAATTCTAATAAAGATAGACTAATCTTTATCTTTTTCATTTCTTCAGCCAAGTAGGCAACAAGCTTATCTGAGTTAGGTAACTAGCTCATAGCTTTTGCTATTGTAGTCTGTGGTGTAAAGTACTATGTATTCACCTTAATGGTTCTACAATTATTTCTAGCCTTGGGATTCAGAGGTGTGTTGAAATTGTTAGGGGGAATGGATGTGGTCAAAGGACCAACAAGGTGATTTGGATTGCTACTGAGGTTATAGTTAGCTCTTCCCTAATATTGCTGTTGATATGCACGAACCTCTTCGGCTTCTTGTTCAGGTTCATTTTCATCCATAAAGGGAAAAACATTATTTGTTTCAAAAGCTAAAGCATATTCCTCATATGCCAAGGTATAGTTTTCATGTGTTGCAGTCATATGATGGTGCTGACAATCATTAGAATTCTCAAGTACTAAGGCTGATTCATATCTTAAGGGAACAATTTCATTACCCTCAGAAAAAGGTGGATCTCTTGCAGTATTTGGCACCTCAACTTAGAATATGTTGGCTGCTATTTTGAACTGTGGACAGTCCAACTCAGTGTGTGCATTTTTGTTATGCATCCTGCACTAGTTAGTGAGTGTAGCCTCTGCCAAATTAACTCTAGTTGTCTGCTTAGGTTCAACAGGAGGATGATTGTCTAATGGTGAAGGTAATGAACCATTGTTAGGCTGAGTATTCCAAACTCTAGGTCACCTATGGGCATTGTTATTGTTGTTGTTGAAATTTCTCTCGTTATTGTGTCCCCTATTAGGATATCTAGAACTTTCATTATTGTTATTATATCCTCTATTTCAGTTCTAAGAATTAGACTGAGAGGAAAATTTTTGACTTCTCAGATGAGTGACTTTAGTAGTTATCTTTCTTAACTAAGCTCATATCTCTTTAATATCATCCTTTTCTTCCTGCACTTTGGCTATTACAATGTCTTGTTGTGGCTGGTGTTGGTGCCTGCATGAGCAGTCAGTTTTCAAGCATATAAAAATGTAGACACCTTCCCTAAAAATCCAAAAAAAGTTCTAAGTCTTCAGTCTCCTCAACATTTTTCAACTGCAGCATCATATTTTCTTTGGAGGAGGTCATCATCATCATGTTTCCGGTCATCACCCTTTTGTTTCTCGCGGGGGTCATCATCATATTTTCTGCCTGCATGATATTTCGCTAGGGTGATATTTTAACATCGGGTGATCTTAGTTAAGATCATCCTGATGATGTTGCTGCAAGGTTCTAAGTATGACCCGATCTTCATCGGGGTCATCATATTTGAACATCAAGTGATCTTGGTTAAGATCATCCTGATGTTATTCTATCACTTCATGTTTGCTTTATCGCCCGGTGCTGCTGACGTCATTCTTTTATCATGGTGATATTTGCCCGTCTGCATCATTTTTCTCTTAGGAGGTGGTCAGCATCATCATGATCTTCTATCGACTAGATTTTTCATTGGGGTCATCATGTTTCAATATTAGGTGATGTTTGGATATCATCCCAATCCTGTAATGGAGCTACAGTGCACCCTGATATTTCTGTGGGGGGTGATATTCTAAAATATCAGGTGATCTTATGAATATCACCCTGGTGCTAATATGATGGTGACATCATCAGGATCTGAGGGGGGTCATATTTTTAACATCAGTCATCTTATGGAGATCCCCCGATGTTGCAGATATGATGCTGACGTCATCAGGATTTTTGTAGACATGCGGGATGTTCATCGGCCAGACATTTGGTATCGGCGAGGCAGGAGGATCTTTCTCTGACGCATCAGGTTGTGCCAATGAAGGTGAATATCAGGGTGACTTTCCTTATCGGGGTGATCTTTCTGATAAGGGTGATATTTCACATCAGGCTGATGCGAGATATCAGGGTGATGTTTGGGGGCGATTATCATGTAGGGTGATGATGACGTCAGGGTGATATTTTATATCTGGATATCATGCTGGAGGATGATGATGATGAAGGCTTATACTAGTGTCATCAGGAGCAAAAGCACCAACATCATATATGCTCGTGACCTAGTATATAAGGTGGTGAGGAGGTTGCCATGGGGTGCATGTGGGATAATTTGATCCTGCATAATTTGAAATATTAGGATGATGCATTTTGGTGGGAAAGGTTTGCGATGCACATTATTCTGCATTTCCCAAGGCTGCGGATTGGTACACCATTAATGGTAGTTATTGCAGAGGTATGGGCGATGGCATGAATGGTCAAACTGCCTGACTAAAGATGTGAATCCCCAGGTGGTGGCGCAGGGCTCGAGCTCTCTTCCTATCTCTTCCTCCACCTACTGCATTAAATGTTTGAGCACCATTTTCTCAATGAGCTGTATCTGGCAAATTTTGACTTTTGCCATGTAATTAATGCTGAGGATCTTCCTGCTATATATAGTAGGTTGTGTTGCTCATTTGAGGTTGTTGAAAACTGGACATATCTGGCTCTGTAATAAGATACAACTGGTTTTGGTTGTTCTATGCAGGTGACCTTGTGAGTTTATGTATCTCTTGTTGTATGTCTCATGCATGAATCTACTAATTTCATGATTGATTTTATATGAGTAATGTTGTATTTGCATGTGTTTTGTTAATTCTATCTCCAATATTGCATGTGTCCTTCTGAATCTAGATATCTAAGGGGTGTCTGGTATTCCAGAATATAGAATTCCTATATTGAATGCTTGATCTTTCAAATTCTGCTCAAGGGGTAGATTAAAGTGTTTTCAGATTAAGTGTTGGGAAGGATATACTGCAATAGGGATGCCATAAGTAGAGATAACTTAACACTCTGTATTGGGAGGTATCTATAAGGCAGATATCACACAAATCCCCTTGAAATCTATTTTTAGTTTGTTCATGTTGATCATTCACAGGTGTATTTCTACTGACTCCAAGCCCTGGATAGGCACCAATCTAGCTCTGTGTTGAGGTTACATACCAGGTCCTAGTTTTGCATCCAAACACATAAATCAAACTCATACTTCCAAATCAAACCATTAGGACTGTAGAAGTAGTTTAGGACCAAGATCCTCTGATTCACAACTGAACATAAGCCCAAAGCTAGCCCCTTTGCACTTATCTCATAGTTTTGGTCTTCACACAGGAGGATTTATCTGCTTTGTATCAACATCCCAAGCCAACCCACAAGCATATTCTCATGGGTGTTGAGTAGGGAATACCCCCCTAGGTTTTGCAAAGCCTAAAGAAGAAGAGGAGATAAAAATAGAGTCTATCTCCTACACTGTTGGCCCCTGGCCCAGAGATCCTATTGATCACTGATGGCTACCTTGTAGGGAAATCTGGGAATGAGCATCTAGTCAGGGAAAAAACCAACAGATTTAGCGACTCTGCTAGGGATGTGATGATCAAAAGTACTATCTAGTCATCCTCTACTGGGGAGAGAGAGAGTCAAGTAACCTGAAGGCTGGAAAAATCTAGCTTCCAGTGAAGTTGTTGCAACAAGATCAAAAAAGAAGTAATCATGTGGTGCTCTACTAGGGTGATGAATCTAGAAAACAAAAGTGCCCTGTTCAGTTTTTGTCCTCTCTATGAGAGGTGGCGACTCTGTTGAATGAACCTATCAATGCTGCAACATATTTTTTGGGTATTCATTCTTTGATTCAAAATGTTGAGTTTAAAGCAGCAAGCCTGTGTGTGCTCTCAAAGAAGACCATTTTTTATTGAAAGATATAAAGCCCTAAATTTCACAAGGATATATGGTTACCCAAATATCATTCCCAATAAAATTAGAAGATGTTTGCCAAAATATAGTGGATCAGATTCTGAATCAGCAAACAAACATCTGCAAAGATTTTGTAATTTAATAGAAGATTATGAGGTAGAGGATGAAGATGTAGTAATGAGACTCTTTGTTCAGTCATTAGAAGATGATGCTAGGATATGGTTTTTAGACCTGCCTGTTTGTTCAGTTTCTTCATGGATGGATTTAGAAGTTGCATTCCTAGGGTAGTTTGGTGAAAGGTTTGATGTGGCCTCATTGATCATAGATTTTATGAATATTCAAAGGGAAGATGAGGAACTGGTTCCAGCCTTTAATCTTAGGTTTATTAAGTTGCTCAGGCAAATTCCTGAATATATGAGACCCAATAATGCATTGTGCTTGACAATTTATTTGGCTGCATTTAATGAAGAAATGAGTTATCTATTGAGAGATAAAGAACCAGTCACACTTCACCAGGCTTTCCAATTTCCTATGGATATAGGAAACAATGAGAAATATGGAATGCCAGTAGGTTTCATGGCTGCAAGTTGTAAAAATAGTTATCAAAGTGAATGTATTTCTGCTTTTCCACAATGTTCATTAAAGGATGATTTTGCAGAAGGAAATATATTTCAGAATAATGTGTGTAGTCATGATCTGATGCATGAAGAAAATATTATAGAAAATGTAGGCACATCCTGTGATGATGAGGACAAAGACTATTATTAGCCTCTAGAAGACAAGCCTGTAGATGCAAGATGCTCTCCAAATGATGAAATTTTTGATATACATGAGGTTGCATCCTGTAGCAATAGGCATATCCCAGTTATTCCTGATTATTTGTATAAGGTGGATATGTAGGGCTTCACTCTGAATATACAAGATACTGCTTCAAGGGATAGTGAATATGTTAGTGACTATCAGCATTCAGATGCATATGTGAACCTTTTAGATGATGAAATATATTTGGATGCTGAATATGAATGTTTCCTTGAAGATTTTGACCACCTTCATAGTGCAGAAGTTGAAAATTTTATTTTTGATTATCAGTGCATTGGTGAAGAGAAAAAATAGGGTCACTATTCAGAGATGGATAGACATGTTGCAGATGTGTGTGCTCTAACAGTTGGGGATAGTGCTAGTTGTAGGGGTGACTATGAAGCTTTCAGTGTAGGGCTACATTCTGAGTTATTTATGCCTTCTCTTGAGACATTTCAAGTGGACCTTAGTGACAAAATTGCTGAGCATGGTAATGATGGATATCTGTATGCTTATGAAGATGAATTTGATTATGAGATGTTGCTTGTGCCTAAATATTGCATGTTTGATACAGAGGAGCTCTTATTTTTTGAGGAAGGGAAAAATTCTGATGTGAATTCATTTGTTTCATGTGAGTCTATTATTTTTCCAAGCAACATCAGTGACTCATATAATGATGACATTCTACAACTAATAATAATGTATGCTGATGACGCTAGTTGTAGATTTGTTGAAGAAAAAGAAATGAGTAGCAGCACAAATAATTGCCAAGGGGCTTACTGCAGACAGTTAAATGCTTTTAGGCTTCATTTGAAGAAATCAAAAGAAAATCAGATGTTTGACAAAGGAAAATTCTAGTTTTTCCTTTTTGGTGGCCCTGGGCCACCATGTTTATTTTTAATAATGTGGTTGATGATGCAGATTGGTGTAGCTTCATGACTTTGTGCCCAATGGATAGGGGACTGATCTGCATCCCAGAGATCTATGGTTCTCACCATGCCTGCAAGAGGCATGTGTTCCCAGACAGAGCCACTATTGGTGCCTGCATGAGCAGTCAGTTTTCAAGCATATAAACATGCAGGTACCTTCCCTAAAAATCCAAAAAAGGTTGTATGTCTTTAGCCTCATCAGCATTTTTCAACTGCAGCATCATATTTTCTTTGGAGGAGGTCATCATCATCATGTTTCCGGTCATCACCCTTTTGTTTCTCGCGGGGGTCATCATCATATTTTCTGCCTGCATGATCTTTCGCCGGGGTGATATTTTAACATCGGGTGATCTTAGTTAAGATCATCCTGATGATGTTGCTGCAAGGTTCTAAGTATGACCCGATCTTCATCGGGGTCATCATATTTGAACATCAAGTGATCTTGGATAAGATCATCCTAATGTTATTCTATCACTTCATGTTTGCTTTATCGCTCGGTGTTACTAACGTCATTCTTTTATCGGGGTGATATTTTCCTATCTGCATCATTTTTCTCTTAGGAGGTGGTCAGAATCATCATGATATTCTATCGACTGAATTTTTCATCAAGGTCATCATGTTTCAATATCGGGCGATGTTTGGATATCATCCCGATCCTGCAGTGGAGCTACAGTGCACCCTGATATTTCTACGGGGGGTGATATTCTGAAATATCAGGTGATCTTACGAATATCACCTTGGCGCCAATATGATGGTGACATCATCAGGATCCGAGGGGGGTCATATTTTTAACATCAGTCATCTTATGGAGATCCCCCAATGTTGCAGATATGATGCTGACGTCATCAGATTTTTGTGGACATGTGGGATTTCATCGGCCAGACATTTGGTATTGGTGAGGCAGGAGGATCTTTCTCTGATGCATCAGGTTGTGCCGATGAAGGTGAATATCAGGGTGACTTTCCTTATCGGGGTGATCTTTCTGATAAGGGTGATATTTCACATCAGGCTGATGCGAGATATCAGGGTGATGTTTGGGGGTGATCATCATGCAGGGTGATGATGACGTCAGGGTGATATTTTATATCTGGATATCATGCTGGAGGATGATGATGATGAAGGCTTATACTAGTGTCGTCGAAAGCAAAAGCACCGACATCATTTATGCTCATGACCTAGTATATAAGGTGGTGAGGAGGTTGCCGCGGGGTGCATGTGGGATAATTTGATCCTGCATAATTTGAAATATTAGGATGATGCATTTTCACGGGAAAGGTTTGCGATGCACATTATTCTACATTTCCCAAGGCCGCGGGTTGATACTCCATTAATGGCGGTTGTTGTAGAGGTATGGGTGATGGTGTGAATGGTCAAACTGCCCGACTGAAGATGTGCATCCCCAGGCAGTGGCGTAGGGCTCGAGATCTCTTCTTGTCTCTTCCTCCACCTACTGCATTGAATGTTTGAGCACCATTTTCTCAATGAGTTGTATCTGGCAAATTTTGACTTTTGCCATGTAATTAATGCTGAGGACCTTCCTTCTATATATAGCAGGTTGTGTTGCTCATTTGAGGTTGTTGAAAATTGGACATATCTGGCTCTGTAATAAGATACAACTGGTTTTGGTTGTTCTATGCAGGCGACCTTGTGAGTTTATGTATCTCTTGTTGTATGTCTCATGCATGAATCTACTGATTTCATGATTGATTTTATACGAGTAATGCTGTATTTGCATGTGTTTTGTTAATTCTATCTCCAATATTGCATGTGTCCTTCTGAATCTAGATATATAATGGGTGTCTGGTACTCTAGAATATAGAATTCTTGTATTGAATTCTTGATCTTTCAACTTCTGCTCAAGGGGTAGATTAAAATGTTTTCAGATTAAGTGTTGGGAAGGATATACTGCAATAGGGATGCCATAAGTAGAGATAACTTAACACTCTGTATTGGGAGGTATCTGTAAGGCAGATATCACACAAATCCCCTTGAAATCTAGTTTTAGTGTGTTCATGTTGATCATTCACAGGTGTATGTCTACTGACTCCAAGCCCTGGATAGGCACCAATCTAGCTCTGTGTTGAGGTTACATACCAGTTCCTAGTTTTGCATCCAAACACATAAATCAAACTCATACTTCCAAATCAAGCCATTAGGACTGTAGAAGTAGTTTAGGACTAAGATCCTCTGATTCACAACTGAACATAAGCCCAAAGCTAGCCCCTTTGCACTTATGTCACAGTTTTGGTCTTCACATAGGAGGATTTATCTGCTTTGTATCAACATCCCAAGCCAACCCACAAGCATATTCTCATGGGTGTTGAATAGGGAATAGCCCCCTAGGTTTTGCAGAGCTTGAAGAAGAAGAGGAGATAAAAAATAGAGTCTATCTCCTACACTGTTGGCTCCTAGCCCAGAGATCCTATTGATCACCGATGGCTACCTTGTAGGGAAATCTGGGAATGAGCATCCAGTTAGGGAAAAAACCAACAACTAGAAGAATGAATTTCCATTACTGCTTTGTGCAATAGCTTGAGGTGCATGTCCAGGGTGAGGTATGATCTAACCATTACCCTATGGAGGCATGATGCTTAGTGGAGGCAATTGAAATGGGTTAGCATGAGGCATCAGAGCTCCATTAACTAGTATTTGATTAGGATATGCAAGATATCCTAAGTTAGGTGTAAAACCTGGTGTTAACTATTGGTTAACTTTAATAGCTTCTTCAAAAGCACCTGCCAGAGATGTGATGGTAGGGTGTGCCCTCCTAATGAACATAGATGTCAAAGCATCTAGGGTTGAGTAGTAAACTAACCTAGCTACTGCATCATCAACATTATAGGGAGATGTCAGCTTGGAATACATCTTTTGGAACCTAGCATTGAAGTTTGAAATCAACTCTCCTTCATCTCTTTTAATTATAGCAAAGAGGTGATACATCATTGCTACATCTACAGGTATCTTAAATCTTCCTTTGAAATCTTTCTCTAGGTCATCCCAAGAATCTATAGAACACTGAGGAAGGATGATATACTAGCTATATGCCTCTTCTCCTAATGAATAGGGAAACAACCTACACAGAACATCCTCATACTTTATCCTGGCTCTGAAACAGGCTTCCCTAAATGTTCATATTTGATCAACCACATCTTGATAAGGGTGATATTTTGGGCAAATCTTGTCTAGATTTTTAGTTAAGGGATTATAAGCAACAAAGAGTAGTGGTAACTCGGTAGTGAAGAATGACATTACAGGTGGTGCTAGAGGTACATTGCTGTAGGTACTACTAGAGATATTGGTGAATTTAGAATAGTAGGACTATGATGAATATTTGTTGTATGGGGTCTGAGTCCAAAGATAGTTAATTCTTCTAAAGGTTCAGTGGATCTCGACCTTGAATTAGGTCTATGAGCCAGTGCTTCATAGTTCAAGATAGACTTTGGATATTTTGACACAATCTTTGCAAATGTGCAGGTAATTACCTCTATGGAGTGGATTTTTATGAACACTTGACTTAGATGACAAAATGTTTGCAAGATATTTGCAAAAAAAGTGAATATTAACTCAAACTTGGAATTCTAGACAACTTTCTATAAATATCAGAATGATTAACCATAGGGACATGATATTTGCAAATGAATTCCTCAAATTGTCAAAGGTAGGTGGAATCTTTGCACAAATACACAAGATTAGGAGTAATGTTGAGAAATTTGAAAATACCTTCTCACTTGAGCATGGGAAATGATATTGAGACAACAAACTCTCCAATCAAATCCCTCAGAGCCCTCCTTCTAGTGCCAAAATTGTTGATGATGATGTTAGTCATAACAACAATAATAAAAAAATCACAAAGAAAACCTTTATCTTCTTGAAGAATACAATCAATTTAGGACAAATTGATGATTCCAAGTCTCCTTTGATTGGGTCATAATCCTCTGATAATCTCTCAATTGGTTTGATGTGAATTGTTGTTTTCCATTTTGGGGCCTTACGCTTGAATTTGAAGTATTTGCATCCAGATATGAAGATATTACTCTCTTTCACCTACTCTGTAGATTCTCAACAAATGATGTTAAATCTTACAATATCTAACCAGATCATGCAGGTATTTATGTTAAGTTTGATCAATTCTTCTGACTATCACGCTGGTTAAGATGATTTATGATTATTTGATTATTTTGATTAGTTCTTCTGAAACTATCTCCAATTGACTCAAATTTGAACTAATCTACGCTTGATTTTACTTCTACACTTCAAATTATTCTAAATAATGTGCCTACAAGTAGATGTTTTTATGATCTTATCATTATTTATGATTATTTGCATGATATTTTCAATTTTGCATGCTTTCTACTCAAATATGCATATGATATTCATGTATTTATGGATTTCAACAAATTTTATGATGTTCTGCTTTTTATTTTCAATATTTTACAGTTCGATGATGATGATTTAATGAAATTTAAAGCAATTGAAATGAAATTATGAGATTATTTAAAATTAGTGAGTCTTTCATAGTTGGTCCATATGCACAATTCAACATTTCATAAAATAGAGATGAAAATTAAACCATGTGTTGCCAAGTCATTCCACAACTTCACACAGTCGATGCTAATCTTCAAAGGTAAAAGAATGACAACAATATCCACCAATTAACATGCACTCCAAGGGATGCAACATATCACAGTGAACTATCAAGATGACATTCATAGAAGATTACTTAAAATTTACAATTAGTTGTAATCTATATCTCCATTCTATTCAACATTCAAAAGCATACATAATTACAATCACTCTTGATATAGAACCATGACATTCAAAAATTTAGTCTTAATTAAGTCTCCAATACTTTACAAATGATGATCCACCTCCTTTTATAGAAAAAGGAGAGGATGCGGTTACAATTGAACCAACGGTTAGGATCATGTCAAAAATGTTCAATGGTCAAGATGGAAATATGGCACATGATTTCTAGTTGGCAATCACTCTGGTGGTATCCATCTGGCATCTAGAATATTCCTTAAAATCATTCACTTGGTCAACATGATATTTATTCTGCATTATCATCCTCTTCTTCATCGGTGGAAGGCTCATCATTTGTTATTCTGCATCTACTTCTTTGAATGAACTCATATGTCTGAATGACCTTATTTATTTATGTTATATCCATCATCTTGGCCTTCTTGGTAGTATATTCTTGAACCTTTAACTGCTCCTATAGAGATATCCACTTGTTTGTCCTGCTATCTAGCTCTTCTTTATATTTCTCTATCTTGGCTTTCATCATCATGGCTCTATCAATGGTAGCCTCAAAGAAATGCCTGATGGGGTCCTCTGCCACAAGTTTGAAATTATCTTTAAATGTCAATGTAGCGAAATCTTCATCTTGATTTTCCACTTTTCCTTCCACCTCATCCTCAAGGGCTTCCAAAATTTCAATCTCCTCGGCTAATAGATCATGAACCTTGATGCTAACATTAGTGACCTTATTATTACACCACCTCAGGATATCCACTTTAAATTTCACATCTTCACACCAACCATCTAGCAATGGCAATGTCTGAGCTGTCAAGACATTCTTGGTCATTACGATGCTTGTATCTATCCCCCTCATCTCCTTGACTATCACCAACTATTTGTCACTTTTTATTAATCTTTGGCTAACTTTATTTTTCATTTTGGACAATGAAATTCTTATTATTTGTTCTCCATCAGACAAAAAATTAGTAAACCAGCCATCCATGATGCTTTCTTGATGTTTTTGTATATCCATGGCCGCTATTCTTCTTGAGATACTATTGTTAGTGAAGTGGAGGAGGATATGGGCACATTGGTCAGTGCCACCAATCCTTTAATGAATGCGTGCATCTCAGAAATTTGCTCCTTGTGCTCTTTATTCTTAGCCTTATCTTTGGCTATCCTAGTAACCAGGGCATCTATGCTATCCTTAGCTTCCTGACCCTCTTGTTCTGCTCTAGCAAATCCTAAGTCTAATGTGGTTATCTAGAATTCACTAGCCTTTATCTCACCCTTTTTTTTATCTGCTATAGGTACAATCACCTAAGTTGTTCTCTTTCCTGTTGTATGGGCACTTTTTATGTCAGAAGTAGCTTGAGCTCTTCTTTTAGGTTTTGCTACTTCAAGTGAAAATAATGAAAATATGTCAAAATTAGAAGAATCAATAATTGGAGGTTGATTTACCTCATGTCTGAACCAATGTGGTATATCAGTTTTGGACTGTAATTGGCTTTTTTTCTCAATGTGAGCATCATGTACTTCTACATTTGGTTCTTTCAGGATATCTTCATCCATACTTTATTGCTATTACTATTCATCTGCATGAACCTCTTTATCTACTTTTTGCTGACCATCCTATTGCTTAGCATCTTCTAAAATATTTTCTTGATCTTGAAATTTATCCTTATCAGGCTCTGCACCCCCTATCTGAACATCCTCATTCTACTTATCTGTGTCAGTATGCACATCATGAGGTGTCAATGGATTCTAATCCCACACTTGGTGATCATCTTGGGGTGGAGTAGTGTCTATATTAGGTCCTTGATGACTAGGATCTTTCATATCCTGATCTATCTTTTGGTTACCATCTCTTACCATCTCCTCTTCTTTATTTTCATCTCCTTTATTTAATAGACCCTCTTCTCTAGATATTGGCCCCTCTGTATCCTTAGGATCTTGAGATCTAGATGTACCCATTGGTTGTTCCTTCTCAATCACTTCATCTTTTTCCTTGGTATCATCATGTATATCATGTTGTACAGGATCCTCTGTGTGAACTTCCATATCCATGGCTAAATTGTATTGAATCTGTTCATGTTCTATGGTTCTGTCTTTCTCTCTATCCTTAACCTCAATATATGTTAGGTCAATGGTTGCTGGATTGGTTACTTTCCCAATCAATCCATCTAGACCTATTTTCTAAGCTGCTAACTCTGGATTCTTTGGTTCTTCTTCTTCCTTCCTTCCTTATGCCTTGTTGTACCTAAGGTGTGGCCTGAGGTTTTTCTTCTTATCATTCTATTAGGTATCTAGGTAGCATCAAGGGTTCTCCACTGAATCCTTCCATCTTAATATATGTAAAGTTTAGGAACTAGATGAGCCAAGTTCCATTCTTTGTTACAACCTCCTGAGATTCCATGCTCATCCTCTTAGCTTTGTCCTCCTCTATGAGGTGAAACAGATGCATGATAAAATAGTCATTCACTTTTTTGTAATGTTGAAGAGATGCCTTCCTCTCCAATTATGCGTAATAATCTTGACAAGGGTCATTGCAGTTCTCATCATTTAATTTTAATAAATATCAATCCAAGGCGGTGTCCATGGCTGTATGCAAAATGGAAGAGGAATAACTTGCATGGCAGTCCTTTCTACAAAATGGAATTGACAACAATTACATGAAACAAACTAGGTTTAAAATCTGCTAAAAAAGACAACCTAATTTAAAGAAAGTAATAACTTGAACAGCTGATCTAATTCTAGAATAAAACTGGAACACCTAAAGGAATACTGAATAAAGGAATTGCATAATAGTAAAGCAACTAAACAAATTAAGAAATGTAGTCTCTTCCCTTCAGCTGGAGTGGGCCCTTGCTCCTTCCTCTGGAGAGACTAATCAATTCCAGCAATTAGAAAATTGGTAGAACAACTTTCTTTATTCAAAAACCTTCAAGATCAAGAGTACATGTTACTAGAAAATAACAAAGTTCTTCTTTCCTTCAATAAAATTCTTTTACAACTTCCTTTTTTTCTTCTACACCATAGTTCTCTATATATAACTATGGTTATTAAATTTAAATTGAGATTCTCTCTAGAGTAGAGAACTTATTCATGCAGCTAACTAAACTTATTTATCTAGTTAACTAAACTTATTCATTTAGTTAATTGATTATACAATTGTTGATTACAAGGCAAAACATGCAGTCTTTTAGAAAGACATGCAATGACACTAATTGTGTATTCTTTGCATGGAATAACTACTCATAATTAGATCCATTAATTTATGATTAATTATAGTCAATATATCCTTTAGAAAATCTCAGAGTGTGTGTTGGTAGATTGGGAGAATCCGCAGCAACTTCATAAATTATTTTTGGAACATCTCCAGAGCTTGTAGAATAGTCAACTTCTGTCATAAAATGCTCATTTAATTTATCATATCTCCTCAAATGATTTCTGGGTTTTGTTCCCCTAACTTTCTTCTTTCCAGATCATTTTGAAATTTTGATTTTTGTTTATAAATGAGTGAGATATTATAGTTTTACTGAAACTACATTTTTTATTTCAGCATCTCCGGCGCTCTATGCATCTCCAGTGCTCTACAACTCTGAAACTCTGCAACTTGACATAAAATATAATTTCTCTTCATTTTATTGACAAAATAACTCTTGATCTGGAGGTGAACATGTAATATTAAGATAAACTCATGCATGGCATTGATTGTTCCATTTAGACAAGTTTATTTGATATGTAGCCAAAAATCTTCAAACCCATACTCAAGTCCACTTCAAAACTGATTTAATGAAGAGAAAATATATGCTTTATTTGATTAAAGATGAGACATTTTAGGGTCTCATCATCTCCCCCACACTTAAGAGGTTGCAGGTCTTCTTGCACTTCATAATCATCATTTTGAGCTAACCTCTTTGCTTTTATTTCAGTTGCTCTGGAGATGTTTTATAGTTGTTAATATGGTGTTCTCTGGAGAATTTGTTCTAATGATCTTTGGAGTTGTCATTCTAATGATCTTTGGAACTAATACCTTGTTGTCCATCTATAGAGCTATTGTTTTGAGAGCTCCAGAGATGCTATTCTATGAAGAGCGCCAAAGATGTTGTTCTACTAATCTCTGGAGCTGATACCTCCTGCTGAGCTCCAAAGCTGATACCTTACTATTAATCTCTAGAGATAATGTTCTATTGATCTCTAGAGCTATTTTTTACTTATCTCTAGAGCTGATACCTTATTGGTCATCTCTAGAGCTAATACTCTGTTGATCTCTAGAGCTAATACTCTACTGATTTCTGCTGATCTCTAGAGATGATACCTTGTTGTCCATCTTAGTCTTCCATGTTATTGAAGTTCTACTACGAGAGCTAGAGCCCAAATTTGCAACAACCAATCATCTAGGATGCCTTCAAATGCCAAAATATTTGCAAGAGTCCTTGGAAGAAACAACTTGTATAGAAAAAAAAACATGTGCACAACACTTATTTGTAGAAAAGAAACCTACCCTAACCTACTGTACTTAGTGATGTAGAGATAGGTCACAGAAAGCCATTAACTGGTTGGGGAAAATAACTTCCTTTTTTCAAAATATGGATCCATGCATTTAACTTTCTAAAATAAATGGAAAACCATGAGAAGAAAATGACTAAAAATTTGAACTTTGATGCTTCACCTTCCTCTAAAATAACAACCTTCTCTATACTTTTTGATTCTAGTACATGCATGGGTTGATTGGAGAGATCTTACAGTCATTCCTTACATTTTGGTGCATGCATGATTAGAGGCAGTTCCTTGTTGTTCATGGGCTGATTGGAGAGATCTTGAAACCCTTCCTCATAGTCTGGTACATGCATGATTAGAGGCAACTCCTTGTTCTTCAAATATCTGATCAGGCAACCCTCCTTGGACTTTGAAGGCATCCAAATAATACTCTGCCATATAAGCTCCTCCAGTGGAGACAAGATTTCTTCATTATACTCATTACCTATTACAAGCAATAGGGCATCAGTGTCTCCTTCTAAAATGCATTTTTCCTTGCTGGACATTGGAGTCATGGTCATCCAGTTGAAGAGGCCGCATAAGAGATGAAATTATAGAACAACAATATTTTTCACCTTCTTTGCATGCAAGAACCTTATGATTTGGATCTATTGTTTGGGGAGGTTTTTGGCATATAGATCTCTTTTGAGGAACTTCTTTTATCTACCTAGACTTCAAAACAATAAATCTAAAAAGACTACCAAACTAATTTTCCCCTCTTTTTGAGATGCTGTCACCAGATCAACAACAACTCCCTAATGACACCTATCTCTGGCAACGACACCAAAAATGATGAGGGTTGTTGTAGTCCTCATCATTTAATTTTAATAAATATCAATCCAAGGTGATGTCCATGGCTATATACAAAAAGGAGAAGGTACTTGCCTGGCAATCATTTCTACAAAAGGAAATTGATAACAATTGCATGAAACAGACTAGGTTTAAAATCTGCTAAAAAAGATAACCTAATTTAAAGAAAGCAATAACTTGAATAAATGATCAAATTCTAGAATAAAAACTGGAACAGCTAAAGGAATATTGAATAAAAGAATTGCATAACAGCAAAGCAACTAAACAAACTAAGAAATGTAATCTTTGCCCTTCGGTTGGAGTGGGCCCTTGCTCCTTCCTTCGGAGAGACTAATCAATTCCAACAATTAGAAAATGGGTAGAACAACTTTTTTTATTCAAAGACCTTCAAGATCAAGAGTACATGCTGCTGGAAAATAATAGAGTTCTTCTTTCCTTCAATAAAATTCTTTTACAACTTCCTTTTTTTCTTCTACGTCATAGTTCTCTATATATAACTATGGTTATTAAATTCTAATTAAGAGTCTCTCTAGAGTAGAGAACTTATTCATGTAGCTAAATAAACTTATTTATCTAGTTAATTAGGCTTATTCATTTAGTTAACTGATTATACAATTGCTGATTACAAGGCAAAACATGCAGTCTTTTAGAAAGACATGTAATGAAACTAAGTGTGTATTCTTTGCATGGAATAATTACTCATAATTAGATCCATTAATTTAGGAGTAATTATAGTCAATATATCCTTCAGAAAATCTTGGAGTGTGTGTTGGTAGATTGGGAGAATCCACAACAACTTCATAAATTATTTCTGGAACATCTCTAGAGCTTGTAGAATAGTCAACTTCTGTCATAAACTTCTCATTTAATTTAGTATATCTCCTCAAATAATTTCTAGGTTTTGTTCCCCTAAATTTCTTCTTTCTAGATAATTTTGAAAGTTTGATTTTCATTAAGAAATGAGTGAGATATTGCAGTTTTACTAAAACTACATTTTTGACTTCTGCATCTCTGGTGCTCTATGCATCTCTAGCGCTTTACAACTCTGAAACTCTGTAACTTGACATAAAATATACTTTCTCTTCATTTTACTGATAAAATAACTCCTGATCTAGAGGTGAACATGCAATATCAAGATAAACTCATGCATGGCATTGATTGTTCCATTTAGACAAGTTTATTTGATATTTAGCCAAAAATCTTCAAACCCATACTCAAGTCCACTTCAAAACTGATTTAATGAAGAGAAAATATATGCTTTTATTTGACTAAAGATGAGACACTTTATGGTCTCATCAAATCCCATATGTTCACATTGCCAATATTTCTTCCAACTTTGTCTACTATTTGCAAACCATCAAAAGTTCCCCTGGATGCACAAACATAAACCACATATGAGGACATGTGGAACAAATTGGCTTTACCACCAAGTCTCTTCATACCTAAGTCTAGGATATTGCTTATGAGTGATGCCCATTGAATCATCATGTCCATGATCTCCACCATTCTGATGAGCTCATACATCCATGGCTCGAAGTTCCCTACATGTAACCTTCCTCTCATCCAGCTCATCATGACCATCATGTATTGAACCTCCAGATTATTCATGGAGATTCACTGGAAGTTTTGCAACTACTTTGTATATGTTGTCCTATGCTCCCCAAGCATAGAACATTATTTTCTTGTAGTCCCCATTATTGCCCTTGTATTGTTTCTCCAAATCCTCAATGTTTATCTTGTATAGTCTAGGACCTGGGGGGAGATTGAATGAAGCTGTTATTCCTACTACTGAGAAGTCTGCATATATTTGGCCATGCTTTTCCACCCTTCTGGTATTTGGATTATAATTGTCTGCACATGCTTCTACTAGATCAATTGCTTCTATAGCATATGGAAACCCCTCGGTATGCCACATTCCTAAATTGTAAATGTTAATAAGGATGAGGTTTCCTCCCCCTTTCTCTAACTTAGCTATCCATGCCTCTAAATTGGTGTTCCCTATATGGGAATCACCTATCTGTCCAAATCTGAAGCTAGACTCACTGGGCTGTGCATACATGGGAGCCAAGAATTCTGCATTAGATATGTTCTTTCATATCTCCATGATATCTTGCAATGGCAGATATACATATTTTAACCTAACATGCAGTTTCAAATTTTAGCCTATTTATTTCTTGATATCACGACATCTTAGAACAACTTACATAGCATATTCACATGTGCATTCTCATTTGAATTTACCCTAAGTGAATGTCCATTTACCTTTTACTTGTGCAGAAATGACAAAACAAGGGTTTGATGTTACATACCTAACCTTCTGCACTTAAATCTTGATTAACTAATATCTGGATGTGCAGATTCACTATTTTAATCTCCCTTTATCATTTGTCATCCAATATGCACACCATTCTATTGTGATTGAGGATCTTGGTAATGGCTACCATAAAAGATTTGGTTCTTTGTAATTTCACTCTTCAAATTCTTTGTGAATGCTAAAATGACCAAAATCCACCCTTTAAATGTAAAAATTTATGATATTAGGGCATTATTAATGCATAATTATTCATGTTCATGGATATCAGTATCGGGTCCTTAAGATCATAGCAGGTGGCGCTATAGGTTTAAATTTTGAAATGTCCACCTACCATTTTCACGACATTTAATGCAAGGTCTGCATATTAGGGAACATCTGGATGTTTAAACAATGCGATCACTTTTCAAAATATGTAGATGCATATGACATCATCATGACGTTGGTCAACGCTAACCACAGGTAAATGTCAGGTCGTGAGTATTCAAGGGTATTTTACCTTTGTCATCAAATACCAAGACATTATGAAATGTGCACATGGGAAAAGTCAACGTGCCACGTGGCACTATCCGATTGGTATATGGAAATTGGTGTATTTTTATCACAGGGGTAGATATGTGGATATTAAGAAATATATGTATGTTAATGTTTATGAAATATCTCTATGTCCAAATGTGAGAATGACGTCACCTTCCTAAAGACTATTTTGGGTCGGCTATATTGTGACATCATCAAAACATTGGCAAAGGTCTACACATTAAGTTAATGTGCGGATGTTATGGTTTGTTAATATGATCTAAACCTTAAATGTCTAGATGATGTCATCATCCTTTGTTATTCCTTTACAGTGAAATTGGATGACATCATCAGTGCATTAACGAATATCAAGATATTGAGTTAATATTTGGACATTGAGTTTTACCGTTATATTGTAACAAGTTAGTATATTAGCTAATGTCTACATATTGAGATTGTATGTGCATACTCGCAAACCATTCATGCATTCTGATAGTTTATTATATCTTGGGAAAAATAGGATGTGTGCACACTTGCGAATGTGTAGATATTAGGTTTTCTCTTAGTAATTTCGTGATCGAGACATTAAATTAATGTCCAGATATTAGGAAATGTGTAGATATCCCTAAGACCATTTGACTAAACTTTGACTAGGCATATCTTCCTAATCTTGGGGAAGTTTGAGGTGCTTCAAAAGGAAAACCTGCTTAGAATTTTGTACTCTTTCACTTGGCAGGGTCTGTGATGACAAATTTTGACTTCAAAAATTTGACCTAGACTTTGAGGTCCTGATATGCACAGGATGACATCCTGACATACATTTGTTACGAATTTTACCATACTTCCCAAAAGCAAAGAAACAAGCAAGCCAAGAAAAAATAAAAAGTTGGGTCCTTGTTTTGTTGGGGCAAATGGGGCATGTTGTGTGACCAAACAACAACTCTCTTCACTGCATCCCAATGTACCTATCCAAGATTAGGCCATAAATTGACTAAGGAATCTGTTGGTCATGATGTTATTCATAAACAAGCATAGAATAAAAGTACACATTAACCTTTATTCATCTTGAAAGATACTCTGAATTCAAGGAATTTAGGATCCCAAGTCTCCGGTGATTAGGTCTTAATCGTCTGATGTTACTCAGAGGTTAATGTGAGTTGCTGTTTCCATTTTGGGGCCTTACGTGAAATTGTGCCATCATCATGACATTCCTGCAGAAATTCTTTATAGAGAAGTCATATTATGCAGTCATTAGATGAAAAGATGTAGAAATACCTCAATCTTTGCATGATATTTTCAATTGTGCATGCTTTGTATTCAAATATGCTGAATATTTGCGATTACCTACGAGATGTCTGCATATTTGTGTTGTTTTCTTAAGATTATCAATTATTTGCAATTGTGGTAGTGAAAAGTTTTGAAATTGAAAGAAATTAAAGGAATACTACAATTTAAAGTCGAATCTTCAGCTATTGATCCACATACATACTAGATACTGTCATGATGAGAAGAAATCAAACCATATGTTCACCAGGATGTTCCACAGCTAGATACAGTTGATGCAAACTTCAGAGGATGATGAATGAAAACAATACATGCAACATGATGAGCACTCCAAGGGACGCAGCAAATCAAAGCACATATCCAGAATTCAGACACAGATTACTCAAGATTTACGAAGATGTGTAATCGAAATACTCTTCTCTTTCATTAAGTATGCAAAAGACATGTACATATGCAATAACTTTGAAATAAGCCCTGAATATTTCAGCAAACAGATTTCAATTAAGTTTCCGAATGTTTCAACAAGGCATTCCACCACCTTTTATAGAATAAGGTGAGGAATCCGTTACAAAAGATCTACGATCTAGATTCATCAATACATATCTATGGTCCTGATTCATTTGATTTTGTAAATCTTTACAAAAAATGGCACAAGTTGCCAGCTGGCAACTATCTATACTACTTATGTTAGTATTCCCCTTCATGATGTATCTTCATCATGCTCTTCAGCTGATTCATGCGGGTCATCATCATGTGCCTCACTTTCTAAACTTTCACTATCCTGATGATGACGCGGCTGCATATGGGGCTGCATACTACTGCGGACCTGCTTGTATGAATGCACAACCTGATCTATCCCTCCGCCATCTTGAGTCTTTGCCTTTATAATGGCATGCTTATGTGCTTCATATTTATCTCTGCTGTTGTCCAGCTTATTTTTCCTATCCTGTAGTGTTTCTTTGTATTTCTCCATCTGAACCTTGATCCTCATTATTTTATTTATTAATTCCTCTGTCAAAGGGACAGGTGGACCATCTGTCTCTGCTTGGAAGTTGCTGTGTACAGCTTTGATGGCAGACTCTTCATCCCGATTCTCTATTTTTCCTTCCACCTTACCTTCCAAAGCCTCCAGTATCACTGCCTCTTGAGCCATTAAATCTCGCAGCCTCATGCTGACATCCCTTAGCTTATTATTACACCTTTTGAGGACTGCACACTCAAACTGAGTGTCCTTATACCAAATATCAATTAATAATGCTGTATTATTATTCAGTACCTGCTTACTGATAAGCAATTGTGGATTTATATTTCTTATTCCCCTAACAAGGCCAGGACTCTCTCCAGCTTGTAAGACCTCTTTCCGGTCTGCATCTGCAATCTATCTACTTTGGCCTTAGAGTCACTTAGGGTGCTCCACCTCTTCAAAGAGGCCTTCACTATTTCAACAGCATCATCCAATGTGGATGACATCCATCTCCTTATTACGGACGCCTCATGCTTCATGATGTCCAATTTATTTACCTCCTCCTGAGAAATGGTAGTCAATGGGACTGCATGTTCAGTTGCAGTATCATCAAGATTGGTCAGCCCTTTGATATAGGCGTGCAACTGAGCAATGTGCTCTTTATGTTGCTTATTTTTCTCCTTCTCTCTCTTCACTTTTTGAATTAGAGAGTCAATAATATCTTTGCCCTCCTGACCTTCTTGGTCCTCATTGGCAAAGCCCAAATCTACTGTACTAATCTAAAATTCATCGACGGTGATTTTACCTTTTTCTTTCTCCACCGCAGGTATGGCAATTTGCACGGTCCTTCTCCCTGTTGCCGGATCTCTGTTGATGGCCGAAGTCATTCTGGCCTTCCTCCTTGGCTTCATTATATCCGCAGAAAATAGGGTGGAGATGTCGAATTCCTGAATTTCAATTTCCTCCTCAGCACTTACCTCTTTTGCCAACCACAGAGGCACCTGATCATGTTTCTCAACATCATCCTGATGTTCACCTATATCTCCCGTTTCTGTCAACAAATGTTGTGGAGATGGTGACTTCCTCAGTTCTTCTTCTTGATGTTCCTTTTGTGGTTGATCTTGTGATACCTCCTCCTATTGAGGGATTTCCTTCTCTAGAGGAGCATCTTCATGCTGAGGGGAACCTTGTGGTGCATCTATGTGCTGTGGGGAACCCTGTGGCGTAGCTATGTGCTGATCATGATGATCATGACCTGCCTCTGCCATTATTTCATCTGTTCCCACTTCTTCTTCTTCTTCTTGTGGTTTATCCACTGCACCAGATATTGGGGACTCTGCCTGATGTGGTGGAGATTGCTTTGCAGCTACTACTTCTTCTGAGCCTGCATCACCCACCTCTTGTACTTTAGCAGCTAGGTCCTCTAATGTTTCTTTTTCACCAGCCCTCGCCTCCTGAACCTCTACTATAGTAGGTTCCTTCGTTGTATCCTGTGGACTTTATTGGCCAGTTTCAAGAGCATGGCCTTCTGTCTCTACCATCTCTATCTCTTCTGTTAGGTGACCCTTATCAGGTGATCCTGCTGGCTATTCAGGACTTGCATCCTGCTTCTCTGTCAGATCCACCACTACAGGACTGGTCACCTCTGTGATTAATGTGTCTAGCCCTATTTCCTGAGCTATTTGCTCTGGGCTCTTTTCTTGCTCCTCTTCTGCTTGTTTCATCTCCTTAAGCACTGTTTGAACCGTTGGAGGCTTGTGAGGAGTCACACTTACATCAGCAGCAAGTGTTTCCATTTCTTGTGCAGCCACATCCTGCACCACCTCATCATCAGACAAGTTTATTGTCTCGTCTAGCGAGACATACCCTTCTGCTTGTGTCTGAGAGGTCTCTTTCAACTGCTCCTCAGCAAGTTCAGTTTTGAACTTGACAATGGTAGGAAGTGGAACATTGTGTTGCAGTTCCTTGTGCACTTCACTACCCTCCCCTTGTGATGAAGTAGGGGGTTGGCTTATTCCACCTCTCATGGAGGTTCTCTGTTTCTTTGGTGGGGAAGACACCACCACCTGAGGAGCTCTCCTCTTCCTTCTTATTATCAACGGAGTCTCCTCCTCCTCCGGCTCTTCTTCTATGAGGGTGCCCTCCACCCCTGGTTGTTTAGAAGACTGACCCACCTCTTGGGTCTTAATGATTCCAGCCTCTGCTGTCTTACTTTTCTTGGACCTATCCTTTTCTAGAGGGGATGCTGATTCAGATCCTAACCCTGTGGCCTACTCAGCTATAAACACTGCTCTTTCAATTATAATCCCCTTTGGTCCTTGCTCCACCTTCTTGCCCTTCGGGGGTCTTTTGCTCTGCTGCTGTGGTGGAGGGACCTTATCTCCCTTGGTCTTCCTTTTCTCCAACAAGAAGTCATCATATTCATCTGCAGGGATATCCTGCCCCTTCTTCTTGTTGTCCACCATAATGGCAACACCCTTCTTCTTCAATGCCTCTACTTGTTCATCAACCCAAGCTTGGGTTAGGTGTAGGGTCCTGGCAATGAACGGGTCCAAGGATATATCCTCCTGCATAGTGAGGTCAGGTGCAGAGATGGTGTCGTTATATATCTTTTTCTCCTCATACTCATCTGCCATCATTCTACCATCATCCTTCTTTAATTGCTGAGGCAGGGAGATGCAATCAAACGTTTTGACTTGGTTTAGAGTTAACCTCTGATACCTCCTCCTCCTAGCTTCTGCCTCATCCTCGCAATCGGCCCAAAAATCCTCTAGGTGCCTCTAGTGAACAGGCTTTCCTAGCACCTTCTGTATTCTGTCGTAAGGATCATATGGTCTAGTTATTGGAAAGGGTTGCAAGTTCATCTTATTCAGGGTGACCATCACCTTCTTGATGTTATCAGAGTCAGGGCACATGTAATTGCCAATGCTAACTGGGAACAAAATTGGTGGCAGCTTCTTGGCATCCTTGTACATCTGGATCATGGTGGAGCTCTGCCTGATGAATTCCATTAATACCACAGCGTCCGTAGGATACCTTGGCAACATCAGGGGATGTCCCTCGAAACCTTCAACCCTGATGTAGGAAAAAGTTGCGAACTGTATATACCAGGCCCCATGCCTGTAGACTGCCTCTTGAGCCTCCAAGCTCAATCTTTTCATTCTGTCTTCTTCCATGGTCCTTACCAAATGCATAGAGAATGCATCATTGACCAGTTTGTAATCTTTTAAGTAGTTGGTTCTTTGTAGCTGAGGATGATGATCCCAGATATATGCTGCGTTTGTGCCTGTGAGCTTCCCATCTATAACCAAGGCATCAAAAGTGCCTCTCTATGCACAGGAATACACAATATACGAGGACATGAAAAAAGCACAATTAGAACCTCCCAGGTTCATCAGTTGCTCATGCAGAGCATCACTTATAATTTGCCCCCACAGTGGCTTGGTGTCTGAATATAGACACATCATTATAATCCTGTACATCCAGTCTCTGAAACTGCCAGTATCAGGTTGGCCAGTAACCCTATTCAGGAGTGCGATCATGTATTGATACTCCTCATTAAAATCATATTTGAACAGGTGCACAGGAAGCTTGGCGGCTGTGTTGTAGGTGCTGTTCTCAGCCCGCCACGGATACATGTTCTTCTTGGTAGATTTCTTATTGGCCTCGTACTCCCTCTCTGACTTCTTCAGGTCCACACTTTTGACCTTACTTCCCAGCGGCAATCCGAATGTCTGGGAGAGACCTTTGATGGAGAGGTCTGCATATACCCTCCCATGCTTCACTACCTGCCTGGTTTGAGGGTTGTAATTCTGGGCGCACTCAATGACGAGCTCCAGAGATTCCATGGAGTAGGGAAAACCAGCGGCATTCCACAATCCAGATATGAACACTGCGTCCAGCACAGGACTCTTGTCATGCCCATTGTTTAGCTTGGCTGACCAGGCTTCTAGATTAGTGCTTCCCTGATGGGTGTCTGTGATTGCCCCGTATTTAAACAGGACCCCCCTCTGAGTAGAAAACATGGGCTTGTTGAACTCTTCCTGACATTTGACTAATCGCTTCTCAGCCATGAGTGCCTACAATTAATGACAATCCTATCTCACAACAAGGTACATATATGCATGCATACTGCAGTTGAATTTATAAATCACTATGCCTACAGCATGAATTCCAATCATTACTTGACCATACAGGTGCATAAACTAGAACTTACATCATCGCACCAGAATAGAAACAATATGATGAGGGTTTATTCACTTACCTGGTTGTGTAGATTTCCTTTTATACTAGTAGAGTGCTGAGACGTTCTTAATTCAGCTGGTGATCACCTCTCCCTTCTGCTCGTGAGCTCAAATTGCGCAACGGTAGCTGGTACGCAGATATGGGAGCTGGTGCTCTGTAAAACAAGTTTATCATAAGGTAAATGTAAAAATGGTAGTTGAATTACCTTTTAACCTCGCATTTAGGGCGCATTTAGGGCAACTCTGACAAATTAGATCATGTTCCTTGCTTATCCGTGCGAAAAATGTAGGATCTCGCCAGGTGTTTCATTGGGTTCCGGGGTCGGCGGGAACCACCTACCATGGCTGCATGCATTAAATGATAATGGTGGCAACGGGAGCGGGAGAAAATCCCTATGACAGGATATTATGAGGGCAGGATGATATTCACAAATATCGGGTTGAGTTTCAATATCATCCTCCCTCGTGTTGTCATTGTTATCGCGACAAGATTCGGGTGACAAAAGCACCTTTGTTTATGTTTGGTACATCAGGAGGATATTTCGGTGTATCGGGTGATGTTTCAAAATATGATGATGACGAGACAAATTTACATGTCTCTCTCTTTCAGAATATCGGGATGACGTCATCCTGATATTCGCTCTTCGTATCGGAAGTGCATCATGACGTCGTCATCATACTAGGCTAACATGATCATGTTTTAGAGAAAAAATCCTGCGACTATGTAAATGTGATGCTGATGTCATCAGGATGTTTGTTCCCTCATTTATCATATTAGGATGACGTCATCAGCATGTTGGCTAAGGGTGATACTTGCATCAGGAGGATATAAAGCCACATCGGGTTATATGCGAAGTATGATGCAAACGGTAGATAAAACTGTTTGACGGGAAGAGTTTGCTACCATTTAAAGTTGACGTCCGGATATTTGAACCGCATGACATATCAGGTTGAGTTTCAAATATGATGATGAACTTCAACAATATGACCTTCCTCTTATGAATATCAGGTTTGACCGAAACTTTTACTGTTCATAACTTTTATATCCTGACGAATATCAAGGTGATGTAAAAGGTAAACCTGCCTAAATTTCAATGCTCTTTCAAAATATAAGGTCACAGAGATGAAATACGAACTTTCACAAACTAGCCTCATGGTGACCTACCTCATCATGACTTTGCAGGATGATGCACTCGACTTACTTTTACCAAACCGCCCAGAAGCAGACTCACAAGCCAAACCAAAAAGTTGGGTCCCTGTTTTGCCAAGTCAAAATAGGGCATGTTGTGTAACCACACAACAGAATCCCACTGCTTGGGCAATGTCTAGTTTTGTATAGACCATTGCATACAACAAAATGCCAATCGCACTAGCATAAAGAACTTTGCTCATATCCTCTATCTCAGAAAGAGAGTTTGGACAATCTTCAATAGATAACTTTGTCCCCATTGTAATGGGAACAATTAAAGGCCTGCAATCTGCCATGTTGAATCTCTCTAACACAATGTTAACATAAGTACTCTGGCCTAACCAAAGTTTTTTGTTTGCTCTATCTCTTCTAATCTCCATCCCTAGAATGTACCAAGCTACCCCTAGATTTTTCATCTCAAATTGTGTTGGCAACTAAGAATTCAAATTAGAAATCAAATGTTTACCATTCCCAATGAGTAAAATATCATCGACATACAATGCAATAATGAGAATGCAATCATTGTCAAACTTGTAATAAACACAATGATTTGATTTTGATCCCTAAAATCCAACAATCAACATAAAGGCATCAAACTTATGGTACCACATCCTAGGAGACTGTTTCAAACCATACAAAGACTTTTTCAACTTGCAAACTAGATTTTCTTTACCTTTCACCATGTAGTGCTCTGGCTGTGACATATAGATTTCCTCCTCCAGGTCACCATGAAGAAATGTTGTCTTCACATCCATCTATTCCACTTCTAGATCATACATTACTGCAAGAGATAATAGGAACCGAATAGATGTCAGCTTTGCAAAGGGAGAGAAAATCTCACCATAGTCAATTCCCTCCACCTGAGAATACTCCTTCTCGACCAATCTAGCCTTATATTTCTCAACACTACCATCTACACTAAATTTCTTTTTGAATACTCATTTGCATCCAATAGGTTTTCATCCTTGAAGAAAAGGCACCAAGTCCCAAGTATTATTCTTTTCCATAGAAGCCACCTCCTCTTCCATGGCCTCCTTCCAAGAACCTACATCTTTCATACCCATAGCCTCTTTCATAGTTTTAGGCTCATCAGTGTTAGAAATCAAAGAAAATGTATAATTGGAATCATGCAATGAATAACCAAACCTATCAAGTTGCTACCTTATCTGCATGAACCTTCTCAAAGATTGAGGTTGAGGTTCTTCATCTTCTTCTAAACTTTCAGAGCTACTAGAGCTCTCCTCATTATTAGGTCCAATAGATGTTTTTGGTTCAACTTTCTCAGGGGTGGAGGAAGCTGAACATCATCTTTCTTCTCTTCTTTCTCTAACTACAAGACAATAGAAGAAGGATTGATCTCTCTAAAGATCACACTTCTATACAAAACTCTCTTAGCCACTGGATCCCAAAGCTTGTATAATTTCACACTGATGCGATAACTGATGAAGATACACTTCACAGCCTTGTTCTCTAACTTAGACCTCTTCTCCTTAGACACATATGCATATGCCTCACAACCAAAGACTTGAATGTGTATGAATGAAGGCTTTTTACTGGACCATACCTCCATAGGTGTCTTATCAATGAACATTGATGTAGTAGACCTGTTAACTAGGTAACAAGCAATAGCAACAGCTTCAATCTAGAACTTTTATTCAAGACCAGCTCCACTTAGCATACTCCTTGCCCTCTCCATCAAAATTATATTCATCCTCTCTACAACTCCATTATGCTGAGGGGTATATAGATTTGCCTTGTGTCTCTTAAGCCCCTATTCTTTACAAAACTTGTCAAAATCTACTGAACAAAACTCACCACCATTGTCAGTCCTCAAACACTTAATCTTTATATCCTTATGATTCTCTACAAGAGATTTGAACTCTTTGAATCTAGTAAAGACTTCAGATTTACTTCGAAGGAAATACACCCATGTCCTTCTACTATAGTCATCAATGAATGAAACAAAGTAAATAGATTTTGAAATCAAAGGAACATTAATAGGACCAAACACATCAGAATGAATCAAGTCCAACACATCAGACAATTTGTGAGAACTATAATAAAATTGAACACAGTTTTGTTTTCTATAAATACAATATTCGTAGAAATCAAACTCAAGATTACAGTCATTCATACCCTCAACAAGATTTTTATTTTTTAGGGTCCTCAAACCCTTTTCACCAATCTAACCAAGCCTTTGGTACCATAACATTTTCTTCTCAGTTGGAAGTTTCATTTCCATAGAATGAGCACCCTTAGGTACCTAGAAAGCATGACCATTGGAAGTAGATACAATAGTCCTCTTCGCTACTGGTTCCAATGGTGAGGATGAAGAATCTGAAGCTCTCTTCTTTAAAATAGAGGCACTATTGCACTAAACTATGCATGCATCAAGCTGAAATAGAGTACCAATCTGAACACCCTTAGCCAACACAATAGATTCTCTAGTCATCTTGGATCCTCCATTTGAGGAAACAACCTATACAACATCATCATTTAACTTACTTACAGAAAGAAGGTTCCATGTCAAACCAGAGATATGCAGAACACCATTGATTCCCTTCACTCATCCATTAGGGAATCAAATCAAGACTCTTCCACGGCCAACAATCTTTAGGTGAGAATCATCACCCAAGTACACCTTTCCACCATCATATTCTTCATACTTCAAAAATCAATCCCGATGCGAGGTCATGTGAAAAGATGCACCAGAGTCAATAAGCCACACATCCATAGATGCATGCATTGCCAAGGTAGCAACAAATTCTTCTCCTTCATCCTGAGAGGATTTATGAGAATCTAAATCATAATTCTTCTTCTTTTTATTTTTCTCCTCCTTGCACTCCTTGCGGAAGTGACTAAGTTTGACACAGTTCCAACACATGGCCTTGGACTTTCTAGGAGACTTAGATCTCCCACAAGATTTGGATCTTCCTTTTTCTTCCTTCTTCTTATCCTTTTTCATTCCCTTCTCTTTAGATCTACCATGAACTGCAAGAGCATCCTTAGCTGATTTAGAAGACTTTCTCCGTATCTCTTCAGAAAACAATGAAGAAACCACTTCATCCATCTTGAAGGTGGTATTGGTACTCCCAATGGCCATAACAAGGTCGTCCCATGAATCTAGTAAGGAACACAGTAATGTCATACATCGTTCCTCCTCCATCTTCACACCAACAAAAGTCAACTAGGCAACAAGAATATTGAATGTATTCAGGTGATCAATGACATATCCTCCATCTTCCATCCTTAGATAATACAATTTATTTCATAGGAATAACTTGTTCAGCAGGGATTTAGCCTGATAAACATCTCTAAGCTTCTTCCAAAGATCCTTTGTAGTCTTCTCTTCATGGATATTCAAGAGCACTGAATTAGCCAAATAGAGTCTCATCAAACCCTTATCTTTTTGATATTTGAGATCCCAGTCTTCTTGAGACATTGTCATTAGTTTTGTACTAGATATGGCATCCCATAAATCTTGATCTACAAGCATGTCCTCCATTTTATGTTTCCATAAATTGAAATTACGGCCATTAAACTTATCTGTCTCAAACCTTCTAGATGTGCTCACCATCTCTTACCTGCAACAAAGATTTGAAAATCCTCTGCACAAGCTCCCACTCAAATGAAGATCAGCTCAAAAAACCCTCTACCCAACAACTAGAACCAAAGGTGATCAGGTTCTGATACCAACTAAAAGTAAGCAAGGTATGCAAAAATGCTTCCTACACTGATCTACTAAGGAAAGATTTATGCAATTTTTTACTTTTACAGTTACATATTAAGATGCACATTAATAAAAAGATAATAACAACTTCTAAATGCAAACACAAAACTCACAACACAAGATATACGTGGGGAAAACCCTTTCAAGTAAAAAACCCCACACTCCAAAGCCACCCAATATATTATTTAGGAATCAAGAAGATTACAATATACTTGTAGAGCAAGCTTTTATAGGAGTATATCCAATTAGAGATTTAGGAGGTAACTCGACATCTATAAGATTATTACACTCAACCTCCATCTCTAGTTGTTGATCTATAGGAGATACAATACAGTAAATTATTATCAATAATTAAAAAACCATGAGACAAAACCACCCAAAAGTGGCACCAAAATTATCTCCAATCAAAGATGCCTTGTGATGTGCCAAAACACACACCAACACATGTAACTCTCCCCTTTACAGCTCTTTTATGTGTCCAGCATGTTTTTACATTTCTAAAAAATAGGAGGTCCAACTTTTGGAGGTCATAACTTTTGATCTAGGTGTCTGATTGACAAACTGTTTGATGCATCAGAAAGCTTGTGAAGAGATCTATCACCCTGTAACCCACTTTGTCAGTTATGATAATTTTTAGAGCATTTAGGGACCTCTAAGTGCCTCAAAATTGAGTTCAAAACTTTTTTGGTAGTTTTCAAAAAATAGAAACTTTAATATCTTGCGAACCAGGTATGATCTTGAGTCAAAACTCACCTAAGATGTTTACTTAGTTGTTCTGCACCTTTTGGGAAAATTTGAGGTCAATTTGAGGTCAAATGTAAACACTAAAAATAGTAAGTCCCGCCATTTTTAGCCCTTTTGGACACTTTTAAAGTTTTAGATCATTCTTCAAGATAAAGGGTATTTGAAAAGATCAAAACTAGGAAGAATAGTAACCTTTCAACATTGCAAGGTTGATACACTTTTCTTAACAAAATGGAATTAGCCTATGGGAGTGGAAAGTCAATGGTAAGGATGGCATTGTCATGGAATAGACATGAAATGTCAAGGTCTTTGGAAGATGCATTGATGGTCCCATAGATAGTATATTCGTTGACTTTAGAGGGTTCATCTTGACTTATAGGGGGAGTATGAGTATCCTTGGTTTCCAAACCAAGAGGCATGTATCCTAATCCATAATGATCATCATGGAACTTTACTTTTATTGGCTCAATAAGACCTTGTTCATGAAGGTCAAGGCCTTTACCTTGATATCTCATGTTTTTAACACATATGTGAAGGAATTGGATAATGTTTCTTAAGATGGACAAGTTTAGATTCTTCACCATCTAGTTAATCTTTCTAGAGTTAAGAGTCTAAAGAGTTTTCCATTTGTTCTTCATCTAAAGTGCTTGTAGACAAAAAGGTAGTAGACCCAAAGTGTTTGGTGCTTGGTGTTATTAGATGGGGGCATTGTTGAAGACAACCATAAGACTATGGAGTTAAAGGTAGTTGACCCACATGAAAGGAATTGTGTAGCTCATATTCTTTACAACCTTTATCAATTATCTTGACCTTTGTGACTTTAGGATCTTGGGAAGATGATGAAGTGGAAGAGAGGTCACCGGGATGGATATATGATGTTGAAGAGGTGACTTTAGTGGAAATATCATAATTAGGACAAAGGTTGCCTTTCTGATAAACAAATTCTATAGCTCGACAATATGCAAAAGGTCAAGGATCTACATGGATAGTGACTTCTACATCATTGTGGGGGAATTTTATGCATTGATGATAGGTGGAAGGGACAAATTACATAGCATGAATCCATGGATGACCAAGTAGAATGTTATATGGAAGGTCATGATCAATAATGTGGCATGTGGTGTGCTATACGACATGTCCCACTTGTATGGGAAGGCATGTAGTTCCTTTGGATTCTCTCTCAATATTCTCATATGCTTTGATAGTAGTAACACATGGCTCCAAGTTAGTTGTTGAATATCCCAATTACTTTATTAACCTCAAGGTACATAAATTCAAGCTAGATCCATTATTCAAAAGGACTTGCTTAACTTTATGTTTAGAAATTGGGACCTCTATGTGAAGGGTTTTATTGTGAGATGGATCAATGGGAGGCATGTCATGTTGGCTAAAGGATATTTCATAGGTAGATGAAATATGATCCAAAAGAGTTTGGAATTATTCAGGATCAATATTATGAAGGACTTGGAATTCTTGTCGAGCTTGATCCAATATAGCTTTGTGGATAGGGGAAGCCTTGAGGAGATCCAAGATGGATATTTGTGCAAGAGTCTTCCCAAGGTGGTCTAGGATATTGTAACAGGAAGGTTGGAAGGATGAGGAAGATAGAGGTCTAGGAATAGTAATTGTTCCACATCTTGTTGTAACACCACATTTAGGGGATGTGGGTTTTATGGTTATGATTGCAACTTGTGAGGGATTGTAGTCAATACTCCCTACAACAAAGTCATAGGTGTAGGGGACCTTAATATAGTGGACATTTTTGGTGTGATTCTTTTGGGACTGGGTTGGATTAGAGGTGGAAGATGAAGTAGATTGTTTGTGCTTTGGAAAATGATCTTGATAAACACCCAATTGTATATTAGGTGAGGAATTGCCAGTTACCTCTAATGTGCCTTGATCAATAAGATCTTGGATATAATTCTTGAGCCTCATACACTTGTTTGTGAGGTGTCCTTGGGCACAATGATAATCACAATAATCTTTTTCATTGTACCATGTAGGCTTAGGGTGATTGTCATCAAAAGGTCTAGTGACAAGGAATGTGATCATGTTTGCTTGCACCAATTTTTGAAACACCACCTCGATAGGTTCCCCTAGATCAGTGTAGTGATGTCTTGGATTAGAGGGTGGTCTAATATATAGCTGAGGAAGGGAAATGGTACTAGTCTTAAGGATATTTTGCACATTGTTTTGAGGAGTGTGTTGTTTGGATGTGCTTTGCATCGATGACCCCATCACTAACCAAATGTTTATTCTTAGCCCAAGGTTTAAATTTATTAGTCATTTGATTATTGTCCTTGGTATGGGTTTTGAGAAAACCTTTGGCAATAAGGGCTTTTTCAATCTTGACACCTTTCTAAATGATCTCATCAAAGGTGGAAAGACAATGTATTTGTAGATGAAAGGTCATTTCTTGATTAAGGTTTTGGATAAAATGTTAACCAATTGTTTCTCAGGAATTTCAACCATGGGATTTGACTTGCAAGCCCTCTCCACTATTGTAGGTAAGAAGCCAATATTTATCCATTATGTTGCTTGGAATTACAAAGATCTAACATTATAAGTTCATGTTCAACATTATAGGAGAAATGGGCAACAAATTTTTAAGATAGGTCTATTAGGACCTACAAATTTCTAGGGTTTTAGGGTTTCTTTTATGGAGTGTTATCCTAATCTCAAAAACCCTCAACCATTCCTTCTGATGGTGTGATTTAAATTTAAATTTATGTTTCATCATTGACCCCTTGGTCCTGGTTGCTAGTCTTTTAAGTTATGAATTGAGCTCCTATATATTGTGTTTTACCAACCCTTTTGTCATAAGCTATCAGTCAAGAGTACTCATGAATATTTGAAAATATTAATGCCTAAGTCTATAATGTGAGCAATGAATTGTGATGAGGACACTTGGTAGTCTAGCGTGCACCCACAAGCTTCAGAGACTTGTACTTTGTCAAGGTCACGTTGCTATGGAATGATGCCATCTATCCAGTGGGCCTGCAGTCTTGCTAAAGCGGAAGCTAAGAGAAATCTAGCTATGTAGTCTTTGATTGGTTACACACTACCACAAAGGACATGTTGTCAAATCAGAGATGGTATCATGCTATTTTGATTCGATGCCATGTGTATGGGACCTACCAAGCACATGCAATACCCAAAATATAGTCCATTCCACTTGGCAATCTAGCGCAAGCCTACACTGTCATAAATTTGGGACTCGATGGTGATGTAGAGGCAAATTGGATAGGAGAATATAGACACGCAAGATAAGGTTCTATTACACCCAAAAGCCACAAATCAAAGCTCTTTACACAAAAGTGGGAACAATAGTTAGGGGCTTTTATTTCTTCATGGAAATTGTGTTCAAGCATGTATAGGGACCCATCCCATCCATTGGCAAAGGCAGGTCCAACTCTAAAATAGTACTTCCTTCACAAACCCCTAAAATGGCGTGTAGCCCTTCAAAAGGATAACAGTCCTAATAACTTTTGCCGCAAGTCTTCAAATGTGAATCTTAGAAAATTAGTAGATACCTATTATGGCCCCCTATCACATATCCCAAACTTAGCATGGGTTGTTTTGGATGGTATGCCTCAACCAATAGCCCCTCATGATGCCTTAGAGCCCTAATTAGGCCAAAATTACAAAGAGACTACTATAGAATGCAATCCCAGAACTCAACCAAGGGTTTGAACATTTAGTATACATGCCAAAACAAAGGATTTTGTGGGTTTTGTACTTCTACTCTCTGTTGTTCCCAAAAATGCATCTATGGTTCCTTCAATGTGCCTTTAAACATCACCTAACACATGGTTTTGTTAGGTCTCTTCAAAGAAAACTCCTTCTCTACAATTTCTCTATCAAAAAACCATTATAACATGCTAGTACAATCCTACCACCATCCATTCCACTGATCACAAGTGGATCAAATCAGTGGAATGACAAAAGAATGCATGTTCTCCTATCAAAACCCTAGAGGAGGGTTTTACAAACCAAATCTAGAGAAAACCTTATAACTCCCTACCAAAAGAGTTTCAAAACACCAAACTAAATTCAAAAGGAAGTTGAAATCTTGTGCTAACTAATCAATTCATTCAAAAATGAAACCAAACCCGTACCTCTGTACAGTACGGACTGTGGCAACAAGGAAATTCAGAAAAATAGTCCCTAAAGAGTAGTCCGAGGAGAATGGATATATCTTTCCTTATAATTGATCTCAAGACACCAAATAGGATTTGTTTGAGAGTTAACCATTTACTCTATCCATCCCACATATCTAGGACCTTTGACAGTTCCATACAGATGAGTAGTACGGCTTGATGCAGTGACTAATAGAGGAAAAGGCAAAAAACTTGTATTGATGTTGTTTCTTTCAATCAAAATATCTTCTCTCTCTACAATCATCATTGGCAGGCTTAAAGAAGCCTTCTACAATTTCCTTGGAGTAGTTAGTGGTAGTTGTGGTCGATGGAACTTGCATAACCATCAAATTTCTGCAACTACTCTGTGTTTAGGATAGCAACTATCCTGTTTTAGCATTTGAAACTAATCACAAGTGTGGCATAATGACACCGATGGGTTTATGACTTGTCAACACCTTTGACAATGTCATAAACCTTTGACAAGACTTAACATCCCTTCTAACTCTTAGACATGCCATTTGCAAGGCTTACAACATGAGGGAACATATGACTATCTTTTACATGCCTTGGGAGGCTTACAAGCATGACTATTGTCTCTACATGCCTTAGGACAGCAAACGATATTTGGACATAGTCCTTATTACATGAATGGTCTTCTAGGACCTTATTGGAATCAACAAACATGAACATCAAAATAAAAACATGAAGTTGAATGCCTCATGGAAGCCACCTTGTGTTAGGTGGTCCTGCACCAGATGGGGAGCGTGGGGATGCGAGATGGTGACATATAGAAATGTTTTGAAGATTGACATGGAAAGATTTCTCTTGTAGCATAAATTGATTAGTCAAAGACTTTTCAACTCACACGATGGATTTTTTGTTTCTCCTAGATTATCTTGAGCCATTGATTCTGTTGTATATAGAAAATTTTGGATAAATGAAAAAAGATAAAACAATACAATGCATTACCTAATCCAAATCTTTAATACCTCAGATAGATGTGGATAATAGATGCATGCAAGATTGGATTGATCGATTGATATGATATGTTGGTTACTAAATTCGACAGCATTACTATAAGATGAAGATGATTGATAGAAGATGATAGATGGGAGATACTGGATGAGAAGAATGATGCAAAGGCTTTAATGATATTTTGACAGCATAAGGATACTCAAACTCAATGCATATTAGAAAATGGCTTATGAAAGGGTTGGTTTATAGGCAAGGGTTGGCTTAAATGGACAGTTGAGATTAAAAGGCTAAACAAATGATATGGATGGCTAGGATTGATTAGTTATTCCCACTCTTCAAAGAAGTTGTAGTCATGTGACAAGTGCACAAAGAAGGATAAAGCTCATGTGTGATCGTGTACACAAAAATCTTTATTTAATAAGTTCATGTGTGATTGTGTACACAAAAAGGATATTAAATGAAAGTTGTACTACCACACATGATTCAATTGAGAGGTGGACAAGTGTTGGAATGTGGTGAGAGGCGAGGACCTAATTCAAATATTTTATTTCAATTAGTTGGAATATGTGAGGGAAATTAATTAAATAAATAAGATTTATTTAATTAATTTGAATGGTGAGATAAAGATAGGATGGGATTATGATGGGATTTTTATTAAATAAATAAAATTTATTTAATTAATTGGATAATGGGATAATGAATGTTAAATTAATTAAATAAATAAAATTATTTAATTAATTGGCTAGGTGGGATAAGGATGGGATTAAGAGTGGGATTAGGACAAAATGCTAAATGATGTCTAGATAATGTATTTGACTAGGTGTTGCAAGACATGAACAAATTTGGGACAATTTTGGGTGTCTACATTTTGCCCCTCTTTGAGATGATGGTTTAGATGTTGAGATTTGTGTCGAGTAACATCATTTCAAAGATAAGGTATGGATAGAGGAAAATAGATGGATGATGAAAAAGATAGGATGATGATGGAAAGATAAGATGATGATGCCCCCTCGAGAGGATAGGCGGGTTGGACAAATATGTGGAGGCTCTCAAAATGAAAAATGATTGGGTAAGGAAGATAGATGAAGGAAATGGATAGAAGAAATGAATGGTATGTTATCCTGCAATGAAGGTGAGCAACCATGATGCTTGATATAGCACTAGACATTATCCACCAAGGTATAAGGACTAGGGTGACGATGTGTCTCATGCCCCAACGTAATACAACCTTGTCTAATGTATGAGGAAGAAAACTTAGAGCATTAAAGTCCTAGTGCACAAAAGGTATGATATGACCTTAGATGCAAAGGATAGTGCAAAAAGTTATTCCAACATACACAAGATATGAATATTAGCTAGAAAGATATGGATTTGATACAAATGCAAGATAAAATGATAACACACACAAGCAAGCAAGAAAGCATGCACAAATTATTCAAAAACAAACAAGGTATTGCCCCTGTCAAGTTTTAAACCAATGATCAAGTGATTGATTGATCATTGATTGATTGATGATGATAATAATAGATAGTGTTGATGATGATAGATAGTGTTGTCATTGTGGGGAACGATATATCCCTAGATCAACATAAGGATGATTGATGATGATTGATTGATTTGGTTTATGACAAGATTAGGATCAAGACGAAGGATGCAATTGGATAATTTGACAAGATTGATTAAGTTGATTAGTATGGATTAATATGACTCGCATTTGGATTTATTGCTTGGATTTTTGACTTGGAGATGATAAGGATGATTGGAAGAATTGATTTGATGAATTCATTTATTGGATTGATGAATGGATTTGATTGAAATGGTTTGATTTGAATGAATGTGATGGATTGGAAGAATTGATTGGATTTTAGGGGTTTATTGATGAGGTGGGAGATAGATGATAGAAGAAAGTGAGATGGATGAAGAGAAAAAATGATTGATGAAGATTAGAAGAAAGATGGAAGATGAAAGAGGTCTATCACCTATACTTGAATCTGAGTACTTCCTTCATATCCCAAATTACCTACATACCCTGTATCCATGGGATCAAGGCATTTAATGATAGAGGTGAGATGTAGTTCTGATTATTGTTTTATTGATGGTGATGATGAAGGTGGATTGATTGATCAGGTTATGGATTGAATGGGATTGATGTGATGTTTGATGATAAATGATGTTATTGATGGGATGATATGGATTGGATTGATGTGATTTTGATTGATTGATAGATTGGCTTTAATTGATGATTTAATTGGATTTGTTTTGATGGATTTGATGTGATGAATTGTTTTACTTGATCTGATTTGAGTTGATGATTGGAGGGGTTTGATTTGATGATTTGACTGATGATTTGGATTGATTAATGATTTTGATGATTGATTGATCTTATTGCTTGGATTTTTGTTGGATATTTTATTTTTTTGTATTTTTGAGATGTTTTGATTTTTTTTTAGATTTTTGTATTTTTGGGAAATATTTTTTTTTTAGATTTTTTGCATGTTTTTGGATGGAAGTGGATGGTATTTGGATTTACAATGTGGGTATCCTTTGTGCTTTATACCAATGACAAGGGAAAATGAAGTCTAGCTGCAAGGAGGTAAATGGAATTGGAAGAATGGATAAAAGGATGAGAGATTAGAAAATGGGATGGTAGGCTCATGATATATGGATGGATGGAAGACTCATGATAAATGGATGGATAAGAGGATAAGCCATGGAATGGAAATCTCATGATAAATGGATAGATAAAAGGATGGGTAATAATGGATAAATGTATGCCTCATAATGGAGCTAGGATGTGATCTCCAAAGGCTATGTCGTATAGGAATAACATGCCCCATTCTAGGTAGTAGACTTAGGATTTTACATGACAAGGCTTATGACAAAAGGATGACATGATGGATTTTACATGAAAAGGCTTAGGATGATAGGTGGATAATGATAGGATTGTATTGAAAGGATAGAGGTATATCAAGAGATAACCAAAGCATGTTTCAACATTTTTACCCCTATCTCTTCATCAAGATCAAAAGGAAGAAGGGAGGATGAATGGACTCAATAGGATAGGTATGTGGATGTAATGGCTAAGGATGGTAGGATATGGTGAGGTAGGACATGATAGGATAGAAAATGATTGGTTGGAAGTGATAAGATGGATGAGGCAATGTGCCCCCAAGTGTAAGTGACATAGAAGATCAACCTACAGATGACGCCTGCTTGCTAGGTTTTCATCATGGTACTTATCCAAGGCACCACCAAGGGTGGTTTTCACCATTGGATGAAGAGATTTCTCTTTACTATTTTGATTTTTTTTTTTTTTTCTCTTTTTTTAACTTTTTTTTTAATATTGTAGATGTGATGATAATTACACATGGCACCTACAAACAGGTTTTCACCATGGTAATTGATAGGAGGGACTCAAGCATTGAGTTCCATGAAAGGTGATATTGTCCCACTATAGATGGATTTCATCGCATGGACCATGTCAATATGCTCATTATGCTCATCAATGTTGGTAGGGGATTACACAAAAGGGAGATGGATTAGGTAGATAGTGGATTATAATGTAGATTTTGAAAGGTTTCAAGCAAGGATGGATGGGGTATAGTGGATTATGATGTGGATTATGGAGGACGTATGTAAAAGGATGGATGAAATGCTTATGCCGAATCATGGACCATAGGAAGGTGATGAGTGAGATATATAGGATAGTGGATAAAGGATGGGGAGATGGGGGTATGTGGGAATGTTGTGGAATGGAATGGAACCATGACCAACAATTGCACACACAGTGATAAACATTGAAGCTTTTGATGGGAAGGTGGTGTAGGAAGCAATAGGGATGCTTTCTTAGGAGATGGATGATGGAGTGATTTAGGTACCCACATAAACTTGGGATTTTTATGATCTTTGCTTTTCTTGTGGGATTTTTGGAATTTTTGGATAGAATGGGATTTTTGGACGGAAGGGGATGGTTGGGATTTTTGAGTGGAAGAGGATGGTTGGGATTTTTGAGAGGTATAAGAGGATGCCTCATTTGACTTGGTTGATTTATGCTTAGGGACCCAAACCATTTTGCTTTTGGACTTTTCTTTTAGAGGTATGGGCTTGGATAGCTTTTTGGATGGATTTTTCTTATATTCTTTGCATTTGTACTCTAAGGCATGAAGATCTTTAGGATTTTTGACTTTATAGTTAGAGGCATCCAAATTTCTACTTTTGAATCCCATGGACATGATGGAAGCAGGGTTGGCAGAATGAGTGGAAGCTTTATGTTTAGACAATATGTGCATTTGTTGGTCGTGATTAGGATTATGAGGGAATGTGTAAATGGATGGATGTGGATGATTAGGAATTGGTAGAAGTGAAGGTAAAGTGGATGGAGGGATAGTAGGAGTTGAAAGGAGTGGAGGTAAAGTGGATGGTGGAAGGTGTATGGTCACATGCTTTTTCCATTTGTAGGATGATGGAGGTGGAATGGCTACATATGTTTTGGGTATATGGTGTGGTTTTTGATAGAAAGTGTACTTAGGATGCATGGAGGTGGTACCAACATCTTTAGATTGTTTACCTTGGGGTGTATATCCAAGGCCATATGAGCATAGAGGGACCTTGACATGGATTGGCTCCAAAATTCCTTGTTTATGAAGGCCTAGGCCTTTACCTTAGTAGTTCATATTTTGGAGAATGTGATGGACTATAGGACTTGGTGTAGTTTGGGAACTAGACTTGAGCTCATTGTTATTGGATGAAGAAGGTGAGGTGGTGGACAAAGGTTGTTGTTGTCCTAAGGAAGAACATTCATGGATGAAGGTGGATAGGCCAATAGGATATGATGGTGGACTTGTAATGGAGTTGGTGGTGGAGATGGAAGGATCATTAGGATCTTGATTATCATTGTGTTCATTTAGATCCAAGTTATTTGTTTGATCTTCTATGTTTGCTTGGGTGACAAGTGTCTCATTATGACAAGTGGAAGTTTGCTTATTAGGGCTAGATGGAGGATGGATAGGAGCAACTGGGATATCTTTCTCATGGATAGTTATAGGATTAGGGATATGATCAAGGTGATCTTGGATAGGTTCTTCATCATATTGATCATGGATTGGATAAAGTTTGGCTAAGATGATCATCATGGTTTTCATGATCATAGATAGAACCTTGATCATAAATGTGAGCATAAATAGGATTAAGTCTGCTATGAATGGGATAAATTTGCTCATGGATAGGATCATGATCATATATAATATCTTGATCATAGAAAATACATAGGTTATGGATGATTGGAACTTATAAATGCTTTGATCTTGATTAGGACTAGAGCTTGATGTTTCCACATGCTTTGGATTATACTCTTTACATAACTCTTGGGTTGCTTGAATGGAAGGGGATGATAGGTGCTTGGATAGGCTCTTGAGGGTTATCAACATGAGGGCATGATGGATCTTGACTTGGACTTATGGTTGGAGACTCTTGAATAGGCTCAATGGATTTTGGACCACATGATGGGACTACATGAATAGGTAAGGTGTTTGAAGGTTCTTTGATAGGTTCATGAATGGGTGTTTGACATGGGGGTGTTCTATCCCTTCCTAGTAGCCAATGGATCACATCCTTTACAAGTGTATGGGTAAATGGATAATATAATGGATGGATAATAAGGGTAGATGGTGTTGTAGGCTTGAGATTAGGACTTGTTAGATGGATAATGGGATTAGATGGGATAGGACTTGGACTAGATGGAAGGATAATAGGATTAGATGGATAATATTCTAAGTTCATGACCAATCTTTTAAATTTTGTACAAGTGGTATGGCATGGCCCTTACTCCTATGGTATGCACAATATTCATCATCTTTATACCAATGGGGTTTAAAGAGAGGTGGAGAATATGATCTTAGCAGTAATAGCTCAACCAAATTTTCTTGGACCAATCTTTCTAAAAGTATCTCCATGGAATGTTTTAATGAAGGGTTAGTGGAATATGGGGACGAAGGTGAATGAAGGGCTTGATGGACCAATGGACTAGGATTGGGATCACATGAAGGTGTTAGGATAGGAATAGTAGGCTCATGTGTTGGCATGTGCTTGGATGGTGAAGGTGACTCATAGGATACATTGGCTAGATTGGTATCTCCCTTATCAAAGGATATTAGGTATTGCATAAGATAACTTGGGCTTCCTTGATTTATGTACAAGGGGCCACTTGGACTTGGATGTGCTTCTTGTTGAAAAGGTGGACTTAGGTCTATCAACGGTGCTTCTTGTGAGGACACTTGGTTGCCTTATGGATGGGTTTGGTGGTGTGTTGGAATGTTGGAATGAAGAATTGGATAATGTTGGGGTGGATGTTGAGGTTGATGTGGCATTGACGTGATGTGTAGATAGATTAGGTTGGTGTGATGCTGAAGGTGACATATATGACTGTGGTTGCATGTGTTGGAAGTTGTGATAGTGTTATGGTGGAGGGATTGTATAGGATAATGGTTGTTGAGATATAGATTGATATGGATAATGATTGACATTGGAAGAGGTGTGATAGGTTGATGAAGGATTGATGTGACATGTAGATGGATGAAGTTGATATGAAGTGGGAGGTGATGACATGTAAGGTTGAGGTGGCATTGGTTGTTGATAGTGAATGGATAAAGGATGATGTGCTTGTTGGGTTTGACTTGTGGCTACAAGGTGTTGGGCTTGTGCTATGAGTTGTCATATTTGAGGTGATTGGCTTTCTTAAGTTTGAAGTTGCTGGATGATGCCCTGGAGCCTTTGTATAGTTTGTTGGCCTAAGAGTTGTGGTTCTTGGTAAAGTTCTTGGAGAAGGTCTTGGAAGTTGGGTACTATGTCTTCTATTGTTGGCATGTTGTCACACACGTGTTTATGGATTAAGACCCTTTTGGCAAGTGCTTGATTATGATTTAGATGATGATGATGATGTGGAATGACTTGGATATGATAGGATGATGATTGATTGGATGATTATGATGATTTGGTTTGGGATGATTGAGTGATGTGTAATGATTAGGAATGTGTATGGATGTGACTAGGATATGTTTAGAATGAAATTGATTTGGGTATGATTAGGATATGATGTGGAATGATAAGATTGGATGATGTGGATGAAATTGAGTTGGATATGATGTGTAGGATGACTTGTTTATGTGTTTGGTGTTTATAGCTTGATTTGGTAATGTTCAAACAAATGATTATGCATATACACACATGAATCACGCATGCAAGACACATAAGCAAGTTTCAATTTGAGATATGAAGAATGCGATGATTGTTAAGAAAGCACCCATGGAAGACACATCAACAAGCTCTATGACTAGTCAAGTGGGGTATGGCCAATTAGGTCTTAGGCTAGAATGCATAAGGTTGACTAGGGATACAATAAAAGTGAAATCCTACCACACAGGCGGGAGAAATGAGTAACCCACCCTTCACCTTCACTTCCCAAAGGTATAAAGTTCTTTGGGGCTTGGCTAAGATTCACACTTGCAGTTGTTAATTGACCCTTTATAAAATGAGATGTGTGATGTGAAATTGAATGGATAAGAGATGTTTTTTATTCTCAAGGTCGTACGAAGTGCATGAGAAGAGTATACACACCTCTAATCACATGCAAATTTACCAAACAATGCAAGTACTTGTTATTTTTAATCCCAAATTGAAATGTGATAATGAAGACACAAGTTTGTTTTAAGTCTAATTTCAAAGTGTGTTTGCAAACAATTGTTCGTTTTAAAGCCCAAATTGAAGTGTGATATTGCAAACAATTTTTTTGTTCAATTGAAAGTAAAAATTTGGATTGAGTGCACCTTGAAATATAAGGAACCCACTTGATATTAGTTAAACAAGTTGCACCACACTTGTTAGTAGTTTGATAGATTTTGGCCTTTGACAAGTGAACCTACAAACAAGTACTAGCTCAAAAAATGACAAATATGCAAAAATCAGAAATAATAGTCAAGTTACAATAAATTAGATATTACCAATAGATTCCTTATGACTTTCTATGCCATTTAAAAAAAATCATTAAATTTCGATTTAATATGCAAAAGTTATGCCCAAATGAAGTTTTCAATGAAAGAGTGTTAAGATTGAAAAATAAACCCTGCAAAAAATTGACAAATAATGTCATCCAATAGTAAAATAGATATAGCCATGAGATTCTTTATGATTTTATAATCAATATCAAAAAAAAAATTTCTCAAATTGGACTCAATATGCAAAAGTTATGTCATAAACTAGGGTTTGAAAAAAAAAAATTTGAGAAAAAATCCATTTGTACCATAGATCTGAAAAATAATGATATAGAAAAATGGATTTAAATATTTCTAACCACCTGCAAAAAATAGAATGTGATTTGGTTAGCTAGATTGGGAGATATGATTTTTTTTCTAAAAGTCATGCATCAAATTTTTTTGAAAAATCAGAATCGCAGGGTCAACGTCCAATCATCATAACTCCTTCAATACTGAGCCAAATCTTTAATATAACCACTTTTCGAAAAGGTCTCGAAGTTCTCTTTCCAACGAATACAAGATCTTCTTTTTCCAGGACCTGTGTAAAACATAAACCCCTCTTCAACAGATCTGGTCATAAATAAAGAAAATTAGAAATATAAAATATCTTCAACCTACAAATCAAAGTGCATGAACCTGCAAAAACTAATGATTAGATCCAATTAGACATGTTCATGTTGGGTTCACCAAAAATGTATATAGAAAAATTTGGATAAATGAAAATGATAAAACAATACAATACATTACCTAATCCAAATCTTCAATACCTCAGATAGATGTGGATAATAGGTGCATGCAAGATTGGATTGATCAATTGATTTGATATGTTGGTTGCTCAATTCCGCAACATAATGATAAGATGAAGATGATTGATAGAAGATGATAAATGGGAGATAATAGATGAGAAGAATGATGCAAAGGCTCTAATGATATTTCGATGGCATAAGGATACTCAAACTCAATGCATATTAGAAAATGGCTTAAGAAAGGGTTGATTTATAGGCAAGGGTTAGTTTAAATGGATGGTTGAGATTAAAAGGCTAAATGAATGATATGGATGGCTAGGATTGATTAGTTATTCCCACTCTTCAAGGAGTTGTAATCATGTGACAAGTGTACAAAAGAGGATAAAGCTCATGTGTGATCGTGTACACAAAAACCTTTATTTAATAAGTTCATGTGTGATTGTGTACACAAAAAGGATATTAAATGAAAGTTGTACTACCACAAATGATTTAAATGAGAGGTGGACAAGTGTTGGAATGTTGTGAGAGGTGAGGACCTAATTCAAATATTTTATTTGAATTAGTTGGGATACGTGAGGGAAATTAATTAAATAAATATGATTTATTTAATTAATTCAAAAGGTGTGATAAGGATGGGATGGGATTATGATAAGATTTTAATAAAATAAATAAAATTTATTTAATTAATTGGCTAGGTGGGATAAGGATGGGATTAAGAGTGGGATTAGGAAAAAATACTACATGATGTCTAGATAATGTATTTGACTAGGTGTTGCAAGACATGGACAAATTTGGGACAATTTTAGGTGTCTACACTTGCCACGACAAGCATTGTATCAATGGTCTATATTCAAATTTGGAATTTGTCTCTTGTAGATAGTCTAGTTGAGTATGCGGGTACTAATGGTGGAATGACTATTTCATGACAAATTTCTCATGAATTTCAAAGTTCTCAACTATTATCTGGTACGATGTAGGGTATGTGAAGCAAGAAGTTGTCATTTGAGCATAGATCTTTCTGATTTGACACTAGGTACATCTCATCTGCTAATCTTGCATTTCAATTAGGTTATTGGTAAACCGAGTGGACATTTAGTATTTGTATGAGATATGTTTGTAGGAAGTCTCTAGTAATCTATGAATAGTTCATGCCTCCCTTTGCTACTTCTAGAATTGTGATGTGATCTTAAGAGATTTCTAGATAAGGGTCAAGTGTACAAAACCTATAGGTGCCAAAAATGGACTGACGGTGATTGTTGGTAAGTGGGAAATACTCAAATGAAGAGCCTTATCCCTTTTTAGCTATAAAGGGAAGTGTTTACATGATTAATTTACATCATTTTTTCCCTAGGCATGATGTAGGGTATTTTCTTTTCTATTTTGCCTTCTGTATCCTCCATTTCCCAAAGAAGTATTCCACTATTCTCATGGTTACAAATCTATCCATTCTGAATAAAGAACAAGGAGAGTGTTGTCTAGGGAATGGATGGTTTAGGTTAAAAAATAAGCCTATGGCATCAACAACCTTGTTGCTCCCTCAAATTCACCTATTAGTAGTGTCATCTTGGTGAGGGAGGGTTTAGGTTGCTTGAATACTTCAACTGCATGCAACTGCCAGGATGGAGCAAAGGGATTGTTGAAATTCCAACAATCCTGACTGATTGGTAAAATTAAATGGTAAGGCAGAGAGGCATTATTATGTTCTCTTCTCCTTTCCAGATCAATTGACACCCATTAGAGGCATAGTTGTGATAGCTACAGAGTATGATGTTTGGGTGATCTAGTCGGTGATGAAGAGTCGAGATTCTATCAAAAGAATTAGAGAATTGAATGTTTAAATGGTGGCAACCTCTTCATCACCATCCTTCAATAGATATACATGATTGCCTCAAGTTCTAGTGGTTAAGGGATCTTTCAACCGCCCTCAGGGATCTGCTATTTGGCATCCCTATATTGAAAGATGAGGAGTCATGGGGACAACCCAACTATCCATGCTCAAGGAATAAAGGTAAAAAACAAAAGGTAGTTAACCTAAACTAACTAGGGGAAGTTTGAAATTGGTTCATGTTCTCTAACGCAAATGAATACTGTTATAAAGTGTTGAGGGAATCTTGATGTAATGTAAGAGCTCACCTTGTGTTATAAAAGGGCAATGCTCGTTGGTTTGAGTGTTGGAAAAACTTTTGGGATAGGAACAAAGCATCCTTTTGTGTCATTTGACAAGAGCATGTACTCTCCAGTTTGAAAGATATAAAGAGTACATGTCCTTTTAACTTTTGTCTCCAATATATGTTCTAGGGGACATTTAAATAAAATAGCTAATGGTTGCTTTATCTTCATTACACATTTGTTGTTATGTGTTTACTTCTCGTACTAGTTTCTACTCAAGAAGTAGAATAAATCTTTTCAGGAAGTAAATGGTATCTATTATGACATAATAGGATAAGTAAGTATGAGAGTTTCATATAAAAGGGCTTTGACTAGTTGACATCAATATCAAAGATATTGATTGTTTAGAAAATCACCTGAATCAAATAGTATAGGGATAAAAGATATAGTGTATGACTCTATTTTCCCATGATAAACACCGATCCTCATATCACCCAATTTTCCCAATCATATATACATCAAAATGATATACCAACCACGTTTGAATTATTCTTTACTATTTAATACTTTCATTTTGAAGGCCTAAGCTTAACAAATAATGCATAGACGAGAATAAGGTCTATACTTTATTTTTCTTTAAGTCCTACAGTGAGATTTGATCTACTTTTTAGACACTTTGATTATTCACAGGTCCTTATTCTATATTAGGTGACTACCAGAGGGGAACCCACCTAGGCTTTGTAGAGCCTGAAGAGTAGAGGAGATTATCATGTTGACAATATCTCCTATTTGTTGGCCCATTTCCTATTGATCTATCCTTAACCTAAGAAATATCATAGAGAGGTCAATAGGGTACCTTTTGGAGCACCAACGAAGTCAATTAATGTTTTGATGGTACCGAGAGCGAGATGATAAAACCAATCTAAGGCTTCTCCTACCAAACTTAGTGGAAAGAGTTTCAATAGATAGACATCATTATCAGAAACCTCTTTATAATCCATGAAGAATTGTTTGATGTGATCTCGAGGATCTCCTTTTCCCTTGTATTTGTTGAACTTGAGAACCTCATAGTTAGGGGGAAAAGGTGTCACACCCACCCTTCTGATTACCATACGAATGGATGTGAACACAAAAAGGCTAATATATATATTTTTTAATACTAACTACTACAAAAAATAGCTCAATAACAAATTCAAGAAATCAAATTACATAATTGTTGAGTGAATCTCCTAGTAGGTAAAATGGTTCCTCAGTGTTTGCTTCTAGATTTCACAACTAGAGAAAGAAACAGTTTAAGCTAATCAAAAAATTATCAAAATGATTAATACATTTATCTAAGTAATGCAAAGAAATAAATTAAATACAACAATTGGATTTAGAATGATAATCATTTAATCAATTTAAAATATAATCATAGTCATTCAAATATAATGAAAATGTCTATTTTCTAAATTCCTTCTAACATAACAATGTAACTTTTTTAACTAACAAAAATAGGGATTTGTAAAATCTACTTATCACCATTGAATTCTACTTAATATGGTAATCAACAACATAATTTCATACATATTCAAATATATATATATATATATATGAAATATACATATAGAAATATGCAAATAACAAGTATTCTTCCTTCTTAAAACAAATATATGAACAAATGACTATATATATATATACACATTCTAAAAAAAACATTTGTCAAGAAGAGATAACAGTTTATTATATATATAAACACATATAGAAGTCCTCATGATAGATTGGTCAAGACGATAGGGAAAAAAATCTTCAAATTTAAAATGTTTGCATTGGGTCTCGGTTTCTAATTGTTGGATGGCATTTTGCATCTCTTGCAACTTATGATCCAAGGGAGTCATAAGAGGTGGGGTAGGTGATGATGGTAAGGTGTAATTGGTAGGTCCAAGTGGCAATGGTTGTGTCATGGGACAAGTGGTTAAAGGATTGGGTTGGTAGGTGGTATGTGATGAGATGAGTGTAGATGTAGTGGGTTGAGATGAGGTAGTTGAATAGATGGGTTGTAGTTGAATTTGAGGTATTGATGGGTTAGATTGGTATTATTGATGAGTTGGAGGTGATGACATGACCACATGATGAGATGTGGTTTGATAGGAAGTTGATGGAATATAAAATGGCAATATGGATGGGATTGCAAGTGTGTGTTGAGGAATAGAAATAGATGGAAGTGAGTTTTGTAATGGAGTGGAAAGTGTAGGAATGTATTCATGAGATGTCCTATATTTCTTGGAAATTTGTGGCATGAGTGATGAAGATTGACCTAGTTGATAGGCATGAGTTTAATTAGGATCATAGGGAGGTGGAGCTAGGAAGGCCATGTCACCTATTTGTTGATGACCTTGAGAGTTTTCTATGTTGTTTTGTGATGAAGGACCAGGATGGATGGGATCTTTCAGTTTTTCTACAAGGTGAGGAATTCACCCCTCCTCTTCTAGAAGAGAAGTTGTATGCCAAAATCCTTATGATGTAGGTTTTTTATGAAATCTGTGAATTTAGGGGAACACTCACATTGATCAAGACCATGTTCATGCTCACTTGCATTATTAGGACAATTATGAAGTGAAAAGGATTGAGTTTCTATATGAGGCTCCATGATTTTGTTAGCTTGGGACTGTTGACCCATTTTCTTTTGTCCAGAGTTAAATAGTTCACCTTAAAAATATCCTAGACATCCCTTGAAATATAGCCCTGCAAGCCTTCATCCTCCAAATCCTCATGCCCTACCTTGAAAAATCCATAGAATCTCATCTGGAGAATCCCTGTAAAAACCCAGAAAAACCTAGAAATCCTTAATCTTCAAATGCCTTCCTTCGCAGGGATTTCCCATCTTCATACTTAGTCATTTTGTTGTGAATATCCTGATGACGTCATCTGGTTCTTACCTAACATCCCATATATTATCTTAATATCCCAGACCTTAGCTAAGGTCCTGATATCCCCTTCATATTTGGGTCTTAGTTAATATCTAGATGTTTGTTCTAAAACATCCAGATCTTAACTAATAACTGGGCCCTTTGTGAATGTGTAGGCCCTTGTGAATATGATGATGACATCATCTGAATATTTCCTAATATCCATGACCTTGTGAATGTCTAGATGACATCATCTGGACCCCCTCTCCAAATAAATGTATATGATGATGACATCATCTAAATATTTTGCCTCTAGCATATTATCCTATAGTGCTAATATACTAATGACGTCATCTAGATCACCTCTTTGACAAAGTTCTTCATGTTGATGACATCATTAGGATATTCAAGAGACATCTAGATATTAAGTTAGCACCCATATATTAAAAGTTAATATCCATGCAGATGACGGCCCCTCCATGCTGCAAAGGAAAATTTGATGAATGCATTCAGATATCGCATAGCCCGCAGTCAGCTAGAGGTGACGTCATGACTCCACTGCGCAGTTGTGAGATGATGACACGTGGACATCAATATACCTGTTGATTGCAAATTTGACCACAAATATCTCCCTCATCCTAAGGAATTTCTACATGATCCAAAAGACAAAATGGCTTAGAATTTCCTCCTCTTTCATTTGCTGGGCTTTTTAGGAGGGTATTCTCAATTTGAAATTATGATCCAATTATCGTGACCCAGATGTGAATATCTAGATATCAAGATGGTTCTTGACTGAGGATGTATATGCAGGCTCAACCAACAAGACATCTCAATGACCAACTTGAAGTGTTGCGAAGGTAGATATTTCATATTGAATCGAGTTGGTGAGCTCTACAAGTGAAATTCATGAGGGATGGATCGATTCTCCAATGTGGAAGGACTTTAGTGGCTCAGTGGAAAATCTTCCAGTAGTTGGTGATGACTTTTGGGCTCTCTTCTTTAATGTTTTATCCTATCTTGGGTATGGGAAACCATTCCTAGTGTTGCAGGTCTACCAGAGGCATGGGTTTTGTCCTCATTGTTGTTTGTTTGTAACTTTGCATTGATGGTGGCATTGGTGGTCTCGGATTCCATGCATTTGCTTCAACATTCTTTACACATGGACTTGTTATAAAATGCATTGTAATCTCATCATTTGGGAGAGTTAGTAATTTTTGGGTTGTTATGCTACCAAATTTCTTGTAGTCAGACCTCTTAGTGCAATTGCAGGATTATCAGAATTTGACTCACTGTGCCTAAAGCTTGGCCTTTGTTTGTCTTCTGGTTAGTCCAACCATGAATGTAATTGGCTATACTGTGCCTTTTCTTGCTATAAGTTATTTTGTATTGTAATAGTTTCTAGCCTTCATGATCAATATATGCACAATATCTTTCCTCTCTTAGGCTCGGATTTCTATGTTTTACTTGAAGTTATGATCTATTCTATGAGTAAAATAGCTCCTCTATAGGTTGGATCTTCATCTCGAAGCCTCAATAAGTTATATAAGTTTGTGTGAACCTTTTTTTGTGATTGAGATCATTGTTGTGTCTATTCTAGGCTTACTACTAATTAAATCTGATGCATCACCTTTATTCCCATTTAGTTTCTTCCTAACCCTTTTCCCCTACAGTATTAGCATTAGGTTTAGATATTTTTCTCTAAGCATTAGGCTTAGAATGAGGAACCAACCTTCTTTGGAGGTCTAATCTCACTCGCAAGGTCACACACCTTGAGATCATTCCCATTATGTCATTAGAATGCTTAGACTCTCTCCAAGATGGGTGCAATTATATGTGACAACAGTTTATGGCATGCCCGGTGGGACTAAGTTTGATGAGCTTTGTCATTTGTTGAAGGATCTGGTGTGTTCTTTAGCACTTCTTTCCATCTAGGGTAGTCTTCAAACACCATGGTGACTCTATTGAACAAATCTACTAGTGTAGCCAGTCCAAGCACTTGAAGAACTCCAAGGATTAGGATTTCGGTGGTATTCTTGATCTAGTTGCTTTCAGAAGCATATTCAATCACCCGATGACTCTCTCTTTGGTATGTATCTAGTTTTTCTCTAGTTGTAGACTTTCTCTACTCTAACTCATAAAATTTTATGATTATCCAACATTTAAATGCTATAAAATGTCAAAATTTTATGTGGATCATGGCTATTCCCTTCCCCTAATCAAAGCATAGGCTATTGGTCCCCATATTAGCAATACCAAGCCCCAAATGCCTCTAATTTCATGCCATACGGTACTGCAACAATAGAATATCAGCATCATCATAATGCTTACCTCCCTCCCACCCTTGCTTAATCTTATTATTAACCTAATAATGCATGTTATCAACCCCAAGAAGACTACCTTAAGCTGCTAGAGATTAGGGAGCATTTGGATGATATAAAAAGAGATATGGGGTATAATCTACCATGGGAACCCTTTGATTTTATCATCAGAAGTGAGGGTGATGTGATGGAGGTACTCCGAGAGTTCCAACAGGAGTTGGGTGAAATTCAAAGGGTCAAGGAGTATAACAGACAACAAGAGGAGCTTGCTTATCAGGCTCATCTTCATCAGCAATAGAGGGAAGCATAGGAAAAGGCTTACCTATAGAAAATTAGAATGCAACTTGCAACCTTATCTGAGGAGCAACTAAGGCAAATGCTTACCGATATAGAAAGGCAGGAAGCTCAACCAGTCCCCTCCATTCCCAGTTTTAGGCAGCCCCTCCCTTCCACACTTGTTCAGTCGGCTGCAGAGCCAGCCCCAAAACTTAAAATCCCAAGTTTTAGAGGCCCCCAACTTCACAAAGGCCTATTCCTACACCAAGTCAACCTATTCCCCCTTAGAGGAATCTTCTTCAAGAGGCCCTTTTGGCCCATGTTTCATGTCAACCCTCTTGCCCTAACCCTAAAGTGGAGGATAGATGAGTCTTTTGGTGAGATGTTGGGTTCTATAAGCTACAAAAGGAGATATTTGAGGCTGCTATGAAGAAGCCAGCTATTAATGACCCTCCTTGTACCACTGAAACAAAAATCTCAAACCTGCTACTAGAAGAAATCAAACCAAATCCAATGGAGCAGTAGTGTGTTGAGCATAAGATTAATGCTAATTCAAGTACAAGGTTAAGTCCTTTGGACTTTGGCTCATTCGAAGAGTTTTCCCATGCTGTGAACAAGATGAATGAAATCCAAATGTAGAGGAGGCTTAGTGAAGAGTTCCAGTTGTAAAGGCAGCCCAAGCAAAATCATGTGGAGTTGCAACCCAGTGATGCAGATATGGTGGAGGAAATTGCTCCTGTTGCTCCTAAGGAGGTGGAAGATGCCACCATATTTCATGAACTGCCTGGCTGCATTGAAAATTATGAGGGCAGATAGATTCTAGCAATTCCATAGCAGCGTGGGGATATTGAAACTGATGATAGGTTGCTGGAATGCAAAGCCAAACATGATAATGAGGCTCTAGCTCATGAAAAGGAGCATGCATGCAGCCCTATTTTGGAAAACGTAAAAGTTAAGGAAGCCAGGGTGGACCTTCTCATTCCTATGTGCTTTGAAGAGTTGGAAGACCTCTTTCACAATGAGATAGATCATTTATGCTCAAGATGTGGCATTGAGCCAACTTTCCTTGAGGAGGAACCTCATGAGCATCTTGTTCATGAGATGGAGGCAGCCATATTTCCAATTGAATCATAGAAGCCATAGCATTTAGACAAGCATCTAGAGGAGAAAGAATTAGAGTAGAGGCATGAGATCAACTGCGTTGATTTGCATGTCATCTTAATGGGATGCCCTATTGGGCATCTAGCCTAGTTGGAGACACATCAAGAAGAGTCACCACTTGTCATGCTTACCTCAAAGCATGAAGTTGAGCATCAAAATGAGTGGGATCAGCCCATTTATTCACCTCTTGGCAACAACATCAACAATCAATTCATGTGGATAGGTGAGTTTATCCCCACTCTTGGGGGAGTGCCTCCATCAAATTGTTGTATGTTCATCCCTTCGCCACCTCTTTTTAACTGCCCATAGACATGGAAAGCATTGTAAATTGTTGAGGAAGGGTAGTTATTTTGAAGAACCAATTAATGGCTTTGTTTAAGGTTAGTTTTGGTTGGTTAGTCTAAGTGTAGGTTAGTTTTGTTTTGATTAGTTTTCCTTTCAATAAGTGCCCTTGCATTTTGTTGTGTTCTCATTAGGAGGATACATGCTTGCTTGATTATTTTGGTTTGCCTTGGTGGTGTGCCCAATTGTTTCAACCCCTCTATTCTTGTTGCAGTCTCTTTTGACCCCATGCCCAATGGATGCTTAAGGCCACTAATCTATTCATTTAGTAGGCAAACATCCTTGAGAAGTCACCAAATGTTGACCCATTTTCCTCTGTCCAGAGTCAAATAGTTCACCTTAAAAATATCCTGGACATCCCTTGAAATATAGCTATGCAAGCCTTCATCCACCAAATCCTCATGCTCTAGAATCCTTGTAAAAAACCTAGAAAAACCCATAAATCCTTAATCTTTAAATGCCTTCCTTCGTAGGGATTTCCCATCTTCATAGTTAGTCATTTTAGTGTGGATATCCTAATGATGTCATCTAGATCTTAGCAATCATCTTGGATATTATCTTAATATCCTAGACCTTAGTTAATATCTGGATGTTTGTTCTAAAACATCCAGATCTTAACTAATATATGGGCCCTTTGCGAATGTGCAGACCCTTGTGAATATGATGATGACGACATTCAAATATTTCCTAATGTCCAGATCCTTCCTAATATCCATGACCTTACAAATGTCTAGATGATGTCATCTAGACCCCCTCTCCAAAGAAGTGCATATGATGATGACATCATCCATACATTCTGCCTCCAGTATATTATCCTGTAGTGCTAATATCTTGATGACATCATCTAGATCCCCTCTTCAACAAAGTTCTTCATGCCAATGATATCATCAGGATATTCAAGAGGCATCTGGTTATTAAGTTAGTGTCTAGATATTAAAATTTAATATCCATGCAGATGATGGCCCCTCCATGTTGCAAAGGAAAATTTGATGGGTGCATCCAGATATGGCATAGCACGTAGTCATCTAGAGGTGACATCCTAACTCCACTGTGTGACTACGAGATGATGACATGTGGACATCCATATGCCTGTTGACTGTAATTTTGACTGCAAATATCTCCCTCATCCTGAGGAATTTCTACATGATCCAAAAGACAAAATGGCTTAGAATTTCCTCCTCTTTCATAGGCAGGCTTTTTTTGGGGGGGCGGATATTCTAACTTTGAAATTATGATCCAAATATCTTGACCCAAATGTGTATATCTAGATATCAGGATGGTTGTTGACTAAGGAAGGATATGCAGGCTCAGCCAACAAGACATCTCAGTGACTAACTTGAAGTGTTGTAGAGGCAAATATTTCGCATTGAATCGAGTTGGTGAGCTCTGCAGATGAAATTCATGAGGGATGGCTCGATTCTTCAGTGTGAAAGGACTTTGGTGGCTTGGTGACAAATCTTCTGGTGGTTGGTGATGACTTTTATGCTCTCTTCTTCAATGCTCTTTCCTCTTTTGTGTATGGGCATCCATTCCTAGTGTTACAAGTCTTCCAGAGGCATGGGTTCTATCCTCATCATCATTTGTTCATGAGTCTACATTGATGGTGGCATTGGTGGTCTTGAATTTTGTGCGTCTGCTTCAACATTCTCTACACATGGACTTGTTATAAAATGCATTGTAATCTCATCATTTGGGAGAGTTAGTAATTTCTAGGCTGTTATGCTACCAAATTTCTTGTAGTCAAACCTCTTAGTACAATTGCAAGATTATCAGAATTTGACTCACTATGCCTGAAGCTTGGCCTTTGTTTGTCTTCTAGTTAGTCCAACCATGAATGTAATTGGCTATACTGTGTCTTTTCCTACTATAAGTTTTTTTTTTAATTGTAATAATTTCTGGCCTGCATGATCAATATATGCACAATATCTCTCCTCTCTTATGCTCTGATTTCTATGTTTTACTTGAAGTTATGATCTAGTCTATGAGTAAAATAGCTCCTCTATAGGTTGGATCTTCATCCCAAAGCCTCAATCAGTTCTATAAGTCTGTGTGAACCTTCTATTGTGGTTGAGATCATTGTTGTGTCTATTCCAGGCTTAATACTACTCATTAAATCTAGTGCATCACTTTTATTCCCATTCAGTTTCTTCCTAACCCTTTTCCCTTGTAGTATTAGCACTAGGTTTAGATTTTTTCTCTAAGCATTAGGCTTAGAATGAGGAACAATCCTTCTCTAGAGGCCTGATCTCAACTTGCAAGGTCCCACACCTTGAGATCATTCTCATTGTGTCATTAGAATGCTTGGAATCTCTGCAAGCTGGGTGCAATTCTATGTGACAATAGGGACCTAGTTATAGAAGGCATAAAATGATGATGTGGCAAGTTTGAAATGTTGGAAAGATTTGAGAGATCTTGATGATGTAGCTAAAGGTTGATTTATTGGAGATCTTATGTTTGATTATGGATGGTTTGGCAATTGGAGCTTGGAATATTATAGTGATGACTAAGACTTGAGTTGAAAGAGTTGGTGGATATGGAGTTGTGAGGGTTTAAAGATTTAGAATGAGACAAAAAGATTAGGGATGATGTGGATTGGTAGATGTGATTGGGAGTGGTTAGGCTTGATTGATGATCTGAGGGGTTGGATTTTAGATTAAGATCAAGATGAAAGACCATATTAGATTCAAGTTGATGGATGGGGATAGATTTCAAAACTTAAGATAGGCTACATTCTTAAGCAAATATTTGATGTGATCTCTATTCTTAAGTTAGATAGTCCTTAAGAAAATGATTGGATTTGATGATGGATTAAAATACAATTGGTCTTGATCAAGGGCTTAATCTCATTTAAAGGTCTATGGATGAAAGAGGATAATGTAAAGGACAACTTCACTTCAGGGATATAGTAGGTGATGGGGTTGGAATGTTGGAAGATTGTCATTGATGTTGTTTGAAACATGAGCATGTAGGATACGGACAAGGCATGCTACTGTGTGTTGCAGTGTTATCATTGATGTCAACATTGTATCTTGATATGAGGACTTCAATGCAGATCTTTTTGGTTGATTCTAACATGCTTGAGGATGTCTATGAAAGACAATTTTGCAAGAAGGTTTGATTTGGTAAAGAGACTTGTGATGAAAATTGACTAAGTGTCAGTTCTGGTAATTCTATGTTACAAAGCATCTAGTTTTTGGGTCTGCACTGGTCTGCAATTGAACATTTCACTCTATGGTTCTTGTATATTTCTTTTGGTTGATAGAAGCATCTAATTCTAGAATTTCATCTGATTTTGACTTTTGGTGTGGAAGTTATGAATGACAAAAGTTTGGCCTGGCAGATTAGTCATTTCCTATATAGTGCATGCGAGTAAGAGAGTCTGCATTTCTCTACGGATTGGATTTTGACTTTGCATTTTAAGGAGATGTGGATAGATGTCAATATAGTGTGAATTCTAGTTGGCATGAAGTTTTGAGATACACATGTCTGAATATGGGTATATAGTTGAAGAATTTTTATATTAGGCCTTTTGCAGTGCTGACCTAATAGATGTGAAGACATGTGAAGATTAAATAAGTATTGCTGAATTATGTGGGAGCTATTTTAGGTCCATTCCAACCTATTTCAAATTGTTTTAAGGATTGAATCTTGGCACGAGGTCTGGGTGGAAGGTTTTGAGTTGACAGGTTATATATTATATATTTTGTATGTTACATCCAATTAGGCTGATCTATTTATGTTATGCTTGAAGTAGATATATATGCTAAATCTTTTTCAGTATTTTGAGTGTTAGGCATGTCTGCGAATACTATCATAGTAGTGTGAACTTACGTTGTGAATGTTAAGTAAAATATTAGAATGATACGAATGTAGAGGAAAAGAATTTGTTAGATTAGAATCAAATAAAGTGTGTAAAGTTAGTTCATTGAGCTTCATTGGAAATATATCTCATGCGTATGTTAGATGTAATTGTAACAGTTCAATCTAGGTAGTGAGCCACAATCTTTCTTCTATCTTATTCTCAGTGGGTAGTGAGTCCACTTGGACAATGAGTCCACTTGTAGTGAGCTCTTCTATAAATATAGTATAGCTAGTTATAATATATTGTGAGCTAATTCTCACCATGGTTTTTCCCATTTTGTGTTTTCCACATAAAAATCTTGGTGTTCATGTGTTATGAGTTGTTGTTACATGCTTTATGTTTTATTTCATGTACTACAATTGAATCTGCTAAATGGATTGGATATTTAATGTTTGAATGATTTAAAATAATACTAATTCAGCCTCTGATGTAGGAGCACCCCAAGTTGCAGAGCAATCTTGCATCAACCAAAAATATTTGCATTCTTTCTTTTCTTGAATTTTTAGTTTAGTTTAGTCATTAGCAGTTTCAATATTTTGTACCATATTTTACTACATCTTCATATCATATCTCATAGAATAGGAATTAACATCTACATACCATCATCTACATCATATCCAATTTTTAGGTCATTTGGATTTGTCTACTAAAAGTTATCGCTATCAGAAGATCAACAAATTTCATAGAACAAAGCATCCAAATAGTCAGTTGAAGGAGAAGGTTTGTGGAGCACTTTTGTGACTTGTGGAGCCTAATAAAACATGATATACAACACATAAGGATTAGATAGACCTTCCTTGAGGTCCTCATCAAATTTCAAGCATTTGTGGAGCAATACCAGATGTTGTAGGCTGACCTACCTTGTTTCTACACATTACATCCTTCATTAGAGTTTGTAACCTCTTGTGTCCAATGCAGAGGATTCTATGAGCTTGAAGTGGACATATATAGATCTCTTAGATGCATTAGGATGTTAGTAGTTCTATGATATGATTTAGATAGTATTAGAAGTTATATTCTTTTTGGGAAGGCACTTCAATGCCATATCTTGCATATCTGTTGTAACCCAGAAAACAGACATGTGAGCCCTTTGATTGTAGCCCACATGTTTCTGACATATGAGCATTGTAACTCTTTGATATTCTAAATATCTAAATCTTCCATTGCATTTTATTATTACATTTTTTCCATTGTGTTTACTCTAGCTGCATGGTTTGGATAGTTCACTCTATGAACCCTCCGACCGTGACTACACCAAGTGGTTTCAAAGTGAAGTTTTGAATCCTTTGGGAAGTGAAAGCATTTCAAAAGATCTTGTGCTGAAAAGAGTACCAACCTAAGGTAGTCTACTTGTGTTTGTCAACAGAGCGCTAATTGTGAGGCAACTGCTACCTTATAGTCAGATCGCCGAATTGAGGTAGTTGCATCAGATCCTAGGAAGAGATGCCACCAAGGAGGATGCTTGCTATGGCCAATGTTGCTATAAGAATGGAAGAAATGATAGAGATGATGAGGACAATGAAATTTTGATTGGATGATAAATAAGAAGATAGAAGAAGAGGACTAAACCCTAGACATGATGTTGAAAGTGACGATGAAGAATTTCAATCCATTGACCAAAATGAAGAAGCCCTAGAAGAAGAAGAATTAGACCAGGAAAAGATGTTGAAAGCTATTTCAAAGATTGGTAAGAGACCTAGAGTAGATGTATCAAACTATACTGGAAATTTGAATCTAGAGGAATTGATTGATTGGATAAATGACTTGGAAGAATACTTTGAATATGAAGAAATTAAAGATCTGGAGAAAGTTATATTTGCAAAAACTAAGTTAAAAGGACATGCTACTATTTGGTGGAAAGAAGTTCAATTGGATAGGAATAAGAGAGGAAAAGGAAAGATCATAAAATGGGATAGAATGGTGACAAAGTTGAAGAATCAGTTCATACCTACTGACTATGAGTTGGAATTGTTGAAGAGATTTCAAAACCTAAGGCAAAAGGAGAAATCTATGAAGGAGTATACTGAGGAATTTCATAAGATGATCATAAGGACTGGACATAGTGAAGAAAGCAAGGAGAAAGTGGAAAGATACATAAATGGATTGAGGATGAACATTCAAGAAGAACTAAGTTTGGTGAGGATGACAACAATAGAAAAGGTATATTAGTTTGCATTGAAAGTTGCAGACAAGTTGAATAAAAAGCATGAGCAAAGATAGAGAGGTAGAGGAGGTAAATTTTAAAGAGGTAGAACATATTCCAGAGGAGAGAGATCATATGCAGAGGCAAAACAAATAGAGTAGCCCATATCAGAAGGAAGAAAATGACAATAATTCATACTACAAAGCGAGAGATGATAGAAGTTTATACATCAACAGTAGAGGGAATCATAATTCTTACCATAATGAATGGTATAGGAGAGATGAAAGAGAGTTTGATAAGTGAACATTTAGAGGAACTTGTTTTAACTGTGGAGGTGAAGGGCACAAAGCATTTGAATGTCATCAGGGAAGTACAAGCAAGAGAATAGAGAACAGTGCAAGAGCAACTTATGCAGAAGAAGAACCTGTTGGATCACATAGTTTAGTTGGAAAACTAGAGAAAGGAGAATCATTAGTCATGAGGAGAGCAATATTTCAAGAAGAGACAATTGAGGAACCACCGCAAAGGAAAAGTGTGTTCCAGACTAGATGTAAATCAAGAGGTAAATGTTGTAAGGTAATAATTAATAGTGGTAGTATAGATAATTTGGTTTCAAAGAAGATGGTGACTAAGTTGAACCTAGAGAGATTGAAACACCCTAAGCCCTACAAGATAGCATGGATTCAGGATGAACACAAGGTACTGGTGAGTAAACAATGTTTGGTGAAATTTTATATAGGATCTTATAATGATGAAGTTGTTGGTTCCCAAAATAACTCCAACCCAAAACTTTAAAACGTTCCTAAAACATCTAGGCCAGGGATTGTCATCAAGGTAAAAGGAAGAGGTTTATCAACAAGTAAAGGGGAATTTTGGCCAACTACATGAGTGGGTAGACTCCTTTGTTCTTCAAGCTCAACTAGACCTAGGAGGATATTCCTAGAGGCATTAAATAAAATAGAAAGAACAAATACAACCATAACCAATGTATACTTGACCCCAAGAGTTGTCACTAGATCAAAACAAACTAGCTACATAGGCCTCTCATTAAGCTGATTAAACTGTGCGAATGTATATGCATAGGAAATATGGTTTTTTATCCTAAACCATAGGTGAATGATTGGTTTGATTTTAAAGAGTGATTGGTCCCTCTCCAATATGGACTAGTGCCTATTCTATTGGGCAACAAAGTCATGGAATGCAAGGAGGAAAGTAAAGACACAGCAAAGGATCAACAAAACCAGACATACATTTACATATGAATTTCAAATAGATATTCATACAATGGACATACTTAATGATAAAAAAGAGAACTGCAATGATATACATGCAACAAAGGAATGGCAAATATAATCCTTGTATTAACTTATATGTTGTCACACACCTCCAAACCTTTGTTACAATCATACCAACAAATGTGGCAAGGGAAAATACATAACTGTGATTACATATTTACCAAAATCACTACAAATGCCCATGGCAACATTCATTATATTCAAATATGCATTACATAATATTCCTACTCTATCTTGAACAAATCCCTTCACTAACAAACCAAATATATCATGTGTTGATGCTAGAGAAACTCCTTAGGCTCTCCTAGACTAGACAATTGGCTCAATGACCAACCATGAGAATGTCTTCAAATGACGTATATATAGAAATCCTATTTCATCATGCAGCCCAAGGCATTAGAAGATCTGGTCAACAAGCAACCACTACAATAAATGTAGCGCGTGGCCCAATCAGATGAATTGTCAAAAATTCTAGGTGCCCATGCCTTGCATACTGACTTCGGTCCTTGTGGGTACTGTAGAAAAATTGAATACTAAAAAATTGCACCTCCCATTAAATTTAGTACTTAAGCAAGGACAATAAACACTTTTTTAGCTACCCACTTAGCATTAATGGCATTCCTGAAAGTAGTTGGTGTGTTCCCAGCAGATCGAGTCTGGAAGGCCAGGAAGTCAACCTCTGACAAGTCAGACTTTTCAACCTCAAGCTTTCAGCCTTTCAGCCTCTTACCTTTGTCTTTTCTATGCCTTAATCCTTTTATCTTAGTCTCTTTTCTTTTGTTAGACTTTGGGCTCCAGGCCTTCGTTGTTTCACCTTTCAAAAGGGAGAAGAGAAAACACCACAACTCCAACCCCCAAAGTTCAGCTCATACTTAGAAAATTCTTTAAGACTTTAGGTGGACTTCAACCTTTTAGCCTTTTGCCTTACACTTTTTTCCTCTTCGAAAGAACTAAGAAAAACCAATCTTTGAACTCCACCAACCTTACCTGCCACGTGTCCATATTCTGCCATTCCACAAGCTAGCATGCAGGCCCACCAAAAGGCTCCATAGAATAGCGGAATTCCTTAGGAAACTTTTACCTATTGGGGGTCAATTGTCGGACCTTTCTCCTTCCATCTTTCAAAATGAGAAGGTGAAAGGGGGGAAGCTCAAACTTCAAACATCCACTGAATACTTCACACTTAGAGGAATTTTCAAACATACCTATCATACTTCGGGGCCTAAACCTTCACCGCAACACTAAAGAAGGCTGAATTGCACAACTCCAAAGTTTGTTGCTTCACAGCATTCTTCATACTTAGAATAATTTTCATCTCTTTAAGAAAACTTTGGCCCTCGGGCCTTCGTCCCTTTTCTTTCCATTGGGAAGACGAAAGGGAGGAACTCCGACCTCTAAAACTCTACCTAACACTTAGGATTTCAGTACTTAGGTAATTTTTGGGGCCCAAAGGGGGAAGCACAATGGAAAGAGGAAGCTCGAAGCTCCAACCTCCAACAAAAGGAAAAAACACAAGGGGAAACTTAGGATATTTGGACTTAGCCAATTTTGGGCTTCCTCCTTGTATTTTCAAATGGCAAACACATGAAAACCTATGAAAAATATCTCTGATTGGTTATAAACTATAGGTTCAAGTGGGATTCATATGAGACTTGGAGGCAAAATGGAGCACTTAAGGAACTAGTAATTTTGGGTGCCAACACTGGCTCTAGTTGGGGATGTGTGCCAAGTAGTGGCACAACAAGAATCTAGAATATCTTTGGGCAAACCAAAACACAAAATGCACAAAGGGACACACACAAAGTACATATTTACAAAAAAACACAGTCAAAAAATGACTGCAGCCAAAGTTTTGGGACACTATAGGCCACCCCTGGTGGAAATTGAATGAAGTTACTTACCTCTGTCAAAGACAAGCCTATTGAAGGACTTGATCTCCCTCAATCCTTTGCTGCATTGATCACCCAACATCAACAATAAAAACATTTTGTATGCATGCACATACAAAATATAAACATTCATATTATCATCTTGAAGATTGAAATGATATTACCAGGGAAAGGTAGCCACAAATAATATGATTCATCATCATGTTGACTCACATATAAGCACTCACCTTCAAGTCCCATGTCAACATGATGCATTTTTGGGCCTGCATAAATATCAGCATGAAGGAAATTATCAAGCTAAAACTCATCCAACCTAGGTGTAATCTCATGCTAGGCTATGTCATAAGACTGCTCAATTTATTATGGCCCATCTACACTAATGCTAATGTGCTCCTCAATGACTGAATCAAAGACATGATTCAGATTTAAATCTCCACCATTAGCATATAAATTTGAAATTTGAGGCAATTCAATCAAGACTCGTAATCTTCAATTTCCCTCTCTATTTTGTATTCCTTGGCACACACTGTTGTGTAAAATTTGTTGCTAAGAAAATCAGAAATTATTTTCTCCTCATCACCTTGTAGGTCAACAACTTGACCCACACTATAACATCCAACCTGAATGTCATCAGGGCTAGCCAATGAGCTCAAAAATGTGCTCTCAACATGATCCACATCAATGAGAGGTAACTGCTCTAAACAAAAATAAAAAATCATCTATGGTAGAGTCTTTATGACTGGGAATAGTTACATCATAATCACTTGTAGTTGTAGTAGCACCTTCATGATGTCCAACTGAAGCATAAACCACACCATCCTCATGTAAACAAGTGCCAATGACGTCATTATCATTATCAAGGATAAATGAGGGTAAAACACCAAATAAGAGACCAGTTTCTTGTTCACCCTCAACATCATTTTGTACCTCTTCTCTTTCCACTTGCTGTCCACAAGTAGTCATGTCACATTGTATAACACTCTCCACCTCCAAAGATGATAGCTCAAACTCACTGAAATCAAAGTCATCTTCAAAAAGAGGATTATCCATGCACCAATGAAAATCAGAAACAATACTATTACTTTACGGACTTGCATGCTCCTCAAAGGGGGCATTATCTCTTATGCTCATCTCTCCATCATCATTTGCTTCATCAATGTATATATGCACTTCATAATCAACTACATGAACTAAATCATTCGATGTTTCACTTGCATACATACCTTCTAGACGGTCTACAATGCAACAGGTAGTAGGATCAAAAATCTCTTCATGAGATTGGAAATCATCATTAATTTGTTCATTTTTATCACCCATTGATGACTAATCCAATTGAAGGCAGGTGCAATCACTAATGTTTTGATCTGAATTGCTCTCATACACTACACCAGCACCTTCCTCTGCCCTTCTACATACATAATCATCACTTGATATTATTTCTAGATCATATGAAACATCCACATCCCTGTTGTCTACAACAACCTATTCATTATCAACTAACTCTGCATATGAGGATATATATTTTGTAATCATATCCTGCTTAACTTTATCAACATAATCAATGAACACATAGGCCTATTGAAAACCCACTATATTTAATTCCTTCGGTATATAACTTGAGCTTATAGAATCATCATAAGTTTGCAGATACATATCAATGAAAATAGGAGGACCAGGTCTGAATTTTTTTGGGATGCGAGATAGGGCCACTGCAAATATATGGCTGAGCTCCATGATAGACTCTTCTTCCTAACTTCTAATATTTTCTAGTTTTTGGACAAGAAAAATAGGGTCTAGACTATTTGCATAATCTTCAAAGGTAGACACCAATTGATCCCAGGAAGCAAAATGTTGGTCAGGGAAACTAACCAGCCACTTCCATGCTACTCCACATAGAGATCTCAAAAAAAATCTCATCCACATATCTTCATCCCCAAATTGAAATTTATCCATGAAGTCGAAAAATACATCAATGTGTGCCTTCCCATTGAAAACCTCACACCCATCAAATAAAGGCATCTGATTGTAAATCTTCTTGGGCATGGATTACTACTCATAACTGACCCATGAGAGGTCAAGTTGTCTATAGGTATTTTTATTAGCAATAGGGGGAGGATGAGGAAAAGAACCATTGACAACAACAAGAGGGAAATCCGACTGTGGCATGGACTGATGTAGCTTGATTCGGTCTACTAATTGTTTTTCTTGCTACAACAAAGACTCTAACAATTGCTTTTCTTTTTCAATTTTCTTTTGTAGCCAAGACTTTTCATTTCTATTATGTAAGGGCTTAAAAGATTCAAGGTTTGTAAAATTGGCAAGGCAACGATTAGAAAATGCATTACTAGGATGGTCAAAGGTCGTATAATTCCTAGGGTCTTCAACATAAGAAGATGTAGGGAAAGAATCCTCCCTAGGGTATCCATATTCATAATAGTTGGCCATGACCAACTATAAACCACATGTGCAGGACAAAGGAAAGAAAACACATTCCTTTATTGAGAAAGAAATCATGGTCAAGGTAGAAAAAAACTTGTACCTTAACCAACTACAATCTCCTTGAAACGTACACACAACAACAATACTGTGTTTTCTTTTAACAATAGAGTCACCACCTCAATGAATGAGGAAATCCCTTGAAGCATGACTAATCTTCAAGGCTTCAAAACTAATTTTGGGTTGCTCACACTAGAAGAATCATCAAATACTTATAACCCAACAATACATTGGTGCCAGTCTATTAGTGTAAGTTGAAAGGCTACCAACTTACCCACAACAATATACTACACCAAGCAATGGTTGTTAACAGGGGTCTTCAAATTTGAACCAAAGGATCACTATCCCCAGAAATGAAACCAAAATGTTGGTTTCCAAAATAACTTCAACCCAAAACTCTAAAATGTTCCTAAAACACCTAGGCCAGGGATTGTTGTCAAGGTGAAAGGAAGATGTTTATCAAAAAGTAAAGGGGAATTTTGGCCAACTACAGGAGTGGGTAGACTCCTCTACTCTTCATGCACAACTAGACCTAGTAGGGATATTCCTAGAGGCATGAAATAAAATACCAAGGAATAATACAACCATACCCAATGTACACTTGACCTCAAGAGCTGTCACTAGATCAAGACAAACTAGCTGCATAGTTATCTCATTAAGCTAATTCAACTGTGCAAATGTACATACACAGGAAAGATAGTTTTTTATCCTAAACCACAAGTGAATGATTTGTTTAATTTTAATGAGTGATTGGTCCCTCTCCAATATGGAATGGTACCTATTCTATTGGGCAACAGAGTCATGGAATGCAAGGAGGAAAGGAAAGACACAACAAAGGATCAACAGAATCAGCCATACATTTACATATATGACTTTTAGATAGATCTTCATATAATGGACATACTTAATGATCCAAAAGAGAACTATAATGATTCACATGCAACAAAGGAATGGAAAATACAAGCCTTGTATTAACTTAGATGCTATCACACACCTCCAAACCTCTGTTACAATCATACCAACAAATGTGGCAAGGGAAAATACATAACTACGATTACATATTTACCAAAATCACTACAAACTCCTATAGAGACATTCATTATATTCAAATCTGCATTACATAATCTTCCTACTCTATGCTGAACAAATCCCTTCACTAACAAACTAAATATATCATGTGTTCATGCTAGAGAAACTCCTTAGGCTCTCCCAAACCAGATAATTGGCTCAACGACCAACCATGAGAATGTCTTCAAATGACATATATAGCAATCCTATTTCATCATGCAACCCAAGGTGTTAGAAGATTTGGTCAACAAGAAACCACTACAATAAATGTAGTGCATGGCCCAATTAGATGAATCGACAAAAATTCTTGGAACCCATGCCTTGCATATTGACTTCGGTCCTTGGGGGTATTGCAGAAGAAATTGAATACTGAAACATTGCTCCTCCCATTAAATTTGGTACTTGAGCATGGATGACAAACACTATTTCAGCTACCCACTTAGCATTAATGGTGTTCTTGAAAGTAGTTGGTGCATTCCCAGGCGATTGGAGGAGTCTAGAAGGCCAGGAAGTCAACCTCAACAAGTCATTCTTTTGGACCTCAAGATTTCAGCCTTTCAGCCTTTCATCCTCTTGCTTTTGTCTTTTCTATGACTTAATCCTTTTATCTTAGTCTCTTTACTTTTGTTAGACTTCGGGCTTCAGGCCTTCATTGTTTCACCTTTCAAAAGGGAAAGAGAAAACACAACTTTGACCCCCAAAGTCTACCTCATACTTAGAAAATTCTTTAAGACCTTACATGGACTTTGGCCTTTCGGCCTTCCACCTTATGCTTTTGTCTTCTTTGAAAGAATGAAGAAGAACCAATCTCAAAACTTTTCCAACCTTACCTACAATGTGTCCATATTCCAACATTCAATATGCTAGCTTGCAGGCCCACCAAAAGGTTTTGAAGAATAGAGACATGCCTTAGGAAACTTTTACCTATCGGTGGTCAGTCGTCGGGCCTTCCTCCTTCCATCTTCCAAAATGAGAAGGCAAAAGGGAGGAAGCTTGAACTCCAACAATCTGTTGAATACTTCACACTTAGAGGAATTCTCAAACATACTTGACAGACTTTATGGCTCGACCCCTCACCGCAACACTGAAGAAAGATGAATTTCACAACTTCAAAGTCTGAATCTCTGTAGCATTCTTCATACTTAGAATAATTTTCATCCCTTTGAGCAGACTTCAACCCTCAAGCCTTTGTCCCTTTTCTTTCCATTGGGAAGAAGAAAGGGAGGGACTCTAACCTCTAAAACTCTACCAAACACTTAGAATTTCAACACTTAGGCAATTTTAGGGGCCCAAAGAGGGAAGCACAATGAAAGGAGGAAGCCCGAAACTCTGACCTCCAACAAAAGGAAAAATCATAATGGGAAACTTAGGATATTTGGAAACACATGAAAACCTATGAAAATATCTATGATCAGTTATAAACTATAGGTTCAAGTGGGATTTATATGAGACTTGGGGGAAAAATGGGGCACTTAAGGAACTAGTAATTTTGGGTGCCAATAGAAGTATTGTGTGATATTATGCCGATGGATGTATGTCATATATTGTTGGATAGACCATGACAGTATGATAGAAAATCTATACATGATGGGAGAAAGAATACTTATACCATAACATCAAATGAGAAGAAGCATATCTTCATACCTTTGGAAGATGAGCCTAAGAGTGAAGTATGTGGAAATGCTAGAATCTATTTAGTTGATGGAAGGAAATTTTTGGATGGATCGAGACATGAGAATGTGTTTTTCTTTGATTCCTAAGAAGTGTAGAAGCCTAAGTGTAGAGATTGTTACCAAAATAAAAGAAGAACCACCACTAGAGGAGATAGTTGAATTGTTGATAGAGTATGAAGACATCATATCAGATAATGTACCTAAAGGGTTGCTACCAATCTAGAGTATCAGTCACCACATGGACCTTATACCTAGAGCAAGTTTGCTTAACAAAGCAGCACACTAGATGACACCAACAAAGAATGCATAGATGAATAGACAGATACAGGAATTGTTGAGGAAATGATTGATCAAAGAAAGTTTAAGCCCATGTGCGGTACCTATAGTACTAGCACTGAAGAAATATGGAGAATGGAGAATGTGTACAAACTCTAGAGAAACCAATAATATCATTGTTAAGTATAGATTTTCATTGCCAAGGATGGATGACATCATGGACTGTTTGAGTGGAGCAAAGTATTTCATAAAGATAGACTTGAAGAGTGGATACTATCAAATTAGGATTAGAGAAGGAGATGAGTGGAAGACTACATTCAAGAAAAATGAGGGATTGTATGAATGCTTAGTGATGCCTTTGGGATTTACTAATGCATCGAGTACTTTCATGAGGTTGATGAATGAGGTTTTAAAGAAATTCTTGGGTAAGTTTGTTACGGTATACTCAGATGATATTATGATTTTCAGTAAGACCAGAGAAGAACATTTGTGGTATATTAGACAAGATTTGCAAACGTTGAGAGAGGAGAAATTGTTGACAAACATCAACAAATGTAGTTTCATGAAGGAAGAAATGGTATATTTGGGATTTGTGATTTCTACAAAAGGATTGAAGATGGACCCTAAGAAAAAGTAATTGTTGAGTGGCCAACACTGGAGAGTATTGGAGAGGTAAGATCATTTCATGGATTAGAAAGTTTCTACTGCATGTTCATCAAGAATTTTAGTTTAGTATGCACACCAATGATAGATACAATGAGAGGTGACAGAAAGGATTTAAAGTGGACATCAGGAGCAAATAAAAGTTTTGAATTGTTAAAGAAGAAAGTGACAGAGAAACTAGTGTTAGCATTACTAGATTTTAATAAAGTATTTCAAGTAGATTGTGATGCCAGTGGAAATGCAATAGGAGAAGTGTTAAGTCAAGAAGGTAGACCAATAGCATATTTTAGTGACAAGTTGAATGATACAAGGAGAAGATATTTAGTTTATAATCAAGAGTTCTATGCCATAATTCAGGCCTTGAAGAACTGGAGACATTACTTGTTGCCTAAGGAGTTTGTGTTGTACATTGATCATTAGGCTTTACAATATTTGAATAGTTAAGAAAAGTTGAATTAGAGACATATGAGATGGATAGAGTTCATACAGAGTTACACATTTGTATTGAAACATAGGAGTGGGAAGTCTAACAAATTTGTAGATGCCTTGAGCAGAAGAAGGAATTTGCTGACAGAGATGAGAATAGAAGTATTAGGTTTTGAGGAATTAAAGCATATGTATGAAGAGGATCTTGATTTTGTAGAACCATGGAAAGCATGTAAGGAACCTATTGTGATAGATAGAAGTAAGTTGTTGGACTATTTCATTTAGGAAGATATGTTGTTTAAAGGAAATCAATTGTGTATACCTAAGAGTTCAATGAGAGATAATTTGATAAAGGAGAAACATAGTGGCAGATTTGAAGGAGGTTTTGGAATTGACAAGACAGTGGCTTCGGTAAGTGAACACTACTTTTGGCCTTAGATACATAAGGATGTCAAAAAGTTTGTGCAGAGTTGTAGAGTATGTCAAGTTGAAAAAGGGAGTAGTCATAATGCTAGTTTGTAAAAATCTTTGACAGTACCAGAGAGACCTTGGGAAGACATAAGAATGGATTTCATATTAGGATTACCAAGAACATAGAGGGGATATGATTCTATATTTGTAGTAGTTGACATATTTTCAAAGATGCCACATTTCATACCTTGTCAAAAGACAAATGATGTAGTGCATGTTGTTGATCTATTTTTCAAGGAGACTGTGAGATTACATGGATTACCTAAGAGTATAGTTTCAGATAGAGATACAAGATTCATTGGATACTCTTGGAGGGCATTATGGAAGAAGATGAAGATAGACCTAAAGTTTAGTTCAATATTTCATCCACGGACAGATGGATAGAATGAAGTGGTAAATAGGAGTTTGGGTAACTTGTTGAGATGTTTAGTAGGAGACAAGGTAGGAAATTGGGATCTAGTTCTACCACAAGGCAGAAAATAGGCATGTGAGCCCTTGATTGTAGCTTGCATGTTGCCAACATATGAGCATTGTAATTATTTGATATTCTGAATATATAAATCTTACATTGCCTTCTATGATTGTGTTGTTTCCATTGTGTTTACTCTAGTTGCATGGTTTGGAAAGTTGACTTTGTGAACCCTCTAATTGTGACTGTACGACCCTAAATCTCAGTATTTCAGGTGTGTTATCAGAGCCTGGTCCCTTGGAAGAAACTTAACCGCTTGAGGAAGATCTTGGGGTTGACCACATGGCTTCTAGAAGACAACCTATTCCTCCAAAAGAGATTCCTACTATTGAATTCACTGAAGAAGATTGCATGCTTGACAAAGTTGGAGAACTCAAAGCTACTCTTGAAGATCTTGAAAGAACTAAAGGTGAAAATAGAGATCTGAAAGAAAATGTCAAAGAAGCAAATGAATGCATTAGAAAATAAAGTGAGCAAATCAAGAAGTTTAGAGAAATGCATAAGGAAGTCAGTGAACAATTAAAGCAAGAAGCTGAAACCATCACTAGTCTAAAGGTGCAAGTTGAAGAAAAGAAGAGAATTGAGGAATGTCTTAATGAAATGATGAAAAACAAATCTAAGGAATGTCAAGTCTTGAACAAGAAGTTGTGAATTTGAAATCAGATCTGGAGAAAGAAAAAAGTCATGAAGACAAATTCAAGATGAGTACTACAAAGCTTGATGAAATGATTACAAATCAGAAAGGATCTAAAGATAAAGATGGTTTAGGATTTGAAAAGGGTGAAAGTTTAAAAAATTAGATCAGACATCAAATGCTGAAAATAAAAAGAACAATGGCAAGCAGATCTAGAATCAAAGGAATGAAGCTAGAAGACCACCAGTTAGACAACCAAATGCACAAAGGTACCCATCTTTTAATGGTTTCTATCATTCTTGCAATAAATTTGGACACAAGGCAATAGAATGTAGAAGCATAATATATGAAAATGTTCCACCTTTTTCTGGTCAATGTTTTACATGCAAGAAATTTGGTCATAGAGCTAGTGAATGTAGAAGTCAAATGATGAATAACTATAACAATGGTAGTATGGTTCAATCTTTCAAAGGATAATGTTATACATGCTTTGGATTTGGGAATAAATCTAATCAATGTAGATCTAGAATGAATGGAAGGAATATTGGTCAGAAGAATGTTATATGCTACATTTGCAATAGGCCTGGACACATTTCCAAGTTTTGTAGAAGCAAAAATGTGAGGAAGGAGAATGTGGTAGAGAGGAATGAACCAATAGAAAAGATTGATCCTACAGAAACAAACAAGGAGATGGAAAAGATTTGGATAAATAAGGAAGAGATAGAGGTTAAGGATGTATCTGTACCTACATCATGTGCAAAAGTTTCCTCTAGAAACTGAGTAGAGAGCTTTGACTTAAGGGGAGATTTAATGAAAATATTTTTCCCCTACCAAAGAAAATGGTGTTGATGCCTTAGCATGAAGATATAATGTGTAGATCAACATGCTTGATCTATTGGTGAAGATTGTAGAAGAAAATATGATAATACAGAAGTTTACAGAGCATCAGAAGTTGGCTATGTATACAAATAAAGGGTTGCAAGCTTTATTGTTTGAAACATTTAATGCAAAATTAGGTTAGATCCAAAGGTTTATAAAGTGATTTCACTTAGGTAAATTCATTCACAAAAGCATTTGAGAAGGAGTAGAGCAGTCAAGAAGTGATCAAGGTGATTTGTGACTCAGTGCATTCAAACCCTAGTTCTGCAAGCAATAGAAAAGGTATTTACAATCTCTAGTTTGCCCTAATTTCATAGAGAACTTTGTATTAAAGCAATTTGAATTCATTTGCAAATGGCTACACCAAGGTTTATAGAGGTCACTGAGAAGCCACAACCTAAATTCAAGAAATGCCCTACAAAATCCATTGAAGACGACCTGTTAGGTGCATTTTCACATATTCCTTAAATGGGGTTTTACCAACAGAGGATATAATTATTTACATTCATGGAAAGATGTAAGAATATGATCACAGTAAACTAGGGGATATATGGGTAAAATAACTTATTGGAGATGAATTTTCCCTAAAACCTGAATGCTAAAACCTAGTCACCAAGAAGCTTGATGTATGGCAATGGTTTCTGAATTTTTGTTTTGATCACAAATGGGTTAGGATGGAACTAAGAAGAATTCATGATATGTTTAGACTAATATGGCTGGAATAATAAAAAAAGAAGTGATCAAAGAAGTTATAGGTCTATGCTCCACCAAACTTGTTCCTGTATTGAAATCCATAAAAAAGGAGGTTGTAATGGAACTAATAGGTGCAACATTTGATAAGAGAGATTTAACTTTCAATCCTATTAGGAATCCAGCTATGAAATATACAGAGATGATGATTGGTTACAAGATCTATTTCACAAATAGAGAAAACTCTGTATCTACCACCACAATCAATGTGGCCTATGAAATGGTTGAAAAAGGGATAGACTATGATCTTTGTGAATTTTTAAGACAAAAACTATCGGAGAACCTAAAGCAAACAAATGAGAAGAAATATGCATTCAAGTATGGAACTCTTGTTGTGTATTTACTCTTTTATTTCCTACACGAGCTTCTTGGAACAAATAATGTGAGATGGCTACAAGGAAGACCTATGGCTCATCAGATTGTAGACTTCATAAGAAGTCTTGGTGATGCAAGGGCACAAGATGATGCCCTTATTGTATTCTTTAAATTTTTCTAGAAGAGGATGCATGAAAGAGAGAGGATAGCTAGGAAAATAGTAGAAAAATATCAAAATGACATCACTTTCCTGGTATCAACAAATGAGTGCATGATGGAAGCCATGGAACCAAGGTCAGTGTGGATCCCTACTTTGGGATATGAATTCAATGAATAAGAAATTATTGGTTTGGCTGATGTTTTGTTGAAAAATCTCAAAGACACCTCTAAAGCAAGGTATGGTACCTTTGAAGAAAAATCATTGGAGGTGGATATGGAGTAGTGCAAGCCACAAATAAAGAAGAAGGTTGAGAAAATGGTTCACAAATATGTAGAGGAAATGGGAATCTCTTAGAAGGAAGTGCAACAAGAATGAACAAAAGCCAAGGGAGATTCAAGTGTTGTAGAAAGTTTAGGGAGCATAAGAAGATCTGGTAGGATAGATACCACCCCTCTCGCAATCTAGAAGTCCTCCGGGACTATGCCCTATATTGGAGATAAGAGAAAACCAACTGCTAGTTATCTGGTAAAGAAGAAATCCCCTTTGATTGTATAGATTACTAGGGTTGAGGAGAAGAAAAGCACTCCAACAACATCACCTACAACTCCTAGAAAAGAAAAGACTAAAGTGAAAGGAAGTGAGTAAGAAGGATATAAGTGTCAATGTTCAAGAAGATGAAGAAGAGGTGGAAGAAGGACCACAATTGGATCACAAAAAGAGATATGATGCTTCACAAGGTGAAGCAAGTGCTAAAAGGAGCAAAGTTGATATCATGGACATTGACAGTGAAGAACAGATAGAGGAAGGAAAGAAGAAATTTGTTGTACATATGAGAGAGCAGAAGAAAGAAGCCACCAAGAAGGTGACTCCAAAGAAGAAGAAAATAGAAATAAACTAGGAGAAGACTCCAAATGAAAGAAAAATGCAAGAACAATTAGAACTAGTAAGACCTCGCTCTTCTATGAAATTAGAAGCTTTGTTCAATAGAATTTTGCAGCATGAGGCGTTAGGGAAGACTATTTCCCTTTACAATGAGGAAAATGAGATGGATAAGGCCACCATTGTTGAGGCTATTATTAAATACATCATTGTGTTAGAAGTTGACATGAGAAACATTGAAGACCAAATTCCTACAGAGTTTTGGGATGTTTTGATGAAGAGAAGACAAGAAGTAATTCAAGAAGGAAAGATAAAAGAGTATGCATTGGAAAAGGTTGTCACTTCTTTGTCTAAGGAAAATAAAGCCACATTGGTTGAGCTTTACATTACTAAATTTAGGGTAAAGAAAAGGGTAACTACCTTTATGGGTAGAGATAAAAATACTTTTGAAAAGCTATAGAAGGAGATAGTTGAGAAAATTTATGACATTGTGTAGAAATATGGAATGTTTTCAAAGAACATTGCTTCAGAAGTTACTACTAGAGAAGAGGCTCAAGACATTGATGCTCAACATGAGCATGCAACAAACAATGAGCATACTCAGGATAATGTTCCTCCTATTTTGAAAGAAATAGCATAGAATAATAAAGAAATAGAAAAGAATGTTGAATGAGAGATAGTCACCGGTAAGGAAAAAGCAAAGGAAGATACATGTCCACTCCTCCAGGACCAGATGTAAATGTTACTTCTCTAGGCAACACAGAGAACTTTGTAGAGGCAAATAATGCAAATAAGAAAGATGATGAAGTAAAGGCTGAAGCAGAAAGGAAAGAAGAATAAGAAAATAACAAAGGGAAAGATGAAGATAAGAATAAAGATGCATCTAGAGATGCAAAAACAAAGGAAGAGAATCTAGAGAACTCTAGCAAGAATGAAGAAAAGGAATTGAAATAAAATGCTATGGAGATTACAAAGTCTTCTGGTGAATCCTCCAGCTCCTCCAGAAATTCCTTGAAGAACCTACTAAGTATGCAGCTAAATTTCTAGCCTTTTGTGTCATCACAACTGCTTCAACTACCGATGCAATAGGGAAGTATAGATCTAGACAAGATTCCCCCCTTCCACAAGATATAGATGGGAGATGTATTCCATGCATCTTCTTGGAAGGAGGTCATAGAGACACATCAAAACCATGGAGAGTTGATGGATGAAGAAGTGAAGGCATTGCAAGAGGCTATACCTGGTGCAAACATCGACACATCACCTTCTAGTATGGAAAATTTAAAGTTATTAATTGATTCTTTTAAACAATATGCCTCTGGTGTTAAAGGACAAATTGAAAATGAGGTAGAAAAGAGAATAAATGACAATAAAATGATGGAGATCACTGAGAAATGTGCTCTTGTACATAAAAATTTTAAAGAAAATCTAAAGGATGCACAAGATTGTGTACATGAGGCAAAGGCTCTTTATCAATTTGGCATGAAGTGGCCTAGAGCCAGACAGAGCATCAGAAAGGAGATGGACTCCATTGAGTCCCAGATCAATAATGCCCCCAGTGCCTATGATCCAACACTTGATCTTGTTGGTGATACAAGAAATGTTATTAAAGATTTGTATAAGAAATTCTTTTAGCTATAGGCTCAAAAAGAGCATATCATTTTGTGGTTTGGAGAAATAAGGGACTTGGTGAATCCCAAATTCATGCTTGTTTCAAGAGCCCTCTTGAGTACTACAAAAGATTCACAGATGAATCATGTACATAGCACCCTGGAAGAAGGAGAAGAGTTACTGATGGAGTTTGTAACTCAATACAGATTGCTTGGGGAAGTTGAGAATGGGACGAAGGAAAACAAGAGTGGAAGACCTAGGTGCAAAAGTTACAAGTGCCAACTTATTTGGTTGACTACATTTCTTACCTTTTATGCATTTTTAGTTTTCAGTTTCAAATTCTTTGTACATATATGAAGTATATAGAGTAGTTTTTGGTATAATTTTTTTTGGTTTTTGCTCTAGTACATGACTTAGGGGGAGTCAATTTTAGTCTTTCACCCTGTACATACGCATATATTTCTTAGGGGGAGATGCAGTACATGTTAAGAATAGTAGTTGAAAGCACACTTTTCCCTTGATGTCAAAGGGGGAGAATCTTTTGGAGATATTTTGGCATGTTTCCATCAATGACAAAGGAGGAGATTGTTGAAAGATTGTCATTGATGTTGTTGTTAGCAACATGAGCATATAGGATAAGCACAAGGTATGCTATTATGTGTTGCAATGTTGTCATTGATGTCAACATTGTATCTTGATATGAAGACTTCAATGTAGATCTTTTTGGTTGATTCTAACATGGTTTAGGATGTCTATGAAAGACAATTTTGCAAGAAGGTTTGATCTGGTAAAGAGATTTGTGATGAAAATTGACTAAGTGTCAGTTCTGGTAATTCTGTGTTATAGAGCATCTAGTTTTGGGTTCCACATTGGTCTGTAATTAAACATTTCACTCTATGGTTCTAGTATATTTTTGTTGGTTGATAGAAGCATCTAATTTCATAATTTCATCTAATTTTGACTTGTAGTGTGGAAGTTATGAATGACAAAAGTTTGGCTTGGTAGATTATAGTCATTTCCTGTATAATGCATGTGAGTAAGAGAGTCCAGATTTCTTCGCGGATTGGATTTTGACTTTGTAGTTTTAAGGAGATGTTGACAAATGTCAATAGAGTGTGAATCCCAATTGGTATGATGTTTTGAGGTACGTGTGTTCAAATATGGGTATACAATTGAAGGATTTTTGTATTAGGTCTTCTACGGTACCGACCTAATAGATGTGAAGACGTGTGAAGGTTAAATAAGCATTGTGGAGTTATCTAGGAGCTATTATAGGTCCATGTTGACCTATTTCAAATTGTTTTAAGGATTACATCTTGGCACAAGTTGTGTATGGAAGGTTTTGAGTCGACAAGTTATATATTGTTAATTTTGTATGTTACATCCAATTAGGCTAACCTAATTGATTTTATGCTTGAAGTGGATATATATGCTAGATCTTTTCTATTTTTTTATGAAATAGAGTGATAGGCATGTATACAAAGACTATTAGAGTAGTGTCAACTTACATTGTGAATGTTGAGTAGAACATTAGAATGATGTGAATGCAGAGGAAAGCAATTTGTTAGATTAGAATTAGATAAAGTGTGTAAAGTCAATTCATTGGGCTTCATTGGAACTGTATCTCATGCATATGTTAGATGCAATTGTAACAATTCAATCCAAGCAGTGAGCCACAATCTTTCTTCTATGTTTTTCTTAGTGGGTAGTGAGTCCACTTGGATAGTGAGTCCACCTGTAGTGAGCACTTCTATAAATATACTATAACTAGTATAATATATTGTGAGATAATCCTCACCGTGGTTTTTCCCATTTTGGGTTCTCCACATAAAAAATCCTGGTGTTCATGTGTTATGAGTTGTTGTTACATGCTTTATGTTTTATTTAATTGACTACAATTGAATCTACTAAATGGATTGGATATTTAATGTTTGAATGGTTTAAAATAATATTGATTCACCCCCCTCTCAGTATTATGGGTCTTCAACATGGAAAAGATGGACTAAGGTATAAGGTTTTGGGATTAGGGCATGATGACTTGGATTTTGTATGTTTTATAGATAATGGATGTGGCTTGGAATATGGATATAGATCTCAATTGAATCAACCTAAATGGAAAAGAAGCTTTGTGTCTAAGACTCTAAAAATTAGACTATGGACCCTAAGATGGATAAAATGCATTCAAAAGTTTGGATGTTTTGGATAAAGTGGATAATCATAAGTTTACCACAAATAATACAAACCAAACACATGAACAAACCTAATTCATTCAAGTAGGAGTGTCATATCTTGTGGACTCCCCATGGAGATATTCGTTCCATTGATACCATCCACCATGGAATGGGTAGCTAGGGATAGGTCTTGTGTACACAAGAAATCCCTTACCTTGGGGGAAAAGGCTTTCCCCAAAGTTAGCTCTATCTCACCCATAGAGGTATATGTGATCTTTTCTACTCCCTAGTAGTGATGCACCACACAATATAATGGTCTAAAGGTCTTATGCTAGGCTTGTACATGTTCTCTAAGGGTGCCCCCTATATACACAAGGTACATGGGGTCCAATCCATGAACACTAGTCCATCTACAAGCATCAGATCAGAGAAAAGGCTCAAACAACCTCTTTACCTTCTGTCTTGAATCACTTGGGGCCCCAAGGTTTTGCTAGACATGATGATGACTAGATTGAGGTACAACTTTCATTCTCTCCCTTTGACATACCACACCAGAACATGTGGTTGAGGTTGTCCCTTGGGGGGATGAAATCCCAAAGTAGGCATCCTAATGGGAAAGGTTAATGTTAGGTGTTTTTGATCTCCAAGCTTGCACGAAGTGCAAGGAGAGAGCATACACACACTAGCACACCTTAGGATGTAAGACAAACACAAAAAGGAAAATGTAAGACTTTTGATCTCTAAGATCACACTAAGTGTAAGAAGAGAGCATACATCTATACACTTCCAAAGACATGGAAAATAACGTTATTAACCCTCTAGCTAACTTTAGTGTCTAGATTAATGGAAAATGAAAAGGTCTTGGACAAATGAAGCTACAAAATAAATATGTCATTACTTTCACTTTTGATAGATTTGAATAGCGAAAGGCAAGCTGTACCACTTAGTTAGCCCCAAAATCAAATGTAAAAGTTAGCCAAAAGAAACAAACTTTAAGATCACAAGATGTCCAAAAATGAAAGTGCCAATGTATAGGTTAAGTGCACTCAGAAATAGTTAAAAGCACTATAGTACAACAAAAATGCAATATTATTGATCGAAAGCACAACTTGACAAAGCAAAAGCACAACATTACAAAGAAAAAGCATGGTGTTATAGAGAAAAATGTGGTGATACAAAGAAAAAGTGCTAAAACACATAATGATAAAAAATATTATACCAGTGTAAAAGCACTGATTTGAAGATAAAAGTGTTGATTTGCAAACAAAAATGCTAAACCAAGACCTGGGTAATAAAATTTGCAAATAGATATTAGTTCCCTACAAAATAAAGAATTAGACAACACAAGGAATAAAAATGGACTCCTAAAACACACCCCAAAAGACCCAGATCTGTAAATAACCAGTTAAGATATGACAAAATCAATGTAAAGCAAAAGTGCTAAACTACTCTGAAGCCCTAAAAATTTGTAACACAATAGATTAGTTTCTTGTAAATAGAGAGTTAGGCAAGCATAGATAATAACATAAGACAAAAAACCCAGAAAGCATCAGCCTGCAGAAAAACCAAAGAACATAATGATGTTAAATGGTTGAGATACAAAAGCACCAAAACTGAAAACAAAAGCATCGATTTAAGAAAAAGTGCTAAAAACTAGTGCAAAAGCGTGATGATAGGATCAAATACGCTAAAGCATAGCTAAAATATTTAGGATCTGGGCAAAAGCATTGAGTCGCAAACAAATGTGTTGACCTATAACAAAAGCATCGATACATAGCCAAAAGTGCTAACCTAGAAATCTAACTACAAAACACACATAATTTTACCAATAATTTGTTAATAATAAGGACAAGGTCCCACTAGACATGCCAGAATATGTATGCAGAAATATGGAATATAAAAAAGGAAACAATACACAATGAAAGCACCTATTCCATACTCAACATCACTTCCAATATAGCATAATGACCAAAGAAATCAAATGAAACAATAAGATAATGTTACCACCATAATAGTGTTTGTTGCTCCGTTGATGAATTCTTGATGTGCTCCAATGATATTTGATAAAGATTTTGATATGTTGGTTGATCACTTTGGCAGCATAACTTTGCATAACATGGAGAGTTGAAAATGACTAGGTTCAATGTTTGATTTATAGATGAACTTGGATGATAGGATGGATGGCTAGGATTAAGAGGTGCAATGGATGGTTAGTATTAAGAGGAGGAAATAGATGGATAAGATTAAGACATGCAATATGAAATGGATGGTGGAGATTAATATGTGAAAGTTAGAAGTTTCTAGGGCATCCTTATGTAAATGGCTAGGATTGAGAGATGTAGTATGAAATGGATGGTGGAGATGAAAAGTTAGTTTGACTTTTGAGACTCTCATTTATTATTTGTAGTAGGAGGATCATGATGAGGACAAGTGGAAATTAATCAAATAATAAAATTATTTAATTAATTATTGTCCAGAGAAATGATGTGTGAGGATAAATTAATTAAATAAATATGATTTATTTAATTAATTTGGGTGATGGTGGAAATTAATTAATTAAATAAATAGAATTTATTTAATTAATTTGGGAACTATGATAAATAGGTTAATTAAATAAATATAATTTATTTAATTAACTAGATGATGGAAAGGGGCATGAAAGCCCATCTAGGATAAATATGTCTCAAGGTTCCATAAGGTGGTATCGAAAGGTGATTTTAAAGGTGTTGTAAGGACATGGTCAACTTTAGGTGTCTACACATATATTTCTAAATTGTTAGGTAGATAAGTCTCACAAAAACTAAGGTGAATTTGTATATTTGAAACTTGATAGGTAGACAAGTCTACTAATGCAGTCAAAGAACTACCAACTAGTTATGGTGAGCACATGTGTACAATAGGTTTACATGTTGGATAAACTCAACCAAGATTTTTATACATAATTTTAAAGTCTACCAACTTATTTAATATATCCTCATCAAATTATGTCCTAGATAGACAATTTCCTTTCTATTGGAGTAGCCAAGATCTAAATGCAAAATCTAAATATAGCTTTCATAAATGAATATGAGCATAATAAGCTGAAATATACTATACAAAAGTGAATCAATTGTGAAGCTTACAATAATTTACAATGAGGCTTCTTGTATAAGTAGGACAAGGAGAAGGTAGGATGGTAGGAGTAGACAATTGAATAAGCCTCCAAGAGTGTGACACATGTTAGAACACTTGGGACAAGTGTAAGGACGTGTGTAAAGTCCTTATGAGTTGAGACAAAAAGGTAAAATTTATTTTAAGTGTGAATAGAATTCTTCTAGATAGGTTAAAATCTAACTAGTTGTATAATGTCATTTTTTACACTAACACCTCCCCTTAAGTGCAACTTAGGGAGAGTAGACAAATAAAGATGGGTCCCAACTACGAGGCCATGTTAGATACACATGTACAAATATTTTTCTCACAAATTAAGTAAAGGAGAAAACCTAGTGGAAAATAAAACTCCTCTCCAAAAGAGAAAAGATGAATAAAAAATGTATAAATCAAGAAGAAAGGAGGACTTAACATGAACCCCCAAAGACTACTTCTAGTACTAAAGTATAATAAATGTTCCCCCCATAGGAGAGAAAAGGAGAGAAGGTCTATGTAACCCCCCCAAAAAGTGAGAAGAAAAGAACCCCATGCGAGGAAATGCTCCCTCCCGAAACCAAGATGAGAAGAGAAACCATTTAGCCTCCCCTCTTAAATTGTATCATGTAGTGTTGGCACATTCTTGACACTAGATACTGAAGATGATCCATGATCACTAAACAACATTTTCTCCTTGGGAAGAAAAAGAACTATAGGTGTGTGCAAGATATCTTCCCATCCCAAATAGGAATATGTAGGAAGAAGGGTGAATGTCTCAGAAATCTACACATGATTCAAAGACAATGATGAAACCCAAGATGATGTCTTCAAATATTACTCAAATATCTCCAAGCTAATGCCAAACAATGACAAATGTTGATATGATGAATCATGTACCATAAAAGATTTAGGTACAATAACCATGGAAGTATGGTGCTCACCATAGGAAAGAAAACTAGATCAATGAGAATCTAGTACTTCTGCAAAGGATATCAACATGAATGATGACTGAGTTAGATATTTGGACTCATGAATATATACATAATCTATCACTATAGAAGTAGATGTAGGCGAAAAAATAATAAGATGGTCTAAATGTGCCCTCATAACATCTGAAGAAGATGATGGTGATGCAACTTCATCAAATCTATCATCAACTATAAGATTAATGTCCTCAATTGTGTCTTCCAAATCTACAATGCGAGACTCTACAAATAAGAATTATATGACTAGTAGAAATGTGTCCTAATATGGTGGATCTAGAAAACTGATATAAATATCCTAGTTAAAAGAATATCTGGAAGCCATAGATGAATCAACACCAGATTCAGATGTAGCAACAAGTGATGATAAAAGAGATAATATGTCAATGTAACTCATCAAACTACATTGGTCATCCCTAAATGTTGTTGTCTCACAAAGTATTTGAGTGAGAGCATAAAATAATTTTGCACATGCTAAATTAGAATGATTTGGTAAAGCAATATTATGATCTAAAAGAAGTTGCTTTATTTCATCAATTTGTCTTTGAATACAATCATCTTCAGTATACCTTTTTTTCCCACAATAACCACATTTGGTTTTCTATTTATTAGGAGGGTTATGAAGAATGCTTAAATGGAAATGATTTAGTGTGAGAGACATGATCTCAAAACTAGCAAATACAAATGTAGAATCACAAGATTACCCTCCTTGATTCAATCAATAAACCCCCCCAAACAATTTACAATGATGTGGCATTTTATATGTAGTTCATTTACAGTTTCCACTAGGTGGATTTGATTATATATGATTACAAATATTTAAAATAAAGGGATGTATTGAAAGTCCAATTTTGAAACACTGCTAAGAAAAACTAATAGCACCACTAGGTACTATTCAAAAAATTAGGCACTTTAAAAAATAGGACCCAAAAAGGAGTCCATATGTATCTAAACAAGTCCTATGAAGTTCCAAAAATGGGAACTATGTAGGGTTACCCTTGAGAATATGTGATTTATAAAAATATGTACATAAAATTTTGAAGTGGAACACACCATGATATAGAGCATGGAAAACTACTCTAAATTAAAAAAAATGCATGGGAAAATATTTTTGTATAGCCTAGAACGAGGCTCTTGAAGTTGAGCCAAAAAATTAAATAGACCAATAGAGAGGGGTCAAGAATTTTGGGAGAAAATACTTGACGTTAGAAAATAGAATATGTTAGAATTCCTCAAAATATTCTTGGTAGTGACAGTTGGGCCCTAGTCAGTGATATCACTAGGGGTTAAACACATGGATGGCAATAGCTAGATGGAAGCCAAGCATCGATGATAGATTGTGGGAGACTCGATAGCAATGCTTTAATACCATTTTGGAACAATCAAGGTCTGAATATAAAATTCAAATAGCAATAAATATGAACATAATATGCCAAAATCTATTATACAAAAGTGGATCAAATGTGAAGCTTATAATTTACAATGAGGCTCCTTGTTAGCTGATAGGCTTTTAGTTGTGAGCATGATAGTGCTTGGAATTGTCTCATGTCGTGAAATTCACAGCTGAATTGTCTCATGCCAGCTGGAATTGTCTCATGTCGTACAACAAAATTACACTGAAATGAAAATATTCTAAACTCGTCAGTTGTTCTCATGCCGGGAAAAAGTCGTGTCACCGAGAATGTTATGTATGCTTGCCAGAACAGTCATGCAATTTAATATAGATTGTATAATTAAATGCAGAGATCTTTCATAGATTTTGGAGTAAATGCAAAGTTCACCGCCTTAACAATCTATAAATAAAATGAATTTCTGGAGACACGAGACATCAGATAGAAGAAAATAAGATTGGTGAGATTGGCACTAGAGTTTCTTCTCTAGCTGCTTCAAATCTTTTTTCACCACCATCTATGTTGCAAGTAGGTTCTCTATTTTACTTATTTTTTTGTTCAATTTTGTAGTAGGGTCAATGAGGAGAAAGACAAGGCTCATTTCTCAAAACATTCACAGTAGCCGCTTGAGGGATTTCACCTTGGCCTAAAGGCTTGAGAGCCCATGCTATCCACATCTCTTGGATGTCTCAGACCCTACTCTTTGTTTTATTCTTTTCTTTACTTGACTTGCTTCTATAGTTTTATTGTTAGAATAGTTTTGGTGTAGTAATTTCACAACCAACTACTTCTAACACACCATTTTATTGTATGCGTGTTTTTTTCTTTTTTATCTTCTAGTATTTTCTTTTAATGTGTTTCTAAGCATCCAACATTTTGGATAATTGGGGTGGGGCTTTTGTGTTAATGGGTTAGGGATTGAGCTCCTAAAGTTGTTGGTGTTTAACACTGTGGGTTTATTTGTTTTCTGGAAATCACTGATCAGTGTACCATCTTTATATTGGCTTTTTGAGTTTGTCTTTTTACATTTGGTTGTAAAAAGGCCAATCTGTCAACCATTAGCAATGGCAAAAAGCAACTATAAAAATAACCATGTAAGTAATCAATATCACAATGGGATTGTAGGGAAAGGAGCAAGAGAACTTGTTCTGTTGTTGATTCTTAGTCTCATCACTGTGCATCATGTGTGGTTCTTATGTAGGAACTCTAGTATTTCTTCCCCTCCTAAAATGACGGAATCCTATTTTTTGTGAAAATGTGTGAATTTAGATTATATTATTATACGTAATAGATCTGATGATGCAAACACTCCTTTATCTTTGATATACAATCTTTCTTAATCTGTGGTGCATCATCCAGCCCATTTAAAATTCTAAATCTCCTAGTTTAGACCTAGTTTTACCTAAAATCTATCTTTATGAAAACTAAAGCACTGAGATACCAAATTGATGTGGATGAATCTCTTCCTTGTCCAAACTTTATTTTCCAATTCTGAATCTCTTTGTTTAGATCTAGTTTTACCTAAAATCCATCTCCATGAAGCCAAAATGCCAAGATAATTCCTCATACCAAGAGGAAATACAATGAATGACTTATCTCAGATCTGACAGAGAAAGAATTAGTTACAACATAAGGAGAATAATAAGAAAAAATAGCTTGTACACAACACTCTATTGTTGGGAATTAAGGTGTCTTAACCTTGGTAATTCCTTGCATTTATTTGTTGTAATATATTTATTTATTGCCTATTGTGTAATTAGGATGCAAATCCTGTTTTGTCATCTTGTGGGAGTTGGCACGGTGATGTGTCATCCTATGTGGAAGGTGACCACATGTAATTTTGTCCTCACATGAGGAGATAGGCATCCCACTTAGTGGTAGAGGTATTTTTCCATGTGTCGGCACTTTGACTAGTGTGTAAGTGAATCTTGATGGAAATAGTTATGATAGATTCCTATGACAGAATCTATGATGTGTAAGAGTCAGAAATAGTAGATACTATGACAGGTGAAGATATTTATCATAAGGCATCTTGGAAGAAGGTATCTTTGGGTGCCCCAAGGAGGGTTATGACATGTTGTAAGAGAATATGTTATTTTTAGTTAGTATATGACAGATTCTCTTACAACTGTAAGCTATGACAGTTATGACAGATTCTATGACAGTTGTAAGAGTCGTAAGAGCATCTATCATTGCCCAACTTGGGGATAGGTGACCATATTGGGATGGGGTGATATGACAAGTGTCATGACCATGCTATAGTGTTGGAGAAGTGTCCCTAGGCATGGGTTTTGGGCCATGAGGCCAAGTTGAACACCCATCTCAAGGAAGGTCCATTTTTGCCTTGTAAACTTCTATTTAAGTAGGTGCTTTGAGAGGAGATGTATTATGTGATTGACAGGTACTGTTATGCTTCTGGATTGTTTCTAGATATGAGTGTCAAAGACTCTTGTAAAGACATGCATTGCAAGTGTGTTATAAACCTTGTTGTTTAGATAATACATTGTGCAAGTTTTAGAGTGTGGGGTTTTCCACCTGTAAGGGTTTTCCCCACGTTATATCTTGTCTCTCTCTCTCTTTTGTCTTACATTCTTGTGTTGTGTATTGCTACAATATCTTTGTTGTTGGGTTAATAAAACTGTAATTGTAAAGGTTAAAAATAATTTGCACTCTTCTCTCCTCATTAGATTAGTGTAGTAAGCGATTTCTACACACCTAGCTTCCTTTCAGTTGGTATCAGAGCTTGATCACCTTTGGTCTTAGTTGTTGGGTAGGGTTTTTTTGAGCTGATCTTAGATTGAGTGGGAGTCTGTGTAGAGTATTCTATAATCTTGTTGTAGGAAGGAGATGGTAATCACAACCAGAAGATTAGAGGTGGAGAAATTCAATGGCACAAATTTTGAGTTATGGAAACTTAAGATGGAAGACATGCTTGTTGATCGATCCCTATGAGAAACTATTTTCGGTGTAAAACCAATCACAATGACACAAGCTTATTGGGATCTCAAAGATCAGAAGGCTAAGGGTCTCATAAGACTTAGTCTAACTAATTTTGTCCTATTAAATGTCCATGAGGAGAAGACCACGAAAGATATTTGGAAGAAGCTGGGAGATGTTTATCAGGCCAAATCCCTAGTGAATAAGCTTTTTGTAAGAAAGAAGTTGTATTATCTACGGATAGAGGATGGAGGATCTATTGCAGATCATCTGAATACTTTCAACATGTTAGTTGCACAATTGACATTCGTTGTTCAGAAGATGGAGGAGGATCGTTGTATGACCATGTTTTGTTCTTTACAGAACTCATGGGATCATATTGTTATGGCTATTGGGAGTACCACATCTAGTTTCAAAATGGATGAAGTGGTATCTTCACTATTATTTGAAGAGATGCAGAGAAAGTCCTCTGAAGCAGCCAAAGAAGCTCTTGTAGTTCATGGAAGACCCAAAGAGAAAGGGAAAAAGAAGGACAAGAAAGCTGAGAAGGGTAGATCCAAATATTGTGGGAGATCTAAATCTCCTGGAAAGTCCAAGGCTCTCTATTGGAACTGTGGAAAAACTAGGCATTTCTAAAAGGAATGCAAAGAGGAAAAGAAAAAGAGGAAGAAGAATGTCCTAGACTCATATTCTGACAAGTCACAAGATGATGGTGATGCCTTCATTGTAGCCCTAGCCACCCATGCATCTGATGATGTGTGGTTGATTGATTTTGGTGCATCATTTCACATGACTTCACATCAAAGCTGGTTCACAAAGTATGAAGAGTTTGATGGTGGAAGAGTGTACCTGGGTGATGATTCTCATCTGAAGATTGTTGGTCATGGAAGAGTCTCAATCTGATTCCCTAATGGATGAGTGAAGGGGATCACTAGGGTTATGCACATCCCAAGCTTGCCATAGAACCTACTTTCTGTAAGTATGTTGAATGATGCAGGTGTGCAGGTTGTCTTTTCGAAGGATGGATGCAAGATGACTAGAGGATCTATGATGCTTGCAAAGGGTACTTAGAGAGGTACTTTTTTTTAGTTGGAGGCATGCACTTCATAGTGCAATAGTTCTTCTGACTCGAAGAAAAGAGCTACATTCACTTCATCCCCACCATCTGAACCAGCAGTGAAGAAATCTGTTGTAACAAATTCTGATGGTAGTGCATCTTGGGTACCCAAGGGTGCTCATGCTTTGGAAGTTAAGCTTCCTACTGAAAAGATAATGTTATGGCATATGAGATTTGGCCACATTGGTGAGAAGGGTCTTAGAACCCTAAAAAATAAAAACCTCGTTGAGGGGTTAAATGATTGTAATCTCGAGTTCGACTTTTGTAGACATTATATATATGGAAAGAAAAACTATGTTCAATTTTACTCTAGTTCTCACAAGTCTTCAGGTGTATTGGACCTTATTCATTCTGATCTGTTTGGTCCTATTAGTGTTCCTTCGATTTCTAAATTTGTATATTTTGTATCTTTCATAGATGATTACAGTAGAAGGACATGGATTTATTTTCTCAGAAGAAAATCTGAAGTCTTTAGTCAGTTCAAAGAGTTTAAAGCTTTTGTTGAGAATTGGACTAGTAAAAAGATTAAGTGTTTGAGAACTGACAACAGTGGTGAGTTTTGTTCAGCAGAGTTTGATAAGTTCTGTAAAGAGAAAGGGATTGAAAGACATAATACAACTCCATACACCCTGCAATAAAATGGAGTTGCAGAGAGGATGAACATGACACTGATGGAGAGGGCTAGGAGTATGCTTAGTGGAGCAAGCCTTGAACAAAAGTTTTGGGCTGAAGCTATAGCCACTACTTGCTACCTAGTAAACAGGTCTCCTACATCAGCTCTTGTTTGTAAGACACCTATGGAGGTGTGGTCTGGTAAGAAGCCTTCAGTTAGACATCTTCATGTTTTTGGTTGTGAGGCATATGCACATGTGCCTAGGGAGAAATGGTCTAAATTGGCGAACAAGGCTATTAAGTGTATTTTCATTGGCTATGGTGTTAGTGTGAAAGGATACAAGCCTTGGGATCCTGTGGCTGAAAAAGTGTTGTATAGAAGAAGTTGTATTTTCAAAGAGCTAACACCTTCTCCCGTTGTTCTACAGCTAGAAGAAATAGAAAAGAAAGAGAATGTGGTTTAATTTCCTTCTACACCTGAGAAGTCTGAACTGATAGACCCTGTGAGATCTGATGATGAGGAGAGCTCTAGCAGCTCTAAAAGCTTAGAAGAAGAAGTAGAAACTCAACCTCAGCCCTTTAGGATGTCTACACGAACAACAAAGAAACCTGATAGGTTTGGTCATTCATTGCTTGATTCTAGTTGTGATTTTGCCTTGCTTACTAACACTGATGAGCCTAGAACTATGACAGAGGATATGTGCATGAAAGATGTAGGTTCCTAGAAGGAGGCCATGGAAGATGAGATGGCTTCTTTGGAGAAGAATAAAACATGGGACTTGATGCCTTTACCTGAAGGATAGAAACCTATTAGATGCAAATGGGTGTTCAAGAAGAAATTCAGTGTAGATGGTAGTGTTGAAAAGTACAAGGCCAGATTGGTTGTAAAGGGTACTGCCAAGAGACACTATATGGATTCATGTATGTTGTCATTAATGGCAACAAAGGTTATCCCACACATCTGCAAGACATGATGAGTCTCTACCGGAAGTCAGATTGAAGAAGTATTATGATCCGAACAGAGCAGTCAGCAAGGTCTGACAGTCAGGTCCAGATCTCTCAAAGGAAGTATCTCAGTGAAGTGCAGATTTGGGGAAGTCAAGATGAGTACCTTGACTAATAGATTCCAAGGATCTAGCCTCCGGTGATGGAAGGGTGAAAATATATGAGCACTTGAGTGTTGGGTTCCTGTTTGAGTAGACAAAGGAAGAACTGTACTGACAAAGTGTCAGACCCAAATCCAGAAGAGATATTGCTCATGACTAAGTTTCTTGAGGTATCATTCATGACTGGCTGACATGATTGATGACCTCTTCAAGCATCTCCTAGATCCGCATTACTTGGTAAGCAAGGATCCAACTGACAGATCAAAGCTTGGGAAAATATTGACTATTCTGGATGCCGACTAGAAAGGTGGTAAGATTACTTGTATGGATATATATACCAGATGAATTTAGATATAAAAAAAAGTTTAAAAAAATGTGTATGTATGAGAAGAAAAGCAGAAGAGTAGTAAGAAGGCAGGAAGATAGGTACGGAATGTGACAGGACAGCTAAACCAAAAGAAAGTTAGAATGAAGTGCAGCAGATTAGTTTATTGAGCTCAACCAGAACTGAATCTTAGCATGTGTGGATGCTTCTCATCAGTTCAATCATTGTGTTATCTTTCTCTCTTGTAGGCAGTGAGCCTCTTGTGAGCTATATGCTCGAGCAGTGAGCCCTAAATTGGTAGGTGTCATTTTGTACTTCTATTCTTCTAACAGAGAATACATTCATGGGTTAATCACCCCGTGGTCCCATAACCGGGTTTTCCACGTCAAAATCATTGTGTTATGTGTATTAACTTTGTTTCTACTTTCATGCTTGTTTGCTTTAATACTGCACTAATTATTAAAGAACAACAGATAGTAGAATAAATTAAGATAATTGATTCACCCCCCCTCTCAGTTATCAACAATTGGTATCAGAGCTAGGTTCCTCCCAACAGAGCCTAACAACTTGAGGAAGATCTAGGAATTCAAATGGATGTGTATGGTATGAGGGAGCAACTTAGGTTTGCCCTTGATGATCTTGAGTAGTCAAATTCTGAAGTCAATGAATTGAAGGAAAGACTCAAACAGGCTGATGATTTCATAAAAGAACTAAAAGAAAAATTGATTCTCTCTATGAAAAAGAGAAAGGAGCTACTTCATCATTTGGCAAGTCAAGGTGAAGCCAATGATACAAATGGAGATCTGAAAGAAAAAACCAAGTTATGTGAAAATTTATCAAAAGAAATCATCATGGTAAGACATGAAATGGAATCAGGAGTTATAAAATTTACCCAAGAAATTAAAGAAAGAAGAAAATCTAAAGATGATCTAAGACAATCTCTCAAGGAAAAATCAGAAGATTGCCACAAGATGGATAGAATAATCAGACATCTTGAATCTGATCTTGAAGATGCTAAAGACAATGAAGAAAAACTTGAGGATCAAATTGTCTCTGTTAAAAGGGATCTTCAAACAACAAATGAATACAAAGAGAAATTCAAGATAAGCTCTGCTCAACTTGAAGTTCTTCTTGAAAGCCAAAAGAGGGTAGATGACAAGTGTGGCCTGGGATATGAAAAAGGTGAAAGCTTCGGATCCAGTCAGAAGAATTTTGGATTAGAAAATCCAAGGAACAGGCCTAGAAGACCTCCGGTAAGGCAGCCTAATGCTCAAAGATATCCATCCTTCAATGGATACTGCCACAACTGCAATAACTTTGGTCATAAAGCTAATCAGTGCAGAAAGAGAATGAATCAGACTAATACATCCTTCTTTGGACAGTGTTTCAACTGCAAAAGGTATGGTCACAAATCTCATGAATGCAGAAATATGCAAATGAACAATTCATTCAATGGTAAATGCTTTGCATGCAATAGAATGGGTCATATGGCTAATCAATGCAGATCAAGAGGATATCAATCAAATATGCAAAGAAATGTTGTTTGCCAAATTTGGAATAGATCCGGTCATATTGCAAAATTTTGTAGAAGCAAGAATCAAGACAAAAGAGGTCTGGTACATCATAATCAGAATCAAGACAAGGGAAAACAAAAAGTGAATGCGGATGAATTTTAAAGTGAGATGAACAAGATTTGGGTGAAGAAAAGTACAGAGAATGTAGGGGATGGATCCGCACCAGACTCTGGTGCTGATATTCCATCCAGAAATTAAAAAGTGAGCTCTGGCTCAGGGGGAGACACAAAGAAAACCATTTTCCCCCAACCAGTCAATTGGTGCCGAAACTAGCACAAGGAGAGTTGAGGATTAAAAGGTTCATAAGAGAAACATCTAAATAAACTATGGTTAAAATATGGAAGATCTGCAAGATGTTTAGATCAAGATTGATCCGGTTCTTCAAGTCATCTGAATAAGGCAAACTAGAATGACTTAGGACGAACATTTATTGTAACTTGGTATTAGGGTTTGCAGAGTAATATAAGGGTTCTTCATATCAAACATTTGTTCATTCTACATTTAAGAAGAAGCAAAAATAAGCTCTGCAACAAATTTCCCCAAGCCCATCAAAGATCATTTGCACAAGTCGATTCTTCCAGAAATTGATCCAGCTCACTCCGTGAAACATAAAGGCGAAAAAGGTATTTTCCGTTCCTAAACATCTCCCTGCAAATATTTTTAAAGATGACTACTCTAAATATTGTGAAGATCACTGATAGGCCCCGCCCTAAATTCAAGAAACATCCCTACAAATCCTTGGAAGTAGATCCCCTAGGAGCATTTTTCAGTGTTCCGTATGGTGTCTTGCATACAGAAGATATTAGGGTTTACATTCACGCAAATATTGAAGAATTCAAAGAGTCCAAATTAATGGATATCTACCACAAACAACTAACAGATGATTCATTTGAGCTCCAACCCCAATACAAGGCCCTCCTGGACAAGCACTTTGCACAATGTATACATTTCCCCTACTTTGCTGAGGATGAATGGATCTGGTATGTCTTGAGTAGAATACATGACAACTTCATGTGGTTGAATGGACCATTCAAGATCACAAAAGATGCCATTAGGGCAGTTACCGGTTTGCACTCATCTGGTGGGATACCTATTTTCAAATCAGTCAAGAATCAGACTGTAAGTGAGGCTACCGGATCTAGGTTCGATAAAAGAGCAATGACAATAGAAGATATCACTGATCTGAATATCAAGTTTTCCTCCATGATCATCGGTTACAAAATATATCATTCTAGCAGGGAGAATTCAGTACCTGGAACTGCTATCTACACTACTTATGAAATGTTAAGGAAGAATTCAGATTATGACCTTTGTCAGCTCCTTCAAAACCAACTCTTGGAGAATTTGTAGAAAATAAAGAAAGATAAAAAGAATTCATTTAAGTATGGTGGGCTAATATTGTGCTTATTCCTCTACTTTATGAATGAACTACCCGGATCCAGTGGATGGGTATGGCAAAATGACAGACCGGTTGCCATACAAATCAAGGATTATTTGCATGGACTTGGTGGTAACAAAGCACAAAACATAGCTCTTTGGGGTTTCTTCAAAAACTTCCAGCACATGATGCAAGCTAGAGAGAGAATTCCCCAATCTCTAGTTGAGAAATACAAAGATATAGTATGCTTTATGGTAGAGACTGATCAGTGCCTAATGGAGGTAGTGGAACCAAGAACAGTGTGGATCATGCCAATGGGGTATGAGGTGGATGAGAAAATTGTAGAGCTGCATGTTCAGCACATTCTAAGACAACCAAAGGATCCCAAGGCAAAAAGATTTGGAACCTTTGAATAATTGAGTGTGAAGATCCATGTTGAGCTAAGGCAACCAGAGATGAAAAGAAAGGTAAGAAAAGAAGTAGAAAACATTACCAAAAGCTTTGGCATCTCAAAGAGACACTTGATGCCAATAGGGAAAAGAAGGAAAGGGCTGAGAAAGAGAAGAAAGAGGCAGAAAAGCAAAGTATTCCGGTAGAATCCTCCTCCCGGACCAGATCTTCTAGGATCTCTGCTCCTACCACTGATAAGAGCCAAAATAAATCAAAATTGAAAGCAAAATCATCCGGTAAAGCAAAGAAAAGAACTAAGACAAAGGCCACAAGGTCTTACATTAGTCAGAAGGATGATGAAGAGACTGAGTCAGATGAGGAGGTAAGGAAAATGAGGAAAAATAAGAAAGTATCCGGTGAACCCTCTACCGGTGAAGACAAGGAAGAGATGACAGAAGAGTTTGTTGAAAAGCCCACTCTATCATTAGATGATGTCATCAAATCAGTTACTATGGATGGAAACCTTCAACCAATGGTTGAATTCTATGATCATTATAATGAGGCTGACCAAAAGATCTTGCATGAAGTAGCAGTCAAGTATTTGAATATCTACAATAAGGCTTTTATTAAAATTATATCTCTTATTCCCAAAAGCCTAGAAAAAGAGTTAGAAATAAGAAAGAATAATGCTATGGCAAAAGATATTGGGATTCGAGAACATATAGCCATTCAGCTATATCCTTCAATTGATTCAAAGCAAATGAATATGATCTTCAAAGATTGCAAGGATGAGTTTTGGAGAAAAGCAAGAATGAATCAACTTATGCTCGGAGAAACTGACAAAATAGCAAAAGAAACAGAAGAGATCCTCTGGAATGCATACTCAAAATTCAACATTCCTATTATAGAGGACTTGGGTGTTGATCCCTCAGCTACAAGTGTTGAAAAAGAATCTACTGAGGCAATGACAGAAGAAGTAATGGACACCGGTGAAGAAAAAGATAAGGACTTGGAATCCTCTACTCCAGAAGAGGTGGCCCGTGAACAAACAAACATCACTCCTTTGGTTTCCCCTGCTGACTATGGATCCAAAGGAGAAGAAAGAATAGAAGATAAAGAAAAAAGAGTGAAGGAAAAAGAAGATGACAGTACTAAGGTTACAGAAGGAAAGAAGACTTCAGTAGAGAAGATCACAACTGTTAGTGATAAGAGTGTAAAAGGAGAGAAAGCTCCAAGAGACAACTCTAAGACTGCAGAAGAGAAAAAGAATCTGTCTCTGGCAAGAGACACTGCAGAAACTGTCAAAGAATTCTTAAACAAAGAGACAATGGAGATTGATGAACCGGATCTTCTTCAAGGGCCATTTGATTTTGATTCTCTTTCCCCGATATAAACAATGAAGATAGCTTCATTTGCTAATGCAAAGGCTAAAGAAAAACTTCTGAAGTCTCACATGGAAGACTGTGAGCTAATAGAAGTTGTATCTAGAGTATTAGAAAAGATCATGCCATCTTTTCAGAAGGATCCCTCAGTCTCCTCATCCGGTAATCTCAAATCTCTAGTCAATAGTGTTAGCACACATTTTGATTCCCTAGAGAAGTCAGCAGAAGATAAGGTCCGGAAGGAATTTTTGGCAAAAAGATTATCAGAGGTATAAGGGTTAATAACTAATGAAAGGAGGAATATGAATATTGGGATAAAGAGCTTAGAAAATGCTCTTAAAGATGGCGGGGAAATGTACAAATTTTGTTTATCATGGTCCAAAGTAACATTGGATATTGAGAAGAAAGTGAAAGAACAGGAGGACAAACTGACAAAACTCTCTAAGAATTTTAATCCTCTCTCCTCTTCCATAATAAATCAAGAATGTCAAACTATTGCAGTCTTGAGTGAAATCAAGAAGCTTGAGAAGGAAAAGAAAAATAGAATAAGTAGGTTGGGTGAACTTAGAGGGATAATTATCCCTAAGAGGCCATGCATGAGGCCTTAAAAGAAGCTTAGACCATAGCCCGGACCAGTGATCTGACAGATCTAAAAAGGGCAGACGCGTTTGCATTCCTATTGAGTGGTCACATCTCAATTTTGGACAAGATGAAGTAAAGTTGGGCAACAGAATTCATCCAATTGAAGACAACTTTTGTAGACATACTTCAGTATATGTAAGTATGCTATATATATATATGCGGCTAAGTATAGTTGACTTTTTGAGAATTTTGGTGTGCAGACCCTACCCTTTTCCATTGATGTCAAAGGGGGAGTGAGGAGCAGTGAAAAATGAGCAATCTAGCTAAGGGGGAGCTCCGGAAAATGTATATAAAACTAGAGCATCAACCAAGGGGAAGTATAGTGTGACACTTAGTCATTTTTCACTAAGTGTTGCCATCAATGCCAAAGGGGGAGATTGTTGGCAAGAGACACTATATGGATTCATGTATGTTGTCATTGATGGCAACAAAGGTTATCCCACACATCTGCAAGACATGATGAGTCTCTACCAGAAGTTAGATTGAAGAAGTATTATGATCTGGTAAGCAAGAATAGAGTAGTCAGTAAGGTCCGATCTCTCAGAGGAAGTATCTTAGTGAAGTGCAGATTTGGGGAAGTCAAGACGAGTACCTTGACTAATAGATTCCAAGGATCTAGCCTTCAGTGATGGAAGGGTGAAAAGATATGAGCACTTGAGTGTTGGGTTCCTATTTGAGTAGACAGAGGAAGAACTGTACCGACAGAGTGTCAGACCCAAATCTGGAAGAGATATTGCTCATGACTAAGTTTCTTGAGGTATCATTCATGACTGGCCTACATGATTGATGACCTCTTCAAGCATCTCCTAGATCTACATTACTTGGAAAGCAAGGATCCAGCCGACAGACCAAAGCTTGGGAAAATATTGACTATTCCGGATGCCAACTAGAAACATGGTAAGATTACTTGTACGGATATATATACCAGATGAATTTAGATATTAAATTTTTTTTAAAAAAATGTGTATGTATGAGAAGAAAAGTAGAAGAGTAGTAAGAAGGTACGAAGACAGGTCTGGAATGTGACAGGATAACTAAACCAAAAGAAAGTTAGAATGAAGTGCAGCAGATCAGTTTATTGAGCTCAACTGAAACTGAATCTTAGCATGTGTGGATGCTTCTCATCAGTTCAATCATTGTGTTATCTTTCTCTCTTGTAGGTAGTGAGCCTCTTGTGAATTGTATGCTCGGGCAGTGAGCCCTAAATTGGCAGGTGCCATTTTGTACTTCTATTCTTCTAACAGAGAATACATTCTTGGGTTAATCACCCCGTGGTTTTTCCCTTAACCGGGTTTTCCATGTCAAAATCATTGTGTTATGTGTATTAACTTTGTTTCTACTTTCATGCTTGTTTGCTTTGATACTGCACTAATTATTAAAGAACAACATAAAGTAGAATAAATTAAGATAACTGATTCACCCCCCCTCTCAGTTATCAACAAAGGGGTATTCACAAGTGGAGGGAATTGATTATTGTGAAAATTTATCTCCAGTTGCAAAGCTAACATCTATTAGGTTCCTTTTATCTCTTGCAACAGCTTATGACTTAGAGGTGGAGCAAATGGATGTGAAGACAACATTCCTTCATGGTGATTTGGAGGAAGAGATTTACATGTCACAGCCAGAGCATTACATAGAGAAAGGTAAAGAAAATTTGCTTTGCAAGTTGAAAAAGTCTTTGTATGGTTTGAAGTAGTCTCCTAGGATGTGGTACTTGAAGTTTAATGCCTTTGTGTTATCAGTTGGATTTTTGAGATCAAAATTAGATCATTGTGTGTATTATAAATTTGACAATGATCACATTCTCATTATTGCATTGTATGTTGATGATATGATTTTAATTAGGAATGGTAAGAATATGATTTATGATTTGAAGTCTCAGTTGTCAGCACAGTTTGAGATGAAAAATCAGGGGTAGCTAGATACATTCTAGGAATGGAAATCAGAAGAGACAGAGCTAACAGAAAACTTTGGTTAAGCCAGAGTAAGTATGTGAAGACCGTGTTGGATAGGTTCAGCATGGCAGATTGTAGACCATTATGTGTTCCTATTTTTTGGGGACAAAGTTGTCTATTAATGATTGTCCAAAATCTCCTAGTGGGGTAGAGGACATGAGCAGAGTACCTTAAGCTAGTGTTGTTGGTAGTCTGATGTATGCTATAGTCTGCACAAGACCAGACATTGCCCAAGCAGTGGCAGTCCTTATTTGATTTATTGCTAATCTTGGATGGGTACATTAGGATGTAGTAAAGAGAGTGTTTAGATATTTGAGGGGTACTTTCAAGTATTCCATATGCTATCATAGTAATCTTACAAGACCTCCACATTCAGTTTGTATTCGTGGATTTGTGGATTCTAATTGGACGGGTGACATTAATAGTAGGAGATGTCATAACTGAACTTTATATATAGAATGATGAACATATAAATATATCTTTCAAGTAATTGTGCATGAAGTCATTGAACATGAAATGTATCTAATGTAAAAGAAAGAGAGAGAGATCTACTCAATTAAATTTCCTTTAATTTAAACAACTCAATATCTATTTTACTTCTTTTTCTATGTGTCAACATGATAAGAAATGAAATAAAATAACTGAGAAAAAAGTAACACCTTATCTATTTCATGAAGGTATGATAGTTTAGTGCTCCTTAAGCCCTTTGTTCTATCTGGTAAAACTTTCAATCTTTCTTACTCTATTAATTAGGGAGGAAAAATATCATCAGGGCATTTATCTGCCCAACCTCAAACTTTCTAGTCCTCATGTCATTCCTACTGGAATGACTCGACCTTCCATAGAGAAGTAACACGAAGAGAATCCAATGCCATCTAAGACTGGTGTTTGAACCTACATAATCCCTAGTCGGTCATACACTAAAGGTAACTCCTAACTAGTATGACCTCTGATCGGATGTGTATCTGGGACAAGTAACCGACTAATGCTTAACGGGAATTAGCATCAGCCTGGCCAAGGTTTTCATTTGTGCGCAATATGACATAGTTAAGTCATGTAGTCAGTTTTTCACCCTACTCGACAAGAATTTTATTAAGGAATAAATCTCCATAATTGTCTCTTGTGTAGCTACACACTGACTAATGAAGTTTCCTTACTCAAGTTTTAGCTTATTCTATAACCCTTTCTATTGTTAGGTAGAAATAGATTCAGGCATAGTTTGTTTTCAGCTTTTGTTTGAATCTTAGAACTTTATTTATTAAAAATTTGTCTCATCAAGATTTCATCTCTCCCAACTAGATCTTTGCTTAGTTTTTTTGCTAATGATTTCAGAAGTATGTATTATATGATTGAGGAAAGAAGTGTAATTCTAGTTAAACGTATATTACTGATGAAGGTTAGACCCAAGCTGTGTTTCTTGGTCATTATTTTCTTTTAAGGTGAAAAGACCATTAATTCACACAACTCTCCTCAGGATAGTTTTAAGGTGCTCTAAACTAAGTAGTCTCCAATGGTGTAAAAAGAATAGCATGTCTTAGTTATCTAGAAAAAAAAATCTCTGAGAATAAATACATGCTAATAGAAGGTTTAAAATATTCCTCATGCCATTGTTGGTCATGTAGACATTGAAAAATGTCCTCATGTCGCAAATGCGACAAGACAATTTCCCCTTTACATTCCATAATTCAACTAATTCAATTTCATCCTTTTTAATCCATATTTTTTCTATAATTAAATAATTGATATTAATTGATTATTTAATTATTCATTTTCCTAATGTCCCCTTTACTTGATTTATTTAAACATATAAATCAAATCCCATCAAAAATCCCTTTTCACATGCATCCCTTTCACATAAATTAAATAAATTGGGCAAACTTATTTAATTTAAATTCCCATCCCACTTCACCAATTTCTTCTAATTTTAAATTCTATTTTGTCCTCTAGTGTAGAGGAACCATAATCAATCACAGCCCTCCATTCAAAATCAACTCCTCTATAAAACACCTCATTTGGCTCCATTTTGACCTCTTAGAAGACATTTTTTTTCTTAGCTCTAAATCTACTCTCTCTCCAATAACTTGCAAATCAAATACATGAGCTTCTCAAGATGGTTGCATTAATTTGTAAATCTGAGAACACACTATGCAAGTTAGAGGAAAACAATGAAGATCAGTCAAGTCATAGCTTAGATTAGTTCATTTTCTGCTTGTTTGGTTGTTTTCTAAGTTTGCTTGCTCTTCATTATAGTTAGGGTTTGTTGTAGTTTCATTTTCTACATGTTTGAAATCCAAAACCCTAGCCCACATTGGTGAACCCGATGTGAATGTGTGAAAAATCTGACATTTTTGGTGATTTCTAAAAATTTGACATTTTTGGTGATTTCTAAAAATCTATTTCTATAGGTTGCCTCCGGAGCTCAAACAGACCTCACCGTTGAGTCCAAGAGGTCTGAGAAATGAAAAACAACATAAAATACTCCATATTTTGCTGTTAGAAAATTTTTGAAATTTTTTTAGTTTTGGGCCCCTCTACATGGCCGTACTGCACGGATCCATATGGACTCGTATAACCTCTACGTAGGGGTCCTTGTCGAAATCTCTAGTTTTTGTTTTGACTTGGGGTTGAAGATTAAATTTTTGTAGGATTTTCATGTTTACATGTTGCAGGTCTGATTTTCATTGTTTATTTAGGGGTTTAAAATCTTTACTTACAGGTTCAATACAATCCTTATCGTCACTGGTTGAAGTCCCTGACTACCATCCAAAAGCCCCTACACCATTTTCTACAACACTACCAACCCTATCAAAGTCCTAGATCTGTTGCCTTTTACTTTGCTGTTCCCACCTTGAGAATCCCCTATCGACACCCTCTAAACACTCACCCAGTCGCCACCATATCTCACTCGGCCTCCACACTTCCTAAGACTTCCACTAGCCCCGCATCACTATTCCCTTTGAAGCATAATACCAGTCATATTTCATGATACGGGTGCATCATACGGAATGCATATCTGAGGCCTGGCAAAGGCTATGAAGGCATATCCTTGAAGAAAGGTATCCCGTGACCTTGAAGCATTTATAGACGCAGAGCCCTATGCCCCCATTCTTAAACTTGAATAGAAACATTTACAACTTAAACCCTAATCAAGGGCATTTGGCACTTAGGCTCTAGTTTTGATTTTTAGTACTTGGCGCTTACATCTTAAACCCAAACCCTAACTGCTATAAGGCTTGTAGTCACATCGCACCCTATGAGGTTGGCATTTATAAACTCTCGTGGCTGAACAAAGTTGGAACTACTATTGAAATCACCATGGTTACCTTTTAAATCACTAGTTCGAAGTTCTTCGCCACCTTTACTTTAAACCCTTCTGCCTCTGGGTCGTCTCCTCTTTGAAGCCTATCGCCACTAAGCCTTGGAAAATCTTCTCCTGCTTCCATTATGTTTTGATGAAAATCCATGACCTGTTTCAAACAGTGGCTCTAATCATTCCATGAGACTGCACCCTTTGAGGCATTATATCAAGCAGTCTAGATGCCTCGGGCTATGCTTCAACATCTTGCATGCATACCAGTGCATTTCCACCTACAAGATCATAAAGATCTATTTTTATTTTGCTTCTGTGGATGTTCATACGGTGGTCAAAGTTCCCACCGTGGCTTAATAACACCTGCAGATTGCATTTGCTTGAAAGATTCTAAAGCCATTTTAATAGATCCATTTTGTGCACTTCCTATAGAAGCCCTCATTTTGATGTAGATTGGACATTGAGTTTTACATATGGTAATTGCATTTTCTCGAAAGTTTCTAAACTGGTTCATAAAATCCCATTTTGTGTGCCTCTGTATCGTTGTATTTCTTTGAAGGAGCAAAATGGCAACTATGACTACCAATTCCCTCGCACAGGAATGCATACAAAGCAAAAACTTACTTCTTCATGACTCACCAACACTCAAAAACCTCCATCATTATTAAGAATATATGCAACAACTAATTTGTTTCTCCGGGTCATTTTGTTTGGCAATACTTTCTTGTGTCTGTTTGAATGGAGCCTCGATGTTGCAAATGTATTGTGGCTTCCACACCAAGAGCCATCACCGACACTTAGTCGACATAAGGCTTCCAATTCCTAATATACATTTTGGTAGTTACAGAGGCATCTTTGACAGTTTCCTTTCTTGATTTTAGTGTTTTTAGAAAAATTGACCCTTTTGGTTGTTGTCTCCATCCTATGTGGATTCCTTGGATGCGTTCCTTTTTGCAGTGCTACTTCTACGTCTCTGTTTGGTAGTTTCCTTTTGGAAATATGGGCACTCAGAGTTCAATTTGTTTTTTTACTAGTGATTAGTTGTATAGTTGCGCTTTTTGGATTCTTTTATTGGTGTGACTTTTCTTTAGATCTACTTTTTATTGGATGTATTCAGATTTTTATGATTTTCTCTCTCTATCATTTGATCTGTTCGGTGGTATTTGCAGCTATTAACTCCTTGTGTCCCACATATGATCCCCTTCTAATGTATACCACTGAGGTGACAGCAGGCTCATCAAAGATCAAAGACCAATGATTTAATAGAGCAAAGGCTTGGAAATCTATTGCCCACGTGTAGAATGTTTTTCCGTCACGATGGTCACCAAAATTAGTGGCGAGATCCCACCCGTTAGCGTCACCTACAATGTAGTGGGCAACCCAGCAAGGCATAGCTATGACAATTGATAGAAATGTAGCTATACATGTACCCATCTTGTCTATTAAACCACAAAATTATGGCGCAAAAACCATGAGGTCTCATCTCCTGTGTTTCAGGGAGCTGTCGACAGTGTTCTAAGCCCCTTGGGCTCTTAGCCCTTAGCCTTTTCTTCGCTGCTCTTGTGGTTAGGGCTTTTAGCCCCTTTTTCTGAGAGGAGCTTAGTCATCCCTATGACCACTAGGTCCTGACATAACCATAGGGCTTTAAGCCCCCCCTAATCATAAGGTCTGGTCACTTTGGTGACCACGAGGAGGGTAGTTGGGCCCCTAAATTCTTTTTCCCTTTTTATTTTTATTTTCATATTTTTTCTTTGATCTCAACCACTAGTCATATGGGCGACCAGGGGCCCCACTTGCCCTAACTGTCAAACACTAACCAGTATAGTAAATAGTGCACATGTGACCACAATAGACCATTAGCAGTTAAGACTTGGTAGTCAGCATGTCCCCCCCCTTTTTCCTCCACATGCCTAAACACACTTTTTTTTTCAAAATTTCACAACTTTTGCAAAACAGGTCAAAATCGCACGAAACGAGTTGGGTTGCGAAGAAGACTCAGACAATTTTGTGATGGTAAGATCAATTTCAGGTAATGATGGAATTTATTAGTCAATTTTTTGGTAAAATTCAACCTTCATTTCAAACTTTGACTGCTCATAACTTGTGCAAAATTGCTCTGTTTTTGACAAAAAAAATTTCAAATTGCTCAGAATTTCCTAAATTTCCTAAATTTGTAGTTTATTTTTCTATAACTGATAATTTTGATGAGATATTTTGCAGATTCTCTTTTTGACCCTTTTTGACTTTAGGGTTCACAAAACGATGCATCTATTTGTTATGTCATGTTTTGTTGCATTATCATGGGGATTTCCATGTTACTAATGTTTGATTTGCAGCATGTGGCATTTGTGGGTTGAAGACTATAAACTAAAACTACTGACACATTTGATGCAGGGATTTAATTTCTTTCATATGCATGTGTGTTGGTTATCATAGGCACATTTGGTTTTGGGCATTAAAATGAACATAACTTGCTATTTTCACACATATTTGGGGACTTAAAATGAACTAGTGTTTTCTTTGTTTGGTGATTGTGCTGGTGTTTTGAGGTGTGTATGCTCTTTCCTCGCATGTCATGTGATCTTGGGAATCAAAAGCATCTCTCAACACTTGCATTAATCACACCACACATCTTTTTTTTTTCTAAGGTCAATGAACATGTGCGAGTGTGAGTAAGTTCACATGTGTATGCTCTCCCCTTGTGACTTAGTGCGAGCCTAAGGATCAAAACATGTTAACTTGTCTTGCTTTTGTTTGAGCCTTAGCGTGGGCCTGATCTTGAGACACATCTGAAAGGAGAACTCATTTGCGACCCCAAGCAGGACTTTCATCCAGCCTACTATATAAATTAAGGATAAGGTGAAAGCCAAGTCTAACCAGTATGAGTGCTCACCATGTAGTGCTAGCTTGAAAGGAGGCATACCTTTTTGTATATTAAACTCCTAGTAGGGTTAGTTAGAGCCTTAAGTGGCTTGCTGGATGCTCGTGAGGTGCCAGTCCCCCAGATATTTTACTAGAACCCTCCTGTTTAGTGGCCAAAAACCCTCTATTTGTTGATTAGAAGGATAACCTTTGAAGCCACCCCGATTCATGTAGTTCTTAGCTAAGGTAGCAGCAACAATCCTAAGGTTTCGTGGGGGGATGAGTCCTGGGAAACCTAAATCTTGGTATGTGTTAGAAATGAGTGCACTGTAAGGTAGAGCCAGTGCTACCAAGATCCTAGAGCTATCTGCTTTGAATAGGCGTAGCTAGGGGTCAACAAATATAGTTCTTTCCTAGCCTAGGATTTTGCATGTCCACAAGTGTTTGCAAAACATCATGAGTCATCAAAAACAACCAATTGACTGCCAAGTGTATTCAATGTTTGATGTGTGTGCTTGCCTAATCATCACCCTTGACTTTCTTTCCACACATTCATTCCATGTCATCATCATATCATCTTCATTCAACCTTCACATCCTAATCACCGTCCTTAGCCATGTCACATCCTAGTCACATCTAGGTCATTATAATGCTACTCTAATCACATTCTTATCATACCCTCCCCATTTGACCCCATATCCTAATCATCCTTCCTAACCACATCCTCTTCATCATCTAATCACCCTTATCATTCACATGATCCAGATCATCCTTATTCTATCCTGGTCACATTCCAATGACATTACCATCATTCCACATCATCCTATTCCTAATCTAACCAATATTCCAAATCCAACCTACACCTAACCATCATACCCTAATTACATCCTAATCACCCTTCCTAATCCCATCTCATTCATTCTAATCATCCCGTTCCTTGTCATTGGACCACATCACTAATCCCATTATCCTTACACATCATCCTATCATATCTAAACAACATTGTCCCTAATCATATCCTAATTGCATCCTTATTATATCATAATTCCTAATCATCATATCTTATCCTAATCATTCCCTAGTCATCACCTTATTCATCATTCCCGTTATCCTACTTGTCATATCCTAATCACCACTTCATTTTCCTAATCATATCCAAATCATCACAACCACATCCTATTCATCATTCCTAATCACCCTCCTAAGCCAACCCATTTCATCCTAAACATTCCTCATCATATCCTAATCACAATACCCTAATCATGATCCTAATCATTCAAATTCATGTCATATCCTCTTCATGCCACCTCATCATAATTATACCCTAATCATTACATCCATTCCACATCATATCCTATTTATCATTGCAACTCATCCCATCCTAATCACATCCCACTCATATCTTCATTATTCAACCTTCACCCATCATAGCCACATCATATCTAAGTCATCCCTAACCATACCCTAATCACATTCTTATCATGCCTCATAATTACACCTCATCATATTCCTATTATACCCTACCATTTATAATCATTCCACCTCATCCCAATTATAGCCTAAACATGATGATCATATCCAATTCATCATGCATAACCATTACACATTGTCATCCTAATCTAATCCATTTCACCCTAATCATTCTTCTAGTCATCATCTTAGTTGCCCTTATCAAACCCTAATCACCTCTTTCATCTAATCACATCCTATCCATCAATCCTAATCACTACACATCGACATCTTCATCCAACCAACATCATCCTTGTCATTCTCCTAATCATACCCTAACCATTTCCAACTCATCCTAATCACCTCTTCATCCCTAATCATTCTATATCATACCCTAATCATACTCAAGTCTTCATAATTCAAACCTTAATCATCCATTGTCACCTTCTTCCTAATCGAATCCCAATCATTCCTTATAATTACATTTCATCATCCTTACCATTCGAATCCAATCAATTTCATATTATCATTCCACATCATATCACCATCATTCTCCTAAATGTATCCAAGTCATCATTATCAATCTCCTAATTATTCCCAATCCATCCAAGCCCTCTAAACATATCACTACACATAATCATCTTCATTCTAACCCACTCAACTTCATCTTAATCATTCAAATCATCTCCATCTCATCACCATACATCATCCTCTTCATTCTAATCCAACCAATCACATCCCATTCATATCATAATCATTCATTCATTATCCAATCCATTTCATCTTTCATCATTCCCAATCACGATACACAACAACCATAGGGAATCCTTTGAGTATCTACTCCCCATATCGAATTTGATTGCAACCATGTCAAAACCTTATAGACCTGCACGTTCAATTTCATTCATCCCACTACATATCCAATTTCACCCACTACATATCCAATTTCACCCTTTCAGATCAAATTTCATCACAACATTTCATTAGAATTTCAATTTCATTCAGCCCTTGACATCTATAGAGGACCCTAAACATTAGTCTTCCTAAGGTCGAAACATAGGGAGAAACTGTCAAAGCTAGACTGTATCACAAGTACAAATCTGTGGACCAAGAGACCTTGACATCTTTTCCACATCAATCACAACTCAGGCTTAATACTCCATAACTAGTTTAAGTCCATTCTTACAAGTGAATTCTAAAACTCATGGGTTCACTCTAATAAATCATCTCTTCCATACCTCAAGGTCTCGACAAAACCAATATGTGCTTTGAAAGGTCATTAGTAGATGAGAGTACCCTCGTGGAGATAGACTTTTCAAAGACTAATATCATCAGCCTCTATCATAGTCTGGTCCGCATCACCTTATATCGATATCTCATAGCATCCCACAATTCCCACTATTCACAAGTCTCATTTAGTTGACATAGTTGTAAAACAAAGAGACAAGGGAGTAGATTCTCCTAGTCATCCCTCATACACATATCATTCCAAACACATCAACATTCCTTCCAACACATCATCCAACTAACATCACCTATAATCATATCCTAATCATTTCTAAGTCACCCTAACCATACCCTAATCATTCCCAATCACCCATCTAATCATCCAATCGACCCCGCACTCTATCACATACCTAGTCATTCCAAACCATCATCCTATTCCTAGTCAAGCACTCGTCAACATGGTCCTAATCCCACAAGAAGACATACAATGATATGAAGACACGCATCATTCCATGATGATCCTAGAGAACAAGGTTCCAACGCCCGAAGCCTATTCAAAAGCCTATCCAAGTCCACCTTTGTAGAAAGATAAAGTGCCTTCGAATCCCAATGCTATCTTTGACAAGGGGAACCTAAGTCTACCTCATCCATCCTATAAGTACATTGTACCACCACACTCCTAATCTGAGTCCACATCATCTATCCTCATCCTCCATCCATTATATTATCCTTCCACACATGCACTTGCCAAGGATGTGATCCAAGGGTTACTAGCATGGAATAGACCATCCCTTTGTCAAACACCCCTTCACGAACCTACCAAAGAACCTTTGAATACCATGTCCATTCCTTCGACCCCATCATGTGGTCCACAACATATCGACCCTATTGAAGAATCATCCACATTCACTTCCATTCCAAGTCAAGAGATATGTCAAAGGTATAATCCTAAGCATGTGGAATCATTAGCTCCTCATTCCAAATTAAGATCAAATCACATCCATCCAACATATCAATAGCATACATAATCCTTTCATGATTAAGGTCCCATCTTTGATCACGATCCCACTTATGATCAAGAAGACCATGATGATCCACTAAGCCGACTCTATGTGTCCCATGGTTAAGAGCTTGCCACCTCACCCATCCATGATCCAACCACTTCCACTTGTCATGATGAGACATCTGCCTCCCAAGAACACATAAACATAGAAGATCAAACAAATAACTTGGATCTATATGAACATAATAAAGATCCTAATGATCCTTCCACATCCACCATCGATCCCATTTCAAATCCATCATCATATCCACTTGACCTATCCACTTTCATACATGAATGTTCCTCCTAGGGACAACAACAACCTTGTCCACTTCACCTTCTCCATCCAATAATGTACTCGTGTCTAGTGTCCAAACTACACCTAGTCCCATAGTCAATCGCATGCTCCAAGACATGAACTACCTGAAAGGAAGCTAGGTGTGCGGAAATGCTTCCTACACTAATCTATTGAGGAGAGAGCTATAAAAATTCAAATTTATCCTAACTATTATAGAAATGATAACCATTAACATGAGATAGAGCAGAAAAACACAAGAGCCAGAAAGAAGACAAAAGAAGAGAGATAGAGATTTACGGTGGGAAAAACCCTTATCGGGTGAAAAACCCCACACTCAAGAACTTGCACAATGTATTAACAAATTTGAAAGAATGTTTACAATACACTTACAATGCAATCTTCAATGTTCTTTGACACTCATGTCTGGAGTCAATCCAAAACCATAACAGTACCTGTAAACTTGTGATACAAACTCCATCTCCAAGCACCTATTTAAATAGAACATATAAGGCAATTTTGGACCTTTCTTGGAATAGGCATCCAATATGGCATCTTGGACCAAAACCCACGCCTAGGGACACTTGGTCAACATTGTAGAGTGTATCTAACACTTGTCCAAAGTTCACATCCCAAAGAGGTCTTACGACTGTCATAGAATCTGTCATAGCTATTACAACTTACAGTTGTAAGAGAATCTATCATACACATGCTACAAATAGCATATTCTCTTACAACACATAATATTCCACCTTGGGGCACCCAAATATGCCTCATTCAAAGATGCTTCATGAGACATGTCATTACCTGTCTTACAACCTTCTATTCTTGACTCTTACATGTCATAGATACATCATAGGAATCTGTCATAACCATTTCAGTCAAACATTCCTTACATAACATAGAAGATGCCAGCACATGGCAAAATATTCCTACCACTAAGTGGGATGCCTATCTCCTCATGTGAGGACAAAATAACAAGTTGTCATAATCCATGTAGGATTGACACATCATTGTGCCGCATATCACAATATGACAAAGTGGAATTTCTAAATATTTAAAACATAGGCAATTGAAAAATAAATACAAACATTACAAATGCAAAGAATTACCAAGGTTGAGACACCTTAATTCCCAACATTCTCCCACTTGTCGAACACCTTGTAAGAACCAATAGAAAAACAAGATTTAACCGCTATAGGCCGAGAGGCCCATAGACTCTGAACACCATCTGAACTTCTCTGTGCCCACTGGATTCGTCAATGCATCTGTAACATTCTTCAAAGTATCTACCTTCTCCAAATTTACCTTTCCATCCTCAACCATGTCCCTCATGAAGTGAAACTGGACATCAATGTGCTTGGTTCTAGCATGGAAAGTTGGATTCTTTGCAAGGCAAATTGCACTCTGACTGTCACAACTGATCGTGATCTGACCTGCATCAACACCAATATCGGAACACAATCTCTTAAGCCAAATGGCTTCCTTACAAGCATGAGTTGCTACTATATACTCAGTTTCTGTCATGGACAAAGCAACAACAAGTTGTCACTTACTCATCCAACTAATAGCACCACCAAACAGTGTAAAAACATAAGCATTCGTGGATCTCCTGCTGTCAATGTCACCTGCCCAATCTGAATCCACAAATCTATGAATATCAACAGAATGTGGAGGTCCTAAAACATTACCATGATAGCAAATGGAATACTTGGAAGTACCCCTCAAATATCTGAACACTCGCTTAACTGCATCCCAATGAACCCGTCCAGGATTAGCCATAAATCGACTAAGGACTCCCACTGCTTGGGCAATGTCCGGTCTTGTGCATACCATAGCATACATCAAGTTACCAACAACACTAGCATAAAGTACTCTGCTCATGTCCACCTCACTAGGAGATTTAGGACAATCCTCAACAAACAACTTTGTTTCCAAGGAAACAGGAACACACAATGGTCTACAATCTCCCATGCTGAATCTGTCCAACACGATCTTAACATACTTACTCTAACTTAACCAAAGTTTTTTGTTAGTTCTGTCTCTTCTGATTTCCATTCCTAGAATGTACCTGGATGCCCCTAAATCTTTCATTTCAAACTGAGCTGACAACTGAGATTTAAAATCAGAAATCATATTCTTACCCTTCTCAATGAGCAACATATCATCAACATACAGTGCAACAATGAGAATACAATCACCATCAAACTTATAATAAACACAGTGATCCAATTTCGATCTCACAAATCTAATTGACAACACAAAGGCATCAAACTTCAAGTACCATCTCCTAGGAGATTGCTTCAAACCATACAAAGACTTCTTAAGTTTGCAAACCAAATTTTCTTTACCTTTTACCATGTAATGCTTTGGCTGTGACATATATATTTCTTCCTCCAAGTCACCATGAAGGAAAGATGTCTTCACATCCATCTGTTCTACCTCCAAGTCATAAGCTGTTGCAAGAGACAATATGAATCAAATGGATGTCAACTTTGCAACAGGAGCGAAGATCTCACCATAATCTATACCCTCCACTTGTGAATACCCCTTCTCAACCAATCTGGCCTTATACTTCTCAATACTGCCATCTGCACCAATCTTCTTCTTGAACACCCATTTGCATCCACAGGTTTCCGTCTAGGAGGCAAAGGCACCAAGTCCCAAGTTTGATTCTTTTCCAAAGAAGCCATTTCTTCATCCATGGCCTCCTTCCAGGAACCTGCATCCTTCATATCCAAAGCCTCTGATACAGTTCTAGGTTCATCACTATTAGTGAGCAAAGCATAAGCACAACTAGAATCAAGCAATGTAAAACCAAACCTTTCAAGTTGCTTTCTTATCCGTGTAGACCTCCTCAAGAGTTGAGGTTGAGGTTTAGCTTCTTCTTCTAAGCTTTCAGAGCTGCTAGAGCTCTCCTCATCATCAGGTCCAACATTGTCGTTCTATTCAGTCTTCTCAGGGCTGAGAAGAAACTGAACAACATCCTCTTCCTTCTCTTTTTCTTCTGGCTGCAGAAGAGTGGAAGAAGGTGTAAGCTCTCTGAAGATGACACTTCTACTATACAACACTTTTTCAGCCACGTGGTCCCAAAGCTTGTATCCTTTCACACCAACACCATAGCCGATGAAGATACACTTAACAGCTTTGTTCTCCAACTTTGACCGCTTCTCCCTAGGCACATGTGCATATGCCTCACAACCAAAAACATGAAGATGCCTTACTGAAGGCTTTCTACCAGATCACACCTCCATGGTTGTCTTTCCAACAAGAGCTGATGTAGGAGATCTATTTTCCAGATAGCAAGTAGTGGCAACATCTTCAGCCCAAAACTTTTGTTCTAGACCAGCTCCACTAAGCATACTCCTAGCCTTTTCCATCAGTGTCCTGTTCATCCTCTCTACAACTTCATTTTGCTGCGGTGTGTATGGAGTTGTCTTATGTCTTTCAATCCCAAGTTCCTTGCAATACTTATCAAATTCTATAGAACAGAACTCACCACCGTTGTCAGTTCTCAAACATTTAATCTTTTTACTAGTCCAATTTTCAGCAAAGGCTTTAAACTCCTTAAACTTGCTATAGACTTCAGATTTGCTTCTGAGAAAATAAATCCATGTCCTACTGTAATCATCAATAAAAGATACAAAGTATACAGATTTTGATAATGAAGGAACATTAACAGGACCAAACACATCAGAATGAATGAGGTCCAACACACCATAAGACTTATGAGAGCTCGAGTAAAACTGAACACGGTTTTGTTTTCCATAAATGCAATGTTCGCAAAAGTCAAACTCAAGATTACAATCATCTAACCCCTCAATGATGTTCTTATTTTTCAGGGTGCACAGACCCTTCTCACCAATGTGGCCAAATCTCTTATGCCATAACATTATCTTTTCTGTAGGAAGTTTAACTTCCAATGCACGATTACAACCATCAAGACTAGAAACAACAAATTTCTTCACTGCTCGTTCAGATGGTGGGGATAAAGTGACTGCTGCCCTCTTCCTTGAGTCAGAAGAACTATTGCATTGTGAAATGCATGCCTCCAGCTGAAACAGAGTACCTCTCTGAGTACCCTTAGCAAGCACCATAGATCATCTAGTCATCTTGCATCCTTCTTTTGAAAAGACAACCTACACACCTGCATCATTCAAACTACTTACAGAAAGCAGGTTCCGTGCTAAGCCTGGGATGTGCATAACCCCATAGATCCCCTTCACTCAACCACCAAGGAATCGGATAGAGACTCTTCCATGACCAATGATCTTTAGATGAGAGTCGTCACCCAGATACATCTTTCCACCATTGAACTTTTCATACATAGTGAACCAGTTTCGATGCGAGGTCATGTGGAATGATGTACCAAAGTCGATTAGCCACACATCATCAGATGCATGGGTTGTCAGGGCTGCGATGAAGGCATCACCATCATCTTGTGATTTGTTAGAATCTGAATCAGGAGCTTTCTTCTTTTTCTTCTTCTCCTCTTTGCGTTCCTTTCAAAAATGCCTGGTCTTTCCATAGTTCCAACAAAGAGCCTTGGACTTTCCAAGAGATTTGGATCTCCCACAGGATTTGGATCTACCCTTCTCAACTTTCTTGTCCTTCTTCTTCCCTTTCTCCTTGGGTCTTCCACGAACTGCAAGGGCTTCTTTGGCTACCTCAGAAGACTTTCTCCACATCTCTACAGATAATAGCGAAGAAACCACCTCTTCCATTTTGAATGTGGATGTGGTGCTTCCGATTGCCATGACAAGATGATCCCATGAGTCCGTCAGAGAACAAAACAGGGTCATACACCGATCCTCCTACTCCATCTTTACACTGATATATGTCAATTCTGCAACTAGCATGTTAAAGGCATTCATATGCTTAGCCATGTCCTCCATTCAAAGAGAATACAACTTCTTTCTCAAGAAAAGTTCATTAACAAGGGATTTGGCTTGATACACATCCCCCAACTTCTTCGAAAGGAGTTTTGCAGTAGCCTCCTCATGGACATTTAACAACACAGAATCGGCAAGACTAAGTCTTATGAGACCCTTAGCCTTCCGATCCTTGACTTCCCATTCATCTTGAGTCATTGTAGCCGGTTTAGTTCTGTTCACACTTTCCCAAAGGTCTCGGTCAACTAACATGTCTTCCATCTTGAGCTTCCATAGCTCGAAATTACTGCCATTGAACTTCTCTACTTCAAACCTTCCTGATGTGCTTACCATCTCCTTGCTACAATAAGATATCGAATGCTCTGCATAGACTCCCACTCAACCTAAGATTAGCTCAAAAAACCCCTACCCTACAACTAGGACCAAAGGCAATCAAGCTCTGATACCAAATGAAAGAAAGCTAGGTGTGCGGAAACGCTTCCTACACTAATCTATTGAGGAGAGAGCTATAGAAATTCAAATTTATCCTAGCTATTACAGCAATGTTAAACCATTAACATGAGATATAGTAGAAAAACACAAGAGCCAGAAAGAAGACAGAAGAAGAGAGACAAAGATTTACGGTGGGGAAAACCCTTATCGGGTGAAAAACCCCACACTCAGAAACCTACACAATGTATTAACAAATCTGAAAGAATGTTTACAATACACTTGCAATGCAAGCTTCAATGGTCTTCGACACTCATGTCTAGAGTCAATCTAGCAGCCTAAAAATACCTGTAAACCTGTGATACAAACTCCATCTCCAAGCACCTGTTTAAATAGAACATACAAGGCAATTTTGGAACTTTCTTGGAATGGGCATCCAATATGGCATCTTGGACCAAAACCCACACCTAGGGACACTTGGTCAACATTGTAGAATGTGTCTGACACTTGTCCATAGCTCCCATCCCAAAGAGGTTGCCTATTTCCAAAATGGGCTATGTCAGATGCTCTTACGACACTTACGACCGTCATAAAATCTGTCATAGCGGTTACAACTTACAGCTGTAAGAGAATCTGTCATACACATGCTATAAATAGAATATTCTCTTACAACACATAATATTCCACCTTGGGGCACCCAAATATGCCTCATTCAAAGATGCTTCATGACACATGTCATTACCTGTCTTACAACCTTCTATTCTCGACTCTTACATGTCATAGATTCGTCATAGGAATCCGTCATAACCGTTTCAGTCAAACATTCCTTACACAGCATAGAAGATGCCGACACATGGAAAAATATTCCTACCACTAAGTGGGATGCCTATCTCCTCATGTGAGGACAAAATAACAAGTTGTCATAATCCATGTAGGATTGACACATCATCGTGCCACATCCCACAATATGACAAAGTGGAATTTCCAAATATTTACAACATAGGCAATTGAAAAATAAATACAAACATTACAAATGCAGAGAATTACCAAGGTTGAGACACCTTAATTCCCAACATTCTCCCACTTGTTGAACACCTTGTAAGAGCCAACAGAAAAATAGGATTTAACAGCTATAGGCCGAGAGGCCGATAGACTCTGAACACCATCTAAATTTCTCTGTGCCCACTGGCTTCGTCAATGCATCTGCAACATTCTTCAAAGTATCTACCTTCTCCAAATTTACATTTCCATCCTCAACCATGTCTCTCATGAAGTGAAACTGAACATCAATGTGCTTGGTTCTAGCATGGAAAGTTAGATTCTTTGCAAGGCAAATTGCACTCTGACTGTCACAACTGATCGTGATCTGACCTGCATCAACACCAATATCAGAACACAATCTCTTAAGCCAAATGTCTTCCTTACAAGCATGAGTCGCTGCCATATACTCAGCTTCAGTCATGGACAAAGCAAGAACAGGTTGTCGCTTACTCATTTAACTAATAGCACCACCAAATAGTGTAAAAACATAAGCACTGGTGGATCTCCTACTATCAATGTCACCTGCCCAACACAAATCCATGAATATCAATAGAATGCGGAGGTCCTAAAACATTACCATGATAGCAAATGGAATACTTGGAAGTACCCCTCAAATATCTGAACACTCTCTTAACTGCATCCCAATGAACCCCTCCAGGATTATCCATAAATTGACTAAGGACTCCCACTACTTGGGCAATGTCTGGTCTTGTGCATACCATAGCATACATCAAGCTGCCAATAGCACTAGCATAAGGTACTCTGCTCATGTCCTCCACCTCACTAGGAGATTTAGGACAATCCTCAACAAACAACTTTGTCCCCAAGGAAATGGGAACACACAATGGTCTACAATCTCCCATGCTGAATCTATCCAACATGGTCTTAACATACTTACTCTAACTTAACCAAAGTTTTATGTTGGTTCTGTCTCTTCTGATTTCCATTCCTAGAATGTACCTGGCTGCCCCTAAATCTTTCATTTCAAACTGAGCTGACAATTGAGATTTAAAATCAGAAATCATATTCTTACCCTTCCCAATGAGCAACATATCATCAACATACAGTGCAACAATGAGAATATGATCACCATCAAACTTATAATAAACACAGTGATCTGATTTTGATCTCACAAATCCAATTGACAACACAAGCATCAAACTTCAAGTACCATCTCCTAGGGGATTGCTTCAAACCATACAAAGACTTCTTAAGTTTGCAAACCAAATTTTCTTTACCTTTTACCATGTAATGCTCTGGTTGTGACATGTAGATTTCTTCCTCCAAGTCACCGTGAAGGAAAGCTGTCTTCACATCCATCTATTCTACCTCCAAGTCATAAGTTGCTGCGAGAGACAACAGGAATCGAATGGATGTCAACTTTGCAACGAGAGAGAAGATCTCAATACTGCCATCTGCACCAATCTTCTTCTTGAACACCCATTTGCATCCAACAGGTTTCCGTCTAGGAGGCAAAGGCACCAAGTCCCAAGTTTGATTCTTTTCCAAAGAAGCCATTTCTTCCTCCATGGCCTCCTTCAAGGAACCTGCATCCTTCATATCCAAAGCCTCTGATACAGTTCTAGGTTCATCACTGTTAGTGAGCAAAGTATAAGCACAACTAGAATCAAGCAATGTAAAACCAAATCTTTTAGGTTGCTTTCTTATCCATGTAGACCTCCTCAAGAATTGAGGTTGAAGTTCAGATTCTTCTTCTGAGCTTTCAGAGCTGCTAGAGCTCTCCACATCATCAGGTCCAACATTGTCTTTCTATTCAGTCTTCTCACGGTTGAGAGGAAACTAAACGACATCCTCTTTCTTCTCTTTTTCTTCTAGCTACAGAAGAGTGGAAGAAGGTGTAAGCTCTTTGAAGATGACACTTCTGCTATATAACACTTTTTTAGCCACGGGGTCCCAAAGCTTGTACCCTTTCACACCAACACCATAGCCAATGAAGATACACTTAACAGCTTTATTCTCCAACTTTGACCGCTTCTCCCTAGGCACATGTGCATATGCCTCACAACCAAAAACATGAAGATGCCTTACTGAAGGCTTTCTACTAGACCACACCTCCATGGCTGTCTTTCCAAAAAGAGCTGATGTAGGAGATCTGTTTACCATATAGCAAGCAGTGGCAACAGCTTCAGCCCAAAACTTTTGTTCTAGACCAGCTCCACTAAGCATACTCCTAGCCTTTTCCATCAGTGTCCTATTCATCCTCTCTACAACTCCATTTTGCTGCGGTGTGTATGGAGTTGCCTTATGTCTTTCAATCCCATGTTCCTTGCAATACTTATCAAATTCTATAGAACAGAACTCACCACCATTGTTAGTTCTCAAACATTTAATCTTTTTACTAGTCTAATTTTCAGCAAAGGCTTTAAACTCCTTAAACTTCCTATAGACTTCAGATTTGCTTCTGAGAAAATAAATCCATGTCCTTGTACTGTAATCATCTATAAAAGATACAAAGTATATAGATTTTGATAACGAAGGAACATTAATAGGACCAAACACATCAGAATGAATGAGGTCCAACACACCAGAAGACTTATGAGAGATCGAGTAAAACTGAACACAGTTTTGTTTTCCATAAATGCAATGTTTGCAAAAGTCAAAATCAAGATTACAATCATCTAACCCCTCAACGTGGTTCTTGTTTTTCAGGGTACACAGACCCTTCTCACCAATGTGGCCAAATCTCTTACGCCATAACATTGTCTTTTCTGCACGAAGTTTAACTTCCAATGCACGATTACAACCATCAAGACTACAAACAATAAATTTCTTCACTGCTTGTTCAGATGGTGGGGATGAAGTGACTGCTGCCCTCTTCCTTGAGTTAGAAGAAATATTGCATTGTGAAATGCATGCCTCCAGCTGAAACAGAGTACCTCTCTGAGTACCCTTAGAAAGCACCATAGATCCTCTTGTCATCTTGCATCCTTCTTTCAAAAAGACAACCTGCACACCTACATCATTCAAACTACTTACAGAAAGCAGGTTCCATGCTAAGCCTGGGATGTGCATAACCCCAGAGATCCCCTTCACTCAACCATCAGGGAATCAAATAGAGACTCTTGCACGACCAACGATCTTCAGATGAGAGTCGTTAGCCAGATACACCTTTCCACCATTCAACTCCTCATATTTAGTGAACCAAGCTCGATGTGAGGTCATGTGGAATGATGCACCAGAGTCAATTAGCCACACATCATCAGATGCATGGTTTGACAGGGCTGCGATGAAGGCATCACCGTCATCTTGTGATTTGTTAGAATCTGAATCAAGAGCTTTCTTCTTTTTCTTCTTCTCCTCTTTGCATTCCTTTTAGAAATACCTGGTATTTCCACAATTCCAACAAAGAGCCTTGGACTTTCCAAGAGATTTGGATCTCCCACAGGATTTGGATCTACCCTTCTCAGATTTCTTGTCCTTCTTCTTCCCTTTCTCCTTGGGTCTTCCATGAACTGCAAGGGCTTATTTGGCTGCCTCAGAAGACTTTCTCTGCATCTCTACAGATAATAGAAAAGAAACCACCTCTTCCATTTTGAATGTGGATGTGGTGCTTCCGATTGCCATGACAAGATGATCCCATGAGTCCAGAAGAGAACAACGCAGGGTCATACACCGATCCTCCTCCTCCATCTTTACACCTATAGATGTCAATTGTGCAACCAACATGTTAAAGGCATTCATATGCTCAGCCATGGATCCTCCATCCTCCATTCGAAGAGAATACAACTTATTTCTCAAGAAAAGTTTATTGACAAGGGATTTGGCTTGATACACATCCCCCAACTTCTTCCAAAGGATTTTTGTAGTAGCCTCCTCATGGACATTTAACAACACAGAATCGGCAAGACTAAGTCTTATGAGACCCTTAGCCTTCTGATCCTTGAGATCTCACTCATCTTGATTCATTATAGCCTAGTTTAGTTCCATTCACGCTTTCCCAAAGGTTTCGGTCAACTAACATGTCTTCCATCTTGAGCTTCCATAGCTCGAAATTACTGCAGTTGAACTTCTCTACTTCAAACTTTCCTAATGTACTTGCCATCTCCTTGCTGCAATAAGATACAAAATGTTCTACACAGACTCCCACTCAACCTAAGATTAGCTCAAAAAACCCCTACCCTACAACTAGGACCAAAGGTGATCAAGCTCTAATACCAACTAAAAGGAAGCTAGGTGTGCGGAAACGCTTCCTACACTAATCTATTAAGGAGAGAGCTATACAAATTCAAATTTATCCTAGCTATTACAGAAATGTTAAACCATTAACATGAGATATAGCAGCAAAACACAAGAGCCAGAAAGAAGACAGAAGAAGAGAGACAGAGATTTACGGTGGGGAAAACACTTATCGGGTGAAAAACCCCACACTTAGAAACCTGCACAATGTATTAACAAATCTGAAAGAATGTTTACAATACACTTGTAATGCAAGCTTCAATGGTCTTCGACACTCATGTCTGGAGTCAATCTGGTAGCATAACAGTACCTATAAACCTGTGATACAAACTCCATCTCCAAGCACCTGTTTAAATAGAACATAAAAGGCAATTTTAAACCTTTCTTGGAATGGGCGTCCAATATGGCATCTTGGACCAAAACCCATGCCTAGGGACACTTCGTCAACATTGTAGAATGTGTCTAACACTTGTCCACAGCTCCCATCCCAAAGAGGTCACCTATTTCCAAAATGGGCTATGACAGATGCTCTTACGACACTTACAACTGTCATAGAATATGTCATAGTGGTTACAACTTACAGCTGTAAGAGAATCTATCATACACATGCTATAAATAGCATATTCTCTTACAACACATAATATTCCACCTTGGGGTGCCCAAATATGCCTCATTCAAAGATGCTTCATGACACATGTCATTACCTGTCTTACAACCTTCTATTCTCGACTCTTACATGTCATAGATTCGTCATAGGAATCTGTCATAACCGTTTTGGTCAAACATTCCTTACACAACATAGAAGATGCTGACACATGGCAGAATATTCCTACCTCTAAGTGGGACTCCTATCTCCTCATGTGAGGACAAAATAACAAGTTGTCATAATCAATGTAGGATTGACACATCACTGTGCCACATCCCACAATATGACAAAGTGGAATTTCTAAATATTTACAACATAGGCAATTGAAAAATAAATACAAACATTACAAATGTAAAGAATTACCCTTAATTCCCAACACTACCAAGGTAAAGGCTTAGGCCTTCATGAACAAGGTATTTTGGAGCCCATCCATGTCAATGTCCCTACACGCTCATATGACCTTGGATACACACCCCAAGGTCAACAACCTAAAGATGTTGGTACTTCATCCACTCATCCTAAGTCCACCACTTCCCATAACAAATCACATCATATTCCTAAAACATATGTCACCATTCTACCTCCATCATCTGACTAATTCCAAAAGCGTGTGACCATACACTTGCCACCATCAAATCTACCTCTGCTACTTCCAACTTTGTGTGTCCCGCCATATACTTTACCTATTGATAACTCAGAGGGGGGGTGAATTAGTTATCCTAATTATTTCTTCTTTCTGAACTTTCTTATTAATCAATGCAACATTAATTCAAATAAGCAAACATTACCATGAAAAGGAAAAACACATGACACAGTATTTTTGATGTGGAAACCCTATTAAGGGAGAAAACCACAGGGTGATTAACCCAAAGATTATTCTTTGTTAGAAGAATAAGGAAATACAAAATGGCACTTGCCAATTAGGGCTCACTGCCCGAGCACACTGCTCACAAAGGAGGCACACTGCCTACAAGGAGACACACTGTCTACAAAAGAATGTTATACAATACTTGAACTGATTGGAAGCATCCACATATGCTAGAGTTTAGTTCTGGTTAGGCTCAGTACACTGATCTGCTGCACTTCATCTTTCCTCTTCTCTTATGCTGCTTTCCTTTCACATACTGGACCTTCCTTACTGCTTCTTCTCTGCTCTGCTTTTATTTGCATACCACATATCACAACAACACTTTTCACAACTAAATCCATCCTATATATATCCACACAAGTGATTTCATTATCTTTCTAGTCGGCACCCGGAACAGTCAATCTTCTCACAAACTCTGTTCTGTTGGCTGAATCCTTACACATCAAGTAATGTGGATCAAGCATATACTTGTAGAAATCATTAATCATGTCGGCCAAACATGATTCATGCCTTCATAACCTCTAACACCATCAATAACACATCCGGAAAGTAGTCTGATGTTTTGTCAGTCAGTTCTTCCTCTGTTCACACTGTCACTTAGGAATCCGGTACTCAAGTATTCATATCTTTTGTCTCATCTATCACCGAAGGCTAAAACCTTGGAATCTATCACTCAAGGTAGTACTCTTTACTTCTCCAAATCCGCACTTTACCAAGATACTTCCTCTAAGAGATCTAGACCTGTCTGTCAGACCTTGCCATATGCTCTGTTCTTGTTTACCGGACCACAACATTCTTCACTCTGACTTCCGGTAGAGACACACCATGTCTTACGGATGGTGAGATGAACTTTGTTGCCATCAATGACAACAATCATGAATCCATATAGTGTCTCTTGCCAACAATCTCCCCCTTTGGCATTGATGGCAACACTTAGGGAAAAAGGACTAAGTGTTTAGACTAGGCTCCCCCTTGGCTAATGCTCTGTCTTTATATATATTTTCTGGAGCTCCCCCTTAGTTGGATTCCTCATTTTTCACTGCTCTTCACTCCCCCTTTGACATCAATGGCAAAGGGTAGGGTCCGCACACCAAAATTTTCAAAAGTTTTACTATACTTAGCTACATAAGTATATATATACAAGTTGTACTTACATATACTTAAGTATGTCTGCAAAAGGGTTCTTCAACTGTACAACTTTTGTCGCCCAACTCTACTTCATCCTGTCCAAAATTGAGATATGCCCACTCAACAGGAATGTAAACGCATCTACCCTTTTTAGATCTGTCGGATCATTTGTCTGGGCTATGATTTGAGCTTCACTTATGGCCTCATGCATGGCCTCTTACTTAGGGACAATAATCCTCCTAAGTTCACCCATCCGGCTGATCATGTTCTTCCTTTCCTTCTCAAAATTCTTTATTGCATTTGTGATTGCAATAGTTTGACACTCTTGATTTATTATGGAGGAAGAGAGAGGATCAAAACTTTGAGACAAACTTAGTAGTTTATCCTCTTGCTCTTTTATTTTCTTCTCAATCTCTACTGTTACTTTGGACCAGGAGATACAAAATTTGTATATTTCACCGCCATCCTTAAGAGCATTTTCTAAGCTCTTTATCCCAATACTCATATTTCTCCTATCATTAGTGATTAATCCTTGTACCTCTGAGAATCTCTTATCCAAAAACTCCTTCCGGACCTTTTCTTCAGCTGATTTTTCTAGAGAATCAAAATGTGTACTAACACCGCTCATTAAGGTTTTGAGATTACCGGAAGAGGAGGCTGTGGGATCCTTCTAAAAAGATGGCATGATCTTTTCCAGCACTCCGGATGCAGCTTCTATCAACTCACAGTCTTCCATATGAGACTTTAGGAGTTTCTCATTGGCCTTAGCATTTGCAAATGAAGCTATCTTCATTGTCTATACTGGAGAAAGAGAATCAAAATTGAATGGACCTTGTAGAAGCTCCAGTTCATCAATCTCCATTATTTCTTTGTTCAGGAATTCTTGGACAGTTTATATAATGTGTCTTGCTAGAGACAGATGTTTCTTCTCTTCTGCAGTCTTGGAGCTGTCCTTAGGAGTTTTCTCTCCTTCACCACTAGCAGTTGTGGTTTTCTCTGCTGAAGTCTTCTCTCCTTCTACAACCTTAGTACTATCATCTTCTTTTTCCTTCACCTCTGCTTCTTTCTCCTGTGATTTTTCTTCTCCCTTAGATCTGGAGACTGTAGGGGAAACCAGAGGGGAAATGTTAGTCTGTTTGGGGCCCACCTCTTCTGACATTTTCTTAGGAGTTTCTTCTACAACATTTGTAGGATCAGTACCCAAGTCCTCTATGATAGGAAGATTAAATCTTTTGAAGGTTTTCCAGAGAATATCTTCAGTGTCCTTCGCTACCTTGTCGGTCTCACCAAGCATAAGCTAATTCATCCTTGCTTTGCTCCTGAATTCATCCTTGCAGTCTTTGAATACCATGTTCATTGTCTTGGGATCAATTGAAGGATATAGCCAAATAGCTATCTGTTCCCGGATCTCAAGGTCTTTTGCCATGGCATTGTTCTTTCTCATTTCCAACTCCTTCTCTAGACTCTTAGGAATTAGAGAGATAATTTCAATAAAAGCTTTATTGTAAATGTTCAGATACCTGATTGTAGCTTCCTGTAGGATCTTTTGGTCGGCCTCATTGTAATCATCATAGAATTTAACCATTGGTTGAAGGTTTCCATCCACAGTGACTAATTTGATTACACTTTCTAGGGACAGGGTGGGCTTTTCAACAAATTCCTTTGCTATTTCTTCCTTGTCTTGGCCTGTGGAGGGCTGACCAGATCCTTTCTTCTTCTGCTTCTTTATTTCCTTTACCCCCTCATCTGATTCAGTTTCTTCTTTAGCTCTTTGACTTGCATAAGCCCTTGTGGCTTTTGGCTTTGACCTTTTCTCTCCTTTGCCGGATGCTTGGACTTCCAGTTTTGAGCTTTTAGCTGGGACAGGTGCTGGTCTCTTTGAAGATCTGGTCCAGGTGGAAGTTTCTATCGGAGCACTTTTCTTGCTTCCTTTTTCTACCTCTTTCTTCTCTTCATCAACTTTTGTCTCTTTTCCCGGTTGGCATCAAGTGCCTCCTTTGAGATCCCAAGGCCTTGTGCAATATGTTCTACTTCTTTTCTCAACTTCCTTTTCATCTCTGGTTCTCTGAGTTCCACATGGATCTTTACACTCAGCTCCTCAAAGGTTCCAAACCTTTTTCCCTTTGGATCTTTAGGCTGACTCAGCATGTGTTGAACATGTAGCTCCACAATCTGTTTATCAACTTCATACCCCATGGGCATGATCCAGACTGTCCTTGGTTCTACTGCCTCCATTAGGCACTGATCAGTCTCTACCATAAAGCAGACTGTGTCCTTGTATTTCTCAACAAGAGACTGGGGAATCCTTTCTCTTGATTGCATCATGTTCTAAAAGTTTTTGAAGTATCCCCACATGGCTGTATTTCTTGCTTTAGCGTCCCCAAGCCCATGCAAATAATCTCTGATCTGAACTGCTACCGGTTTGTCATTCTGCCATACCCATCCATTTGATCCAGGCAACTCATTCATGAAGTAGAAAAATAAACATACTATTAGTGCACCATATTTGAAAGAGTTTTTCTTGTCCTTTTTGATCTTTTGTATGTTTTCCATTAACGGGCTCAAAAGAAGTTCACAGAGATCATATTCTGCATTTTTTCTCAGCATCTCATAGGCCGTGTATACTGCAGTTCTGGATACTGAATTCTCCCTACTGGAATGATATATCTTGTATCCTATTATCATAGATGCATACTTGATATCTGGGTCAGTAATATCTTCAATGGTCATTGTCCTCTTATCAAATTTTGATCCGGTGGCCTCTGTGACAATGTTGTTTTTGACATATTTGAGGACAGAAATTCCTCCGGATGAATGTAAACCAGTTACTGCCCTAATTGCTTCCTTGGTGATCTTGCAAGGTCTATTCAGCCATAGGAAGTTATCATGCACCCTACTTAAAACACACCAGACCCATTCATCTTCTTTAAAGAAGGGGAAATGAATGAACTGATCAAAATGCTTTTCCTAGATGCCCTTATACTAAGGTTTGATCTCAAAGGAATCATCCATTAACTGCTTGTGGTATATATCTCTTAGTTTGAATTCCCCAAACTCTTCAATGTTTGCATGTATATAAACCCTAATATCTTCGGTGTGCAAGACGCCATGCGGAACACTAGAAAATGCACCTAGGGAGTCTACCTCCAAGGATTTGTATGGATGTTTCTTAAATGTAGAGCGAGGTCTATCAAAGATCTTTACTATATTCAGAGCAGCCATCATCAAACAATCTTACTGAAGGATATCAAGAATGATAAATACCTTTTACGCAGGTTAGGGCACATGAAGAAATCCATATAGAGCTGTATGAAGAGTTGCCTTGATCTTTTGGGAGAAGTTGTTTACAGAGCTCCTTTTCTTTCTTCTTTGCTTGTGACTGTACAAGTGTGTAAATGACAAACAAATGAACTCTTTCATTCCAAGAAGCCCTAATTTTCACCCTGCAATAAATGCGCAACCTAATTCATTCTAGTTTGCCTGGTTTTCCTTGTTCAAGGAGGAAGAAACTCATCCGGATCATTATGATTCCCTTGTGATCAATGTTAGTGATGAATCATCATATCCACTTGTCCTTCTGATCATCTTATGTATTCACAGATCAAGCTGTATCAATTTGGATTCATACCGGGCCAATCTTGTGAGAAACCTGTTTTACTGGAAGACTTGCTTAACCGGACCAATTCTGAAGGAATTGAACCTTTTAAATTTTCTTGTGGATCTCTTAGATCTTTACCTGACCTTCTTTACATGTTTCTCTAGAAACCCTTTGATCCGCAGCTTCTCATGTGCCAATTTCAAGCACCACTTAACTGGTTGGGGGAACAAGGTTTTCTTTGTGTCTCCCCCTAAGCCAGAGCTCACCTTTTAGTTTCCGAAAGGAATATCAGCACCAGAGTCTAGTGCGGATCCAACCTCTACATTCTCTGAACTTTTGTTCACCCAAATCTTGTTCATCTCATTCCTAACTTCATCCGCATTCACCTTTTGTTTACCCTTATCTTGATTCTGATTATGATATACTGGACCTCTTTTCTCCTGATTCTTGCTTCTATAGAATTTTGCATTATGACCAGACCTATTACAGATTTGGCAAACAACATTTCTTTGCATATTTGACTAATATCCTCTTAATCTGCATTGATTAGCCATATGACCTATTCTATTGCATGCAAAGCATCTACCATTGAATGATTTGTTCATTTGCATATTTTTGCATTCATGAGACTTGTGACCATACCTTTTGCAGTTAAAACACTGTCCGGAGAAGGATGAATTAGTCTGATTCATTCTCTTTCTACACTGATTAGCTTTGTGACCAAAGTGATTATAGCTGTGGCAGTATCCATTGAAGGATGGATATCTTTGAGCATTGGGCTATCTTACCAGAGGTATTCTAGTCCTGTTCCTTGGATTTTCTAATCCAAAATTCTTCTGACCGGATCCGGAGCTTTCTCCTTTCTCATATCCCAAACCACATTTGTCATCTACCTTCTTTTGACTTATAAGAAGAACTTCAAGTTGAGCAGAACTTACCTTGAATTTCTCTTTATACTCATTTGCTGTTTGAAGATCCCTTTTTAGAGAGACAATTTGATCCTCAAGTTTTTCTTCATTATCTTTAGCATCTTCAAGATCAGATTCAAGATGTTTGATAATTCTATCCATCTGGTGGCAATCTTCTAATTTCTCCTTAAGAGATTGTCTTAGATTATCTTCATTTTTTCTTTTCTCTTCAATTTCTTGGGTAAACTTTATAACTCCTGATTCCATTTCATGTCTTACCATAATGATTTCTTTTGATAACTTTTCACATAACTTGGTTTTCTCAGTCAGTTCTTCATTTGCATTATTTTCTTCACCTTGTCTTGCCAATTGCTGAAGCAGCTCCTTTCTCTTTTTCATAGAGAGACTTAATTTGTCTTTTAGTTCTCTCATGAAATCATCAGCCTGTTTGAGTCTTTCCTTTAATTCATTGACTTCAGAGTTTGACTATTCAAGATCCTCAAGGGCAGTCTTGAGTTGCTCCCTCAAACCATATGCATCCATTTGGACTCCTAGATCTTCCTCAAGCTATTAGACTCTGTTAGGAGGAACTTAGCTCTGATACCAATTGTTGATAACTGAGAAGGGGGGTGAATCAGTTATCCTAATTATTTCTTCTTTCTGAACTTTCTTATTAATCAATGCAACATTAATTCAAATAAGCAAACATTACCATGAAAAGGAAAAACACATGACACAGTATTTTTGACATGGAAACCCTATTAAGGGAGAAAACCATGGGGTGATTAACCCAAAGATTATTCTTTGTTAGAAGAATAAGGAAATACAAAATGGCACTTGCCAATTAGGGCTCACTGCCTGAGCACACTGCTCACAAAGGAGGCACACTGCCTACAAGGAGACACACTGCCTACAAAAGAATGTTATACAATACTTGAACTGATTGGAAGCATCCACATATGCTAGAGTTCAGTTCCGGTTAGGCTCAGTACACTGATCTGCTGCACTTCATCTTTCCTCTTCTCTTATGCTGCTTTCCTTTCACATACCAGACCTTCCTTACTGCTTCTGCTCTGCTTTGCTTTTATTCACATACCACATATCACAACAACACTTTTCACAACTAAATCCATCCTATATATATATCCGCACAAGTGATTTCATTATCTTTCTAGTCGGCACCCAGAACAATCAATCTTCTCACAAAGTCTGTTCTGTCGGCTGAATCCTTACACATCAAGTAATGCGGATCAAGCATATACTTGTAGAAATCATTAATCATGTCAGCCAAACGTGATTCATGCCTTCATAACCTTTAACACCATCAGTAACACATCCAGAAAGTAATCTGATGTTCTGTCAGTTAGTTCTTCCTCTGTTCACACTGTCACTCAGGAATCCGGTACTCAAGTATTCATATCTTTTGCCTCATCTATCACCGGAGGCTAAAACCTTGGAATCTATCACTCAAGGTAGTACTCTTTACTTCCCTAAATCTGTACTTTACCAAGATACTTCCTCTGAGAGGTCCAGACCTGTCTGTCGGACCTTGCCATATGCTCTGTTCTTGTTTACTGGACCACAACATTCTTCACTCTGACTTCCGGTAGAGACACACCATGTCCTGCGGATGTGTGGGATGAACTTTGTTGCATCAATGACAACAATCATGAATCAATATAGTGTCTCTTGCCAACATTACCTTCATTACTTCCAACACCTAAGATCCCTATCATCCATATTCTTAATCATGATCGACAAATGCACACATCCTGTAAACATAAAGCTTCCACTCATTCCACCCACCACATGGGATTCAAAAAAAAACATTTGGATGCCTTTACATATAAAGCCAAAAATCCTAAGGGCCCTAATGCCTTAGGGTACAAATGCAAAAATCCAAAGCAAGGTACATTCAAAAACCCATCCAAACCTATACCTCTAAAAGCAAAAGTCCAAAAATAAAATGATATGGGTACCTAAACAAAAATGAGGCATCCAATTCTAAAAAATCCCAACTACCCTCTTCCATCCACTCCATTCAAAAATCCCATTTCATCTACAAATCACACAAGTCAAGCAAAAATCATAAAAACACTAAGTCTATGTGGGTTCCCAAGTCACTCAATCATCCATCCATTGAGCAAACATCACCATTGCTTCCTACACCACCATCCACTCAAAATATTTCATGTTTAACATGGTGTGTGTGGCCATTGGTCATGATTCCTTTTCACACCTCCATCACCCCATCATTCAATCATTACCCTACATACTTGCCTTATCATCTCCCTATGGTCCATGCTTTGCAATAAACATTTCATACATCCTCCTTACATAAGTCCCACATAATCCACGTCATAATCCACTTTCGTTTCCCTCATAATCCACATCATAATCCACTTTAATTCTCTACATAATCCACATCATAATCCACCATCATTCTCTCCATAATTAACCATTTATCCTATCCGTCTCACTTTCATGCCATCACTTGCCAACATAGATGAGCATAATGACATTTGACATGGTCCATGCGACAACTTCACTCTCCAATGGGGCTATCACCTTCATGGCACTAGACACGTGAGTCCTTCTCATCCATATCTCCCTATCTAATCCAAAAAATCAAAAAATTTGATCTTCTATGCCACTTACACTTTGGGGCACATTGTCTCCTCCTCCTATCATTTTCCACCTTACCATCCTTGTCCATACACTTGCATGCCTATCATATCATATCCATTCATCCTCCCTTCCTCTCTTGATCTTGATAAAGATTGGGGACAACATGTTGAAACATGCCTTGGGGTATCTCTTGACATACCTTATCCCTTCCAAACAATCCATCCTATCATTATGGTCATAAGCATTGTCATGAAAATCCTAAGTATACCACCAATAATGGGGCATGTTATTCCTATGCAACATAGTCCTTAGAGATCACATCCTTGTCCTCTTATGCATACATCCCTTCCATTTATTATTGCCCACCCTTTCACCTGATACTATTCATTCCCTTACACCTAGACTTGGTTTCCCCTTGTCATTGGTATCTAGCATAAAGGCTATACAAATTTGTCACCCATTGACACTCCAAAACATTTCAAAAAACACAAAAAAATCAAATATTTCAAAAATCCAAAAAAAATTGAAACAATCCAAAAATACAAAAAAATCAAATATTTTCAAAAACACCAAAAAAAAATCAATTATTCTCAAAAACACAAAAAAAATAAATAAACCAACAAAAATTAAAAAAAATCAAATATTCCCAAAATCCAAAAAAATTGAAACATTCAAAATCCAAAAAAATCAAAACATCTCAAAAATCTAAAAAAAAATTAAATATTCCCAAAAAAGCCAAAAATCAAAATATTCCCAAAAATCACAAAAAAATCAAAATATCCTCAAAAATCCAAAAAAAAATCACAACATCCCAAAAATCACAAAAAAAAAATTGAAATATCCTCAAAATCCAAAAAAATTAAAACATATCAAAATCCAAAAAAATCAAAACATCTCAAAAATCTAAAAAAATTAAATATTCCCAAAAATCCAAAAAAATTGAAATATTTCAAAAAATACAAAAAAAAATCCAAATATTCCCAAAATCCAAAAAAATCAAAACATGTCAAAAATCCACAAAAATCAAATATTCCCCAAAACACAAAAAAATCAAATACCCATAAAAAATCCAAGTAATAAAATCACTCAACTCATCATATCAATCCACCAAATTAATCAATCCAGTCATTCCTATTCAATTCATCACATCATTCACTTCATCCACTAAAACACTCAATCAAATCAATCATGTCATCGTATCAGTCAAATCGGTTCTTGCAATTATCCATAGTCCACATGGTCAAACTATGTCGCCTCTAAGCTTTCACATAGGCAAGGCCATCTTTGATGCGCCCCCGATGCATTAGGTCAGTCCCTTAGGGCCCGTCCTGTCATCCATCATAATAAGTTGTCCTTTCATGAAATGGACACTTTGATCAGACAGTGAATCTTTTACAGCAACACACACTTCAAATCAATCCTAAACATCAACCCAACAAGCTATCCAATCAGCGAAATCAATCAATTTCCATCAAACTATCCTTGTCAACTATCACATACCTTGCACGAAATGGGGCATTGTCGAAACCAGGACTCTGTGCCTTATACGACATGCACCATTTCTAAAATCAAACATCATCAATCAAACTGTGGTGTTGCTCGTATGACCAACAACACTAGTGTCAATCAATCAATCACTTGCCTTAGATAGGTAGGGGCATTGTCAAAACTAGACCAGGTGTCTTATATGACATGCTTCTATCCTAAAACTAGGCCTTCTTCAACGTATCACAATCAATAAAGCACATATCACTTGGCAAAAGCTCCAACTAGCTATTGGTCTAGTTTGTCTTATCTTTTACTCGATTGTTTTGTACAAGTCTCGTTCTTATGCTTCTCAAGGTAGTCCCTAAGTGATGAAGAGAAGCGAGGATAGGGTGAGACCTTTTTCTTTGATTGATGATTGTGGTTTGTCTTGGCAAAATGACTCAGGCAACTTGGTGCCTTGCATGTGATCGAGATTCCATTGGGTGTGAATCAAAAGACATCCTATGCATTGGAAAGAATAACTACTTCCTTGCATCAGGACTTACACACCTCACAGTTATCTCATCGCATGTTCCGACAAGGTATAACAGTTACTAGTCTGAGTCAAGAATTCCTTGTCTGTCATATGCCTATTTCACAAAGGACTACACTTTCCACTTTGGCCTTTGACATGCCATGGTGATTGTTGTCCTTTGACATAATAAGTTCTATGATGATAAGCAGAAAAATTGGAAATGAGAAGCTCAAAAATCAATCAAAGCAAGATCTCATTCCCATTCTTCGAGCCAATCTTCATTCCCCCACCATCTCTCTCTCACATATCATCCATTTCATCTATCCATTCATTTATCTTTCTTCCTTGACCAACCCCTTTTATTTCGAGAGCCTACCCGCATTTGTCCAACCCACCTATCCTCTCGAGGGGGCATCATCATCCTATCTTCCCATCATCATCCTTTTCCTCTATCTATTTCCTTGGCTTTTTTGAAATGATGTTACTTGGTCGCAACATCTTCTCAAAGAGGGGGAAAATGTAGACACTGAAAAATGTCCTCATGTCACAAATGCGACAGGACAATTTCCCCTTTACATTCCATAATTCAACTAATTCAATTTCATCCTTTTTAATCCATATTTCTTCTATAATTAAATAATTGATCTTAATTGATTATTTAATTATTCATTTTCCTAATTTCCCCTTTACTTGATTTATTTAAACAAATAAATCAAATCCCATAAAAAATCCCTTTTCACATGCATCCCTTTCATATAAATTAAATAAATTGGGCAAATTTATTTAATTTAAATTCCCATCCCACTTCACCAATTTCTTCTAATTTTAAATTATATTGTGTCCTCTAGTGTAGAGGAACCCTAATCACTCACAACCCTCCATTTTCAACCCTCAATCCTATCCCTCCGTTCAAAATCAACTCCTCTATAAAACACCTCATTTGGCTCCATTTTGACCTCTTAGAAAACATTTTTTTATTAGCTCTAAATCTGCTCTTTCTCCAATATCTTGCAAATCAAATACATGAGCTTCTCAAGATGGTTGCATAAATCTACAAATCTAAGAACACACTATGCAAGATAGAGGAAAACAATGAAGATCAGTCAAGTCATGGCTTAGATTAGTTCATTTTCTGCTTGTTTGGTTATTTTCTAAGTTTGCTTGCTCTTCATTATAGTTAGGGTTTGTTGTAGTTTCATTTTCTGCATGTTTGAAATCCAAAACCCTAGCCCACAGGTCATTATAGATGCCTTTTGTAGAATTCAAAATTAGGCAAAGAATGGTTTGCATGTAAAGAAGCTCTTTATTAACTAACTCTATTTGACAAGTTTGAAAAGACTCTTACAATTATCAGGCCATTATCGTATGTTTGAAATAGAAAGAAGTTTAATATTTATTTCATTTTCTACTAGAAAGAAAGAATGTAAAACCCCATTCGCCTACTGCTATAGAGTTTCAAAGTACAAATTTTGGCTCAAAAGATTGATAGAAAGATTTCCGTCTATGAAAAATTAAATGGAGTCTCTACTCAACATCTATGCATGCAATGAATTTAAGAGTTTACTAGTAAAAGGAAAGACATGCCTATTCTTTATCAGTGGTTTCCTCTACAAATTTCCTCTTCACTAAACTCATGTTCTTCACTGGCGGTTTGCTCTGCAAATTCCTAAACTCGACTCTCTTTTATTATTTCACCCTTCCCTTTGGATACAATAGTTGTTTAACTTCATTTCGTCAGCTAAAGTCTTTAGCCATTCACATTTTTGGATGCATAGTTCTCTCTGGTTCCTGTAACTTTCTCCAAGAATTCTATAGAAGATTTTTCCTTTTCAAGAAAGAAAAGATCCCCCAAACAAGAAATGGTTCCCTCTTTAAAAGAAGGACTTGCTTGACAGAGAGCCCACTTGTCCCTTCACCAATTTAATCCTCTTCTCACGTCAAGTAGAAAATATCTCACACTAATAATTTTAAATCAATCTTTTGAAAAGATAAAATGCGTTCAAATAATGAAATCATAGATTGTAGATATAAGGCTTAGATGAGATAGCATTGATGTGGAGCAAGGCCAATGATCTTGGCCGCTAGCATTTTTTTTTTTTTAAAGTAAAACTCTTGAACCGAATAGAACTTTCACCACTAAAATGTTTTCAACCTAGTATTAAATCCATGATATTTTAATATGGAACACACATAGTGTGGGCCCCAGTTCTAAGTTTAATGTTATAAGGAATATGTTGATGAAAATAAGTCTCACTGATTAGAATATTTCCAAAATTATGGTTATTTCATTTAAAGAGAAAAATTTTCATTTAGAACTAATAATCTCATTCAAAGGTTTGATGGTCAAAAGGAGACTCAAATTTGAGGATTAAGAAAAACTATAAGTGTTGAATTAAACGAAAACAAATAGATAAACGTTAAGTTCATTTATGGAGAGTTCACCTATTATTATTTCTATGAAAATTGATAAGGTGACGATACTTTACTATCGACTTAGGTTAGGAAAGTCTTATACTTATTGTCGACTCAAGGTTTACCTAACAATTTAGGTCAAAACATTCCCATCCAAATATTATTATGACAGTTTTGACTTAATGGTGGTTTTAGATGGCATTAAATTGTCTTCTATACTTCATGTTCCTGATGATATTTTTCCTCCCCCTTTTGGGAAAGATCAATCCTATGATCACTCAAAAAAATATAATAATTAGTCCAATCACATATTTCAATTCACCTCTGTATTTAAATATTCAAGATTCATCCATCCACATATTGAATTGAACCAAAACATACATATACTTAATACATTTCCAATCGTCAACTGATCAATAAAATTATGAAAATATGTTTTTCAAAGCCTGAGAACACAACATATTTTCTAAATACACATCTTCATAGTTTAAACACATATCAAAATAATTAAGACACAAGTGGGATGTAAGATATCCTTCCCTTTGTGAATCATTGTCCTCGATGATTTAGTGTATCAAAATTAACAAAAAGTCTACATTGTTTAACCAAACATTAAAAGAGTTTCAGCTATTATAAACATTGAACAAATGAGGAAATTTTTGTTGCATTTTAGTGTAATCTTCCCAGGTGGCACTATCTTCTAAATACTGGTCCCACTTGACCTTACACTGGGCCACTTCTCTATTACGTAAGTGATGCTTACGTACCTCGAGCACCTTGACTGGCTTGATCATGATTACCCCTGGGTCCTAAACCTGTAAGGAGTTCCAATCAATCATATGAGTAAAATTAGATATGTACTTTTTAAGGTAAGAAACATTGAAGACATCATGTAACCGAGTGAGAGCTGGTGGTAGAGCAATTTTATAGGCGACCGGGTTGATAACTTCAAGGACCTCAAATGGTCCAACATACTGGGGTGCAAGTTTAGTGGACTTTCCAAATTTTATGGTACTTTTATGTGGTTTAACACGTACAAGCACTTTCTCCCCCACTTCAAATTTTTTGGGAGTTTGTTTGGCATCTGCATAACTTTTCTATCGATCGTTAGCTTCTGCTAACCTTTTCCTGATCAACTTTACTTGCTCTTCCATTTTGGAGAGCATTTCTGGACCGAGTGTTATCCTATCTTCTAGCTTATCCCAACTGATAGGAGTTCTACACCTCCTTCCATACAGTGCCTCAAATGGTGCCATTTTTATGGATGATTGATAAGAATTATTATATACAAATTCAACTAAAGGAAGATAATCTTCCCATTTGTACTGTTGATCCATACAGTACATTTGAAGAAGATCTTCTAATACCTGATTGACCCTTTTTGTTTGAGCATCTATCTCGGGGTGGTAGGTAGAACTGATATTTAGTTGTGTGTCTAGGGTTGAGAATAAGGTTTACTAAAATCGGGAAGCCATTCTAGCATCTCTATCAGATATTATTTTCTCAAGTATTCCATGTAACCGAAATATTTCTTGTACAAATTTATGAGCAATAGTGGTTGCACCATCATTCAAATTTCCTGGTATAAAGTGTGCTACTTTGGTGAGCCTGTCTACCACTACCAATATGGTATTATGTTTATTTCTAGACATAGGCAATCCCTGGATAAAGTCCATGCTGATTATCTACCACTTCCAATCAGGTATTGCATGGGGTTGTAATAATCTCGCAAGGTGCTAATGTTCTTCTTTGACTCTTTGGCATTCTAAACAACTTGCCACAAATCTTGTTGCATCCTTTTTCATCCCTTTCCAAAACTATAGAGGTTTAACATCTGCTATGAGCTTGGTAACCCCAGGTGTCCGGAATATGGTGCAGAGGGTACTTCTTTCCAGATCAAATTCCTAAGCTCGGTATTTTCAAGTATGTACATTCTACCCTGATATATTAATAATCCATCATTTTCTATCCTGAACCCTTCATACCTTGGATCCAAAGGATCGAGTTGAAGAGCCTCCTTTACTTGCTGATAATACTTGTCATCTTTTAGTTGGTGAAGCACCTAGTTTCTGAAATCTAGATACACTGAGGCTATTGTATTGACATGTCTATGGCAGCTTAAAGCATCTGCCACCTAGTTTTCCTTCCCTTTGATGTAATTGATCTTGAAGTCATAATCATAGATCAACTCTAACCATCGCCTTTATCTTGAATTTAAATTTGGTTGAGTAAATATGTATTTTAATCCTTGATGGTCAGATCGGAGCTCAAATGGTTTTCCTAATAAGTAGTGGTGCCACATTTGCAAGGCATGCACAATAGGAGCCACCTCCAAATCATGGGGAGCATAATTATGTTCATAAATTTTGAGCTTTCTTGATTCATATGCTATTACTTGTCCATTTTGCATGAGTACTCCACCCAATCCTTCTCCTAACGCATCAGTTACTACCACAAATTGCCCTTCAGGATCTGGTATTTTTAATACTGGCACTGAGACTAGCATCTCCTTAAGTAATTCAAAGGCCTTTTGACATTTTTCTGACCACACAAAATTTTTCCCTTTTCTTTGCAGTGATGTAATTGGGTATGCTATTCGTGAAAAATTCATTACAATTTTTTGGTAATAGCCTACCAAACCCATAAAGCTCTATACTTCCTATACATTCTTGGGAATGGGCCACTCTGTTATCGCATTAATTTTAGTAGGATCTACTGCAATACCTTTTTCAGAGATAATGTGACCCAGGTATTGAACTTATTTCTGAAAGAAGGTACATTTGGATAGCTTTCCAAATGTTTATTTTCACGCAAGCGTTGCAACACAAACTAAAGATGCTAAAAATGCTCCTCCTCATTCTTTGAATAAATTAAAATATCATCAAAGAAAACCAAAACAAACTTATCCAGGCAATCATGAAACACACTATTCATCAAGTTCATAAATGTAGCTGGGGCATTAGTAAGCCCAAATGGCAACACTTTGAATTCATAATGCCTGTAGCGAGTTCTGAAGGTTGTTTTATGAATATCTTCCTCCTTGAGTCTCAACTAGTGATATCCTAACCGAAGATCTATTTTGGAAAAGACTAATGCTCCCTGCATTTGGTCAAACAAATCATCAATACAGGGTAGAGGATACTTGTTTCTGATAGTTAATTTGTTTAACATTCTATAGTATAGGCAGATTCGAAGGGTTCCATCCTTCTTTTTTGACAAAAATAACTGGTGCCCCCCACGGTGACACACTAGGTCTAATCAATCCTTTGTTCAGCAATTCTTGTAATTGGGCCTTCAACTCCATAAGTTCAACTATTGTCATGTGATAAGGGGCTTTAGACACTGGTGCGGCTCCAGGTACTAACTCTATGGAAAAATCAAATATCCTCTTAGGTGGTAATACTGGCAACTCTTCAGGAAATACATCTTGATAGTTTCAGATATAGGGATATTTCTCTACAAAAGATTCCCATAGTTCCTCATATGTTTTTCCATTTTGATTATAGTTGGTTTCTTTGTTTTCATCAATTTTCTCCATTTTTACAGCAAAAATTTGACAACCTTTCCTTCCACTCCACTTTAATTGCATAGCGGAGAGTCGTCGTAACTTGACTTCATGACGAGTGCCTTGTAATCGTACTTTATTCCCTAGGTCATCTTCACACTCAACTATTTTATCATAGAAATCAACTTTAGCCTTGTGTTTTTCTAACCAATTCATGCCTAATATGACATCATATGTGCCTAGGGGTGCTACATATAGATTTACCTCTGAAACTAGCCCTGGAAGCTCAACCCTGGCTTCAAATAAACATTTCTCTACCTGATCTCTCGATTGATTAGCATACTCAACCATCCAAGAATTAGCCATGAATCCTTCTCTTTTAGGAAATCTACTCAACAATTTAGGTGAAATGAAATTTTCTGTAGCTCCTGTATCTATGAGTACGGTTATAGGATTCCCATAAAGCATACACAGAAATTCTACAAGAGTAAACTAATACTCTGCCTGCCTATTGTCTACTGTGGCATGAATCCTTTGTTGAAATGTTGTCTATTGGGAAGGTAGAGGGTTCTTCTACTGTTGTCCTCCTTGACCTCTTATGGGACATTGGTTACCATAATGTTCACCTTTGCAAGTAAAACATCCTCCTATGGGTCCCTCTCCTCTCTATTCCTTTATTGTTCTCTTCATTGTTTCTTGTAAACTTGTCAAAACTCCTTTTGTCTCTTGGCTGATCCTGGTGACTTCCTTTGTTTCCTTTTGAATCTCTATTCCTGTAATTGAAATTACCTCCTTTCTTCTTGAAGGGCTAGGAAAACTATGTCCAATTTCTCCTCTTTCTATTCCTATCTCTGATGGAGTCATCTTTCTTAAGCATCTACTCCTGCCTCACATCCTTTTCATAGGCTTCATTCATGGTAGTGGGTGCCAATAAATCTACTGACCCATCAACATGGTTATTGAGTCCCATGATAAACTTCCTAATTTTACACTTCTCATCCTTCTAAAATTGGGGAACATATTTAAGTAAGCGAGTTAACTTCTCCCAGTAAGAATGCACTGAGAGTTTGCCTTGGCTCAACTCTTGGAAATCTATTAACTTCTATTTGAAAAATAATTGAGGTAGCCACCGCTATCTAAAGACTTCCACAAATTGATCCCATGATATGTCCGTGTATGTCTAACCCAGTTCTGCCTTTTTATTCTCCCACCAACCGGCAGCTTCTCCAGTTAGCTGATAAGCTCCCCACACAGCCTTCATATTTTTAGTATAATCTCTTATTTCAAAATACGTTTCCATACCGGTTGACTAGGCCTCAGCAGCATCACCTACCTTGGATCCATCATATTGAGGGGGTTTTAGTTTCTTCATGTTGAATCAAAAATAATAGCACGTATTGACTTGTCTTTATTAGGCTAGGTTAAAGTGTGTTCCTCATTTTTAGTTTGATGGGTGTGAATATTATCAAAGTTTCTATCTCTAATTCTAGACTCATGTTCTTCATCCTGATTTTTGATGTGTCTATCTTCTCTTTGTTCTAACTATTGGAGTCTAGTCTGAGTATCTGGTATCATCTGTAAGAGTCTATCTAACTTAGTGACAGAGGTCTCTGGGGGCTCAATCTCACCCCTACCCTCAGGTATATGAGCCATCCTTTCTTCACGAAATAAACCTATTAAAGTAACTATTCTCTTAGTCTCAACACTTTCATTTTCATTTACATAAATGCATAACAAGGTTACACACAACATAATTTATTTTTATTTACACACTACAAAATTTTTATTACAATTTTTACAAGATTTCAACACAAAGCTCTTATCTAAGAGCTACTATCACTACCAGTTATGGGCTCTTCTTGCCCTTCAAATTTAGAGTAAGGAATCAATCGGTAACCTAGAGTGGGTACCCGAGATTCCTTCAAATCATGAGACATGTTTCTATTTTCAATTGAAGTTACAGATTTATTAACAATTTTTGGTTTACTAGACACTAAGGAAGTGATTTTTGATACTTTTCTTCTTGAAATTGCTCGGGTCTATTTTTCTCTTTTAAGTCGTTTGATTGCTTTAGCTAAAGTTTCATTATCCGAAGGTATGGTACAACATTGATGATCATAATTTGCATTTACTATTTTCCAAAGCGGAATGTTACCTGGTTCTCGAGTCCTCTTACGTTTAGAAGTATAGAACCACATCCTTGCAAAACCAAAATGCTTGTTTCAGTTCTTGTTATTCTTAGTTTTTCTCTTGGTGATGAGCCCAAGGTTCAGTGTCGAACCTGGTAGCTTTGATACCATATGTCATAGTTGAACTTTATATACAGAATGATGAACATATAAATATATCTTTCAAGTAATTGTGCATGAAGTCATTGAACATGAAATGTATCTAATGTAAAAGAGGGAAAGAGAGATCTACGCAATTAAATTTCCTTTAATTTAAACAACTCATAATATCTATTTTACTTCTTTTGCTATGTGTCAACATGATAAGAAATGAAATAAAATAACTAAGAAAAATAGTAACACCTTATCTGTTTCATGAAGGTATGATAGTTCAGTGCTCCTTAAGCCCTTTGTTCTATTTGGTAAAACTTTCAATCTTTCTTACTCCATTAATTAGGGAGGAAAAATATCATCAGGGTGTTTATCTGCCTAACCTCAGACTTTCTAGTCCCCCGTGTCATTCCTACTGGAATGCCCTGACCCTCTGTAAAGAAGTAACATGAAGAGAATCCAATGCCATATGAGATTGGTGTTTGACCCTACACAATATCTAGTTGGTCATACACTAAAGGCAACTCCTAACTAGTATGACCTCTGACTGGATGTTTATCTATGACAAGGAACCAACTGGTCAACACTTAATGGGGATTAGCATCACCCTGGCCAAGGTTTTCATTTGTGCACAACACAACATTGTTAAGTCATGTAGTCATTTTTTCACCCTATTTGGTAAGAATTTTACTAAGGAATAAATATCCATAATTGTCTCTTGTGTGGCTGCACACTGGCTAATGAAGTTTCCTTACTCAAGTTTTAGCTTATTCCATAACCCTTTCTATTGTTAGGTAGAAATAGATTCAGGCAAAGTTTGTTTTTAGCTTCTGTTTGAATCTCAGAAGTTTATTTATTAAAAATTTGTCTCATCAAGATTTCATCTCTCCCAGCTAGATCTTTGCTTGGTTTTGTGGCTAATGATTTTAGAAGTATGTATTATATGATTGAGGAAAGAAATGTAATTCTAGTTAAAAGTATATTATTGATGAAGGTTAAACCCAAGCTGTGTTTCTTGGTCATTGTTTTGTTTTAAGGTGAAAAGACCATTATTTCACACAACTCTCCTTGGGATAGTTTTAAGGTGCTCTAGACTAAGTAGTGTCTAGTGGTGTAAAAAGAATAGTCTGTTTTAGTTATCTAGAAAAAAAAATCTTTGAGAATAAATGCATGCTAATACAAGGTTTAAAATAATCCTCGTGCCATTGCTGGTCATTATAGACATCTTTTGCATAGTTCAAGATTAGGCAAAGAATGGTTTGCATGTAAAGAAGTTCTTTATTAACTAACTATGTTTGACAAGTTTTAAAAGACTCTTACAATTATCAAGCCATTATCGTATGTTTGAAATAGAAAGAAGTTTAATAATTTTTCTTTCTACTAGAAAGAAAGAATGTAGAATTCCATTTGCCTACTCCTATATAGTTTCAAAGTATAAATTTTGGCTCAAAAGATTGATAGAAATATTTCCGTCTATGAAAACTTAAATGGAGTCTCTACTCAACGTCTATGCATGCAATGAATTTAAGAGTTTACTGTAAAAGGAAAGACATGCCTATTCTTTATCAGTGGTTTCCTCTGTGAATTTCCTCTTCACTAAACTCGTGTTCTTCACTGGCAGTTTACTCTGCGAATTCCTAAACTCAACTCTCTTTTATTCTTTCACCCTTCCCTTTGGATACAATAGCCGTTTAACTTCATTTCGTCAGTTGAAGTCTTTAGCTAGGCACACATTCGCATTTTTGGATGCATAGTTCTGTCTGGTTCCTCTAACTTTCTCCAAGAATTCCTTAGTAGATTTTTCCTTTTCAAAAAAGAAAAGATCCCCCAAACAAGAAATAATTCCCTCTTTCAAAAAAGGACTTGCTTGAACTAAATCCCCACTTCTGTAGAGAGCCCACTCGTCCCTTCACCAATTTAGTCCTCTTCTCACGTCAAGTAGAAAATATCTCACGCTAATAGTTTTAAATCAATCTTTTGAAAAGATAAAATGCATTCAAATAATAAAATCATAGATTGTAGATATAAGGCTTCGATGAGATAGCATTGATGTGGAGCAAGGCTGATGATCTTGGCCGCTAGCATTTAAAAAATAAATCAATAAAACTCTTGAATCGAATAAAACCTTCATTGCTAAAATGTTTTCAACCTAGTATTAAATCCCTGATATTTTAATATGGAACACGCATAGTGTGGGCCTCAATTCTAAGTTTAATGTTATAAGGAATATTTTGATGAAAATAAGTCTCACCAATTAGAATATTTCCAAAATTGTGGTTATTTCATTTAAAGAGAACTTTTTTCATTTAGAACTGATAATCTCATTCAAAGGTTTGATGGTCAAAAGGAGACTCGAATTTGTGGATTAAGAAAAACTATAAGTGTCAAATTAAACAAAAACAAATAGATAAACATTAGGTTCATTTATGACAATTCAGTTCGAAACATTCCCATCCAAATATTGTTATGACAATTTTGACTTACTGGTGGTTTCAGATGGCATTAAATTCTCTTATATGCTTCCCGTTCCTGATGATATTTTTCCTCCCCCTTTTGGGGAAGATCAATCATGTGATCACTCAAACAAATATAATAATTAGTCCAATAGCATATTTCAATTCACCTCTATATTTAAATATTCAAGATTCATCCATCCACATATTGAATTGAACCAAAACATACATGTATACTTAATATATTTCCAATCGTCAACTGATCAACAAATTTATGAAAATATGTTTTTCAAAGCTTGAGAACACGTCATAATTTCTAAACATGCATCTTCATAGTTTAAACATATATCAAAATAATTAAGACACAAGTGTGATGCAATAGGAGATCCACCAGTGCTTATGTGTTTACTATGTTCGGTGGTGCAATTAGTTGGGTGAGTAAGCAACAACCTATGGTTGCTTTGTCCATGACAAAAGTTGAGTATATGGCAGCAACTCATGCTTGTAAGGAAGCCATTTGGCTTAAGAGATTGTGTTTAAATATTGGTGTTGATGTACGATAGATTATGATTTGTTGTGACAGTCAGAGTGCAATTTGCCTAGCAAAGAATCTAACTTTCCATGCCAGAACAAAGCATATCGATGTATAGTTTCACTTCGTGTGAGACATGGTAGAGGATGGGAAGGTGAATTTGGAGAAGGTATACACTTTGAAGAATGTTGCGGATGCATTAACGAAACCATTGGACATAGAGAAGTTCAAATGGTGTTTGGAGTCTATGGGCCACTCGACCTATAGCAGGTAAATCTTGTTATTTCTATTGGCTCTTACAAGGTGTTCGACAAGTGGGAGAATGTTGGGAATTAAGGTGTCTCAACCTTGGTATTTCCTTGCATTTATTTTTTGTAATATATTTATTTATTGCTTATTGTGTAATTAGGATGCAAATCTTGTTTTGTCATCTTGTGGGAGTTGACACAGTGATGTGTCATCCTACATGGAAGGTGACCACATGTAATTTTGTCCTCACATGAGGAGATAGGCGTCCCACTTAGTGGTAGACCTGTATTTTTCCATGTGTCGGCACTTTGACTAGTGTGTAAGTGAATCTTGACCATAATGGTTATGACAGATTTCTATGACAAAATATATGACGTGTAAGAGTCAGAAATAGACGATACTATGACATGTGAAGACATGTGTTACAAGGCATCTTGGAAGAAAGCATCTTTGGGCACTCCAAGGAGGGTTATGACATGTTGTAAGATATGATAGATTCTCTTATAGCTGTAAGCTATGATAGTTATGATGGATTCTATGACAGTCGTAAGAGTCGTAAGAGCATCTGTCATTGCCCAACTTGGGAATAGGTGACTATATTTGGATAGGGTGATATGACAAGTGTCATGACCATGTTGTAGTGTTGGATAAGTGTCCCTAGGTGTGGGTTTTGGGCCATGAGGCCAAGTTGGACACCCATCTCAAGGAAGGTCCATTTTTGCCTTGTAAACTTCTATTTAAGCAAGTGCTTTGAGAGGAGATGTATTATGTGATTGATAGGTATTGTTATGCTACTGGATTGTCTCTAGATACGAGTGTCGAAGATGTGAGGGTTAGACGGCAGAAGATATCAATTAATGCAAATAAAGATTAAACAAAGGAATAAAAATACACAGAAATAATAACACCAAGAGACAATTTTAACGTGGTTCACCCAAACTCAGGCTACATCCACCAACAGACAGTCCAATATTATTATCCAGTAAATCAAACCAATTACAACCAGCAATCCCTGCAACTCAATACTGCTACAGAATGCTACAATACAATATCAACGGAAACCCTAACCCTTAGCCTTTTTTATCAAGACTTATGTCAGTTACAAAATAGGTTTTTTTTTATGGACCCCACAAGGGGCACTACCCCTTGACCCTGTAGGAATTTGGGGGGAAACCACACTAATAAAAGTGGAGTAAATTTAACCTCCAAGTCTGATTAGGCTCCATATAACAACAGAAGACTCCTATAAAGACTTGCATTGCAAGTGTGTTGTAAACCTTGTTGTTTAGATAATACATTGTGTAGGTTCTGGAGTGTGGGGTTTTTCACCTATAAGGGTTTTTCCCACATTATATCTTGTCTCTCTCTCTTTTGTCTTACATTCTTGTGTTGTGTATTGTTGCAATATCTCTATTGTTGGGTTAATAACACTGTAATTGTAAAGGTTAAAGAGAATTTGCACTCTTCTCTCCTCATTAGATTAGTGTAGGAAGCGATTTCTGCACACCTAGCTTCCTTTCATCTATATGATATGCATAAGCTCCTTTTTGTCTTTGCCCTTAAAGCTCTATTCTGCAATCTATACTAAGGAATTAGAAAGGAACACAGTAAACTAAAATGTTGCAGCAGTAAATAATAAACGAGCATCACTGATAATTAAAACTGTAGGAAATTATAGTAGATAGGGTTCTATTAGCAAAGAAATATATTTAAAAATTTCCAAAATCTCTTTTTTTCATCTAATCAAATGCATTCTTAAATACAACAAAAAAGTGGCCACCCTTTACATAATTCTTAATCCAACTCACTAAGATAAAAAGAACAGCTAATCAATCTTCTAATTAACATTTGTATCCCCTTTCCCAGAATAGCAGGGTAGTTTCAGCCACTACTATGACAATTCTTAATCCAACTCTTAAGATAAAGAAAACAGTTAATCAATCTTCTAATTGACACTTGTATCCCCTTTACTCAGAATACCAGGATTTTCTAAACTCGTTAGTTGTTCCTATCGACATATTTCTTGAACCTCCCATTGGTGCAAGTGCTAGTATAAGCAAGACTAGGAGGTAGAAAGGTAGGAGTAAACAAATGATTAACCCTCCAAAAGTGTGACACATGTTAGAAAAAACAATAATATTCATACAAATATGTGTGTACCCAAAAAACTTACAATTTACATATGAACCCTTGATTTTATAGAGAAGAGGTAAGATGTGAAGGTAGTTATGGACTATAATCATCTTGCAGGGGCATAAGACATAGGTGATAAATGTATCACATGTACATGAGTTAGGTGTCACCAAAAAGGTGAATGTGTCTTATTCATATGAGGTGAAACAAAAAGATAAAAGTCCCTAATTGTGAACTTAAAAAGTGTGAATAGTATTGTCTTAGATAGACTAAAAGCTAACTAGTTGTATAATGTCTTTGTTTACACTAACCCTTTCATCAACATATACCTTTCAAATAGCCATGTAATAATTGATAGAAGGTGGGTCAATTTTTCATTAAATATTCCAACATATCATTAGAAGATCTATATCAAATATTAAATACAAAGACAATTAAGAGTGAACAACCGAACTAACTTAATTTAGGAAGCCAAACTAAACAAAACAACAAACTTTTTAATCAAAATCTATAATAAAAAATCCAACCTTAATAAATGTGTTTTTATTGGGGGTCCTAATCTCATTGGTCTCATAAATATTATTAAAATAATCCATTCATTTCATTAACTGATTTTGCAGATGGTAATCGGGGATTCAGAATGGCAAAAAGACTGAATACAATAATACCTGGCTGGCATTTTTCTCGATTTGCTGGAATTAAGCTTACATTCCTTATCCCTATTTTTCCTTCAACTTTATTTGAAGTCATCATCGTTAGAACTTCTGCAGACAGGGAGATAAGTCTTCAAATTTCACACCAGTCAATTATTGCAACTGGGAGCCAATTTTTAGTCTTTATTTTAATTTTTTAATGGTGGTATTCCAACTGCTCACACCATATACATATCTATTGCGTTGTAGAAAGTGGAAGCTCAGATGACAGAAAACTGTAAGGTGTAGATTAATTCCCCTGGGCTTTCAGTGCATGTAGATCGTCCCGTACAAAAGTTATTTGGGCCACTTCAGGCAATTCTGTATGTAAAGTGGGTAAGCCTTTACGTTGCTTTCCGCACTGTTTCGTACCTTAGATTCTTCTAGCTATGCCCACGTTCTTTTCGAAATGGCAAGATCGTTGTTCCACTTTTTTATATCATGTTCAGATTCCTCAATTTCTTCATGGTACGGCATTCTCAACTCTTTCCATTGCACCTTTGTAGTTTCTCAATTCCATGGATTTATCTTTTTTGGGGGTGTGGATCAAATCTGCTTACAATAAAATGCATTTATCAAATCTCTTTACAGTAAAGTGCGCAGCTAAAAGGGTTGCCAAGAAGAAATTTAGAAACTCTGATTATAAAATGCAAAATCAAAAAAGTTGTGATGGAGAAAGGTTTAATTAAGGGGGGAGAGGAAGGTTGCTAAAATTAAATGAAATTAAGGGGGAGAGAAAGGTGTTAATTGTTCAGTTGAGAACTGGATTATATCATTTTAGATGTAAGATTAGTAAATGGGTTAGGGGAGAGGATCTAGTAATTGAGCACCCTAACTTCAGGGCTCTCGTCATTCCAAATTTTTGACAATAGTTTGTTGGGTGAATATTTTGTCGTCAACTCACTGACGGCAAAATGGTTATATCAACCGCAGTATGATGAGATAAATCTCTCCTCTCATCAAGGGGAGGTTCCCTTTTAACTATTACAAATTTATTTACACTAAATACTAGCTTTGGGGGTGTGTTACATTCATCCTTTTCTCTTCTTTCAGAAAAGATGTTTACAATGTTTCACGGTAATATTCAATAATGCTTGTACACTTAAACAATAATCAACAATATTCTTGTAAGTTGAAGCACAAAGTCTTTCAACTTACTTCACAAAAAGATTCACGAACCAAGTGAATAATCTCAAGTACAAAGTCTTCAAATTATCCCCAGAAAGATTTTAAAAGTAACCGTATCACCAGTTGGAGCACAAAGTCTGTCAACTAACAACACCACTGATTCACGTGAATGTGGTTGAAAATCATAGCACAAAGTCTACAAGCTCTCAACACAATTCATATACAAAGTGAACAACTACAAGCTCAAAGTCTTTATAATCCTTCACCAAGAAACACTTTCAACACACATAGATTCAAGGAAATAATATAACACAAAGTTTATATAACTTATCTTGAATGTCCTCTAATCATAATAACTAAGCACCACTTTATCCAATCAATCAACAAGAGAAATCAGCAAAAATGCCATATGTACATCCTCGCTCATACAAATTCGATTCAACACAAAGTCTGATATCAAAACTTGCCTTCTTTATTGATTGGAATTGATCATACAATTTGAACACAAAGTCTCAAAGTTGAGTCACAATTTAGGCAGCACTTTGTTGCATAAGATAAAAGATATCTATTACAATAGAGGCCCTCTTTATTTATAAGGAGGAGCCTGGAGCAAAAATAGGAAATTTACAACTACTTTGACTTATTCAACAAAAGAGTCCTATTTGACTTGGGACTTCCTTTGTCTCACATGTAATTACATTTTGAAAAAATACATGTGAAAATGTCCAAAACTAATTCAAAAGTACATATGAAAAATAGAAAATATACTAAGAGAAAGATCACATTTATCAACTCCCATCAACATCCTTCTTGAGAGAAACTTCCATCCATTGTTATCACCATTTGCATTTCTAGGTTGTCTGGTCCAAAAGTGTCCTTAGAAATGACACAAGTTCTTGTTACTGAAACTTTCACGAAGGTAGCAACCTTCACATGTTTACCCAGAACTACCTTGAGAATGTCCAAGGTCAACTGTGTATCCGACAACTTATCCATAGGAGCCACTGAGAAAGCTTGATCTTCAAACTCCTTTGGATCATGTTATTGAATGCCTGTCTTTTTATTTGTGGAAAGAAACTTTTGGTCTCTTTGACTGGAAATTACAGTAGCGAGGGAGAATTAAGCATTTGCATGGGCTTTGAAGGGCTAAAGTGTGATTAGAGCGAAAAACTGAGTGAAAATGGGCTAAAGTTAAAAACTTGAAAATTTTCCCAGAGTTAGAAAATTTTCAGGGAGTGAGTGCACGGGCGGCAAAAATCGCCGCCCTTGCATGTGGAGGGAATTGCTTTTGTGCATGGGCGGCAAAAATCGCCGCCCTTGCATGTGACAAAAGGCTTAACATGCACGGGTGGCAAAAATCGCCGCCCTTGCATGTGACAAAAGGCTTAACATGCACGGGCGGCAAAAATCGCCGCCCTTGCATGTGACAAAGGGCTTAATATGCACAGGCGGCAAAAATCGCCGCCCTTGCATGTTACAAAGGGCTTAATATGCACGGGTGGCAAAAATCACCGCCAATGCATATAAAGATGCAATGGAGGTAAAAATCGCCGCCATTGCATGTGAAGATGCAATGGAGGCAAAAATCGCCGCCATTGCATATAACAAAAATTTACTAACTCTAAGATGCAATGGAGGCAAAAATCGCCGCCAGTGCATATGAACATGCAATGGAGGCAAAAATCCCTGCCAGTGCATATGAACATGCAATGGAGGCAAAAATCCCCGCCATTACATATAACAAAAATTTACTAACTTCTAAAAAGTGAAATTTTCAATTAGACTTGTTTTGCAAAATTCAAGAAATCGACACAAGTTGATGCTCGAAAGGATGTTCCAAGGCTAGGAGACCACGCTCAAGGGCAAATGTGATTCACCTCATTTTGCATGTTTAGAGTTGTAGGCTACAAAATAGACAAATTTTTTAGGGGTCATCCTACAAATTGAGCGCAACTAAATTTGAGGATAACAGCTGGCTCTAACTGGGGAACTTCCTTTGATTATCATTTGAAATGATCGAAGGGAGAAGAACTCCAGTCTCTAAGTGCCTTCATCCATCCATTGGGCTATAGAGTCAGACGACACAAAACACAAAAATGACTAAAACAGAGAATAGACACAAAAACTATACAAAAATTCATGAACTTATCTGTCGCTTCACTTTGAGAATAGCTTCAGATGTTGTCTGCTATGAGGCAGAAGAAAAGATGTTCTATTTCTTTTTCTTTTACTATTGAAAGAGTAACACTTCCCAGTGTTTGTCATTCTAGGATCTTCTACAACCAGGTTGAATTGCCCAATTGACGCTGATGAATTTGGTCCCAACTGTCGTTGCCATTTAACAAAGCGATCATGCTTATCAAAAGGTTTCTCCGAAGAAACCAATCCTTTGGAAATGCCTTTTCCTTTCAGTTGCAAAATCCCTTCGCTTGAAAAGAATGGTCCATTTGTGTCTAGACCTCCATTTGAAACATTATCCAATGACTCAGAATCTTCATTGGAGATCAAGAAGTAAGTACCCATATCTGAAAACTCCAAGAGAATTTGAATTTTTGGATCCTCGGATTTCATCACTATTTACTTGGCCTTCCTTTCAGGATGAACTTCCTGCATAATACACTTAAAAGGTATTCTTGCCTCTGACATTTGAATCTTTATCTCCTCAACATGATCAGTGATATCAACAGATTGATATGGATTTGCTACAGAAGATGAAAAACTCTCACCTTGAGGTTTTTCATTGGGGGTACTGATCTTAGGAGCAAGGGATGAAGTAGGAAGATCTGATGTACTTACTTGGTTGTCACCAGCCACATATTGATGATTAAATTGATTCTGTGACCATGTAAGAACGGCATAAGATTCATCAAAAGCATCTTCTTCTTGTTTCATCTCACCTTCCAAGTTCAGGAACCCGGTGGTAGAGTCGCCAACTATCTCTTCTTCTTCCGTGAAAAGATTAGCAACATCTTCTCCTTGATCATATTCTGATTGAAGAAGATCATCTTGCTCTGATTCGTAATAGAAGATTGCTGCATCCACAGGTGGTGCTTCCAAAGCAAGTATTCCTTGTTGTGGAGGAAACATGTTTTGATTCTGGCCCCTTGAAGCATTGACTTGGTAATTTAGAGCATCATGAGAAGTTCCCCTTGATATGTCCTTATAGAAGGGAATGGACAAATTCTGTGACACCTGTTCTTTTAGAGCTAACAGCTCATCAGCCAACTTTTGCACTATAGGATCCATAGTGCTTGTAGAAGATAAAGCCAAAGAGGGTTGCCCACTAGGCCTAACATAATCCTTCTTCAACTTTCCCGCCAAGATCAAATCGTCCTCCACTTCAACTGCCAAACTTTGAGCAATTGCAAGATTAGCTGGTGTTGCTCTTCGTAAAAGAAAACTTACTTCTGGCAACTGTGAATTGATGAAGAAGCATTTTAGGTTCTCAGCTGTGGGTTGAGCAACAGTTGGGATCCTATGCTTTAGCTTATTGAACTTTGCAACAAACTCACGCATTGGCTCATAAGATTCCTTTTTCATTTGAGTAAGTTGGGCCAACAATGCATAAGCATCTTCTGCTGACTTGAATCTGGCTTCAAACTGAGTTCGAAGTGTATTCCATCCAGTGATAATTCCTGGTGCAAGGTGAAAGAACCAATCAGCTGCAACACCTTGGAGTGTTTCTACAAACAGTCTCACAGAAACATCTTCATACTCAACTCCAAGAACACCACATGCAATGTAGAAAGCTACAATGTGCTCATCCGAACGTTGTTTACCATCCCTGTAGAACTTAGGAAAGTTCTTACGTGAACCCCGAGGTAGTTCATGTAGAGGCTGGGTCAATTTCAAAGGACCAAATGCATTTCCCCATGGACCTGGGATAGCCATATTCCTTGATAAAACTATAGAGCAGATAAAACAAAAAGATATTACAATAGATGAGACCGGTATGCTTCAACCAAAGGCGAGAGGCTCTTGGTTGCGCGTCCGTCCCCAGTAGAGTCGCCAAAAACTGTTGGGTGAATATTTTGTCGTCAACTCACTGATGGCAAAATGGTTATATCAACCGCAGTATGATGAGATAAATCTCTCCTCTCATCAAGGGGAGGTTCCCTTTTAACTATTACAAATTTATTTACACTAAATACTAGCTTTGGGGGTGTGTTACATTCATCCTTTTCTCTTCTTTCAGAAAAGATGTTTACAATGTTTCACGGTAATATTCAATAATGCTTGTACACTTAAACAATAATCAACAATATTCTTGTAAGTTGAAGCACAAAGTCTTTCAACTTACTTCACAAAAAGATTCACGAACCAAGTGAATAATCTCAAGTACAAAGTCTTCAAATTATCCCCAGAAAGATTTTAAAAGTAACCGTATCACCAGTTGGAGCACAAAGTCTGTCAACTAACAACACCACTGATTCACGTGAATGTGGTTGAAAATCATAGCACAAAGTCTACAAGCTCTCAACACAATTCATATACAAAGTGAACAACTACAAGCTCAAAGTCTTTATAATCCTTCACCAAGAAACACTTTCAACACACATAGATTCAAGGAAATAATATAACACAGTTTATATAACTTATCTTGAATGTCCTCCAATCATAATAACTAAGCACCACTTTATCCAATCAATCAACAAGAGAAATCAGCAAAAATGCTATATGTACATCCTCGCTCATACAAATTCGATTCAACACAAAGTCTGATATCAAAACTTGCCTTCTTTATTGATTGGAATTGATCATACAATTTGAACACAAAGTCTCAAAGTTGAGTCACAATTTGGGCAGCACTTTGTTGCATAAGATAAAAGATATCTATTACCATAGAGGCCCTCTTTATTTATAGGGAGGAGCCTGGAGCAAAAATAGAAAATTTACAACTACTTTGACTTATTCAACAAAAGAGTCCTATTTGACTTGGGACTTCCTTTGTCTCACATGTAATTACATTTTGGAAAAATACATGTGAAAATGTCCAAAACTGATTCAAAAGTACATATGAAAAATAGAAAATATACTAAGGCAAAGATCACATTTATCAACTCCCATCAACATCCTTCTTGAGAGAAACTTCCATCCATTGTTATCACCATTTGCATTTCTAGGCTGTCTGGTCCAAAAGTGTCCTTGGAAATGACACAAGTTCTTGTTACTGAAACTTTCACGAAGGTAGCAACCTTCACATGTTTACCCAGAACTACCTTGAGAATGTCCAAGGTCAACTGTGTATCCGACAACTTATCCATAGGAGCCACTGAGAAAGCTTGATCTTCGAACTCCTTTGGATCATGTTATCGAATGCCTGTCTTTTTATTTGTGGAAAGAAACTTTTGGTCTCTTTGACTGGAAATTACAGTAGCGAGGGAGAATTGAGCATTTGCATGGGCTTTGAAGGGCTAAAGTGTGATTAGAGCGAAAAACTGAGTGAAAATGGGCTAAAGTTAAAAACTTGAAAATTTTCCCAGAGTTAGAAAATTTTCAGGGAGTGAGTGCACAGACGGCAAAAATCGCCGCCCTTGCATGTGGAGGGAATTGCTTTTGTGCACGGGCGGCAAAAATCGCCACCCTTGCATGTGACAAAGGGCTTAATATGCACGGGCGGCAAAAATCGCCGCCCTTGCATGTTACAAAGGGCTTAATATGGACGGGCGGCAAAAATCGCCGCCAATGCATATAAAGATGCAATGGAGGTAAAAATCGCCGCCATTGCATGTGAAGATGCAATGGAGGCAAAAATCGCCGCCATTGCATATAACAAAAATTTACTAACTCTAAGATGCAATGGAGGCAAAAATCCCCGCCAGTGCATATGAACATGTAATGGAGGCAAAAATCCCCGCCAGTGCATATGAACATGCAATGGAGGCAAAAATCCCCGCCATTACATATAACAAAAATTTACTAACTTCTAAAAAGTGAAATTTTCAATTAGACTTGTTTTGCAAAATTCAAGAAATCGACACAAGTTGACGCTCGAAAGGATGTTCCAAGGCTAGGAGACCACGCTCAAGGGCAAATGTGATTCACCTCGTTTTGCGTGTTTAGAGTTGTAGGCTACAAAATGGACAAATTTTTTAGGGGTCATCCTACAAATTGAGCGCAACTAAATTTGAGGATAACATAGTTTATTTGGCAAGGCCCCTGTTTATAACTAAGGTTTCAAGGCCACATCATCAATTATGATGCTACATCAGCATGCTTTTTGTTGAGGTGCCAAATAGGGCCCCAAAAAAGGGTAGACCAATAAGTGTACATTAAGTCATGTTTTATTGGTGCATTAAGTAATTGTTACTATTTTATTTGTAGTGAGACTCTAAACAAACATTTTCTTGTTGGAAGGTTCCAAAGAGAAGCACTTGTTCCAATGCTTTCAAATGAACATTTCTTAATAAAAAAATTTTACATGCACAAATTGTTTAAGAATGAGAGTAGGCAGTGTGTCTTAATTCTCCTAATATTTCTCTCAACAAATCTAGCCAGCCTAGGACAGATAGGTGATTAAGACACGTATGGTCCTTAAGATTACATTAGACAAAATGGTTTGATTGTTTACATTTAGATACCCACCTTCAATATTATAAGACTTTGAGTAAAGTTAACTACCACCTGTCTGTATCACTTATTTTCACAACTCTTTCCATATTGTGCATTTACTGTGATTGCCCCTGTTGCTGATGTAACAGCAGAAGCAGATGGTCCATTGTTTTCCATGGACTCAACGTGGATTTCATTTGCAATCAGAAATACCTATGACCAGTCGTAAGTAGACAAAAATCTGAGTGCAAATGAAATCTAAACAAATATTTATGTACTGTCCAAAGCAAACATTTACGGTTGATATTAAATATAAAAACGTTTAGGGACCATGATTGTAATGAGGCACCAATGGGCCACCCTACACGCGGCATTATATTTAACTATTAAAGACCTCTCCATTATTTCCTGGTTTTAAATTACGCGTTTTCTTAATGACGAAGTCACTTTTTCCAGCTGATGACAATCATTTATACATACAGAAAGACGGTGTCCTTTATGTACACTTTTTGGGGGCTCAAATAAGAGGATAAGGTAAGGTGCAGATTCATTCCAGTTGGATTACGCCATTGTTAAAAGGTTTGTTGAAATACTATTAAATAAAATAATTAAAAATATATTTTATATTTTGATAGCATATTTTTATTTTTATATAAGAAATTTAGATAAATAAATAAATATTGTGTTATAAATTTATGAAAATATACATTTTTTTATAAAGTGGATTATATTAAAGATTAAAATTAAAATTAATGAGAACAATAAAGGATAAATGGGAAAGTTTTACTTCTTAATAGAAATCTATAAATGAGTTATAATTAACTTGATTTTATAAAATTGTAAATAAGGGTGAATTATAATACATTACATACATCCAAAAATTTATTAATTAAAAAAAAAAAAGAATAAAAATATCAAATTTTAATGAATATATTTATTGTTCCTCATCTCAAAATAACTACTTAACAATGAGTGAGAGAAAACAATCAAATTTATAAAACTTTAAAATATATGGAACTTGTATGTAATATTATTAATTTTCAAACTAAAAAAATAATTCTTAAATTTTAAGAATCAATTTACATAATGAACTATTTTGACTTAGAGGGATACAATTTAAATGAAGTAAAGTGTAAGGGTAAATTTTGCATACCCATGTCAACTCTCATTTAGTTTTGTGTTCATTTTGATAGAAAGATTTAATATGTTTACATATTGACAAAAAAACATAATCTTGTGTGAATTCAAGGGCCTTCCCCAATGTCATTATCCATTCACCTACCTAGACATCTATCCCCTACCTTATTCATATTCACACACATTCCATCCCATACATTTGTTATCTATCTTGATTTTACCAATTTCATGTCCTATTGGCCTAGGACCAATCCCACACCTATTGATGCAAAGTGCACAATGGAAGCGGACCAAAATAGATCAAATCAACTCATGTACATCGTTGAACTGGTTGTTGACGGTGGACACATGTACCAATCCACCATTAACCCCAATCGTTGCTTGTATGTCCCGCCACATACAATCTCAATGTACATTCGTAGCATACATTCGAACCACATTTGTTGGTTGGACTTGGATTATCGGCCGGGCTTACCACAGAGTCGCTGTTTCACCGATCATGTCGATAAAACACATTCAAATACATTCGTTGGCCAAATTTCAATCATCGGCGAACACTAGGGTTTCTTATGCCGCTACTTCCACACATTGTTGCTCAGTCTGCCTTCACCAAACCCTAGCACATGGAAATGCTAGGCGAACTACTGAGCATAACCCACAATCTGGAACATCTGCACCGCCAAAACAATGAAACAAACAGGAAACGAAAACAAAAAATACAACGAAGCCATTCCACTGATTTCGACAGAAATCTCATCAGTGGAATGCTTCAAATCGTCATTTTGCAACAATGGGAAAACAGAAAGGAAAGAAAATCTACAACTATGCAATTTCGTATTTACAGAGGATGGAAAACAAAATTAACAACACAGAAAAGATCGATTTCACCTTAACAAAGCTTGATTACATTCGCACAGTTACATTCAATCACAATATCAGATGACTGATTGCAATCTCAATTCCTAATCTGTATGCATTTGATTCATTTCTCTAGGTTTTATAGATTCACCCAGAATAGTACCAACTGACTCCAAGTCGCTGGGAGATCGATTCAAAGCGGCTGGGAAACACTACTACCTATTTTTGGCATTATTGCTATTTTTAGCATTATGTGATTACAACTGACAAATGTCCCCTAAGTCAATTGGGTTTTACAAAATGAACCTAGACATAAACTGAAATAAAAGTGCATTGGTCAATAGACCTCATTACAACATAAAACAAAACATGAACTTAAATGACTTGTGTTAGGTGCCCCTGCACCATACTCCCAGGGTTAACAGAACTCAAGTCCCTTGAGGAACCAAGTCTAAAATATGAACCCCATGCTTGATGATGTCTTCCTCACTCATCCAGGTTGCATCCTCATCAGGTAAACCATGCCACTTGACCAGATACTGCTTGTAGGTTTTATGTCTAGTCTTCTTCTGAACTTTGGTGTCCAAAATATATTCCAACTGAACTGGCTGACTTGGTGGAAGATCAGAAATCCATTCTGCATCTTCTGCTCCTGTCTCTGCTGTATTGGCTCCTCTGAATGGAAACAAATCTGCCACATTAAAAATGGGTGATATTGCTAAACCTGGAGGAAGTTCAATTTCATATGCATTAAGCCCAAATTTGTGTACAATCTTACATGGACCTATCTTCTTCCTAAGAATTTTTGTTGGTTGCCCCTTAGGAAGTCTTTCCTTCTTTAGATAAGCCATCACCAAATCTCTAACCTTGTACTGTATATCCCTCTTCCTCTGATCAACTCTCTCTTTGTATTTCTCTGTGTTCTTCTGGATAGTTTCCCTTACAACATCATGGATATCCTTCATACTGACTGCAAAATCTTCTCCATGTGTACTTCTTTTCTCCATGTTCTGGAGATCCCTGAGCTCCAAAATTCCCCTGGGATGAATCCCATATACAACTTCAAAAGGACTCCTTCCTGTGCTCTGATTGACAAAATCGTTATATACAAACTCTGCTTGTGGGATGATCATATCCCATGCTTCTCCATGCTGTTTAGTCAAACACCTCAAAAGATTACCTAGTGATCTATTCACCACCTCAGTTTGTCCATCTGTCTGAGGGTGATATGCTAACATGAAAGATAACTGAGTGCCCAATTTCTTCCACAAAGTGTGCCAAAAATGTCCCACAAATTTGGGATCTCTGTCAGTGACAATATTCAGTGGCAAACCATGAATTCAAACTATTTCTTTGAAGAATAGTCCAACAATATGTGAAGCATCATTGGTACATTTACATGGCACAAAGTGAGCCATTTTACTGAATCTATCAACTACAACAAATACACTGTCAAAACCTCTTTGAGTCCAGGGAAGACCCAAAACAAAATCCATATTGATGCACTCCCATGGCCTTTGCGGAATTGGAAGTGGTTGATAAAGACCTGCATTTGATGAAGTTCCTTTTGCCCTCTGGCAAATGTTGCAACTTTCTACAAATTTCCTGACATCTATTTGCATCTTAGGCCAGAAGTAAAGCCTTCTCACTTGTTCCAACATCTTATCCAATCCAAAAATGACCTCCAAGACTACCACAATGTTTCTCTTTTATGATGTTCTCCCTCATGGAACACCTAGGCACACACAACTGGTTGCCTTTAAATAGTAATCCTTGCTGTAGCAAAAATTCAAAATATTCAGAATGATAGGAATCTAAAAATTGTGAAAAAAGTGCATATATCTCCTTGAAGTCCTCATCATCCTGGTACATATTCTTGAGAGAATCCACTCCCACACTTTACAACTAGATTTCATGTATAGTGCACACTCTTCTGCTCAAAGCATCTGCCACTTTGTTGACTTGTCCCTTCTTATGTTTGATGGAAAAAGTATACACCTGGAGTTGTTCAACCCACTTCATATGCCTATGATTTAGCTTCTCCTACGAATTCAAAAAACTCAAAGCATGGTTGTCAGTATAAATAATGAATTCCTTGGGCAAGAGATAATGTCTCCATTTTTCAATGCTTGCACCATTGCATACAATTCTAGATCATATGTAGAATACTTCCTTTTAGCATCATTCAACTTTTCACTAAAGAAAGCAACAGGTATGCCTTCTTGACTCAAGACAGCACCAATGGCAAGGTTACTGGCATCACATTCTATAGTAAACAACTTATTAAAATCAGGCAAAACCAAAATGGGTTTCTCTACTATTTTCTGTTTGAGATTCTCAAAAGACTCATCAGCTGCTCTATTCCAAACAAACTTACATTTCTGTCCTCCTTTTATGGTTTCCAGAATGGGTGCACAAATATGAATGAATCCTCTTGTGAATTTCCTATAAAAAGTTGCCAACCCATGAAAACTCCTTACATCACTTATTGTTTTAGGTGCTGGCCAAGATAGAATAGCATTTACCTTTTCTAGATCCATTTTCAAATTGCCCTGTGATATCACAAATCCAAGATATGCGAGTTCTTCCTTCATGAAGATACTCTTCTCCATATTAATCATCAGTTTCTCCTCATGCAGCTTCTTCAAGACCTGTTCCAAATGCTGCAAATGTTCTTCTTGTGTCTTGCTGAAAACTAGAATATCGTCAAGATAGACAACAACAAATTTGCCAATAAAATCTTTCAATACCTAATTCATTAGACGCATGAAAGTACTTGGAGCATTGGATAGACCAAATGGCATCACTAGCCATTCATAGAGACCTTCATTAGTCTTAAAGGCTGTCTTCCATTCATCCCCTTCTCTAATCCTGATCTGATAGTATCCACTCTTGAGATCAATTTTAGAAAAATACTGAGCTCCACCTAAACAATCCATAAGGTCCTCTATTCTAGGCATAAGAAACCTATATCTAATGGTGATCTTATTTATGGCTCTCGAATCAGTACATAACCTCCATTTACCATCCTTCTTGGGAGCTAATATTGTGGGTACAGCACATGGACTAAGACTTTTCCTCACCAGGCCTTTATCCAACAATTCTTGTACTTGTTTAGCAATCTCCTCATTTTGATTAGGTGTCATTTTATAAGTTGGCTTATTTGGCAATGTGGATCCTGGGATGAAGTCAATCTGATGACTTATGTCTCTCACAGGGGGTAGTGCATTGGGCATATCCTCCACCATGATACCCTTATATTTTTCTAACAATTCCTACACTTCCTTAGGGAAATTCTCCTTGTTGTTTTTAGACAAAACAGAATTGTCTTTAGGTTTCAAAATTAGAGCATACCCCTGGGTTCCCTCTTCTTTCAAAGTATGGAGAAACTCTTTCCCACTCATTAACATGATTCTTGATCTTACATTCTTGTCTACACCTTCTTCTGGTAAAGGGTCCATCTTATACTGTCTACCATTCTTGGTGATCACAAAGGAATTCGACTACCATCATGATGGGCTTGTACATCATACTACCAAGGTATATCTAACAGTAAATGGCATGCATCCATGGGAATTATATCACACAAAAGTTTATCCCCATATTCCCCTATCTGAAATTCAACCCAAGCTTGTTCATCAACCAAGACATGTTGCCCTTTATTCAGCCATGACACTTTGTATGGACTCATATGTGGCAATCTTTTCAAATTTAACTTCTCTACCATTTCTACTGAAACTAAATTTTTAGTTGAATCAGAATCAACAATTACCTTACACCTTTTGCCAAAAACTTTACACAGAGTTCTAAATAGTGTTTTCCTCTGCGGTGGTTCTTTGTTTTGTGGTACCTTCAGCATCATCCTTCTCATCATGAGACTCTCTCCATCGTGTGCTGGAGCTACGCTTCCCATAGGTGAGTTCACACTCTGACAATCTTCTTCTTGAATCAATTGGCTCCTTCTCTCTCCTACATGAGAGCTTGAGGCTTTCTCCAGACACCTACCTGCTATGTGCCCAATTTGGTTACAATTATAACATCTTCCCATGAAGACATTAGGACCTCTACCTAGTCCACCAAATCTGCCTCTCCCATTGGGTCTCCTTCCTCTAAAACCCTCTCTGGAACCAGATTCTCCACTATGTTCTTGCTGACTAGACTCCCCTTGATTCTTCCAGAACTGATTATTGCCACCAAAGCTATTTCTGCCCCTGAAATGTTTTTCACCTCTGCCTCTGTTCTGTTGTTCTCCTTTTCTTTTCTACTTCTCTTCTACTCTCAGCACCACCTGGAAACACTTGTCCATGGTTTTTGGTGTCAAGATAGTAATTTCATCTTGTATACTATACTTCAGGCCATTAATATACCTGAAAACTCTTCCTTTCTCATCCTCAACATGTCCACACCTTAGGGACAATTTATGAAATTCCTCTATATAGGTGGATACATCCATATCCTTCTGCCTAAGGTTCTGTATTTTCCTATATATCTGCACCTCATAATCCGCTGGTAGGAACTGAGCCTTGATCCTCTCTACCATCCGACTCCAGGATGAGATCATGCTCTTTCCACTCTTCACCCTTTCTCCTTGGGTGTAGTTCCACCATGTGAGTGCAGCGCCCTTCAATTTCATCTTTGCAAACTTGACTCTTCTATTCTCCGGTACCTCCTTGTACTCGAAGTAATTGTTCAAAGCCTCGACCCATTCGATGACTTCATCTACATCCATCTTTTTACTGAACATCAGAATCTCCAATCTTGCCTTGAACAACTCCTTACCAAGTGATTTTATGGCCTCCAGAAATTGTTTCTGATCTGCAGATATATCTGTCTGTTCTGGGGTTGTCTCTTCTTCCCCATCTTCACCTTCTCCATCAGACTCCTAGTCTGGTTTCCTACTTTTTCTCAAGGTCTTCAACTCAGCCTAGAGCGCTTCCTTGACTCCAGTCTTGATTAGCTCCTCCATCTCCTTGAATTTCTTGACCAATTCGGTGGTCATCCCCTTTAGAGGCATATCACTAGCCCCTTCTTCACTTTCTCTATCTGACATAAACATTCACTGACAACGCCAACACTTCTACAGACCTTTTCACTAGCTCTAATACCAAAATGATGCAGAGCGCACAATGGAAGCAAACCAAAATAGATCAAATCAACTCATGTACATCGCTGAATTGGTTGTTGACGGTGGATACACACACCGATCCACCATTAACCCCGGTCGCTACTTGTATGTCCCGCCACATACAATCTCAATGTACATTTGCAGCATACATTCGAACCACATTCGTTGGTGGGACTTGGATTATCGGCCGGGCTTACCACAGAGTCGCTATTTCACCGATCACGCTGATAAAACACATTCAAACACATTCATCGGCCAGATTTTAATTATCGGTGAACACTAGGGTTTCTTATGCCGCTACTCCCACACATCGTTGCTCAGTCTGCCTTCACCGAACCCTAGCACATGGAAATGCTAGGTGAACTAATGAGCATAACCCGTGATCTGGAACATATGCGCCACTGAAACAATGAAACAAATAGGAAATGAAAACAAACAAATATACAACAAAGCCATTCCACTGATTTTGACAGAAATCTCATTAGTGGAATGCTTCAAATCATCATTTTGCAACAATGGGAATATAGAAAGGAAAGAAAATCTACAACTATGCAATTTCGTATTTACAGAGGATGGGAAACAAAATTGACAACACATAAAAGATCGATTTCTCCTTAACAAAGCTTGATTACATTCGCACAGCTACATTCAATCACAATATCAAATGACTGATTGCAATCTCAACCCCTAATCTGTATGCATTTGATTCATTTCCCTAGGTTTTATAGATTCACCCAGAATAGTACCAATTGGCTCCAAGCGGTTGGGAGATCGATTCCAAGCGGCTAGAAAACACTACTGCCTATTTTTGGCATTATTGCTATTTTTAGCATTATGTGATTACAACTGACAAATGTCCCCTAAGTCACTTGGGTCTTACAAAATGAACCTAGACATAAATTGAAATAAAAGTGCATTGGTCAATAGACCTTATTACAACATAAAACAAAACATGAACTTAAATGACTTATGTTAGGTGCCCCTGCACCACCTATGGATTTGACCCCTACAATTTTAAAATTCAATTCAAGATTCAACCTACTTTTGCTCCATTCCTTTCCCACCTAGAGCCATTTGCACTTGGTTTATTGTTATGTACTTGTATTTTAAGGCATTCAATTACATTCATTTCACATCTCCTCATATCTAATAATTTTTGTTCAATTATTCAAATATCATTCTAGGAACACTTCCATTGGAGCACCTTAAAAGAATTATAATCTAGATAATCATTCTAAGGCATATGCATGTTTAAAGCTTGTTATCTTCAATCATTTGCATGACCATAAAGCTGATTTTTTCTAGGGGTTTACTTAAGAGAACATGTATCCAAATGGACCAACATCCCTCCAAAGATATTTTTAAATGTTATCAGTCATCAAAGCAAAGAAGAAGACAATGAATCAAGAAAACTAGGAAGCAAGAGTACACACCTTACCATATCAAATCTACGTTAGAAATCAAATCCATGTCCATAGAAGTGGTCCATATCCATAATTTTGATCTTCCACAAAGTTAATATATTGTACAAGATTTGGGGAAAAACATAGATAAAGATCCATCATTTCTAGTCTAGAGACATAAATTTCAATGTTATATCAAAAATTTTCTCTTTCAAACTTAGAACTAAGTACACCTTATCTATCACAATTACTTTCATAAAATAAAATTTAATTCTAAATTATCACACCCACAATCTAAATTAATGTATATTAAATTGAGAGGCTCATTTTCCTTTACAATTCTATTGACTTTTTTTAAATGATATCACACACACACACACACACACACACACACACACACACACACACACACACACACACACACACACACACACACACACACACACACACACACACACACACATTAATTTTAAGCCACTATTGGATATTTCAACAAGTTTATCAAGCAAAAAAAATCAATTTAAAGATTATTTTCCTCATACTATGATTTGGAAAATTTTACAATGCAATGAAATGATTTACCCAAATAAATAGATTATTTAACTTTAGTTTGCCTAAAGTCGCAAATAGAAATTTTCTCAAAATTTTCCAATCTATTTTTTTACAGTAGATTGAAGATTAAATAATGACAAATATCTTGAACCGAAGTATTCCTTAAAATTTTTTATTGAAGTGCAGCTAGGGTTGCATAGAGACACATCTAATGGAGGCGTCTCCATCAGAGATTGCTTCTCTGATGAAGGTGCCTTTATTGGAGGAGACGCCTCTAATGGAGGTGCTGGTGCAAGCAATCTTCCCCAGGAAATTTTCCTAGGTTTTTTTGGCTCAGCTACTATTTGCTTATCTAGTATTTCTTTCCATTTTCTACTGAAAATTATTTTTAAACCCAACTATTCTCTAATTGGTATGATGGAATTCATCCTGAAATATATATTTTCTAGTTTTCACATGCTGGAATATATCCTGACCTTGTTTCTTTTATGTTTTGACACAGGTTTTAAAATTCTGGGTAGATTCTTGAATTTACTTGCATAGCTGCCTATAGAAAATAATCAATAGTGTTGTGCAAAATAGTTTGAAATTGTTTCTATTTCCTTATTTTTATCCCATTAAGGTATAAGACAAATCACTAAATGCATAGCAAAAAAATTTTGAATGCACTGAAGAGAATATCTCAGCCAAAATTCAATTAAGGTCACATACCTTGCTCAGTTCGTTGAAAGCCAAAATTATTCTCTGTTCTATATTCCTCCTCTTTTCATTTGACATTTCTTCTAATATTTTTCTTTCCTTTTAAAAGGACTCTTTTCCACTCTTTTCTAAGTTCCAGATGTCCTTTTCTTTCATAAAATAATGCCAAGTATTTTGTTTATGAATTTTTCCAAGCTATGTTTCAACCACGCACAAGGAGGCCTGCCAGATATTAATGGGGAAAGGCTAATGGTGACAACAAGTTCTAAGTTTAATTAAAGTTTAATTCCTTTTTGAAAAAGACACTTCCCTCATTTTAGTTTATGCCGATGATATAAGGTTTGTTGTTGGGCTGCACGTGCCCATGAGAAGTTTACTTATTCTTAATTGAATTCCAATTAAAACAAAAAGCAATTACCTACTAAGTTTTTTTTCCTTTTTTAAGGCTGAAAACCAAAGTTACCTAATTACTTAAACATCCTTAGTTTTTTTATCCACATTATGGATTTACAAATAAATAAATAAAAGTTTAAGAGAATATTTGCTTTATATTAAAACCCCAAATAGGTTCAGAAGTGGATCTTCATGGCCCTCAGACCATGGATGAAGCCTTTGAAAAGGCTTTCAAGCAAGAACAAAAGCTCCAAAGCATTGCATAATATAGAAGGGAGAATAAGGAGAAAGGAAAGAACTATCAAAATTAGGCTCCTACAAATTCTTCCAAACAAAAGAACCAGAAAAGTAATCCTTTTGGGGATAAGAAGAACAAGAATAGATTTGTAAAAGGAGGTGAGCAAAATAAACCTTATGTCAAACCAAGGATCTTCAATGAAGGGGTAAATGACAATAATGACAAGGGGAAGTATAAAAAACCTAAGGAGGGACCAAGAGGTGGATGTTTCAATTGTGGGGGTGAAAATTTTGCTTATAAATGCCCAAAGAAGATAGTTGAGAGAATAGAAGGGAATCAACAACAATAGCCTTTTCAACACCATATACATGCAGTAGTGCATTACAGACAAGCCAAATTCCAAGCCACTCCAATAGAGATGACAGGTATGATCTATGGCCTTTCATTTAATGTGATTATAGACACAGGTGCTATAGAATGCTTTATTGATGCTAAAGTAGTAGAAGAATTACCTAGGAAGGCTGACTAGATGGCCAACTCATGGATAGTGATGTATAGTAACTGAGATGAGAGAAAGGTAGACCAATGTCTAGACTGCAGTGAGTTAATATTACAAAATCTTGTAACTCAAGTTAATCTCTATGTGGCTCCACTGGGATCACATGATGTGATCTTGGGTATAAATTGGTTAACACAGCATAAAGCCATTGTAAATTATTTTGAAAAAACTATAAACTGTAGAGATGACTATGGGAACCCAACCCAATTGTGTGGCATACAAAGGGGCATAAGCCTTAGATAGATTTTGGCCATGCAAGTTAAAAGGGCTCAGAGGAAAGGATGTACCTTATATGCTATTCATATAGTAAAATTAGAAAATGAGAAAGAACCTTCTCTTGATGAGTTTCCAGTACTCCAAGAATTCTAAGATGTCTTTCTCGAAAAATTACTTGGCCCTCCACCAAAGAGAGAGTTTGACTTCTCTATTGACCTTCTACCTGGAACTGAACCTCAATCCAAGACTCCCTACAAGATGACCACTTCATAATTATATGAGATGAAGGTTCAGTTACAAGAATTGCTTGATAAAGGTTTGATTCGACCAAGTGTGCCACCTTGGGGAGCACTTGTACTTTTTGTCAAGAAGAAGGATGGAGCTCTTCGAATGTGTATTGATTACAGAATGATCAATAAGGTGACTATTAAAAATAGGTATCCATTGCCAAGGATTAATGAGCTATTTGATTAGATGAGAGGTGCAACTGTATTCTCAAAAATTGATCTAAGATCAAGATATCATCAGCTAAGGATCAAGGAGGAAGATATACATAAAACAACCTTTAGGACTCGTTATGGACATTTCAAGTTCACAGTCCTTCCTTTTGGCCTTACTAATGCACTTGTAGCCTTTATATATATATATATATATATATATATATATATATATATATATATATATATATATATATATATATGAATAGAAAATTAACATTTGGTTGGATGAGTTAAAAACTATGATTCAAGTTAAAATTTTCCATACAATTTGTTTAGAATTTACAATTTTTTTAATTTACATTTAGTCATTTGAATCATGAGAGAGGGGTGCCAATGAACCAATATTATTAACTAAATCAAAAACATTCTTCCCAAAGAATTTTTTTCTACTCTACATAGAGACCGAGAAAAGTTTCAAATTATCAATATCTCAAAATTATTTTGCTCCTTATGAAGATATGTATTATAGGCAGCTAGATCTTCAGTAAGAATCAACAACCTATATATATATATATATATTAAGTTGCCTCTCTTGGTTGGAATGGTGCAACAAACATGATGATGTTTACTTTATAAAGAAGACCAATCCATACATATCCCATGAAGAAAGAATATGAGACTCAACACATCATTATTACAAATTTGTATAACTATGTTCTCATCTCTCTATGTTGTGTGTGCAATTTATTTTAACATTAAAAAAATTTCCATTTCAAAATACCTTTCACTAATTTTTATTTGAGGATAACTCTACAAATTTAGAGAAAAATTGTGTTTAAGTCATATCTAAAAAATGCTCTGGATGTGGCTCATGGTTTAGACAACTAGTTTTTTTTTTTTTACATCTCTTTGATTGAGTAATACTTTTGTATTATTCTTTTAAAATTATTCAAGTAGGGATTTTAAGGCTTCAACAATGACTTAACCTTTATGTGGGAATCTATTAGAGAATGTCCATGTAGTTCATTCCTATTTGAGTACTCAACTTTTTCATGCCTCCCAATAGCTTTCATTAGTGTTTTTCTACTTATTTTTAGTGCTTGATTTTTTTCCATATTAAGAGAGATTTCTTTGTTTGATTACTTACTATAATTTATTTAATTACACATCATATAGCATTACTATCTTTGGCGCATGAGGTCAAACTCACTATTTCATATGCACTAATTAGATTTCTTACAATAGATTTTTTCATTGTCAATAATTTGATGTTCTTAGACCAAGAATCTTCATGGTGGTTCTAAATGTAAGATTTATCATCATTTCAATAAACAATTGACGTCTTACAAAATGCTTTGGATGTGGTTCATGGTTTAGACAACTAGTTCTTTTTTTTACATCTCTTTGATTAAGTGATACTTTCATATTATTTTTTAAAAATTATTCAATTAGGGATTTTAAGGCTTCAACAATGACTTATTCTTTATGTGGGAGTCTATTAGAGAATGTCCATAGTTCATTGCTATTTGAGTATGCAACTTTTTTTTAGTGCTTGATTTGTTATCCTTATTAAGAGAGATTTCTTTGTTTGATTACTTACTATATAGTTAATTTAAAATTTACACATCATATAACATTACTTTGGCACATGAGGGCAAACTCACTATTTGATATGCGCTGATTAGATTTCTTACAATAGATTTTTTCATTGTCAATATTCGATGTTCTTGGACCAAGAATCTTCATGGTGGTTCTAAACTTAAGTTTTCTCATCATTTCAATAAACAATTGACATCCTCCATTTTGTTTTTAAGCTTTCAAGAAATATTGTCCATATTTTATTAATATGTCTTCTTCAAGCACATTCAGGAATCTTATCAATCATTGGTTTTAGAATATTTTCATCAATTTCAATAAAAAAATAGGTTTTTTATGCAAAATTTTATGAGGTGTTTTTAATGGTAAACTTGACTCATTAAATAAATTTTGGTCATTACACAAATTTTGTTCATATTCAAAATTTCATAAATTTGTTGTGTTTTCAATAGGTTGATCAATTGGTGTAACATCTAAATTTATATTTGAAATTGCATCATCGTTGATTGTTTCATTATTTATTAATTCAATTAGTGTTTGAGGATTTTCTACAATATCAAATTGAGATAGGACATATGATGTACCTTCAACTCTAGGATTTAATTTCCTAATTACACAAACTTTTTCAATTCATTAACTTTGTTTATCAAAATTCTTCTCTTTCGTGGCTCTAATGAATGCTTCATGATCTAATTGAATTGAAAAAGATGGTGTATCTTCATCAAAGGGGTTCAATTTCTTATTTTTTACAAAGTTATTTCATGTATTTTCTTTTCTTTGCATTATTGACTTCACACTCCTCTAGTGGTTGAGTTTTTGCTTGTTTCCTTGGCATGATGTTGAATTCTATATCAATCTAACATATATTGTCCAAATAATGAAAACAATGATTGATAATTTATCAAATTCAAACAAAAAAACATGCAATTAGAATGTTTTAAGTCAATGCGAGACAAAAAAAATAGTTAGCTTTGTCAAACAATTATTCAAATGCTTTAAAATATGAAAACAATGATTTATAATATCAAACTTAATTTAAAAGCATGCAATTAGAATCGATTACATCAATACAAGAAGAAAAAGTGAGATAATTTAGTCAACAAATTATTGTAATTCCTCAAAAGCATGAAAAGTTTTATTGTATGTCACCAAACATATAGTGCATAGGAATAAATAGAGCAAATGGGTCCAAAATCATGGATTTCACCTTTTTGCAAACCATTGTTTTGTTTTTTATGTAAACAAAAACCTGTATGTGTTATATAAGCATTTAACTTGCATTGGGAAATTCCAACCCTTACAGTTGGATTTGTCTTAGACATTCAACCCAAAGGGTTGGACCTACATGTCACATGGGCCCAAATATGTGTCTAATAGGAAACATACAAAAATTAGTAAATGTCAAGCATGCTCTCCATCAAGTTTGCATATTTTTCTATGTTAATATGAAAAAATGCCATGATGAATTCAAGCTCTATATTACCTTTCTAACCATGTATTTTTTTCTAAAATATAAAAATATTAAGGTTTCCATCTTCAATTTCTTTTTCTAGCGTCTTCTTTTTTAACTAAAAACTTATGTATAGTGTTTTTGGTGTCATTTTTTATCCACTCGTCCAAATTTAAAACAAATTACATTTTTACATTCTAGAATCTATTCTATATACATTCATTTATTTTAATGTTTGATTAGTTTTCAAAAAATTAAGGGGGAAGCATGTTGAATTTTTTTTTTCAAGATGTGTCCACTTTGAAAATTAGTTAAAAATCATATATTCATTAAAAATTTACCAAAAGAAATAGGCATAAACTACTTATCTTTTCATATGCTGGTATTGGTGGAGTTGGGCGGGATAGTTCTAGGATTGTTTTTTCTATTTATAAGGGTCTACATTCTAACAATTTGATGGAAGCTCTTGCTATTTTATATGCAGTGGAGCGTGGTTACGATCTTGGGTGGAGAAGGATCATTTATGAATCTGATTCTCAAGTGGTGGTGACTCTGTTGAATAGGTAGCAATTAGAAGATGTCAGTTGGCATTTAGCTTTGATTATTAAACAAATTCTTAATCTGTGTGCTTCTTTAGAATTTGTTACTTTTTGTCACATTCCTAGAGAATGGAATGGAGTAGCAGATTGTTTGGCCAAATGGGCGTCTGATCGAATGCAAAATTAGAACATTGTGGATAGGGGTCAAATACCCCCAGATTTGTCTCAAAAGTTGGACCACTTAGTGGAGATTGACAGGGTTCTGTAATGCCCTTGCTTTGTACTTCTTTTGTTTTAGTTTGAATAAATTTTTACCCCTCTTTTAGTTTTAAAAAAAATTACCAAAATAAATAGGCATAAACTACTTTAGTTAGCTAGTTTTTCACTAAATGGATTTGTTAAATACTTTCAAAAATTCAAGATTTTAGGGGGAGCACACCAGACGCTATGTTATTTTTTTAATGAAAACATGAGCAGTTTATGTTCTCTCCCTCTTTGATCCTCTTAATCTCTACCATTTAAAAAAAATTATAGTTTAGAAACTAGATTCTGACCACTACTAATCTTGTTCTTGTCACATCTTCAAATTTTGAACATGGTTGTCCAGAATTTATTGTCCAAAGTCAATTTTTATTGATTTCAAGAAAATACTAGTCACTTTTAACCCACTTTTGGTTCCCCATTTTCATGCACATATCTTATTGTAGATTTTAACTTTAAAGAGTGAATCAAGAAAGGGAATCTTGCAAAGAACTTAGTGTGTGCTACATGTAAAAAAATTGTTAGAAAGTTCCATGAGTTGTGTGAGGCCCACTCTTGTGTGATCATTTTAGTGGCACTATTAGACCTAATTGTATTGCCTTACCTAGGCTTAGGTTTTTGTGTATGGTATGGTGACCTTGTCCTAGAGTCGTTATGGTGTTGTGAATCTATTTATAAGGTAGTTGTGTTGATTATGAATGCAAGATACATGTCTTGACTCGATAAATCATATTTTTTTTGACTTTGATAATGTTGACTTAGTTAGAAATTATAATGTTAATTTTCAATATTTAAATGCAAGATAATTTGCCTTACCGTTGATTGTCTAAATTGCGTATGTGAATGGATTTCAGTGATATAGGAAAATTGAAAAGGGATTATACCTTTGAACATAGGGATAAGTTGTAATGTGGTTGATTATGTTACTTCTTGATTATTGTGAAATGAATTGTGATTAATTTATAATATTCTAAGTGAGATTGGATTGTTGCAATGGTTATTAGAACACTTGATTTTGATGATTAGAAAAGGAATTTGTGAAAAGGTTGAAATAAGGCTATGCATTAATAATTCAAAGTGATGGTATTGTGTGAAACACCTGGTTTATTGAGTGACTCTGTGTGTGTTTAACTCTTGTCGCTTTGGCTATTTATAAATTGGAATATATTAATGTGTGTGTTGAAGTGTGCAGGCATTTCTATAGACAATGGATTTTTGGAGGTCTACTAAGTAACCCATGTATTTAACTAGTAATGTCAACCTAATCCCTAAGGTGGATTAAGGTTATTGTAGAAATTGGAGTCATTGTAATGTGTTTTATTTGTATACTTTGATTTATGAGTCTTCTAAGGTTGTCAAATAGTGAGATGGATGATGAGTGTCATCCATGTGTCGTTTTCGTTCATAAGTTTTAAGGGCTTTTTAAATGATGTTTTTGAGCTTTTTAATGTTAATTTCACTTGATTAAGGGGCCTACATCAAGTACCTATGGGTTAGGTACCTTATAGACCTCAAATCATGAGTTTTAACTCATATTTGACCCCTCTTTTTAACCCTAGGAGTTAGGTGGCCAGATTAGGGTTTTGGGTTGAGGATTGGGTGACTTGTCACATCTAATCCCACAACCCAAGGTTCATGTAAGGGCTTGGGTGAATCCCAAGGGCCTCACATGTGTGAGCACACAATGTAAGAACCATTGGGAAGAGAACCCCAAGTACTTCCCTCTTCCCATGCCTCACACATGTGTGAGAAGAAATATGGGGAGATGTGCTTTGGAGAGAAAATGAGAGGTTGACAAATGTCACCTCCCTACTCCTCCATATCTCACACATGTGTGAGAGAACTTGTGGGGAGATTTTCTTGTGATAATGAATGAGAAGGTGACAAGTGTCACCTCCTCATTCATTGGGATGGGTTTTGAAACCCTATATATCTCCCTCTGTAATGAAATAACTTGCACAATGGAAGAAGATGATATGAAATATTCTGCAAATACTTGATAATAACTAAGAATAATAGGCCACTTTGAGGGGGCAACCTCCAAATATCTCCAATGAGAACACACTTCACAATCTATGATGAAATAAGACTCATATCCTCCTATATATACCTAATTATGCTTAGGATGAATAGACACACCCCTATATAACACTTTGTCCGACCTATCCAGCTAAATAATAATATAATAATGATAACATGACTTAATTAGGAGTTAAGATAGCCACAAGACGACTATTCATAACCCTATGTACATAAATATTAAGGGTGTAGCACCCTCTTGTTGAGGTGAGCAGGGTTCTTTTCTTTTGGCTTTTTATCTTTGGATTTATGGAGGAGCTTGGGCCTTGGAGAGGAATTTTGAAGTGTTGGAGAACTCTTATGTAGATCTTCTTCAACTACTTCATACTTGGAGAGATTGATAGGTAAGCTCTCAAGAGTCTTCAAGCTTTTAGTAGTTGTCTTATTGCTCATGTAATGCATGTATGTGTATGCCCCTGTTTGGTTGTGTTATTGTTTTTGTGTTAATATTTTGGGACGGGTTGTTTATGGAAAATTCTCACCACTTGTGTGGAAGAAGCTTGCCTTGTAAATGGGGTTTGGAGAGAGGTGAGAACCTCCTCGGGAAAGCTCACTTCTTGAGAGGAGTTGTTTTGGCTTGAGGCCTTATTTTGAGGTTGTGGTTATGTGTGAGAGGCAAGAGTGCGCTCCTTGCGAATATTGAAATAATAAGATGGCTAAGTTCATAAGATGAGATGATAATGAGGAGAAAATGGTTGAGTTGAGATATGAGAAAGTTTTGTTGAGATGAGTAAGTTGGTGATTGATGTCTTTTCCCTTGAGGAGAGTAGTCCACTCTCTCCCCCTTGTTCAAATCCATGGTTTATGGATTTTGTTTGTGAATATCTTGGTTGGGAATTTGCTTCTTTGCTTGTGTGTGTGGATGCCTCCCTTGTGAATGTGTGTCTTTCAAGTTACTTGTAGGCCTCCTAGCTCAGGGGAGGCTCATGAGCAAGCCTATGGTTGGGTGGTGAGCACCTCCATTAGCTTTGTTGTGTTGCTTTTGATTATTGTAGGTTTGGGCTAAGGAAAGATGGAATGGAGAAAGAGTATCCTTGTGGATCCTAGGCTATGTTTAATGCCTTAGTATTTAATGTAATGGCTATGTAAAAGCCTAAGCTCAAAGAGCTTTGTACATGGGTAGTTAGGAGGTGGGTGTAAATCCCTTCTTGTAAGTTTTCATTGTTGTTATTCAACTCTTGTAAAGGATGTATTTTCTTGTAATAAAAAAAAGAGAATAAATGAAATAAAGGTTATGTTCATCTTATAGGTGTTTGCATTCTATTGAAAATATTGTTATAAAGGAATGCATTATGCTTTTGATTATATTTATTTGCAAAATAAAAGAACAGATTGGGTTGTGCCCTATAGTTGCTTTGCAATGTTATGACAAATGAAAGAAATAAATTTATTGATTTTATGCTTGGAAGGAAATGTTAGTGCAAACTCTCTCTCTCTCTCCCCCTTATTTTCCTATCTATTTGGGAAGGATATATTGACCTATTCTTTGAAAGGAAAAACAAATGATTGTTTAAGTTTAATAAAGTTGAAAATTAATAAATGTAGAAGAATATATTTATATATATATGCACATATCCTTGCTCCTATTTCGTTATTGTTGAGGAAAAATTTAAAAAATATATATTTATTGGTCTTTACAAAAAAATAGACTTATGGATTATATATATATATATATATATATATATATATATATATATATATATATATATATATATATATATATATAAATATGTGTGTGTGTGTTTAAAAAAAAATTGAATTTATAAGTCCAAAAAAAAAGCGGATTAGATGAGAGTATATATATATAATGGCCAAATCAATAGCAAATAGACTCAAACCTATCCTTGGAAGAATTATCTATGAAAATCAAAATGGCTTTACACCAGGGAGGGAAATTGTTGACATCATTATTTTGGTTAATGAAGTAATCCACTCTATCAATAAGTCTAGACAGAAAAGTATGCTAATAAAACATGACGTGAGCAAGGCCTATGATAGAGTAAGATGGAATTTTTTATTAAAGATACTTGAGAAAATGGGTTTTAGTCAGAAATGGCTCAAAGGCATTTTCTAGTGCATCTCCACGCCAAGAATGTCAGTAGCAGTGAATGGCTCATTATGCGGTTTTTTCAAAATTTCCCAAGGACTGAGGCAAGGGGACCCCCTATCCCCGTGCCTATTTGTTTTAATGGAAGAATCTTTGGGAAGTATGATCAAACATTGCCAGATGTCTAGAGGTTGGAAAGGAGTCTAGGTGGCTAGGGATATAGAACCAATCACCTACGCTTAGTTCGCAGATGACACCTTGTTATTCAGGGGAGCGAGTTTAGCAGAAGCGGAGGCAATAAGGGGGTTCTGGATTGCTACACAAATCTCTCAGGATAAATAATAAATAATGAGAAGACAAGAATGTTTCTTTTCAACATTTCAAAAAGATGGCAACAGTAGATAGCTACTATTTTGGGTTGTCAAGTTGATTCTCTACCAGGCAAATATTTAGGGGCTCCTCTGTTTTGTGGGGCAATTAAGTCATAATTATGGGAAGAAGTGATTCCTCACTCCAAGAATAAAATGGAATCTTGGAAAGGAAGGTGGTTAACTCTAGCAGGAAGGATCACTATGCTCAAAGCAGTGCTAGGGGTAGTCTTGATTCATTTAATGTCATGCTTTCTTGTGCCAAACAAAGAAAAGAATAATCTAGAAGGTGGTTGGAAAAGGTTTTTATGGGAAGGATCAAAGGATGTAAGAAGAATCCCTTTAATCAGATGGAACAAAGCTACTTGTCCATAGGATAAATGTGGAATGGGAATGAGGGAATTGAAGCTTCAACACGAAGCGTTGGGAGCTAAACTGGTATGGAAATTGGTCAAACAACCCCAAAAATTATGGTGTAGAATAATGCAAAGTAAATAGTTGGATGATTTGGAGCCTAATAGAATCTTGACTATTATGAATCCAGGGGGTGGTTTGGCAGTTTGGAATTTTGTAAAACAATGCAAACCCCTAATACTCAACCATTTGACGTGGAGTATAAATGATGGGAAAAAAGTAAACTTTTGGATAGACTCGTGGGAAGGATGGTCGTCGTTAGATAGTTTTCAAGAGTTCCAAGACTTAAAAACCCAAATGATTCAAGCCAAAGAGGAAAAGGTGGCGGACTATTTCGAAGAAAGGGTTGAGAAAGGTAGAGTCAAATGGGTGAATGTGGAGGAATTCAATGTGGAGGATGTAGTCAAAAGGAAATTCACTGAAGTACTTAATGAAAGATTAGTATGTGTGAATCACGATCCGGATGAAATTCTTTGGTGTGGAGCCAAATCGGGACAATACATAGTTAAGATAGGATACCACCTTTTAAAAATGGACAAAAATAGTAATTTCACTGAGTGTTGGACAAAAAAACTTTGTTGGGACAATCAAGTACTACCCAAGGTAGGAGCCTTCCTCTGGATAGTGCTCCACAAGAGTATTCTAACTGGGGAAAAGCTGCAGTGGCTGGGCATAAATGGGCCAAATAGATGTATTTTATGTAAACAACATGAGGAGACTCTCGATCATTTGCTTCTAGGCTATTAGGTAGCAGAGGACATGTGGAATCATTTTTTGAACATTCTAGGGTGGAAAGGAGATAATAATTATTCAATAGTAGACTTCTTGAAGAGCTGGCCAATGCTTCAAAAGAAAGGTTTCTGGGGTGGTTTGTGGACTTCTCTCCCCTCCATAGTAGTTTGGCATATTTGGAGGGAAAGAAATCAAAGAATTTTTGAGAAGGAAATTCCTACTGATAAGCTGATAAGGAAGGTAGAAATTGGTTTAGTAGAGATCTTAAATACAAAAGCACAATTCAAAGGTGGAAGTAAATTCACTAATTGGGATGATCATATTATGAAGAGTTGGCTAGGTCTAAAGATCCCTGGGGGAATGGGCAGAGGGAAGAAAAAAAGGGATCAAACCAGGTGGTTGGCCCCTCCTAGTGGCAGACTTAAGTTGAATTTTGATGGGGCGTCTAAGGGAAATCTAGGGCAGGCAGGTTATGGCTTTGTTGTTAGGAATGAGAGAGGAGCTCTCCTTTAGGCTGCATCAGGCTATATGGGTGTAGCCTCAAACAATGCAGCAGAGTTGGAAGCTTTGGCTCAAGGAGTAGCAGAATGCAAAAAAAGAGGTTGGTTACGAATTGACATTGAAGGGGATTCCCAGTTGATCATTAATGTGATTGTTAGAAATAACATGGAAAATTGGTTACTAAAGAATGGCGTAAGGAGAGTCAGGGATATGCTACAGAATCTTGATTTTTCTATTGTCCACATTTTTAGAGAAGCTAATATGGCAGCGGACTTTTTGGCAAATCAAGGAGTCATGAGTGGTAAGAAGGACTTTGGCAGTTCGGACGTTGCAAATTGGATTGGTTTTGATGTAGTACTTTGATCAGATGTGGAGGGCTCTCAGATGGAAGGAGATCCCTAAGGCTTACATCTGACGGTAGACACATTGAGCTAGGACCAAAGGGAATATGAAAGGACTGGCTACGATGTGAGATTTGCAGATATGGAAACTTTAAAGGATCTACGTTTCAGATTGGATTTCAGGATGGAGTACAGAGTTGATTGTTTGCTGAGACAAGATTTTCTATTTATAGATGAGTAAAGAAAGTTCTTTCCATCTTGAAGCGATGGCAAAGATCATGGGTGTTAAATGTCGGTGCCTGGAGGAAGGGAAGGAGCAATAGGTGGGGTGTTTATTTTAGCTGAAGGAGGAAGCCGCGAGGGAGGTGATTCTACAAGTGATTGGCGGAGGATCGTGGAGCGAAGGTCATGTACATGATGGCCATGTTTATCAGTTGTTTTTTTCCAACACTTCACTAATCATGGGAGGTTTGTTTTACGGGGTTGCCTAGGGAGCACGACTGGTCACTCAGACCAACCATGTAGTAGTTATGGGGGAGATTGATGTTGTTGGAGCTGATCAGGTAGAGGAAACTTTGAAGGCAGCATACACAAGGAGGGTTGGCTCAAAAAAGGCCAGTGCTATTCTCACCGCATACAAGGAAGGAATAAAGAATAGAAATCTGGAAACATTTCATAAACTGTTGTAGGAGAACAAAGGAGAGTTTATGGATGGACAAGTGGGAAGGCCGTTGGAGGCCACAAAAGGCATTATGATGATAATGCATGAAATTATGTAATAGCTTAATATTAGTATTTAGATAGGAGGCAGTGATAGCTTCGTTGTATGCTCTAGAGGCACTGATAGCCTTTAGTTATGTATGGAACTTAGCATGACATACCCATTAGGGTGTTAGCCAATAAATAAATATACGTTTTTTCAGTTTCATTCTATACAAAAAGGGAGCCATCCCCATGATGGCACTTGCCTAACATATATATATATATATAAACTTAGCTATGTTGCCATTTTTTTTTACCTCTACCATTAAAAAAAATAGAGAAGCAAATAAAGATATTTATATCATTAGTATTGTTAAGATAAAGTTTTAATTTTAAAAAACAAATGTCAAAAAAGATATTTCATTTTAGGGCTTTTTTATGAAAAAGGTTTTTTTTTTTAAAGAATTCAAAGCTTGGTTTGGGGGGGCAGAGCACCCCGCACCCCCCTGCATGCTGTTGTAGCAGCAGCGGAAGGGGGTGGGGGGAGCCCCTAGGTTTTTTTAGTTCAGCGTTCTCTAATGTGGCCAGCAGAAAAATATATGTTATTTAAATACCTTTGTTCAATATGCTTGTTATTATTTCATCTGTACTATATATATATATAGATCTTTGTATATACACATGAATATTTATATACAAATGTTTGTATATATACATAGTCCTATGTATATAGAGAGGTATTTGCGCTCTCTCTCTCTCTCTCTCTCTCTCTCTCTCTCTATATATATATATATATATATATATAAAATACATGGCTCATATATTCTTATCTCCTAAACATATTTTCATATTTAACGAAAAAAATTACTTATGTCAATATTTCTATTTCAAAGCTTTTATTTCAAAACAAAATGGAGGGAAGTAAGCCAATCTAAAGTTTTTTGAAAACAAAAAAAAAAGGGGAATCTTGAGATAAGGAAATTATATAAACATGTTAGTAAACTTGAGGAATTAAATCCAAACTTAGAAACCCAAAATAAGTAGATGGGAAATAATCCTCCCATTGGGAAGAGATTTCCCCAAATCTCACTTCAACCTGCAAAACAAAACAATGTGTGAAAAGCAAAGACATGATTTGCTTTTATAAACCTATTTTAGGTTGAAAAATGTTGCCCTAATGATTATGGATTGTTAAACAATTTGTAAACCTTGCTCTACTTTTAAACCCACTTAAGTGAAATTTAGCTTTATTATAAGTACTATAGTTTAGATTTTAAATTTATTGCACTAGATTTTTTTAAACCCCTAGTTGCTTTTATAATGTTATGTTGTCAAAACTTTCGGAGACTTGTAGTTGATATAGGGTCTTGTGTTGGGCATTTGAGTTAGTATTTTCTTATGGAAAATTATTATTGTGTAGGATAAATGTTATTTTGTATAGTTTAATTAAATGTTTCCCTTTTAAATTTATTAAAGTTAGATCTCTTGAAAGGCTCTATGTTTAAATATTTCAGTAGTTAGTTTATTGATGTTAGATTAGATTAGGTTAGATTATAGTATATTTTTCTTCTGCATATAGACACCTAAAAATGTCTTCATCGTCAAACCAATTCCTGACATCCCTAAACATACCAATTTCCCTTCTAATCAATTAATTAAATTTTTATTTAATTAATTGTCCCTTCATCACCTAATTTTTCATCATTTTATCCCCTACAATTAGATTAATTTAATTAATTCAATAGTTCAACCTTACCGAATTAATTAAATAAATATGTAATATTTATTTGGTTAATTCCTCCTTTTCACTATATCCAATTAATTAGGTAAATCATGTTTATCTAATTAATTTAGCCTATTAATCAACATATCCCTACCTTAGTTAATTAAATATCTATTATTTAATTACCTTGCCTAATCTACATGACCCTAGACTGAGGATTAATTAAATAAAACCTTATTTAATTAATCTTAACCTCCCATTAACCCATTCCCTATTTTTTTCAGCCATATTAATTAGGCTAATCACCCTAATTAAGATGGTCAAACCTTGATTAACACTCCTCCCCACATGCCACAAATAAAAAATTGAAATATATCCCATATAAATCAATTTTTTATACACGTGTCATAATCTTCATTTAATACCTCTTACATCCCTTACACATGTCATAATTCATTAATATCCACTCTTCCCCAAATGAATTTTTAATTCATTTTACTCTTCCCCATGTGAATTTTTAATTCATAAATAATCCATCTCACCCAACCTTATTTAAATCACTCCTTTCCCAAGATGAATTTAAAATTCATCTTTATTCCTAGCCCTCCATTTTCTAAGATGAAATCTAGGCCCTCCACATCATCTTCATCCTCCACCATTGATCTTCTAAATCAATCTCAACCATTGGATCAAAATCTCTCCAAAATGACTATAAATACGACATCCTCCAAGCCATTTTATCATCCAATTTTCTAAGTAGAGTTACCATGCTAAAAAATCTCTTGAGCTAGTTTGTGAGTTGCATTTGAGAGAGCATTTCACATAGAATCCATCATCTTGGGTATATCGAGGAGCTCTTGGGTACAAGCTTCTACAACCTTATCTTGGATTTGTGGATCATAGTGAGGTATAATCTTTGTTTTATGCATTAGATTTGTGTTTTTTTTTCATCTTATTTTTATTTCACTAATCACATTGGCACACCTGGTGGGACCCACAAGGTCTCAATCTAACATTTTGTGTGAGTTTTTGTTCCTTTTAGACATGTTTTGCAGGCATTGGCACTATCTTCTTGTGCAGTGGTGCTATTTATCTCTGTAGTGGCGCTATTTGTGGCTGTAGTGACGCCTTCCTGACACGGCATTGCTTGTTGAATACTAACTCACATATTGTGTGTTTTTGGTCTTTTTAGCATCTTTGGTGTCTTTTGCTCTCATTTTTGCAGGATTTTATGCAGGGACAAGATGAGACTATGTCAAATTTTTCTTAAAATCAAACTTACATATTCTTATTTCAATCTTGGTTGTGTTTGATCTAATAGGCTTTTTTGTGCTCTACATTATGACTTGGACATCAAAGAAAAACTAACAGAACACCCTTGATATAATATGATCGACATTTTGGTTAAGAAACTTATGTTTTTGTAGCCTTGACCACCTCTGTATCATTTCAACGCTATCAGGACCCAGAAAGGCGCTATCTTCAGCACGCAGTCAAATAGATAGACCATCCTGCGCAGTGGCGCTATCAGTCAATGTTTTGGCATCTTCGTTAGTTTTAGCACCATTTTTCTCTATTGTAGTGCTATCTTAAATATAAGCGCCATTTGTAATTATTGTAACGCCTTTTCATATTCTGGTGCCATCTTTAACTGTTGTTGCACTATTTTCTAGGGTAACTAGGCTCTATCCTACATTATGTCAGTAGTGCCATTTGAGGGGTTTGTGGCACGATTTTGAAGTCCAGTGGTGCTATGTGTCTCTATTTCAACACTATTTTATAGGCTAACATTAGGTTCTATGCAGGGTCTTCTATCTGTTTTGCAAGTCATTATCATCTGCCAAGACCATCATTCTAAAACCACTAACAACTTTTTTGTAGGGTTTTTATTAGATTAGACAAACATTTCAATTTGGTGCTCATAAAAAGAACCCTTGCATGTTAGTGTAGAAAACATTTCAATTGGTGCACTAAAATCAATCATTGGCTTGTCAAACAAACAACAAACAAACATTCCATTTGGTGTACCTAAAAGGAATCCTTTGTGTGCCTAGCATAGACAACATTTGATTTTGGTGCTCTAAAATTAACAAGTGTTTGCAAACAACTTTAGGCACATTTCGATTTGGGTTTAAAAAGAACATTAGTGAGTGTTTGCTGTGCTTGGTGCGCTTGCACATTTTGTTACCCAAGAGTTAGAATCAAAGTATCCTCTCCCCTCACCTTCAAAAGGATCTTGGGTGAAAAGAAATGGTTCTATCCTCTTTGTTATAGAAAGTGGGCCCGCCCTTGAGACACATCCGTACAAAGAACTCATTGGCAACCCCAAGCGGTACTTTCATCAGGTCCTCTATATGTAAAATAGGATAAGGCAAAAGCCAAGTCCAAATCGGTATTAGCGCTTACCATACAATTCTAGCTCGAAAGGAAGTAGTACCTTTGTGTATATGAAACTCCTAGTAGAGCTAGTTAAAACCTTAAGTGGTTTATCGGATGCTTGTAAGGTGCCGATCCAGTAGATGTACCCCCACTACGAGCTACTGTTTTAGAAGCCCAAAACACTCTACTTGTTGATACAAGAGGTTGAAAGATTGAACTCTGCTAGCCGTCCCACATTTTCATGGCTTGTGGCAGAGATAGAAAAGTATCTCAAGGTTTGCAAGCCTTGGGGACTTGAAACTTGGTGTGCCTGAGAAGTGTGTGCATTGTAAGGGGGAGCCCGTGCCCCAAGTTCCTGGAGCTATATACCACAAGTAGGCACGGCTGGGTAACCAAGTGGGAACTCAACAAGTATTGTCCTATCCTCACCTTAGGTTGTGCAAAGTGCTTGTGAAAATATTTACATTTTTCACAAACAAAATCTTTAGCTATTGTGTTCTATTGTGCTTGAAGTGTTTTCTAAAAAAGAAAAGAACTTGCCAAGAAACAACAACATTTGAGACATCATTTCAACATTTGATCAACCTTCACATCCATAAAATCCAAATTTGCCATCAAAATCAACTTTTTCCAAAGCATCGACCAACACTGACCTGTTTTGGAACCATTTTTGTCTGTTTTGGCACCATTTTCCTAAGTTTTGACAATATTTATAGACCGATTTGCCCAAGGCTTTAGGAAATCATTTTAGGATCTTTAGGGCCTGCCTATCCATAATCCATAACCACATTTCCAAAAATTTTCAAAGCCCCATCCTTTTTTATCCAAAAATTCCCAATCATACCCCCATTTTGACCTTATATTACCATTAGACCCTTTATCACACCTTTGAGCCAAACCATAATCCATTCATTTCCATAGCTTCTCATCCTCCTTGATTTTTGCATACTTTTTAGACCAAATAAACATCCTTCTACAAATCCATTCCGAAATCCATTTGCTCCTTCCATAAAAAACACATCCAAAATCTCATAATCCAAACAACAAATCAAAGACATCAACCAACATCCAAAAGAATCAAATCCAAAAAAATCAATCTTTGAGCTAAAGTTGAATCTAGGTTTCATCCTTCACACCCTATTTTGCTTGATTGGTCATTAGTCTACCTTCAAGTAGAATAATCATCCCTTTTTGTTTGAGGTCATTAGTCTACCCCAAACAAAGAGAAAACATCCATTGTGCAACACCTAAAATCTAGACCTCACTTGAGCTCATTTGTTGATTTCAAAATCCCTCTTCAAAAACATCATCCAAATCTCTCATATCAAACATCTAGGTCACCTAAGGTTTTCCTTAGTTGAAGCATCCTCCAAAATCAATATCAAATCTCTCCCATCAAATCATACTCAAACAATCCAATCTATTCTCCACCTTTTTGGTCCAATTTTTTGTGAAAATCAACCTTCTTGACACCCATCACCCTTAGGTTTCCACCTTTTGAGATTTATTTCCCAAAAGTCAAGACCTATAATCACACCATAATTTCCTTTCATCTTTAGATTTAGATTGTAAGGAGTGTGCTCTCTTTGCACCTAAATCTTTATCCCATTCCATTACCATATCTTCTTTGGGTCCAATAAATCAAACCAAATTCTCTAAGGTCTCCATCTTCATCCACCTCACAACCAAAACCTGTCTCCTTGCATGCCCATAACAAGATCCCAACACAAGAGAAACTAAGATATGGACAACTTTGGAAACAACATGGGCATAAGGATGCCTCAAACCAATGAAAGCAACATATCAATTAGCTAACAAACATTCAATATACCCTTAGTCTTCCAAATACCATCATATAGTCCCAATGAAAACCCCTTTGCCTTCTTGCAACCACCACAACCACCCATCCAAAACACCGCCACCATTAACCAAATAGATCAAGATGTCTTAAACTTTATGCAAGATCCTAATAATATGGATATGCTTGACAAAGTTCTAAGAGTAGATCCAAATAGATATCTTGATTACCTCCTCAAAATTGGTTCCCAACCAACCAACAACACAACATCATCCCAACCATCCACGTCCAACACCAATCCTTCGACATCCTCCCAACCATCTACATCAAACACCAACCCTACCGTATCCCAAACCTCAAACCCCGCCGTATCTACCACTCTCACAATTTCTAATGTTATCACATCTACAACTCCCACTAACATATCAACCGCATCCAATGTCTCCAATCCTACCATCTCCAACCCCGGTGTTACATACACCACCGCAACAAACATAAACCCTTCCATTTCCCAAATCACCTTGGGCATCCATAGCAACCCTATGCACATGAGTTCCACCACAAGTGTGCCTCCACTCAACCCCCACACCATAGCTTACATAAGCCAATTATTTTCACAACCACCTCACAACACGGTCAACCCATCCAATTTCACGTTTGTACAAAATCACGTAGTATCATCAACGCAACATAATCCCAATCCCCAATTGTTACCTCACGTTGTCCAACAAATCCATGCTTACCAACAATATCTTACACAACTTAACCAAAATATCATCCCACAAAATCAAACCATCATACCCCAAAATCAAAACCTCATCCACCAAAACCAAACAAACTAATACCAAATTCTGCCAAACCTCCAACATCTCATCAACCAACAAACCTACATCCCACAACCACCACCAACCCCATACCTAACAAGTGTGGTGTAAACCTTGATCCAAAAGGTAGACTATATGCAACATGGGGGCAAACACAAACAATACTCCTTCAAGGATATTTGTCCCTACCCATTTGATCAGATCCTATACATGCCTCCCTTCCCCAAAAACTTTGAAACACCCAAATTCAACAAATATAAGGGAAAGGGAGACCCTAGGGATTACCTTAGGAAGTTCTACATCTCTTTCCTAGAGGTCTCAAAATATGACACATATCTAATGAGACTTTTCCCTAGAAGCCTCAGTGGTCAAGCTGCTGAATGGTTTGCACACCTTCCTCCAGGCATTAGGTCTTTCCCTGAGCTTGTGGAGAAGTTTATCAACCATTTCTCCTACAACTTTAAACATGAAATATCTATGACGTACCTTTTCAACACCAAACAAAAAAGTAGAGAATCCTTCGCTTAATTCTTGCAAAGGTGGAGAGGCTTAGCAAGCAAACTCCCTTGGCCAATCCCTGAGAAACAATTAGTCATCATGTTCATGGCTAATCTTAACCAAGAAATGGGCTTCCATTTACAAATCCTATGCGCATCCACTTTTGAAGAAGTCATAGACAAGGGAACCAACATCAAGGCCATCCAAAATGTGCAAAACTAAGCACCCCCAAGTGCATACACCACCAATGTAAATATTTCCAAAGGTCAACCTAAGCAAAATAAACCTTCGAGATAATTTACACCCTTAGGGGAACCACTCGAAGATATCCTTGATAGATGTCTAAAAGATGGTTTAATAATTCTCCCACCTATTAAGCCCCACCAAGAAAGTCAACTCAAAGCCGCATGGTATAATGAAAATGACTATTGTGACTACCACAACATTGTGGGCCATAAGACATCCAATTGCATGAAATTAAAACATTGTATACAAGATCTCATAGATCAAAACAAAGTCCAACTCGAGTAAGCACCACAACCATCGCCCAATGCCTACTTGGGAGCTTACAAGGATCCCCTGCCTAATCACAACAAAGGAAAAGCCTCATCCTCTAATCAAGCCTACAACATCACTCCGCCTCCCACTTTGTATGATTCTGTCATAGGTTGGATAGAGCCATCATCTAGCTATATCAACACAATCACCATTTAGGCTCAAGCTCCTGATTGTGCCATCACTACTCGTCGAGGGCGTGTGTCCATCTGCACAGTCCCTACCACTAACCAAACACCTACATCCACACCAAATCCTCAACCAAATCATCCATCCATCCACCCATCATCAACCAATAAATACAACCTCCTAGAACATCTAGGAAAGACCCCTACACATATTTCCATCCTTGAGCTACTATGTACGCCACCTCTCCACAAAGAATTCCTCAACAAAGCTCTAATGGAAACCCAAGTTCCCACCAACTTGAATGTGGATCAATTCCAAGCCATGGTGGGCCATATCGCCTCACCTCATCATCTCACTTTCTTAGAAAAGGATCTCCCTACCTCCGACAACTTGCATAACGATGCCTTACATATTGAAGTCCACATCCACAAGCATATCGTCAAAAGAGTCTTAATAGATGGTGGCTTTGGCCTAAACCTATGCACTCTAAAATTGCTAAAACATTTGGGATACTCGGATGTGGTTGTGGACACTAGTGAATGCATAACCATTAAGGGGTATGATGACACTGAAAGACTATCTGAGGGTACTATCAAACTCCTCCTCCAAGTAGGGCAAAAGATATTGGAAACAAAATATCAGGTTCTTGATCTTGACCTCCCTTACAAAATTCTTCTTGGCTAACCATGGATCCATGCCATGTAAGCTTTCCCTCCACATTCCATCAATGTTTAAAGTTCCCTCATAATGGCACGGAACTATCTATGTCGATCCCCGCCCCTTCCAATACTGCAATTTCTTGGAATGACATGACCATACTTTTTGTCCATACAACAAGGCTATTATGAAAACCACTTCCCAAACTGATCCTACAACATCCACCTCATACATCGATCCTACCAACATTGCTACCACTTCATCTCAAACACCTCCCCCACTTGAGGTCAAGATCAAGATAAGTGACATGGGATGTGGGGAATATGACCTGTACGGTACCTTTTGTGTAGGTACATTACCCAATCCCAAGACGTTTGGTGCCCCAAAGGATGGAGAAGTCTCCATAGTGGTAATCAAATGCAAGCCATCCCCAACCTTTGAAAAGAAGCACCTTCTTGATCGGGACGTGCTTGAAGATGTATCATCATGGTTATACAAAGATGAAGAGACATAGCAAGAAGCCCCTACCATACCATCTAAAATCTATGGCAAAGGGTCAGAAATTGTCATAAATATAGGTTATAAAGGACAAGGCAGTATTCGCCTTCATGAACAAGGGATCATAGAACCAGTTCAAGAAATAAGGAATCCATACACTCAAGGATTAGGCTATGGAAAACAATAGTGTATCCTCACTAGTGGCGAATGTATCTTAGCCGAGGTTGCTACGGTTTCCACTGAAGTCAATAACATCAACAAAGTAGGCCATCAAGATTCCTTTAGTGACTTCGTTGAATTCTTTGAATCCTCCATATGCACCATCTACACTGTAACCACCCTAGCATCTTCATCTAATGACCTACCCCTTGTATAACCGGACCTTATAGATTGGGACCAACAAGGACCTCCTGTCCTCGGTATAGCATAAAATGATGAAGCCATAGCAGAAATGATGGGGGTCAGAGATCACTTCCCCCTGGGAGATCACAGAGTTAGATACATCATGGAACTTGACATGTCTACCTATTTCAGTGAGACTACCCATGCTCCTAGTCGCAAAAACATAAAGATAAAGACAACGCCCCCTAGTGAAAACCACTCTGTGGCACTTTCGGGTGAAGAAAAAGTAAAAATAAATGACATATCTTCTGGTGAAAACCTCCATGAGGCACCAAAAGGTGGGAGCATGGACCTTCCTGAAATAGAAAAGGTATATCCTGATAGATCACTGATCCTTGTGGATCCATCACAAGAAATGAACTTTGGGATAGAGGAAGCACCGGAAATCACCTTCAGGGCAGAGTCTCTTACTACAACAGAACAAGAGAACTTCCTAGCTTTCTTCAAACAAAGAAGCTGCAACTTTGCATGGACCTATACAAATATGTTGGGGCTAGATCCTACCTTGGTTGTTCACCATCTCACAGTGTGGCTTGATGTAAAGCCTATCAAACAAAAGCTAAGAAAGATGAACCTGCAGATCGCGCTCCTTGTCAAGGCAAAACTGAAAAAGCTTCTAGATGTGGGATTCATTCAACCCATTGACTACCCTAAGTGGGTGTCCAACATTGTACCTATTGTAAAAGTCACTGGGGGCATCTGATGCTGCATAGATTTTAGGGACCTCAACAAAGCATGCCCTAAGGATGACTTCCCCTTACCTAACATCGACATTATAGTGGACCTCACTGCAAGGCATGAGATGCTACCCCTAATGGATAGATTTTCAGGATATAACTAGATCAAAATTGTAGAAGAAGATCAGCATAAAACTTCCTTCATATTCCCATGGGGGACATACTATTGGGTGGTGATGCCTTTCAGCCTGAAAAATGTAGGAGCTACTTATCAATGTGCCATGACAGTCATCTTCCATGACCTTTTCCACCACATCATGGAAGATTATGTGGATGACTTGTTGGGGAAATCAAAGACAAGAGAAGAACACTTAGATGTGCTGGAAAAGATCTTTGACAGACTAGAGCAATATAATGTGCGGCTAAACCCAAAGAAATGTGTTTTTGGGGTTACTTCAGGAAAGCTCTTGGGATACATAGTCTCAAGAAGAGGAATTGAAGTAGATCCTATTAGAAATAGTCCAGACAACTGAGAGGGGAGGTGAATCAGTTGTCCCAAATTCTATCTTTTAACAATCAGATTAATGATAATAATAATAAGTCATCTTCCATGACCTTTTCCACCACATCATGGAAGATTATGTGGATGGCTTGTTGGGGAAATCAAAGACAAGAGAAGAACACTTGGATGTGCTGGCAAAGATCTTTGACAGACTAGAGCAATATAATGTGCAGCTAAACCCAAAGAAATATGTTTTTGGGGTTACTTCAAGAAAGCTCTTGGGATACATAGTCTCAAGAAGAGGAATTGAGGTAGATCCTATTAGAAATAGTCTAGACAACTGAGAGGGGGGGTGAATCAGTTGTCCCAAATTCTATCTTTTAACAATTAGATTAATGATAATAATATTAAAGCATTAATCAACATTTGAATAGAAACAACATGAACACATAACACCAAAATTTTGATGTGGAAAACTCAGTTAAGGGAAAAACCACGGTGGGGGTCAACCCACAAAAATGCATACCCTATTAAAATTACTTAAGAAAATAGAAGGCACATGCCTTCAGGGGCACTGCCTAGAACTCACTGCTCAAGAGAGAGGCTCACTGCCTGCAGAATATATTTAGAAGGAATTAACTGAGAAATAGCATCTACTTCATGCCTGATTCAGTTTCAATGAAATCTCAAAACTTTTGCTTTGCCTTATATTCTTTTTCACACTCTACACTGCTTTCACTCCTTTTCTTCTCTGCTCTGCTCCTAATCCTTTCCTTGGATTTTATTTGTTTTTGCACAAGGACAATTTTTAACACCTCTTCAACAAGTATTTATATACTTCATCAACCTTGGAATGATCAACAAGGTCAGCCAAACTTAATGCGGATCTTCACACTGTCAGCCAAACACAACTGAGACTTGAATCTTCCTCTATAACCATGCCACACTTCATAAAATGCTCTTAGATCATCTGCAACACGCTAGGAACATCTGGTCAACCAAGACTGGGAAGAACATTGACCTCAAGGAAGAAATCTTCAATTAGCAGGCTCAAACTTCAATGTGAACCTCCAACATAGTAATCACATGATCCAGAGACCTCCACAAGCACATTAAATTCAACAGAAACATCCACACTCCTCCAATTCATCAAAATCACTTGTATCTTTATCCAGAATCTCAAGAACACTATCTATCATGACTGTCAAACTGGAAAGATAGCTTGCAGACCTCCAAACCACGAACCACTAGAGTTGATGACACACAGTGACTTCCCAACCATGCCTTTAGATCTGCAGACCATAATATTTCTCTACAAAGCAATTTGGACCAACTTAGTGACACACTATCTCTATTGAATACTATAGAATCTGGTTATACTCAGATGGCCATAACTTCTTCAAATCTTCATGCGGACTTCTCAAAACTTAACTGGAGCAACCTCTGACAATCCTCTACATAGCTATAATGTCCACATGCATTGATTGTGATTAATTTTCTCAATATCCTCAACAATCTGGTCTTCTATACAGATAGCAGAATAGGATATAGTTGACACTAATGGCAACAAGGATATGTTGACATCAATGACAACACCACTTAGGCACATATTTGTAACAATATCCCCCTTTGTCATTGATGGCAACATATGATGTGAAAAACTAAATTCAACCATCAAGACAAGAACTTCTCTCCCTTTCCTTTCTAACTTTTGTAACTTCTTTCTTTACTGCTCCCACTTACATCAGCAACTAGTTTTTCACATGACTTCTCTCCCCCTTTGACATCAATGGCAAAGGGCACATATTTTCTATCTTTTCTCCTTCTTCAGATTGATTCCCAAAACTTGCATACTGACTACTCCCCCTTTAAGTAGTACTTCCTTAACATCAATCCAGATCACAAGATATGAATGTGATCTCCATCAGACTGATGCACCTTAGTGCATCTTAGTTCTGATTAGGAGGGTTAATGACCCCTAACTTTTCTCTAAGATACTCAAAAGTATCTTTGGGAAGAGGCTTAGTGAAGATATCTGTAATCTGATCTTTGGAGAATACAAACTCCAACTTAACTTCATTTTCATTAACTTTCTCCCTTAAGAAGTGAAACTTGATAGATATATAATTTTTCTTTGAGTGCAATATTGGATTCTTTGAGATGCTTATAGTACTTGAATTATCACATAAATTGTGACTGGCTCCTCAAACACAACTTTGATGTCCTTCAACATTTGGTTCATCCATAGAACTTGAGAACAATTATTTTGTTGTTGTTATATACTCTGCCTCTGCAGTAGACAGGGAAATTGCCTCTTGCTTTTTGCCCATCCAAGATACCAATCTTCTTCCCAAGAAGAATGCACCACCACTAGTACTTTTTCTATCATCTACATCTCCTGCCCAATCAGCATCTATATATACATGAAGAGTGAAGTCATTATCCTTTGGATACCATAGTCCATAATCAATTGTCCCTTTAAGAAATCTAAAAATTCTTTTGACTGCCACAATATGAGATTCTTTTGGATTAGCTTGAAATTTGGCAACAAGTCCAACTGCATTCATGATGTTAGGTCTGGTCTGAATCAGATAGAGTACTCCTCCAATCATTGATCTATACTTTTTCTAATTTACCTTTGGGGAATCATCATCTGTGCTTAGCTTACATCTGGTTACCATAGGAGTGCCTACTGGCTTTGAATCTTCCATACCAAACATCTTCAACAATTCTTTCACATATTTAGACTGAGATATGAAAATACCTTTATCTGTTTGAACAATTTGCAAACCTAGGAAAAAGTTCATCTCACAAAACATTGACATCTCAAACTCACTTTTCATCTGATCAACAAATGCTTTGCACATGCATTCATTTCCACCAAAAATGATATCATCAACAAAGACCTCAACAATCAGAATGTCCTCATGATTTATCTTGAAGTACAGATTACTATCAACAATTCTTTTGCTAAATCCTAGCTTAAGCAGATGCTTATCCAATCTGGCATACCATGCTCTTGGAGCTTGCTTGAGTCCATATAAGGCTTTTCTCAATCTACAAACCATATCTCCCTGATCATACAACTGGAATCCTTCCGGTTGTTTAATGTAGACTTCTTCCTCCAAATCTCCATTTAGAAAGGCTAGTTTGACATCTATCTGATAGACTTTAAAATCTTTGAAAGCAGAAAAGGCAAGAAATAATATAATTGCCTCTATTCTTGCCACCGGAGCAAAAGTTTCTTCAAAATGAATTCCTTCCACTTGCAAATAACCTTTACATACCAACCTTGCCTTGTTTCTTACTACCTCACCATCTTCATTTAGTTTATTTCAGAAGACCCATTTAGTTCCAATCACATTTTTATCCTTAGGTCTAGGAACAAGATCCCAAGTGTGATTCTTATCAATTTGCATCAATTCTTCTTCCATTGCCTTAGTCCGGTTTTCATCATTGCAAGCTTCATTTACTGATTTAGGTTCAATCTTTGAAATTAGACAAGTCTCTTCTTGATCTTCAGCAACTCTTCTCCTAGTTTGAACACCTCTATTTTTATCTCCTATGATTTGATCTTCAAGATGATTTAATTTTACATACCTAGGAGTTTTGGGAATTGTTTGAACTTCTGTTTCTTGAACTTGTTCCTCATCTTCTGCACTAATTTCTTGAGTTACTGGTGTTACTAGATCAATCTAAAACTGAGTTTGGATTTGAGCTTGTCTTCCTTGATTTTGACTTTCATCTTGATCATCTGACTCATAACCACAATACCTAGAGTGTCTTTCTTTGCTTTCATCAACTTTAACATTAGCACTTTCAACAATCTTTTTCAATCTTTTGTTGAAGCACCGGTAAGCCTTACTTTGAGTTGAGTATCCCAAAAATATTCCTTCATCACTTCTTGCCTCAAACTTACCTAAATCCTCATCTCTTTTGATATAGAACTTACTACCAAAAACTCTGAAATATCTCATAGTAGGAGGATGACCAAACCAAAGTTCATAAGGGGTCTTACCAGAGTTGCCTTTGATCTGCACTCAGTTAAGAGTGTAGACAGTAGTACTTACAACTTCTCTCCAATAAACTTGAGGAACATTTGTTTCCATCATCATGGTTCTGGTAGCTTCTTGAATAGTCATGTTCTTCCTTTCCACAACTCCATTTTACTGAGGAGTCCTAGGAGCAGATAATTGTCTTTTTATTCCATGCTTTCACAAAAAGCATCAAACTCACCGGAAGTGAATTCTCCACCTCTCTCAGACCTTAGACACTTCAATTTCCCACCAATCTCATTTTCAGCCATCATTTTGAACACCTTAAACTTATCAAGGGCTTCTAATTTTTCCTTTAGGAAGTTTACCCACATCATCCGAGAGTAGTCATCAATTAGCAACATGAAGTATATGTTTCCTTGTACACTCCTGATTCTAGTAGGGCCACAAAGATTAGTATGTACCAGTTCTAATCTCTCACTTGAACCTTGTTCCTTACTTTTGAATGAAATTTTGTTTTGTTTACCCAATTTACATTCTCTGCAAATGCTATCTAGTTTCACAAGCTTTGGAAGATCTCTTACAGCTTGAGTGGAACTTATTTTGACAATGTTATCAAAATTCACATGACACATCCTCCTATGCCATAACCAACTTTGATCTATTTGAGCAATAAAACAACTTTTGTCTGAACCTTTTAAGTGAAAGATGTTACCTCTAGTTTGAGTACCGGATGCAATTTCAGTTCCGGAGCTTTCCAAGATTTTGCATTTTCCATCCTTAAACCGGAGATCATAACCCTTGTCAAACAACTGTCCAACACTAAGTAAATTGTGTTTCAGGCCTTCCACATACAGAACATCATTAGTGCGGTTCTCACCATCAAAAGAGATGGATCCTTTGCCACGAATTCTACCAGCTGAATTGTCTCCAAATTTCACAAAGCCTCCTTCATAATTTTCAAAAATCACAAACTTCTCTTGTCACCAATCATATGATGAGAGAATCCACTATCAATCACCCATTCATCCTTTTCAACAACTTGAGAAACAAAAGCACTTTCCACATTTGTACAGCTAACAAATTCAATAGATATTGGATCTTCTTCTTTAATAGCAATGAACACCCAATCACTTTCACCATGATCAGATTCATCATCTGTGACCCCTTCACCTACTTCTTGGATAGTGGCAATTCTTATTATTTTTGTATCTGTTAGGGTTTGGTTTTGAAAACCTCTTTGGACATCTTGAAGCAAAATGACCAATCTTATTACAAGAAAAGCACTTGAGTGGAAACTTTCCTTCATACTTACCAGATCCTTTTGGCATCTGTTTGGCAATGAGAGATTCAAGGTCTGCAGTATCTTTTTCTTCATCTTCAAGATCCTTCCTTGTTTTGATAAACTTGCTTGATTTTCTTGAAGAGCCTTCACCTAGATCATATATTTTCTTTCCATGCACACTAGCCTTGAATGCATATTCAAGCTTACAACGAGAATCACCAAATTCACCTAAATTCAAAAGTTGAAATTTTGCCAACCAGGTGATCTCTAGTAATATATACAACAGTCCTGATCTCCTCTATGGCTGCAGCCTTATTTTTGTATGAATCAGGTAAAGATCTAAGTACTTTTGATACAATTTCTGATTCTTCCAATACTCCACCAGCACACCTGATACCACACACAAGTTCATTTATCTTTTGCATGTAGCTTATGATATTTTCATCTTCACTCATCCTTATAGTTTCAAAATTTCCTCTTAGACTTTGCAGCTTGGCGCATTTGACATGTTTATCACCTTCATGCAAAAACTCTAACTTTTTCTAGATTTTATAAGTTGTTTTTAGACCAAACACATTTGTCATTTCTAAATCACTCAGGGCACTTAACGAGGCTTCTTTAGCTCGAATATTATTTTCACCATCTTTGATTTGATTTGGAGTTGAAGGACCTTTCTCTGGAGGTTTATATTCAACACTCATTATTTCCTAATAGGCATCACCCATACATTGCAAATGGCACTCCATGCGATCCTTCCAAATAGAATAATTTGTTCCATCAAATCTCGGACTATCCTTCTTCTAGGTTGACATCCTGGATCTCCTCAAGCGGTCAGGCTTTTAGAAGAGGATCTGGCTCTGATACTAATTGTTAGAAATAGTCCAGACAATTGAGAGTGGGGGGTGAATTAGTTGTCCCAAATTCTACCTTTTAACAATCAGATTAATGATAATAATATTAAAGCATTAATCAACATTTGAGCAGAAATGACATGAACACATAACACCAAATTTTGATGTGGAAAACCCGATTAAGGGAATAACCACGGTGGGGGTCAACCCACAAAAATGCATACCCTGTTAAAAGTACTTAAGAAAATACAAGGCACATGCCTTTGGGCACACTACCCAGAGCTCACTGCTCAAGAGAGAGGCTCACTGCCTGCAGAATATATTTAGAAGGAATTAACTGAGAAATAGCATCTACTTCATGCTTGATTTAGTTTCAATGAATGCTCAAGACTTTCCCTTTGCCTTAAATTCATCTTCACACTCTACACTGCTTTCACTCCTTTTCTTCTCTTCTCTGCTCCTAATCCTTTCCTTGGATTTTATCTTTTTTTGCACAAGGATGATTTTTAACACCTCTTCAACAAGTATTTATATACTTCATCAACCTTGGAATGATCAACAAGGTCATCCAAACTTAACATGGATCTTTACACTGTCAGCCAAACACAACTAAGACTTGAATCTTCCTCTACAACCATGCCACACTTCATAAAATGCTCTTAGATTATCTGCAACACGCCAGGAACATCCGGTTAGCCAAGACTGGAAGAACATTGACCTCAAGGAAGAAATCTTCAATTAACAGGCTCAAACTTCAATGCAGACCTCCAACATAGTAATCACACGATCCAAAGACCTCCACAAGCACATTGAATTCAATAGAAACATCCGCACTCCTCTAATTCATCAGAATCACCTACATCTTTATCTGAAATCTCAAGAACACTATCTGTCATGACTGTCAAACTTGAAAGATAGCTTGCGGACCTCCAAACCACGAACCACTAGAGTTGATGGCACACACTAACTTCCCAACCATGCCTTCAGATCTGCAGACCATAATATTTCTCTGTGGAGCAATTTGAACCAACTTACTAATACACTGTCTCTACTAAATACTGTAGAATCTGATTCTACTCAGATGGGCATAACTTCTTCAAATCTTCATGCGGACTTCTCAAAACTTAACTAGAGTAACCTCTGACAATCCTCTACATAGTTATATGGTTTGCATGCATTTATTGTCATTAATTTTCTCAATATTCTCAACAATCTGATCTTCTATACAGGCAACAGAATAGGATATGGTTGACACTAATGGTAACAAGGATATGTTGACATCAATGACAACACCACTTAGGCACATATTTGCAATAGATCCTGCTAAAGTCAAAGCCATCATAGAGATGCCTCCTCTAAAGACACTAAAATAACTACAAAGTCTACAAGGGAAGCTCCAGTCTATCCGTTAGTTTATTGCGCAGCTTACCGATAAATGTTAGCCATTTTAGCACCTGCTTAGAAAAAATACAGCCTTTGTCTAGGACAATCAGTGTTAGGCTACCTTCGACCAGTTAAAAGAGTACTTGGCTAATCTTCTTGTTCTCACTCTACCAAAGCAAAGAGAGCCCCTCCTTTTATACATCTCAGCAACTGAAATGGCTATAGGGGCCTTGTTGGTACAGCATGACGAACAAGGAAAGGAAAGAGGTATATACTACATCAGCTGCACCTTGGTAACTTTGAGCTAAATTACACTCCCATTGAATGAGCATGTTTAGTTGTCATTTTTACTTCACAAAAGTTAAGGCATTACATGCTCAATCATAAAACTAAGCTCATTGCCAAGATTGATCCGTTGAAATATCTGCTAAATAGAGCATCCCTTATTAGAAGAATGGCCAAATGGGTGATGATCTTAATCGAATTTGGCATTGAATACACTAAGAGAAAGGCTAGCAAAGGACAAGTCATTGTTGATCAGTTGGCTAAGGCACCTATTCCCACAAAACATCCTACACTCACAAAGTTCCTTGATGAAGCCATATTGACAGTAGCACTAGCAGTAGAAACATGGAAAATGTAGTTCGATGGGTCATATACACATCGAGGCTCAAGGACAGGTGTCTTGTTTATTACCCCTCAAGGTGACACCATCCCTAAGTCATTCAAAATTACATTTCCATGCACCAACAATATGGCAAAGTACGAGGCTCTCATCACAAGACTTCACATGGCAATCAAGTGGAAAATTGAGAAGCTAACGGTATATGGCAACTCCCAACTAATCATATGACAAGTAAACAATGAGTACAAAACTAAGGATGATAAACTCCTGTCTTACAAAAAGATGGTGGGTGACTTCAAAGACTATTTTGATTATATTCACTTTGAACAAATCCAAAGCTAAACAACAAAGTTGTAGATGCCATGGCAACAATTGGATCCCTGGTTGACATGAAGAATGATAGCAACAAGTGTGAGTTCCTGATCGAAGAGTTCCCTGTACTGGCCTATGGCGTTCCCCAATTAGAGATAGTGTTTGAAATTGTTGGTCCCTTATCCCCTTGGTATCAAGAAACCTACATGTATCTCCATGATAACATCATTCCCCCAACCTATCTATCTTGCAACGAAAGAGATTCATTCACTGAACCTCCCGCTTCACCCTCGTAGGAGACACCCTATATAAAAGAAGTCTTGATGGTACACTTTTATGATGTTTAGACTCTAGGGAAGTTGAAGTGGCCTTGTAAGAGGTACATGAAGGCATTTGTGGGGCACACTCAAGTGGACCAACCTTAGCCAAAAAGATCTTCAGAACAGGGTACTATTGGCCAACCATAGAGCGAGATGCCTATCGGTTCGTAAAAAAGTGCCTGCCATGTCAACATCATGGAGATCTCATTCATGCACCATCACAGGAACTACAGCCAATTACAACTCCATGGCCCTTTTCACAGTGGGGGATTGACCTCGTAGGAAAGATCCATCCACCGTCATCTAATGGCCATAAATTCATCATCACTACTACCGAATACTTCACCAAGTGGGTGGAAGCAATACCACTCACTTTCACCACTAGAACCCAAATATCCAAATTCATCCTCCATTACATCATATGTTGTTATGGCATACCCCATTCCATTATCACAGATAATGGAAAACCATTCAAGAACCAGGAAGTCTGCACCCTATGTGAGAAATTCTAAATCCATCATTTCTCCACTCCACACTATCCCCAAGGTAACAGTCAGGCTGAAGCTTCAAACAAAACCAGCCTATGTATTCTGAAGAAGACGGTTAATGAAGTTGGCCATGAATGACACCTTCAGCTCAAGCATTCGCACACCCACAGGAGCCACTCCATATTCCCTTGTATTCGGATCTAAAGCCATCCTACCTATTGAGGTCAAGCTCCCATCCCTAAGAGTATCTCTACAGAACATAATCACTGATGAGAAATACTGAGTTGCAAGGCTGCATGAGCTAGAATTACTGGATGAGAAATGCTTAGATACACTTAACCATCTATAGGCCTACCAAAATCAGCTGAGAAGAAGCTACAATAAGAAAATCAAGAACCACAAATTTGAAGTAGGTGACATTGTCCTCATGGAAAATCAGAAGAATCTGCAAGAACACCCTAAGAAAGGAAAACTTGAACCCAATTGGTTAGGGCCCTATGTCATCACTACCAACTATGGATTAGGAGCATATCAGCTTGCAATACCCGAGGGGTAGCCTCTAGATGAACCTATGAACATTCTACAGCTGAAAAAGTTTTGTGCATAACCCACCAAGTATCCCAAGCAAAAAACACAAAAAAATCAAAAAATAGAAAATATCAAAATATCAAGAAAAACCCGAGTGCAATAAAGATGTCCAATGGTGAAAATCACTTCAGTGACACCTTGGATTGATACCATGGTGAAAACCTATTTCAGGCGCCATGTGTAGTGGCCCGTTCTACCATCTGATAAGTCCTCTTTCCATCACAACACTCCATACCAGAAAATGCCTTACATGGCTTGGAATTCAAAAACATTAATCACCCACCCCAAATCATCCCACCCAAGGCTAACCCATGGTACAAATATCCTTGTAAGCTCCCTTTTGTATAGCTAAAGTCAAAAAATCCAAAAAAATTAGAAAATCAAAAAATCCAAAAAAACTAGAAATATCAAAAAAACCAAAAACATCAGAAAATTAAAAAAAAACATTAGAAAATTAAAAAAAATCCAAATCCACCGCCATGACATCATCATGATTTCGAACATCCTCAAAATCACCTAAAATCATCATCACTTCATCCTCAACATCCATCCTAAACTATTCCCACATCATCAAGTCTAGCCAAAACTACATATTCATCTCACCCACATCTTGAAAGTACCTTGATCCCATGGACACAGGGTATGTAGGCAGTCTGGAATATGAAGGAAGTATCCAGTACTTAGGTACATAAGATGCATCCATCCAACCCATTTGGATGGTCCCTATTTACTGAGCTTGCTAGATCCAACAAGTAATACACATGGTAAGCATACACCTGAAACATCGTGTTTCACGCAAAAATCATCAATCAACATACCAACTATAATCCAACACATGGCTTGACTGTCCTTTTGCACACCTTTCAAAAATTATCCAACAAAATCCAACTGATTTGCATCCTAGGATATATCGTTCCTACAATGGACAAGAATCTATCATCCTATCAACACTTATCTTGGCAAGAGCACACAATGGCTATTTGTATATTTTTGTTGGTCTTTTTGATTATTGATTTTTATCTTCTTGTCTTGCTCTAGGCCAATTCCAAAGCTACCATGATCTCAATATATCATGGTCAGTAGTGGACAACACCTGGAGTAGACATGGTCATTGTTTCTGTATGTTGTGCTTGTCGGTTGGTTTCATTACTCCAAGACTAGTATTCATATCTTGGAGCCTGGGTCAGTTCTAGCATGATGTGCTTCATTTGCATATACAGGCATTAATACCTTATATGTACTATGAGCACTCATAGCTATGAGTCCCTTTCCTCAACTAGGCAAGGTTATACTACCTTGGGTATGCATGAAATCAACCTATTGTTTTTGGATCTAGTCCATGCAATTGTCGGATATATATCATCACCTAGGTCATCTCATACCTTTATGAAGTGTATCCTACATTGCTACAATAAATTAAGAAATGCTCTCAATTAATCTTATGCAACTACTAGTGCTAGCTCAATTCATCTTTCTATCACCCATCCAATCATACTATCTGGGCCTAGATTTTTCAACCTCTCATTGATTCCTAACACATCCTAAACTGAAACAAATCTCCCCCCAATGATGTGGTGTATCATGACCTAGCAACTCCCTCATCCCCCCATCCCATTCCCTTCCCCAATCTAACCACAACCAATCCTACCCTTACCTAGTCCGTCAACCATTCCCCCTCCTACCTATCCCATATCACCAAGCCCCATCGTCCAGGGTTGTACAAAAACATCATGTGTATCATGACTTCATCACTGCATAAATCATTACATTAGGCCATTAGTTGCATTATCATAATCACATAAACCATTGCATTTTCATTTTTCCATTTGCATACATAATATATGTTTATTAAGATAAGCATATATTTCCATTCCATTACATTTTACATCCATAATAAATGTTTATTAATCTGAACATTTATTTGCATTTCACATTCACATCATAATCCATACTCAAAACATGCATACATCACATAGATAAAACATAATATCATCATATAACATCCATGAACTATCATTATCATAAATCCTACTCTTATTACATGCATGAGGAGATCTAACTAATAATACATGGAAGGTATTGATTTAGAACCTAGTATGATATGATTGATCACACAAACTGTATAGCTATAATTCACATTCTACATCCATCTAATCTAACTAAACATCCATTATGAGATCACCATAGGCAAGTCATAACATTATATCCATCACATACATAGCATCCCATAAAATCATTACACCATCATAACATGCATAATCCATAAACATAAACATCCATAAACATAAGCACTAGTAGAAAACATAAATGCATACATCCATAATACATCATAAATGCATAAATCATCATCATCATAATCATCATCATAGATCATCAACTCTCATAATACATAATGTACATCACTCAAAAAATAATACAACTCATGATACAATAGGCCCCAAAGGGCTCAAAATATATGCAACACTATACATCAGACCTAGATTGATGAACCTTTGTTTGACTCAGTAGGGGATCCTGGCCATGGCTATGGTTGTGGTTGTGGCTATACCTGCTGCTATTGTGGCACCTTTGTTGGAGGACCCATTAGCTGTTGCACCGATTGAATGGATCGAGACCTGTGGGACCTAGACCTCTTAGACCCGCTCTAATGGTTGTAGCTCAAGATCCTCTGACCCTCTGGAATAGCTAAACATTAAGCAGCGTGATAGCACTCAGCTTGTTGACTCTACTCCACAGCCTGTCCCTGTAGCTGAGCAATCTGTGTCTACATCAGTGTCAATACATGGCCCATGCATGTCCTTGCCACAACCTCCTGTAGGCTAGCCACCAGCCCCTCTGCCTGCTAAGCTCTCCCCTCTGCCTACTGGGCCCTCGCCTCTGCCTACTGAGCTCTAGCCTCTGCCGCCTACCACTAAGCCCTCTCTCCATCCCTCTCGCTAGTTAGGGTCACTATCTCACCCTGTGCCTGTACTAACTGTGCCTATAATGCACTCATCTTCCCAGCTGATCCATCCAATAATGCAGCCATGCCCCGCAACTGCACTAACTCTGCATCTCAACTCTGTAAGGTCTCATGTAGGCTGTCGACATGTCCCTGCAGGGTCTCTAGCTCCTCCTCATCCTCACTCCAAGGCTACCAATGGGATGATCGCTCTCTCAGCCCTGAACCAACCCCTGCACCTAAGCTACCTGTCCAGCCCCTGTAAACCTAGTGGATGCCTCTATAATAAGCTGTTGTGTAGACCTGTATCTCACCTCTGGCTCAAGTACCTTCTATGCTACAACAATTGCTTGCCTCTACTGAAGTGGTACCTATGGTGGGGGCATAAGCTCCCTATCTATCCTTTGCCTCCCACCACGCTACCAAGGTGCCCTATGCCTCAGCACCTCTCCTATCTATACCTATTGTACATGTAACTTCTACTAGGGCAACTGTTGATCCCTCCACACATGTCCCTATCTTGGTACCTGTGGTACCCTTGCCTGTCCCCCTCCTCCAACCCCTGCCTGCCCAGCTGCTACTGCTGCCAAAACATCAATCAGATCATAATCATCCCTGACCTCTACCTCCTCCACCACAATTTAATCCTTAATAACCTCATCCCCCTCTGATCCACCCTCCTCATCTCCCTCTAATCCACCCTCTTCATCCTCCTCCATTCCAGCCTCATCTGCCATGATTATCTCCTCCGTCAGATCTGTAAACCACATAGGTCACCACATCTGCCACCGTGTTTCATATACAAGCATGGTACTTGCATCTCTAACCTCACTCCTCCAATCCCATATCACCAGCTCCAAGGCCGCAAAGACTCCTATGGCAACATGTGGTTGTATGGCTGAGGGCCACAGATGTGCATCTCGAGGAGTTCGTGCAAATATCGCCATCGGTTGTGGAACATCCTGCCATAATCCAAACTGTTGCATGACTCATGATGGCAGATACATGTTAATAGTACGTCACCTCGACCCATCAAGTACCACGGCTGAAATGTGTAGGGCATATGAACATCATCATCTGGTCATGGATCCACTCTGATATACGGTCGCTAGGTAACCTGAATCAAATCATCTAATACTCGCTGCTAATATCGAACCTGCCTTGTGTACGTGTACTCCACATCTTAATTCAAAAATACATAGGACTCAAATCAATGGCAATAATATCCACAGCTTGACCTAGTAACCGCAATATGCTCCCAATCCCATACTTGCAGCAAAGTAACTCCAGTTGATAGCGCTGAATCACAATGATAAACAACTGGATGAATCTCATGGTATAGCTGCGCCAGCATATAGGGCCCCCAGGCATACACCGTCCCATGTCGAACCATCCCCTCAATAACCTCTCCCCATCCAACCAGAAAGCCTCTGCCTTGCCGATCCATCATCACTACACCTATCAATGCACATAGGAATAACGAGAAATAATATGCACCCACCACCAATCTCCCCTCATAACTCATCTCTTAACTCTTTGATACCAACACTATCTGACCACATGTAAATACTCTAAGCAAGGCCCTCCATCCCCTCCTCATGTCATATATCACTCGCTATTTGTGAATGGGTATCTTGAGGATGCGATAAACATCCTCAAGTGTAATCGTGATCTCGCCCATAGGAAGCAGAAAGGAACATGTCTCGGGGCGATAACGCTCTAGGAGAGCTATCATTAGAGCTCTATGAGCTTGTAGTACTAGCATTTGTGCGGGTGTCAAAAGCCCTAGTCTCGCCAGTCGACGTTGCATAGCATCATCAAAAGCATCAAACAATTCCATCACGGAAGGTACACATCGCTCCCGAGAGTACACAATAAAAGACCTCGTCACCTACATCCACAAACGCTTGTCAGAAACGTATCTATTCTTCCAAAACCAAACTTTTCACATCACATTTCTTTTGTTAGAAGCCAAATTAGTTTTGGCACCATAATTCATCCCTTTTGTGCCAACTTTACAGATGGCGATACCCAATTCCCACATGGCACTAGAATAGAGTATCGTGCCACTGCATAGACTTTAAGGGCCATTTCATAACATTGTGCCACTTTGCCTTTTGGCGCCAATCGATGAGATGGTGCCACTTTTCCTAATAGCACCAATACATGGGATGGTGCTAGTTTCCAATATGGCGCTAATCTAAAAGATAGCACCACTCTAGACCATTACGCTGATCCAGAGGATCACACTATCCTAGTTCTGTTTGGGGCTAATTTGCCAAACCCTAGACCTTTTGCAATATTGCACTAAAACAGAGCATGGCGCCAAAATGCGATGCTTTGGTGTCGATTCACTCCTTCCCTATCCCAAATGGATAATGCCAATCCAGAGGATGGCGCTAATCTACACCCCTTTTTGTGCTAGGTGACTACCTAATAGTGCCAAAACCCAAAATCCCCTTTCCCAGCATAAAAAAATTGTGACAAAAATAAAAAATGACAAAGCTGGGGTTAGGGCCTACCTACGGTCTAGCCTCTGGTGACCTCTCGTACAGTCAGAAGCACTCATAAATGTGCATATATCACAGGAACATGGGATTACAATCCACCATATCCTCTTCTCTCCTTCTCCTAAGTGGCTCAATGTGTGCAAATGTGGCACTCTTAGGGTCCACTCTTATAATTATAGTAAGCCATGTTATCCCTCCATGTAGTTTTTCTTCCCCAGGGTGTAGATCACAACCGTTTTCACTCATTTTTCTTCCTATCAATCTGATTTTCTTTCCCCTATCCAAATTTCACCCCCGTCTCGTCCTTTCGAGAGCTCACCCAAAAAAAAATTATTTTTTCACCGACCTCTCGAGGGGGCATCCCTCCTTATTTCATTCCTTCTCGGCAACTGGGCATAATTTTTTCTTTGACCTGACGCCACTTTCTTGCCAGGTCCTAACGCCATGTCAAAGAGGGCAAATGTAGACACCTACAAATGTCTTCAACATCAAACCGATTCCCGACATCCCTAAACATACCAATTTCCCTTCTAATCAATTAATTAAATATTTATTTAATTAATTGTCCCTTCATCACCTAATTTTTCATCATTTTATCCCCTACAATTGGATTAATTTAATTAATTCAATAGTTCAACCTTACCCAATTAATTAAATAAATATGCAATATTTATTTGGTTAATTCCCCCTTTCACTAAATCCAATTAATTAGGTAAATCATGTTTATCTAATTAATTCAGCCTATTAAGCAACCTATCTCTACCCTAGTTAATTAAATATCTATTATTTAATTACCTAGCCTAACCTACATGACCCTAGACCTAGGATTAATTAAATAAAACCTTATTTAATTAATCTTAACCTCCCATTAACCCATTCCCTAATTTTTTCTAGCCATATTAATTAGACTAATCACCCTAATTAAGATGGTCAAACCTTGATTAACACTCCTCCCCACATCCCACAAATAAAAAATTGAAATATATCCCATATAAATCAATATTTTATACACATGTCATAATCCTCATTTTATACCTCTTACACCCCTTACACATGTCATAACTCATTAATATCCACTCTTTCCCAAATAAATTTTTAATTCATTTTACTCTTCCCCATGTGAATTTTTAATTCACAAATAATCCATCTCACCCAACCAAATTTAATTCACCCCTTTCCCAAGATGAATCTAAATTTCATCTTTATTCATAGCCCTCCATTTTCCAAGATGAAATCTAGGCCCTCCACATCATCTTCATCCTCCACCATTGATCTCCCAAATTAATCTCAACCATTGGATCAAAATCTCTTCAAAATGCCTATAAATACATCTTCCAAGCCATTTAATCATCCAATTTTTTAAGTAGAGTTAGCATGCTAAAAAATCTCTTGAGCTAGTTTGTGAGTTGCATTTGAAAGAGCATTTCACATAGAATCCATCATCTTGGGTATATCTAGGAGCTCTTGGGTGCAAGCTTCTACAACCTTATCTTGGATTTGTGGATCATAGTGAGGTATAATCTTTGTTTTATGCATTAGATTTGTGTTTTTTTCATCTCATTTTGATTTCACTAATCAAACTGCATTATAGTTTAAATTAATTTGATTCTTTTTTGAATTATCTAAGTCGAAACCGTATCACCTTCAGTTAGGAAACCCTGGGGTTGGTTGCTGGATGGAAACCACCCCTCTTAGCGATGCTTTTTGTGATGCACACCTCCTTAGTTGCTATCATTATCGTTGGGATTGTGAAAGGATTTTCGCATCATCCTATACCAGTTTGACTTCCTTGCCTTTGTACGACGCTCCTAACATGTGTTGCAAATACAACCACATTACGTGCATGTGTCACCGAGTGTGCATGTTGTGCACGAGGGGGTTTTAGAGTCGGGTGGGAATTTTGTTTTTTATATTTCATGTCATGACCACATGACAAATGTGGGCATGACATGTAGTTATCGTGTCATGACCACATAGCAAATCTAATCATGACATTTGGTATCAAAGCCCATGTTTCAAACACTAGGAACTCTTGGTGTGTACAAGTGTTTGTGTGGAGCCAATTGTTGGTCGTGTATACTTGAATTGTGTGTCTAACTCTAGCTTGTGTAGCAACGAGTTTGTAAGGCACTTTGTGTGGGGACAACTTGTTTCCCCAATTTTTCTTCCACTAACTCCCATGTACGACTTGGTGTCATAGGTACTTGGGGAGTGTATTCTTAACGAATAGGGTAGTTGAAGGACTATGCAAGTCCTGAATTTGAGAGTTAGTTAACTTCTTGATAATATTATTCTAAAAGGAGGTTAGTTGTTTGAGTTTTTCTAGATGTTTCATCCTAGGGAATCCTTGTGCCTCACTATAGTTAATGGTGCATTTTGATCCTTTATTAGGGATAGTGACAACATGTTGTAGGTCACACCCTTGGAAAGGTGTTTTGTGGTAAATTTATTATCTTATGGCTACCTTGGAAGATTGCCCTAGTGAATGTTTGAGTGGCACGTTACAAGTTGTGAGTGCCATCGCGTCGTATGAGATCTACTCTTCTCTGAGGATGTTGAGTTGTGTTTATCCTACCTTGTAGGAGGAAAGATATGTATTAAAGTGGCACACTAACCTTAGACAAAGAATTACGTACCCTATTGCGTGTATCCTCTACCTTGGTTTGATTAGATAACCTTTGAAGTGTGGGATAAGCTCCTATCTTTTAGTAGACTCCTAGTTGAGTTGCAAAGAAGTTGATCTATAGTTACCCTCTTTTTGACTTAGGACTTAGGGTTAAGTTACCTTGATGGTCAAATATCACTTGAAGAGTGAAAATAGGATAAAATGGTATATTCTCTTGTAGGATTCTCTTGGTACCCTCATCTTGAGGATAGGGTAGTGGATGTTAACGAGTATGGCATGTAAGGACTTTTATGGCTATCTTCTTATGTATGATTTTGGTTAAAATGGAATGATAGTAGTGGATTCGAGAACCACTTCCTAGTCACGAATCTTGTGACACTTAGTTGTGCCATGATAAGTTAACCTCCTTGGAAACATATTGGTGTCTAGTGTATAATAAAGGCTATGAATTCATCTTTGAATTAATTTGTAATGTGATATAATTGCTTAAAGGTGATACCTATTGTAGTTGAAGGTATAGAGATGGTATGCTTGCATGATGTTCAGGCCATGTAATGATAGTCAGGGAGTAAGATCTAGTTGTGGTGGTAATTCTCTAGTTGCTTTTTAAATAATAACTTAAGAGAAACATGATCCCTACCTTGCCACCCTTGTTTGTTGGTCCTTGCATACATTTATGTCTTGTTAGGGTGACAAATCACCCTTGGGAGCAACTTATGTCTATGTGCATAGAAGGTTATAGTGAAGCCTTGTGATGGTGAGTTGGGTTATAGTAAAGAAAGTTAAGAGTTGGGTATGGTTGTCCTTTTTGGGGTTGTTGTGAAGACCCTCTAGTAGTACTTCCTTTTCTTTTAGTATGGAAGAATGCATGAGATGCTTAAGGTATTTGAGTAGTTGATGTGACAAGAAAGTTGTAGTGTCAACCCCTCTATCCTGAACCATTAAGTTTGATGGATTTTGAAATGTCACAGGATGAGTCCTTTGTGCAACTTGTTGCACGATTCCATGATGATGTTCAAAATGAAATCAAAATATATTATGTTATGAAATGTAATAACTCTAGGTTTTGAATTTAATAAGGGTTCACACACCTTGCTTTAGGGTAGTGAATATGATTAATCACTTGAATTGGCATCTTAGAAGTGTTTGTGATGGGAGTATGTGTTGGGGAGTTGGATTCATTTTGTGAGTAATAGAAAATTGGTAATTTATTGTTGTTGGTAATTAGTGGACAAGTTTTGTGGATGACATGTGTGATCAACATAGATGTTTCCTTTGGGGTGTTTATTTGGGTGTGTTGATAACTGAGAGGGGGGGGTTGAATCAGTTATCCTAATTAATTTAACTTTCTCTTCTTCTTTAATAACTAGTGCAGCATCAAAACAAATAAGCATCCATAATCATGAAAGCAGAAACAAAGTTAATGCACATAACACAATGATTTTGACGTGGAAAACCCTGTTAAGGGAAAAACCACGGGGTGACTAACCCAAGAATGTATTCTCTGTTAAAAGGATAGAAGTACAAAATGGCACTTGCAAATTAGGGCTCACTGCCCAACCACACTGCTCACAAGAGGCTCACTGCCTACAAGAGACTCCTTGTCTACAAGGTACAAAGAAAGTAGCTAGGTACTTGAACTGATGAGAAGCATCCACATGCTAAGATTTAGTTCTGATTAGGCTCAATACACTGATCTACTGCACTTCATTCTTCCTCTTCTTTGGTGCTGCTGTCCTGTCACATACTGGACCTGTATTACTGCTTCCACAGTGCTCTCTTCTTTTCTTCGCACAACACAACACACCACACACCACTTCATACCGAAATCAATCGGGTGTATATATCCGTATCAATGATTTCAATCATCTTACTAGTCGGCAACCGAAAAACACAGGATATTTCCAAACTCTAGTCTGTCAGCTGAATCCATGCTTACTAAGTGATGCGTATCAAAGAGATGCTTATAGAAGTCATCAATCATGTTGGCCAACCATGAATGATCCCTCAAGAAACTTGTTCTCCATCAATTCCCCATCCAAATTAAGGTCTAATGCTCTACCAGTCAGTTCTTCCTCAGTCTACTCTGCCCAACACTTAGGTGCTCATATCTTTTCACTCTTTCATCACCGAAGGCTCAATCCCTGGAATGTATCAGTCATGATACTCCTATTGACTTTCCCAAGTCTGTACTTTGCTGAGATACTTCCTCTGAGAGATCCGGACCTGATTGTCAGACCTTGCTGCATGCTCTGTTCTTGGTCACCGGACCAAAATACTCTTCAATCTGACTTCCGGTATAGACACACCATGTTCTGCGGATGTGTGGGATGGACTTTGTTGCCATCAATGACAACACTCATGAAGCCATATAGTGTCTCTTGCCAACAATCTCCCCCTTTGGCATTGATGGCAACACTTAGTGAAAAATAACTAAGTGTCACACTGTACTCCCCCTTGGCTAATACTCTATTCTAATGTACACTTTTTTGGAGCTCCGCCTTAGCTAGATCCCACATTTTTCACTGCTCCTCACTCCCCCTTTGACATCAATGGCGAAGGGTAGATTCCGCACACCAAAAATTTCCAAAAATTCAACTATACTTAGCCGCATAGGTATATATACATATTATACTTACATATACTAGAGTATGTCTGCAAAGGTGGTCTTCAACTATACCACTTATGTCGCCCAACTCTTCTTCATTCTATCCAACATTGAGATGTGACCACTCAATAGGAATGCAAAAGCTTCTGCTCTCTTGAGATCTGTTGGATCACTGGTCCAGGCTGTGGTCTGGGCATCAGTTAGGGCCTCATGCATGGCCTCTAACTCAAGGATAATTATCCCTCTAAGTTCACTTAACCTGTTTATTCTATTTTTCTTCTCCTTCTCAAGCTTCTTTATTTCATTTATGACTATAATAGTCTGACACTCTTGATTTACTATGGAAGAAGTGAGAGGATCAAATCTTTGAGATAAACTTAGCAGTTTATCCTCTTGCTCTTTCACTTTCTCCTCAATATCCTTTGTCACTTTACACCAGGATAAACAAAATTTATATATATCTCCACCATCTTTAAGAGCATTTTCTAAGCTCTTTATTCCAATATCCATAACCCTCCTATCATTTGTTATTAGACCCTGCACCTCAGAGAGTCTCTTTCCCAAAAATTCTTTCCAGACTTTATTTTTAGCTGACTTTTCCAAAGAATCAAAATGTGTGCTAATTGAATTGACAAGAGATTTTAAGTTACCGGATGAAGAGGCCAAAAGGTCCTTCTAGAAGGATGGCATGATTTTCTCCAATGCACTGGATGCAATTTCTATTAGCTCATAGTCTTCCATGTGAGACTTCAAAAGTTTTTCTTTTGCCTTTGCATGGGCAAAGGATGCTATCTTCATAGTTTGAACTGGGGAGAGGGAATTAAAATTGAATGGTCCTTGAAGTAGCTCCGGTTCATCTAATTCCATCATTTCTTTTGTGAAGAAGTCTTTGACTTCTTCTATAGTGTCTCTTGCCAGAGACAAAGTTTTCTTCCCTTCAGTAGCCTCAGCACTGTCACTTGTGGTCTTTTCTGTTTGACCTTCTTCTCTTTCCTTCACCTCTTTTTCTTGACTAATTTTCTCTTTTGTTCTTTCTTCTCCTCTAGATCCAGAGTTTGTTGGGGAAATCGGAGGAGAGACATTTGCTTCTTTAAGGACTTCCTCTTATAGAGTAGAGGAATCTAGATCCTTAGTTTTTTCTTCACTTGTCTTCTTTGCCTCTTCTGCCACTGTCTCAGTAGATTCTCCTTTGTCATCCATGGCAGAGGGTTCATTACTTAAGTCCTCTATAATAGGAAGATTGAATCTTTTAAAGGCATTTCGGAGGATATCTTCTGTTTCCTTTGCCACTTTGTCAGTTTCTCCAAACATAAGTTGATTCATTCTAGCTTTGCTCTGGAACTCATCCTTGCAGTCCCTGAAGATAATGTTTATTTGTTTAGGGGTAATGGACAGATAGAGATGAATAGCAATCTGCTCCCGGATTTCTAGATCTTTTGCTTGGGCATTGTTTTTCCTTATTTCAAGTTCCTTCTCTAAGCTTTTGGGAATCAGAGATATAATTTCAATGAATGCTTTGTTGTAGATGTTTAGCTACCTGACTGTGGCATCTTGCAATATCTTCTGATCAGTTTCACTATATTCATCATAAAATTCAACCATTGGTTGCAAGTTCCCATCCACAGTGACTGACTTGATGATATCATCAATGCAGAGAGTAGGTTTTTCAATGAATTCTTCTACCTCTTCTTTCTTGTCTTGACCTGTAGAGGATTCACTGGATACTTTCTTCTTCTTCTTCATTTTCTTTACCTCCTCGTCTGACTTAGTCTCTTCATCATCCTTCTGACTAATGTAAGACCTTGTGGCCTTGGTCTTAGTTCTCTTCTCTCCCTTTCTGAATGTCCTGACTTCCAATTTTGATGCCTTTTGGCTCTTAGAGGTGGCAGGTATAGAGCTCTTGGAAGATCTGGTCTGGGAGGGGGCTTGCACTAGAGTACTTTCTTTTTTATTTTCTTGCCTTTTTTTCTCTGCCCTTTCCATCTTTGCTCTGTTTGCATCAAGTGCCTCCTTTGAAATTCCATGCCTCTTGGCAAATTCTTCTACTTCGCTCCTCACTTTTCTTTTCATTTCCGGTTGTCTTAGCTCTCCATGAATCTTCACACTCAACTCTTCAAAGGTTCCAAACCTTTCTGCCTTAAGGTCCTTGGGCTAACTTAGCAGGTGTTGAATATGTAGCTCTAGAATTTTCTCATCAACTTCATACCCCATTGGCATGATCTAGACTATCCTTGGCTCCAATGCCTCCATTAGGCATTGATCAGTTTCTACCATAAAGCATACTGTATCTTTATACTTTTCAACTAGAGATTGGGAGATTCTCTCTCTTGCTTGCATCATACTTTGAAAGTTCTTGAAGTAGCCCCATAGTGTTGTATTTTGTGCCTTGGCATCACCTATTCCTTGCAAATAGTCTTTGATTTGTATAGCAACAGGTCTGTCATTTTGCCATATCCAACCACTAGATCTGGGTAGCTCATTCATATAATAGAAAAATAGAGAGAGTATCAACCCACCGTATTTGAAAGAATTCTTCTTATCCTTCTTTATCTTCTGTAGATTCTCCAAGAGCTGGTTCAGAAGGAGCTCACAAAGATCATAGTCAGCATTCTTTCTTAACATTTCATAAGCAGTGTAAATTGTTGTTCCGGATACAGAATTTTCTCTGCTGGAGTGATATATCTTGTAGCCAATTATCATGGCTACAAACTTGATATCTGGATCTGTGATATCCTCAATTGTCATTGCTCTTTTATCAAATTTAGATCTGGTAGCCTCACTCACAATTTGGTTTTTGACGGATTTGAGAGTAGGCAACCCACCGGATAAGTGCAATCTGGTTACCACCCTAATAGCATCCTTAGTGATCTTAAATAGTCTATTTAACCACGTGAAGTTGTCATGCACTCTACTCAAAACATACCGGACCCACTCGTCTTCTGCAAAACAAGGGAAGTGGATGCACTGTCCGAAATGCTTAACCCGGATAGCCTTGTACTGAGGTTTGAGTTCAAAAGAATCATCTATTAACTATTTGTGATAGATATCCACTAGTTTGGACTCCCCAAATTCCTCAATGTTTGCATGAATATATGCCCTAACATCTTCTACATGCAGAACCCCATGCGAAATGCTTGAAAAGGCACTTAGGGGATCAACTTCCAGGGATTTGTATGGATGTTTCTTGAATTTAGGATGCGGCCTATTAGTAATCTTCACAACATTCAGAGTAGCCATCTTTCAAAGATTCAGAGAGAGATTTCAAGAGCGGAAAATACCTCTTATGCTTCTAGGGTTCACGATATGAGCTGGATCGAGTTGCTTGGATGAATCGACTTCTGTGGTTTGATCTTTGAGAGGATTGAGATAACTTGTTGTAGAGCTCCTTTTCTCTTCTTTTTGAATGCAAATGTGCAAATGATGAACCAAAGAACCCTTTTATTTTTGCGCAAACCCTAATTCCATTTTGCAATAAATGCACAACCTAAGTTATTCTAGTTGCCTTATTTTCCTTGTTCCGAGAGAGATCTTTCCATATCACTGGTATGCACTATTAGCTATCTATCTATCTTTCTCAAATCATTCCATTTATCCACAGATCAAGATATTTCAAATTTGAGTCATACCGGATCTAACTGTGAGAATCCTATTCTTACTGGATGACTGTTAAACTGGATCAATCTAGGAAGATTAATCTCTTCTAAACTTCTTGTAGATCTTCCATATCTTTACCAAGTCTCATTTAGATGTTTCTCTGAGAACCCTTTAATCTGCAACTTTCCATGTGCCAATTTCAGGCACCAATTGACTGGCTGGGGGAAATTGTTTTCTTTTGTGACTCCCCCTGAGCCAGAGCTCATCTATTTAGTTTTTGAAAGGAATATCAGCACCAAATTCTGGTGCAGATCCATCCTCAACATTTTATGTACTCCTCTTCACCCAAATCTTGTTCATCTCCCTTTGAATTTCATCTGCATTCACTTTTCTTTTCCTTTGTCTTGGTTTTGATTATGATGCACCGAACCCTTTTTGTCATGAATCTTACTTCTGCAGAATTTGGCAATATGACCGGATCTATTGCAATTGTAGCAAACAACATTTCTTTGCATATTTGACTGATATCCTCTTGATCTACATTGATTAGCCATATGTCCCATTCTATTGCATGCAAATCATCTACCATTGAATGAATTGTTCATTTGCACATTTCTCCACTCATGAGATTTGTGACCATACCTTTTGCAGTTAAAACACTGTCTAGAGAAGGATGAATTAGTTTGATTCATTCTTCTTCGGCACTAATTTGCTTTATGACCAAAGTTGTTGCAATTGTCACAGTATCCATTGAAGGATGGATATCTCTGAGCATTTGATTGCCTTACCGGAGGTCTTCTAAGCCTGTTTCTTTGGTTTCCTGATCTAGAGTTCTTCTGACCAGATCCGGAGCTTTCACCTTTCTCATACCCCAAGCCTTGCTTGTCATCTACCCTCTTTTGGCTTTCAAGAAGAACTTCAAGCTGAGCAGAGCTTATCTTGAATTTCTCTTTATATTCATTTGTTGTTTGAAGATCCCTTTTTAGAGTGTCAATCTGATTCTCAAGTTGTTCTTCATTATCTCTAGCTTCTTCAAGATCAGATTCCAAATGCCTGATTATTCTATCCATTTTGTGGCAGTCTTCTAACTTCTCCTTTAGAGATTGTTTTAGATTATCTTCAGTCTTTCTTTCTCTTCAATTTCTTGAGTGAATTTCATAACTCTTGATTCCATTTCATGTCTTACCATAATGACTTCTTTTGATAGCTTCTCACATAACTTGTTCTTTTCATTAAGATCTTCATCAGTAGTATTGGTTTCACTTTGACTTGCTAACTGTTGAAGTAGTTCCTTTCTCTTTTTCATAGAGATACTCAATTTCTCTTTTAGTTCATTTATGAAATCATCAGCTTCTTTGAGTCTTTCCTTCAATTCATTGACTTCGGAGTGAGATTGCTCAAGATCATCTAGGGCAGACAAAAGTTGTTCCCTCATACCATACATATCTATTAGAATTCCCAGATCTTCCTCAATCTGTTAGGCTCTGTTTGGAGGAACTTAGCTCTGATACTAATTGTTGATAACTGAGAGGGGGGGTGAATCAGTTATCCTAATTAATTTAACTTTCTCTTCTTCTTTAATAACTAGTGCAGCATCAAAACAAATAAGCATCCATAATCATGGAAGCAGAAACAAAGTTAATGCGCATAACACAATGATTTTGACGTGGAAAACCCTGTTAAGGGAAAAACCACGGGGTGACTAACCCAAGAATGTATTCTCTGTTAAAAGAATAGAAGTACAAAATAGCACTTTCCAATTAGGGCTCACTGCCTGAGCACACTGCTCACAAGAGGCTCACTGCCTACAAGAGACTCACTGTCTACAAGGTACAAAGAAAGTAGCTAGGTATTTGAACTGATGAGAAGCATCCACATATGCTAAGGTTTAGTTTTGGTTAGGCTCAATACACTAATCTACTACACTTCATTCTTCCTCTTCTTTGGTGTTGCTATCCTATCACATACCGGACCTGTATTACTCCTTCCATAGTGCTCTCTACTTTTCTTCACACAACACAACACACACCACACCACTTCATACTAAAATCAATCAGGTATATATATCTGCATCAATGATTTCAATCATCTTACTAGTTGGCAACCGGAAAACACAGGTTATTTCCAAACTCTGCTCTGTCGGCTGAATCCATGCTTACTAAGTGATGCGTATCAAAGAGATGTTTATAGAGGTCATCAATCATGTCGGCCAACCATGAATGATCCCTTAAGAAACTTGTTCTCCATCAATTCCCCATCCGGATTAAGGTCTGATGCTCTGCCGGTCAGTTCTTCCTCAATCTACTCTGCCCAACACTTAGGTGCTCATACCTTTTCACTCTTTCATCACCAAAGGTTCAATCCCTGGAATGTATCAGTCATGATACTCCTATTGACTTTCCCAAGTCTGTACTTTGCTGAGATACTTCCTCTAAGAGATCCAGACCTGATTGTTGGACCTTGTTGCATGCTCTATTCTTGGTCACCGGACCAAAATACTCTTCATTCTAACTTCCGGTATAAACACACCATGTCCTGCAGATGTGTGGGATGGACTTTGTTGCCATCAATGACAACACTCATGAAGCCATACAGTGTCTCTTGCCAATAGGGTGCATTTTGAAGGAAAACATTTTGAGATCCCTACATGCCTTTAAGTTATTGTTCGTGTACCTAATTCTCCATGGGTACTAGTCTTGTACTTCTATCCTTATTTGACCCTTAGCAATGCATGAGATTATGAGAGTTATTAAATGAGGGTCTTCAACTTGAGTTTATATAGTGGGAACTTGGTTGGGGTTCTCCAACTTTGGCACATGGAATTTGTGCTAGGATAGTTTATGTGATGTTAGTTGTGACTAAGGTTGGTATAGAAGAGTATCCACTCTTGTATCTCATTATCTAGAGTGAGATTAGTGGTTGTTTATTTTGAACTACATTGTGTAAATGTAAGATATGGAAGTGAGCTAGAGAAGTCAAGATGGATTGAGAAGTATCCATGGAGATGTTGGTTTGTGTTCCTAGTTAGAAAGAACTAATGAGACTATTTGAAGGTGCCTCTTAGGATACATGACTATTGGAAATCATTTCCAAGCATGTCCTAGGTTGCATAGAATACATATGTAGGTGTACGTTTAGTTGGGATGTTTCATGACCTTAGTTGAGAATGTGACCACTATTACTCTTCTCTCTTTTGTAACTATGTTATATACATATGATGTTGTAATGTGCAATTTTGGTAAAATTGTTGAAGATAATTATCTACTTATTGATGAAATTTTATAGATTTCAAAACCGGCAGTATTGGGTTTCTTTTCTTGGGCTACTTAGCCAACTTACTTTCTTATATAGTCCTCTTACCTCAAGGACTTGTTTAATCGTATTTCGATTCAAATTTTGAATATTGAATTTTGGCACCATTTTTGAATTTGATTTATCTTTTGAAGTTTATCCTTTAAATTTTAAATTCTTTCAAATTTTATTCGTTAAGTTTGATTTAAAAATCTTATCTTATGCAAGCTTGTTATTTTGAGGATTTGCTAATTGTTCCTACTACTGGTACATGCGTAGTATTATGACTTATGTAATCTAATGTACTTATAAGGGATATTTGGTGAGAGTAAAATGGGATTAGTTGGTCCTCGTTATGATGTCATAAGGTTGAGGATGGTAGATTAGGTCCGTAAAGGTTGCTCGGATTTCCTTGTTGACCTTGAGCCTTGACGAGTATTACTCTAGTACTTTTATTTTAGAAGGCTAAATCTTTAAGCTAACAAGAGGGGAATGCTAGAGAGGTTTGGAGGAGTAGTCAAGTTGGGAAACCTTGAGATCCTCCTATTGTTTTGTAGACCCATTACCCTCGTGATATTGAATTCCTTGTGTTTAAGGCTTTTTGAATGCTTCAATCATTTTTTGGTTGACTGTTAAGTTTTGTAGTGACATGGATGTCTAGTTACGTTCCTTGATGCTAGGGATGCATGGGTGTGTTATGGTTCTTATCTATTCTACAATTTCAAACTTGGAAGATTAGTGGAGACTTGTTGATAGAAGAGGCGGTCGAGACTTGTGAGTCTTGTGCATATTGCTTGGAATCTTAAGTGTTTTATCTTAGCATTGATGGTTTGGTGAGTTAAGTGCATGCTTGGGGCTATGATCGGTATGGTAGTTATGTCTAGTTGGATTGCCCCAACTTCCTTTTGGTTGTACTTATATAGTTTAAGTTAATTTAGATGGCTTAGAGAGAACAAGAATCTGGTAAAGTTAGTTAGTGATGTCGAAAAGGCCTTTAGTGGTGCTAACAATCTTAATGTGACTTCATCTTTTAGGACCTTGATTATCCTGGTGATTTATCTTAGGGCATCAAATGCCCCTTGTGTTTTGTAATGCTAGTAAAGATTTTGGTGAATGTGTGGTTTTTAGATCCTTGACTTCTCCTAGTTGGAGGACGTTATCCCTTAGATTAATTGTTAAGCAATTACCTTATTGGGTTCCTTATTGTGTTTCTTACCATTGATTTAGAAATTGTTTTGAGTTGACTACCTTGTTGGCATGATTGAAGGTGGGTTGTTCTACCCTACCTCCATGTTAACTTCCAAGAGGAAGTTTAGCTCTAGGGGAGGAGGATGTGAGTCCCACCCTTTTGCAATTGTTTTAGTGACACTATTATACCTAATTGTATTGGCTTACCCAAGCTTAGGTTTTTGTGTATGGTATGGTGACCTTGTCCTAGAGTCGTTATGGTGTTGTGAATCTATATATAAGGGAGTTGTGTTGACTGTGAATGCAAGATACATGTCTTGACTTGATAAATCATATTTTGTTCGACTTTGATGATGTTGACTTAGTTAGAAATGATTATGTTAATTTTCAATTTTTAAATGCAAGATGATTTGCTTTACCATTGATTGTCTAAATTACGTATGTGAATGGATTTCAGTGATATAAGAAAATTGGAAAGGGATTATACATTTGAACATAGGGATAAGTTGTAATGTGGTTGCTTATGTTACTTCTTGATTATTGTGAAATGAATTGTGATTAATTTATAATATTCTAAGTGAGATTGAATTGTTGCAATGGTTATTAGAACACTTGATTTTGATGATTAGAAAAGGAATTTGTGAAAAGGTTGAAATAAGGCTATGCATTGATAATTGAAGGTGATGGTATTGTGTGAAACACCTGGTTTATTGAGTGACTCTGTGTGTGTTTAATTCTTGTCGCTTCGGTTATTTATAAATTGGACATATTAATGTGTATGTTGAAGTGTGCAGGCATTTCCATAGCCAATGGATTTTGGAGGTCTACTAAGAAACTCATGTATTTAAATAGTAATGCCAACCTAATCCCTAAGGTGGATTAAGGGTATTATTGAAATTGGAGTCATTGTAATATGTTTTATTTGTACACTTTGATTTATAAGTCTTTTAAGGTTATCAAGTAGTGAGATGGATGATGAGTGTCATCCATGTGTCATTTTCGTTCATAAGTTTTGAGGGCCTTTTAAATGATGTTTTTTTAGCTTTTTAATGTTAATTTCATGTGTCTAAGGGGCCTAGGTCAAGTACCTATGGGTTAGGTACATAATAGACCTCAAATCATGAGTTTTAATTCATATAAATGACCCCTCTTTTTATCCTAGGAGTTAGGTGGCGATATTAGGGTTTTGGGTTGAGGATTGGGTGACTTGTCACATCTAATCCCACAACCCAAGGTTCATGTAAGGGCTTGGGTGAATCCAAAGGGTCTCACATATGTGAGCACACAATGTAAGAACCCTTGTGAAGAGAACCCCAAGTACTTCCCTCTTCTCCATGCCTCACACATGTGTGAGAATAAATATGGGGAGATGTGCTTTGGAGAGGGAATGAGAGGTTGACAAGTGTCACCTCCCTACTCCTCCATATCTCACACATGTGTGAGAGAACTTGTAGGGAGTTTTTCTTGTGAGAATGAATGAGAAGGTAACAAGTGTCACCTCCTCATTCATTGGGATGAGTTTTAAAACCCTATATATCTCCCTCTTGTAGAGGTGAGGAGGGTTATTTTCTTTTGGATTTTTATCTTTGGATTTGTGGAGCTTGGGCCTTGGAGAGGAATTTTGAAGTGTTGGAGAACTCTTGTATAGATCTTCTTCAAATCCTTCATACTTGGAGAGCTTGAGAGGTAAGCTCTCAAGAGTCTTCAAGATTTTAGTAGTTGTCTTATTGCTCATGTAATGCATGTATGTGTACGCCCTTGTTTGGTTGTGTTATTGTTTTCATGTTAATGTTTTGGGATGAGTTGTTTATGGAAAATGCTCACCACTTGTGTGGAAGAAGCTTGCCCTTTAAATGGGGTTTGGAAAGAGGTGAGATCCTCCTTGGCGAAAGTTCACTCCTTGAGAGGAGTTGTTTTGGCATGAGGCCTTATTTTGAGGTTTTGGTTATGTGTGAGAGGCAAGAGTGCCCTCCTTGTGAATATTGAAATAATAAGATGATTAAGTTCATAACATGAGATGATAATGAGGAGAAATGGTTGAGTTGAGATATGAGAAAGTTTTGTTGAGGATATGAGTAAGTTGGTGATTGATGTCTTTCCCCTTGAGGAGAGTAGTCCACTCTCTCCCCCTTGTTCAAATCCATGGTTTATGGATTTTGTTTGTGAATATCTTGGTTGGGAATGTGCTTCTTTGCTTGTGTGTGTTGATTCCTCCCTTATGTTCATGTGTGTCTTTCAGGTTACTTGTAGGACTCCTAGCTCTGGGGAGGCTTGTGAGCAATCCTGTCGTTGGGTGGTAAGCACCTCCATTGGCTTTGTTGTGTTGCTTTGTATTATTGTAGGTTTGGGCTAAAGAAAGATGGAATGAAGAAAGAGTCTCCTTGTGGATCCTAGTCTATGTTTAATGCCTTAGTATTTGATGTAATGGCTATGTAAAAGCCTAAGCTCAAAGAGCTTTTTACATGGGTAGTTGGGAGGTGGGTGTAAATCCCTTCTTGTAAGTTTTCATTGTTATTAGTCAACTCTTGTAAAGAATGTATTTTCTTGCAATAAAAAAAGAGAATAAATGAAATAAAGGTTATGTTCATCTTATAGGTGTTTGCATTCTATTAAAAATATTGTTATAAAGGAATACATTATGCTTTTGATTATATTTATTTGCAAAATAAAAGAAGAAAAGATTGGGTTGTGCCCTATAGTTGCTTTGCAATGTTATGACAAATGAAAGAAATAAATTTATTGATCTTATGCTTGGAAGGAAATCATAGTGTAAACTCTCTCTGTGTCTCCCTTATTTTCCTATCTACTTGGAAAGGACATATATATATATATAGAAAGGGAAAATAAATGATTGTTTAAGTTTAATAAAGTTGAAAATTAAAATATATCCAACAAGGAGAGAAGTTTAGTTTTTTTCAACATGGCATGACAAGGAGTAGAGCAGGAGTGAAGGAAAGGTGATTAGGGTCAACATCCATTCGATTTAGAAGACAACTGGTGATCTAGAAGATGGGCGAGGGAAGCAAAAACTGAAATCCCAGCAGAAAGAATTAGACATCAAGCAATAAATGAGCCTTGGCAAAATCCTAGAATTCAAAATTTTAGAGGAGGAAATCAACTGCGACTCCAAAATCAGGGATTTCGGAGACCTAGAAACTACTGGCAAGGGAAAAATAATTTCAATCCCTATAGGAATTATGATGGGTCATGCAGAGGTGGTCAAAACCCTAGATGGGGTGGACATAGAGGCAGATTTGATAGGCAAAACCCTTAATTCAAGAATCACAATTTTTAGAGAAATGAAGAAGAGAATAAGAGTCAGTCGAAGGAAAATAGTAGAATAATCGAGCTAAATTGAGAAAGAATCTAGAAGCAAATCCAGAAGATGGAAAATGTAGCTCTAATGGTTAAATGGTATGGAAAAAACCTAAATTGGAATGGTCTTAAAGCTTGGTGGAGCAGAAAATGGGGCAAGGAGCTGGGATTTAAAAGGATAGCAGATGAATTCTTTGTGGTAATATGCCCTTCTCTAGAAATCAGATTTGAAATTGAAAATGGGGTTTGGATCATGGACAGATGCAGATTCTATATCCGACGATGGAAAGCAGGGTTCAATCTAGTATCCCATCGAATGGAATCAGTCCAAGATTGGTATATCCTCCCTAACCTTCCATTGGAATTTTGGGATCCAATAATTTTGGAAGAAATCTAGGAAATGGACTAGGGACATTTTTGTGCATAGAAGAAAGATCTAATGCAAAAAGGACTGAATCGTATGTAAGGATTTGCATTACTAATAACCCCGATAAAGAAATCTTCAAAGAGATAAAGTTATCCTCTGACTGTGGGATTTGGTCACAAACTCTTATTCCAAATTCCACCACTTCAGACCCTCTGGTCAAAACATTGGGATGGTCGAGACCCAAGGGGTCTTCAGAAAATTAGGAACAAAGCAAATCCTCTCAATTGTCAAATTGGCACCTAGAAATCTAGGATCAACCTTCTGATCATTTGGATCAATAGCAACTAATAGATTTGGAATTACAAGTTGAATCAAAAGCAGTTAAAACTTTGGGGGGCCGAGAAAGAATATCTTCTTTGGACAAAAAACTAATTGAATCTATTGGAATGTTGGGGAATAAGGTGTGAGAGGAAGACTTGGATTCTCTTATAGAAGTGGGAGATGAATTGGTAAATTTGGCTAGGGCAGCCAAATCTGGAGACCTAATCCTGGAAAATGAAGAAGGCAAAGATTGGCTAGAAGATCAGGAGATAGAAATTTTGAACCCTATTCATACAGATGAAGAAGAGCAAAGACCAAGTAGGGTGTTGAATACCCCCCTCCACCCAAACTTAGATCAAGGAAAGTTAGGGCTTGGGATCAAGGAACCTATCAAGACTTTGCTGGATTGTGGAGATCACAGGGGAAAAGGTAGAATTCCAAATAGGGAAAAATTGAAATGGGATGGAGAGGCCTTGAAGATAAATTCAATTCTCAAAGTAGGGAAGGGTGAAGCCCTTCCTGAACAACAATGAAAATCATATCTTGGAATGTTAGGGGCATTAATGCCCCTAACAAACAATGCCTATTAAGGCATCATTTGAACAATATTCAACCGGATATATGTCTACTGTAAGAATCAAAATTAGGAGAATAGGAGAAGATCAATCTAGGTCTAAAACTGAAAATGTGGAAAATAATAGGAGTAAATTCTGATGGAGCTTCTGGTGGACTACTGGTTCTTTGGAAGCCCCAATCGGTCATCCTAGAGGAAACATCCTCAAGAAAGCATTGGATAGCATGCAAGGTAAGAAGCCTAGCCTTAGATTTAAGTTTTTTTCTAGTGAATGTTTACAGCCCAAATAACTGCATTCAAAAAAGAATGTTATGGAGTGAGTTAGATAAAATTTGAAACATTCCAGCCTTTGAATTCTGCATCTTGGGGGTAACTTTAATGCAATACTAAAATCTTTAGATAAGAGAGGTGGGGTAGTCAGAAAATTTCAATCATAGCTAGTTTTTGAAAACTTTATGGAGAGAAACTTGTTATATGAAATTCAAACAGGAGGCGGGCAATTCACATGGACAAATAGGAGGTTGGATTTCTGCAACATAGCTAAAAAGTTAGATAGATTTTTCTTCAAAGGAGACCTTCGTTTGTTTCCTTTCTCTTTAGAAAGTTAGATTCTCTGATTGATTGGTTCAGACCATTATCTAGTTAGCCTAAACATTGTAGGGGAAAGGGGCCCTATCAGATGCCCTTTCAAGTTTGAGAAAATATGGTTCAAGGATAAGAGTTTTTTTGATCTGATAATTTAATCCTGGTGAGAAGGGTGCCAACCAATTGGAACAAAAATGTTTTGCATTGCTACAAAATTGAAAGTAATAAAACAAAACTTAAAAAATGGAATAAGGATAATTTCAAAAACATTTTTGAAGAAAAGCAGAAGTGTGAAGTAGCCTTGAAAAGTCTTTTGGAAAAAATCTTAGAGTAGGGGATGGACAATGAAAGTTATATTGAAGAAAAGGAGCTTATGCAGAAAACGAATGATTTATTGGTAAAGGAGGAAATCTTTTGGAGATAGAAGTCAAGGGAAGTTTGGCTCAGATCAGGGGATAGGAACACTAAATTTTTCTACAATTCAACAAAAGTCCAAAGAGAAATCTGCATACACCTAAAATTGGCTCATGTCAAATTAAGTAAATATTTTAATATTTATCTTAATTCTTATTTTCTTCTATCAATTAAATAAATATTCTAAGTTTATTTGATTGGTTCATTATCCCATAATTAAATAAAAATTATTTTATTTAATTAAATTCACTAAATTCTTCTAATGTCTCACATAATTAAATAATCCTAAATTATTTAATTAATCCTAAATTCCTCTATCCTAAGTCCTAATTCCATAAACCCACCTCACCTTTCCACCTCACCATGTTGCACATGTAATTAAATATTTTAGCTAATATTCCCTCACCCACATGTCCTATTTATCCTCCAGTCAAAATTAGTTAACTCGTCAATTAAATATGTTAACTAATTAGTCATTTGAGTTCACTAATCAATCAATTCACTTAACTAATTAGCCAATTCAGTCAACTCCCCAATCAACCCAGTTAACTGATTAGTCTATTGAGTTAACTCCTCAATCTATTCAGTCAACTCCTTAATCAATTATGTTAACTCTTCAATCTATTCAGTTAACTCCCCTTTTGCATGAAGGAGCTTGGACACTTGTCCTCTTTCTATTCACGCACATTCCTCAACCATTCTCAACCATTGATCTTCTCATTTCTTCTCAACCGTTGATCTCTTCTCTTCTGAGTCTATAAATTGAACCTTATTCCTCCATTTCTACAATCCAAGCTTTAAGTAGAATTACTCTGTCGAATTACTAGCACCTTTGGCACCCCTACTACCATACATTTTCTTGAGATCACCCCCATTGCTTTGAAGCTCATCTTCATAGAAATAAAGTATCACAACCATTTCTCCATCGCCATTTTGAAGAACGAAGCAAGGAAGAGCACTTCCTAAGGGCAACTTTCATCACCAAAGATTGATCGAGACTAGGCGAACAATGGAAGCTGCAGGATAACAAGGTTTGTGAGGTTTGTGATTTATTTATTTAATCTTGTTATTCACAATTTCTATTGATGTTCATTGGTTTATTAATGGTTTTATGTTGTTAACCACAATCCTTGATAACAAAATCAACAGAATCTCTAGTATTAAAATGAATGATGGAAGAATTCTAGATAAGAAAGAAGAGGTTATTTAGGAAGTGGTGAATTACTATAGCTCTCTTTTAAATGATTGGGGTGGGTCTAATCTTTTAGCCCAGAGAGATATCTTGGAAAGTATCCCAAGTCTGCTCACAGATTCCCAGAATGATATGTTAAACAAAAACTTCCTTGAAGAAGAAGTAAAATTAGCTCCCTTTCAGCTACACTTGGATAAGGCACCAGGTTTGGATGGCTTCCCAGTAGGATTCTATCAAAAATGTTGGCACATCATAGGTAAGGACATCACTGAGGCTCTTGAAGAATCAAAGGAAATGGGTAAGATACTCAAGGAGATAAATAATACCTTCCTAGTTCTAATTCCAAAAAAGGAAAAGCCTGAGACTTTGGATGAATATAGACCCATTGCGTTATGTAATACTTTTTACAAAATCTTGGCAAAAACAATAGAAAATAGACTCAAGATCATTCTTTTGGACATCATCTTGGAGGAAAAAATAGGTTTTGTGCCTGATAGATCAATTCTTGATGGTGTTATCATAGCACATGAAGCCATTCATTCAATCCAAAAAATGAATAAACAAGCCATGCTAATCAAGCTGGACATTAAGAAGGCATATGATTGTGTCAACTGGTGCTTCCTTTTGAAGGTTTTGGAAAGATTTGGATTCAATAGAAAATGGTTAGATTGGATTTTCAATTGGATTGCCTGCCCAAGATTCTCAGTGATTGTTAATGGATCCCCAAAAGGATTTTTCAATGCGTCCCGTGGGCTGAGACAAGGCAACCCAATCTCACCCTTTCTCTTTATCATCATGGCAGAGGATCTTGGAAGATCAATCACTAAAGCATGGCACTCTGGGAAAATCTTAGGAATTTAAATCTCTAATGAAATCTCAGAAGCCACCCACCAACAGTTTGCAGACGACACCATGCTCTTTGGTAAAGCTAGTCAAACGGAAGCCCACCAATTCAAAGAAATTCTCAAAATCTATTCTTTAGCCTCAGGACAAGAAGTCAACTTGGAGAAATTAGAAGTGTTTTTTTTAATACCTAGGCTAGATTGGAAATGCAAATTCTGAGAATTCTTGGCTTTAAGAAGGGAACATTACCATGTAGGTATCTCAACATCCCCCTGGCAAAGGGAATTCGACCAGGAAACATTTGGGATAGGTTAATTGAAAAGGTAAGTATCAAAACAGCTTCATGGAGAAACAAATGGCTTTCTTGGGTTGGTCGCTTAACCAAGCTTAAATCAGTAATTTCAGCTTTACCTACATATTTGATTTCTTGCCTTCCTCTTTCTATTGGTGCAAGAAAAGAGCTAAATAAGAAAATGAAAATTTTCTTTTGGCAAGGCTCATCTGAGCAATTTAAAATTTCGTTGGTCAAATGGAATCAAATATGTGAGAGAAAACAAAGGGATGACACAGGTTTGAAAAATCTTCTGATGCAGAATAAAGCTTTAGGAGCAAAATTAGTTTGGACCATATACACAAAACAAGACTTAAAATGGTTAAAGTGTTAAAGGTGAAATACTTGGATGAAGGAGAGGATAGTATTTTTACCTCAAGATTTCTCCCTAATGGATCCAGAGTCTGGAACTTCATTCGGAGCTGCAAAGATCTAATTTCAGACTATTTATCTTGGGAAATCAGAGATGGAAGAAATACAAAATTCTGGGAAGATTCTTGGAAGGTGTTGCTATATTATAACACAAAGAAGAATTGGGTAATATCAAAAGAATAACTAAACAGACATGGGGGGATAAGGTAAGAAATTATTTCATGCTCAACTTCCAAGATGGAATCCCTACTTTTCAATGGAAAAGTCCATAGAATATGGGGCTTGAACAAAGGAAAGTGGAGTTGTATGATAGGATGATGTCAAAACAATCAAAATGCTTTAGAGAAGGTCAAGATGTTTTCCATTGGGTGGGCTCTGCATCCGGAGCCTACAATGTCAAAGAAGGATACAAAAAAATTTCTGACTCCCAACACTTTGAAGAAAAACTTTCAAGCAATTTATGCTGGAATCCAGATTGCCTTCCCAAAGCTAGAATGTTCTTATGAGTAGCATCTTAGGGTCGAGTGTTAAAGGTAGATAGATTAGACAAATTGGGCTATCTAGGCCCCTCCAGATGTTGTTTGTGCAAAGAAGCAGAGGAGAATGGTGATCATTTATTCCTTAAGTGTTCCTTTTCTCAAAAATGTTGGTATTGGTTTTTAGAAAAGCTTCAATGGAGGACTGTGCTTCTGAATTCTCTTTTAGACTGGCTTCTGGGATGGCCAAATCTAAGCAAAAAGGCTTTGTATCATAGTCTTTGGACTTCTAGTCCCTCTCTCCTCATTTGGGAATTGTGGAAAGAATGAAATAGGAGAACCTTTCAAGATAAGGAAATGCCTATTCAATCTCTACAGAACAAGATAGAAGCTTGCATAGTGGAACTCATAAATTCAAAAGTAAGGGATATGGTTAACTCAAATCCAACCTTTTCAGGATGGGACGCAAAGATGAGGTTGAATTGGCATGGCTTAATCATTCCTTCCATAAGTGGGGAAGGGGGAGAAAAAGCATAAAGCAAGAGAAAAGAAGCAAAATGGTCTCCACCTGAATTTGGATGGTTCAAACTAAACTTTGATGGGGCTTCTTGTGGCAATCTAGGGGTATCTAGTGTAGGTTGTATAATCAAAGATTGGAATGGAAATTGTATAGGCAGATTAGCGGAGCCTTTGACGATGGGCTCAAGCAATTTGGTAGAGATGGAAGCACTGATTCTTGGTTTAAGAATGTGCCTTGAGATAAATCTCAAAAAGGTGGCAATTGAAGGCAATTCCCTTTTAGTGATCAATGCTCTTCGCTCTCACAAAATGATAAATTAGCTTTTGGCAAAAAAATTGGATATAGCCCTCAAGCTGATGAATAATTGCGAAATGGTGACCATCTCCCATGTCTACAGGGAAGCTAACTTTGAAGCAGACTTTCTGTCTAATCTAGGAGCTGATGGGACAAAGTTAAAAGAGATTAAAATTTCTGATATTTAAAAATAGGTGGTGGTTGGGCGGGCACCCTATTCACTCATAGCAAGTGATAGGGTCGACATCTATGACATGTGATATCTTAGTCATCATTTTAAATTCTTTCCCCTCTAGCAAGAAGTTTATTTCACTTAGGTTGGCAAAGTTTGACGGGACATATAGATATAACAAAGTTATCATACATTCCATGTGAAGCATGCTGAGTGATCATTGCTTCGAGAGCCTTCATTAAGGTGGGGGTTTCAAGATCCTTCTATGATTAAACATATCTCCTTCTCAAGATATCCATCATACCATTCCTTACTTGTAGAGAATTGAGAGAAATTATCTATGTTTTCAATAGAGGGAAATTCAAGATTCATAGCTCAAATTGTGCTAGAAGGCCTGGTTAATTTGGGTATCGACACCCCTATTCAATTGGAAAGATCTGTGAGTCAAATGGCTTTCAGGGGATGGATTACAGACCAAAGATTAAAGAGAGTCCTACGACTCCATGATGACCTTATCCTAGCAGCAATGAAGATTATCCTTGGCAGTGGTTTCTTTGATGCAGGGGAGGCTTATAGAGTAGATACCAGTATTTCATCATGATTTCTTGCTTCCCTGTTAGATGCATGGGTCTCTAAGGTGGATGCGAAGGCAGTAACTACCAAGCTCTTCAAAGTAGAGATTCTTGGAGGGCTGGAGAAGACTCTTGGTGCAGTGTTTGTAGAAATTGGGGTTCCACGACTGAGAGACATCCCTTTGTCTCAGGGTCATGGAGAAGTGATTAAGGTATTTCCCTTCATCCTTGATCTAAAAGGTATGTCGTTGATTGAGAAGAGGGAGAAGGTGGAGAAATCAGTGGCTTTCCTCAAGAAGATGCTTTAGTTGGAGGTTGTGAATGGTCAGTTCGATTGGGTGCAGACCTTCCAGGACATGGCACAAGAAATGAACTTCATGTGATTTGTGGCAACTTCCCAGGTATCCTCTGATATTGTCTTATATTCTGCATATATATGACATCAACTAGTTAGAAGGTTGAAAGATATATAGATAGTCAAAATACTCACAGTAGCCATAAGGGCAAATTTTGCTTTTTTTCTAAGGCTCTGCATGGCCTTCTTTTTGCAGAGACCCTACCTGGTCCGTTAGTAGTAGTTTGCAGTAATAGGGGAAGTTTGGGAATGAAAGACTGCAACTCTGGCTAAAGTAGCCATTTTGTATTTTCAAAGTCCATATATATATAGAAATCATCTTTTACGTAAAAAAATAAAGTTGAAAATTAATAAATTTAGAAGAATATATATATATATCCTTGCTCCTATTTCATTATTGTTATTGTTGAGGAAAAATTATATATATATTGGTCTTTAGAAAAAATAAATAGACTTATATATATATATATATATATATATATATATATATATATATATATATATATATATATATATATATATATATATATATAAACTTAGCTATGCTGCCATGTTTTTTTAACCTCTGCCATTTAAAAAAACATAGAAGCAAATAAAGATATTTATATCATTAGTATTGTTAAGATAAAGTTTTAATTTTTAAAAACAAATGTCAAATAAGATATTTCATTTTAGGGCTTTGTTATGAAAAAAAAAATTGAAAAAAAAAAATTCAAAGTTTGGTTTGGGGGGTAGGGCACCCCGCACCCCCCCACACATTACTGTAGCAATGGCGGAAGGGGTCTGGGGAGGGGCTCGACCCTCCCCAAGGGGCCCAATGCCCTGGGTGTCGTGGATCTCCTCGAGGATCACGACACATAGGGGTTGGAAACCCCCCTACGCCACTGCGTAAATAAAACCCATTTTTTAGTTCAGCATTCTCTAATGTGGCCGGTATAAATATATATGTGTGTGTGTGTAATATATATAAAGATCTTTGTATATACATAAGACTATGTATATACAGAGGTATGTATATATACACAGTCCTCTGTATATACATAGACAGGTATTTGTTTTATCTCATATATATATATATATATATCCTAAACATATTTTCATATTTAAGGAAAACAAATTACTTATGCCAATATTTCTATTTCAAAACAAAATGGAGGGAAGTGAGCCAATCTATAGTTTTTTGAAAACAAAAAAAGGGGGGGAATCTGAGAGAAGGAAATTATATAAACATGTTAGTAATCTTGAGGAATTATATCCAAACTTAGAAACCCAAAATAAGTAGATGGGAAATAATCTTCCCATTGGGAAGAGATTTCCCCAAATCTCACTTCAACCTGCAAAACAAAATAATGTGCGAAAAGCAAAGACATGATTTTCTTTTATAAACCTATTTTAGGTTGAAAAGTGTTGCCTTAATGATTAGGGATTGTTAAACAATTTTTAAACCTTGTTCTACTTTTAAACCCGCTTAAGTGAAATTTAGTTTTATTGTAAGTACTATAGTTTAGATTTTAATTTTACTGCACTAGATTTATTTAAACCCCTAGCTACTTTTATAATGTTATGTTGTCAAAACTTCCAGAGACCTATAGTTGGAATAGGGTCTTGTGTTGGGCATTTTGGTTGGTATTGTCTTATTGCAAATTATTATTGTGTGGGATAAACATTATTTTGTATAGTTGAATTAAATGTTTCCCTTTTAAATTTATTATAGTTAGATCTCTTGAAAGGCTCTATGATTAAATATTTCAGTGGTTAGTTTATTGATGTTAGCTTAGATTAGGTTAGATTATAGTCTTTTTTTATTTCGCATTATAGTTTAATTTAATTTGATTTTTTTTATATTATCTAGGGTTAGGTTTCGACTTAGGTCGAAACTGTATCACCTTTACTTAGGAAACCCTATGGTTGGTTCCTAGATGGAAATGACCCCTCTTAGAGATATTTTTTATGACACACCCCCCCTTAGTTTCTATCATTATCATTGGTATTTCCAAAGGAGTTTCACATCATCCCATACCAGTTTGACTTTCTCACCTTTGTGCGACACGCCTAACGTGTGTTGCGAATACAACCACATTACGTGCGTGTGTCACCAAGCACACATGTTGCGTGTGAGGGGGTTTTAGAGTCAGGTGGGAAATTTTTTTAGATATTTCGTGTCACGACCACATGACAAATGTGGATATGACATGTGGTTATCATGTCATGACCACATGGAAAATATGGGCATGACAAGTTGAAAGAAGAGTAGAATAAGTGTTGCTATTTCAATTTGAAGAGTAGACCATGTGTGATTGTATTTGAAATATTATAGTACTATGGTGTGTCTTTGATGAACTATGCTAAGGATTTGATTTATTGCATTTTCTAAGAAATAATTGAAGAATCTCAACGTTTCCATCATGACCGAATGTGTAGATTGTTATCTCCATTATGTACTCTCATCAACTAAGTGGATGAAGGTTTTCCATTCAACTCTCAACGTCCACATTATCATACGGTACTAAAGCCATGTTAATATTATAAATTATTGAGTTAAAGAAAGTTAAGGAATAGGTGCAACCCTTTTATTGGTGTGTTGAATGGATGTGATAAGTTGAGATAAGGTGTAATCCTTACCTTATTGAGTTAAGAATTTCATGCTACCTAAAGACAAGAAAAATAGTAAAATCCCTAGAATTGATGACTTTCTTATAGATATCTATAAGTCTATGTGGTTGTTTATTAGAAACAATTACTATGAAATCTATAAAGAATATTTGTCTAAGGATTCCCTAGGATCCTCCATCAGCTAAGGGCTCATCAAGCTTCCATCCAAAAGTAAAAATGAAGATAAAAGTTTTGGTTGGAAACCCATCACACTTCTAAACACTTCATACAAGATTCTATCCACAGCTATAACCAATCAAATCAACTAACTACTTAAGAGATAGTGAGGCCTAGGAAAACTAGTTTCAAAAGGGGTAGGTTCATTTTAGACAATCTTATTCTAGTTTGGGAAACTACTAAATTAATAACACCATGGATATTGTAGACTTGCACTGTGTTTCTTATGGCTTTCTTCTCTTGTTACATAAGATTGAGTTTATAATGTCTTCAACAAATCCCCCCTTAGATCCCCTTAAGTGGAAGTTTACATATCATACATGGGGAGATCACAAGATACTTGGGAATACCCTTCGGGATTGGAGTTTCTTTTGTCTAAAATGTGGAGATGGTATTTCACCAAATTGAAGAAAAAATTGTTGTCTTGGATGCATATATTCCTCTTAATGGTAGGATATATTCAGGTTGCTATCAAGATCCTTTTGCTAGCCATGTTTGCATTTCTTCTTGCTATATTTGATCAAAAGCATGTTGCAAATAATTAACCTAAATCATTGGAAGCTTCTTTTGTATTAATTGGGGTAAGAAAAGAGTGTGGCATGTGTTCTCATGGCTTCATTACATTTAGCCTAAATATTGAGGAGGTTTGTGAATAATTGATCCATATATCTAAGACACTTGTTTGCTAGCTAAATGGATAATCCATGCTTTGCAAGCATCAACTCCTGGGAAGTCTCTCATTAGACACATTCCTTACTACCAAATCCAAAGGATATTGGGGTTTAATAGGATGGAAAGATGATATTCTCTTAGTCCATAACTTCAAACCACATGTTTCAATACAATTTAATAGTATTTGGGAGGCATGGCAATTGGTATCCCAATTCTTGGAATGGCATGATCAATCCTTAAAGACATGGGTTAAGTTTCTCTACCTTTTCTATTTGGTGGAATAGACTAAATGATCTACCCATTGATATTTGAAACCAACTTTGTACAGAAAAATTCTATTCAAAAGGGGCATTAGGAATTCAGAGATTGACTTATGTGACTTCCCCTCAATGAATTCAAGAAAGATTATGTACCTCACTAAAACAAGAGTTTCACCTAACTAATGTTTAGTTACCAACTGTATAACTTGATTAATCCCTATTTTCCAAGTTTGTAGATTAGAATCTCATCTCTAAGATAGTGCAACTTTTTCAAGGACTAGCATTGGGTCATTGGTTTGAAGATAATCTTCTTTCCACTTAAATCCATCGACAATCTAGGTTACTTCCTAGAATCTAACTTGACACTAGGGTCAACATTAAGTGAAAGTGCAATATGCAAGCTTCTAGATGGTATAAATTGAGTCCCTCCCTTTGGAAGTCAAAATTTGGCTCTCAAGCATAATTTCTAGCCTTTAAGATATTACATTAGTGAACTTTTGTTGGTGAATGTCTACACTTCTTACAATCTAAGATTGTCAAGTGTCGGTCTTTCATTATAAATAATAAATAGTTAAACATGCCTTAAGGTGTGTAAACAAGGTTAATGGATATGGAAATCTATGATGTCTTCGATCGGGCTATTAATTTTAACAAAGTCATTAAATGGAAATCTACTCTACTTGGGATTCATATTCCTCTAATATAACCTTTGAATCATTTAGACATTTTGGCATTTAAAATGTAACGCAATTTTCTCAATCTCTTTTCCCCCTTTCAAATTATTGTGCATGGTTTGTTTTCAACCACTTACCACAGTTGGGTAACCTTACCATGGTTATATAAGAAATAGTCAAGAGCAATGCAAATGGGTGTTTTTAATTTACCAAAAGAATTTACACAAATATTTTAACATAAATAGGGAGTTTTTATAAACCAAAAATTAGCTTGCCATGATAGTACAAAAATGTGGGTTTTCTTACTTGGTTCATAGTTGGACTAGTTTTGTAAGTGTCATTGAATTTAACTAGCAAGTTCAAAATTGGCATAGTCAAAATTAAAGTTGAATATGCTTGAGGGATCTAACTAGAGGTGTAGCATTTTAAACAAGAAAAAATGGTAAACTATGGATGTATGGTGATGAAGTCCTTAGCAGTGGGGCTCATATATTTCTAACTTGTTAGGTAGATAAGTTTCACAATGATTGAGGTGGACGTATATTTGAAACTTGATAGGTAGATAAGTCTACAAATGTGGTCAAAGAACTACCAACTATTTATGGTGACTACATGTGTGTACAATAAGTTTACATGCTGGATAAACTCAACCAAGATTTTTGTACCTAATTTTCAAGCCTAGCAACCTATTTAATATGTCCTCATCAAATTATGTCCTTTTATAGACAATTTCCTTTCTGTTGGAGTAGCCAAGATCTGAATGTAAAATCTAAGTAGCTTCCACGAATGAATATGAGCATAATAAGTGAAAGTATATTATAATAAAGTGATTCAAACATGAAGCTTATAATTTACAATGAGACTCCTTGTATAAGTAGGACAACGAGAAGGTAGGAAGGCAGGAGTAGATAATTGGCTAACTCTCCAAGATTGTAACACATGTTATAACACTTGGGACAAGTGCAAGGACATGTGCAAAGTCCCTATAAGGTCAGAAAAAAGGTAGAAGTCTCTAAATATGAATTTAAGAAGTGTGAATAGGACTCTTCTAAATAGGCTAAAAGATAAATAGTTGTATAATGTCCTTATTTACAATAACACCCCCTTTAAGTGTAACTTAGGGAGAATCAACAAATAAAGATGAGTCTCAACTACAAGGCCATGTTAGGTACCCATGTACAAACAATTTTCTCACAAACGAAGTAGAGGAGAAAACTTAGTAGAAAATAAAACTCCTCTCCAAAAGAGAAAAGATGCATAAAAAATATACAAGTGAAGAAGAAAGGAGGACTTAACATGACCCCCAAAGAATACTTCTAGTACTAAGGTACAATAAATACCCCCCATAGGAGAGAAAAGGAGTGGTCTATGCATGCCCTCCCAAAAAGTGAGAAGGAAAGAACTCCATGCAAGGAAATGCTCCCTCCTAAAATTAAGATGAGAAGAGAAACCATGAAACCTCCCCTTGAATTACCTCCTATAGTGCTGGTAGATGTTTGACACTAGATGCTGAAGATGATCCATGATCACTAAACAATATTTCTCTCCTTGGGATGAAACATAACTACAAATGTGTGCAAGATATCTTCTCATTCTATATAGGAATATACAGGAAGAAGGGTGAATGTCTCATAATTTTGCATGTGATCCAAAGATAATAATGAAGCCCAAGATGATGTCTTTGAATGCTGCTTAAAGATCTCCAAGCCAATGCTAAATTGTGACAAATGTTGATATGATGAATTAGGTACCATACAAGATTTATAATGTATAGTAACCATGGATGTATGGTGCTCGCCATAGGTAAGATAACTAAATTGATGAGAATTTGGTACTTCTGCAAAGAATGTTAATATGAACGATGACTCAGTCAAATATTTGCTAATGAATATCTATAGAGTCTATCACTATAGAAGTATCTATGTAGGTGAAGAAAAACAAGAGGGTCTAAATGTGCCCCCATAATATATGAAGAAGATGATGGTGATGCAACTTTATCGAAGCTATCGTCAAATATAAGACTAATGGTCTCAATTGTGTTTTACAAATCTACAATGCGAGATTCTACAAATAAGATGATATGTCTGGTAGAAATGTGTCCTAATGTGGTGGATCTAGAAAACTAGTATCAATATCCTCCTTCAAAGAATATCTAGAAGCCATAGATGAATCAACACTGGATTTAGATGAAGCAATAGGTGATGATGGAAGAGATGATATGTTAATGCAATTCATCGAACTACATTGGTCATCCCCAAATGATGTTGTCTCACAAAATGTCTAAGTGAGACCATATGATAATTTTGTAGGTGCTAGATTAGAATGATTAGGTAAAGCAATATTGTGATCTAGAAGAAGTTGTTCTATTTCAACAATTTGTCTTCAAATACAATCATCTTCAGTATGCCTTTTCTTCTCACAATAACCACATTTTGTTTTCCATTTATTAGGAGGATTATGGCGAACACTCAAATAGAAAGGATTTAGTGTGAGAAACATGATCTCAAAACTATCAAATGCAAATGCAAAATCACAAGATTATCCCCTTGATTCAATCAATGAATCCCCAAGCAATTTACAATGATGTGACACTTTATATGTATTGCATTTTCAGAATTAGACTTTATATATGGATTTGATGACATATGATTACAAATACTCAAAATAGAAGCATATGTTAACAGACTAATTCTGAAACATTGTCAAGAAAAACTAATAGCACCATTGCATAGTGTTTGAAAAATTAGGCACTTTAAAAAACAAGACCCAAAAAAGAGTCCATATGCGCTTGAACGAGCCCTATGAAGTTCTAAAAATGGGAACTATGTAGGGTTATCCTTGATAATATTTGATTTTTTAAAAATATGTACATCAAATTCTAAAATGGGTCACACCACAATGTAGAGCATGAAAAATTACCTTAAATTAAAAAAATGCACAAAAAATATTTCTATATGGCCTAAAACAAGGCTCCTGAAGTTGAGCCAAAAAATCAAACAGGCTAATGGAGAGGGGTCAAGAATTTGGGAGAAAAAATGTTGACGCTAGCAAATAGAATATGTCAGAATATTTTTCAAAACGAAATATTTCTCAAAATATTCTTAGTGATGAAGGCTGGGCCCTGGTCATTGATATGACCAGGGGCTAAATGTAGGGGCAACAATGACCAAGTTGAGGCCAAATGGTGGTGGTGGTGGACTGTGGGTAACTTGATAACAATGCTTGATACTATGTTGGAGTAACCAAGATTTGAATATAAAATCTAAATAGCTTCCACAAATGAATATGAGAACAATGAGCTAAAATCTATTATACAAAAATGAATTAAATGTGAATCTTACAATTTACAATGAGGCTCCTTGTATAAGTTAGACATGGAGGAGGTAGGAAGGTAGGAGTAGACAACTCACTAACCCTCCAAGAGTGTGACACATGTTAGAAAAAATAATAATATTCATATAATATATGTGTGTCCAAAAAGTCTTACGATTTACATATGAACCCGTGATTTTATAGAGAAGAGGTGAGATGAGAAGGTAGGTGTGGACTAAAACCACCTTGCATGTACATAGGATATATGTAATAAATGTGTCATATGTACATGACTTAGGTGTCACCAAAAAAGTGAACATGTGTCTCATCCATATGAGGTGAGAAAAAAATGTAAAAATCTCTAAGTGTGGACATAACAAGTGTGAATAGTACTCTCTTAGATAGGTTAAAAGTTAACTAGTTGTATAATGTCTTTATTTACACTAACCCTTTCATCAGCATATACCCTTCAAATGGTCATGTAATAATTGATAGAAGGTGGATCAATTTTTCATTAAATATTAGAGGCGCATAATCTTTAGAAGATCTATATCCAGTATTGAGTACAAAGACAACTAAGAGTGAACAACCTAACTACCTTGTTTGAGGCGCTGAGACTAGATAAAACAACAAACTTTTTGATCAAAATCTATAATAAAAAAATCCAACATTAATTTTTTTTTGAAAATTCCCTAAATTTAATTGAACAAACCCTATATCTAATAAATGTGAATAAATGTGTTAAGGTTATACGTTTTTATTGGGACTCTAATCTCATTGGTCTCATAAATGTTATTAAAATCTTCCATTCATTTCATTAACTGATTTTGCAGACAGTAATCGGACGTTCGGAACTATCGATTTGCTGGAATTAAGCTTACATTCCTTATCCTTATTTTTCCTTCAACTTTTATTTGTAAGTCATCATCGTTAGAACTTCTACAGAAAGGGAGATAAATAAGTCTTCAAAATTCACACCAGTCAATTATTGCAACTGGGAGCCAATTTTCGGTCTTTATTTTATTTTTTTAATGGTGGTATTCCAACTGGTCACACCATATACATATTCTATTGCGTTATTCAAAGTGGGACCTCAAATGACAGAACACTGTAAGGTGTAGATTCATTCCCCCACGTTCTTTTCGAAATTCAGTAGCGACAGGATCGCTGTTCCACTTTTTTATATAATGTTCAGATTCCTCAACTTCTTCATGGTACGGCATTCTCAAGTCTTTCCATTGCACCTTTGTAGTTTCTCAATTCCATTGATTTTTTTTTTTTGGGGGGTGTGTGGATCAAATTTGTTTACAATAAAATGCATTGATCAAATCTCTTTACAGTAAAGTGCGCAGCCAAAAGGGTTGCCAACAAGAAATTCAGAGACTATGGTTATAAAATGTAAAATAAAAAAAGTTGTGATGGAGAAAGGTAGCTAAAATTAAATGAAATTAAGGGGAAACAAACAACTGAATTGGATTGCATCATTTTAGATGTAAGATTAGTAGATGGATGTCTATTTTGTATCAAAGGGGTGGTCGAGATAGATTAGCACTTCATCATGGAGTGTGCAATCTGTCGTATCAAGTATGAAGACAATTTGAAAGTGAACAACCTAATTGTGTTATTTGAAAAAGCGGGGCTTAGAAAAACAAGAAGCTTTTTTTAATCAAGATTCACAATAGAAGGTTTCACATCAAAAAGAGTTTGAAAAATATCTTCGGCTTATGGCTCTTGATCCCATAGATTGCATGATCTTGCAAACATTAAAATCTTTCATTTCATGTAACGTTATGATGAGGATAAAATATGATATATAGCTAGTTTAAAATTCATATCTTTATAGCTTAATATTTTACTAAATTCAAGAGTGTATCATTTTGTTTTGCCTTATATATTTGTGATGGTGAAATTTGCACATCCATTCTAATTTTTGTTTCTAGTTTTGAATTTTTTTTATGGAATGCTTTAATATAATTACATATGGGTAGCTAGTTTAAAATTCTTATCTTTATAGCCTAATATTTTACTAAATTCAAGAGTGTATCATTTTGTTTTGCCTTATATATTTGTGATGGTGAAATTTGCACATCCATTCTAATTTTTGTTTCTAGTTTTGAATTTTTTTTTATGGAATGCTTTAATATAATTACATATGGGCAAATGATGTACTCTTATGTGAGTTGGATTCATTTCTCGATCTTTATCTCTCTTTGGCTTATTTCTTGATTCACTAACTCTCTATCTATGCTCATTCTCATACATTCAATCATATCTTATCCACATCCATATATATTCCCATACATTTGACATTTAGTAGATGCCTATTATTACCCCCCGTGTCCAGACATTCATTCCCTACATCGATGTTAGCATTCCTTTATCCTAGGTCAATCTTGCACTACACAAAATTGACCCTTGAAATTTACAAATTCAAATTCAAAATTTGTCAACTCTTATCCATTTCATTCCTACCATGAGCCGACTTAGTACAATATATACTAAAATAGAGCACACATGCTAGTTCATGTTGGTTACTTAAAAATGCCAACTCACTATTGTAAACATGGCAAGAGTTGATCTAATGTCGATGTGTTAGCTAGATTCCCTTCTTTTCAAAGAAGTAACAATTGGATGATGGGTGAAAGAGACTATGTTAGAACAAGCTAAGGGGCTCTCGGGATGTCAATGAAGGTAACATGTGGAATGTTCTATGGAAGATTGTTTAATTGTTGTTTTATTTGTAATGAGGCTTGTAAACAAGCGTTTTCTTGTTGGAAGGTTTCAAGGAGAGACGCTTGTTCTAATGCTTTCAAACAAACATTTCTTAAAGAATATTTTTAAGATGCATAAATTATTTAAGAATGAGAGTAGACAAAGTCTTCTAATTCTCCTAATATTTCTCTCAAATAAATCTAGCCAGCAAGTATGATCCTTAAGATTAAAGTATTACAAGTTAAAATGGTTTGATTGTTTACATTTAGATACCCACCTTCAATATTATGAGACTTAGAGTAAAGTTATCCACCACCTGTCTGTATCACTTATTTTCACAACTCTTGCCGTATTGTGCATTTACTGTGATTGCCCCTGTTCCTGATGTAACAGCAGAAGCAGATGGTCCATTAATTTCCATGGACTCAAAGTGGATTTCATCCTACCTATGACCAGTCGTAAGTAGGGGAGAGGACCCAGTAGTTGTGCACCCTAACTTCACGCCTCTCAAAATCATATGTGGCAATTTCGAATCACTTCAAAATTTTTACAGTAGCTTACTTGGCAATGCCCCTGCTTATAACTAAGGTTTCAGGGCCACATCATCAAATATGATGCCACATCAGCATACTTTTTGTTGAGGTGTCAAATAGTGCCCAAAAAAAAAGTGTGGACCAATAGGTGTGAATTAAGACCCCCTTTGATGGTGCGCTGATTTGGCATCACATGATTGGTTGCTTTTTAAATCGAAAGGGCACATTTCATTCAATTATTAGTACTTATAATAACACTAACAACCTTAAACTCACAACTACTAGTACTAAACTTTGAAAGTATTGGGCCTTAACTTAAAAAATATTGGACCTTAAATGCACCTTTACTGTCTCAGCGATTGAAACTATCCCACCTATTGGGTCCTTTCCCCTAAACAAAAATCTGATTTCAAATGAAATCAAAACAAATATTTATGTACTGTCCAAAGCAAACATTTACGGTTGATATTAAATAGAAAAACGTTTAGGGACGATGCTTGTAATGAGGCAGCAATGGGCCATCCTCCACGCGGCATTATATTAAACTATTAAAGACTTCTCCATTATTTCCTGGTTTTAAATTATGCGTTTTCTTAATGACGAAGTCACTTTTTCCAGCTGGTAACAGTCATATATACATACAGAAGGACGGTGTCCTTTATGTACACTTTTTTGGGGCTCAAAAAAGAGGATAACGTAAGGTGCAGATTCATTCCAGTTGGATTAAGCCATTGTTAAAAGGTTTGTTGAGATGCTATTAAATAAAATAGTTAAAAATATATGTTATATTTTGATTATTTATATAATTATATATATTTTAGATAAATAAATAAATATTGTGTTATAAATTTATGAAAATATATATTTTGATAAAGTGGATTATATCAAATATTTAAATCAAAGTTAATGAGAACAATAAAAGATATGGGAAATGTTTTGCTTCTTAGTAGGAATATATAAATGAGTTATAATTAACTTCATTTTATAAAATTGTAAATAAGGGTGAATTATAATACATTATACTTCCAAACATTTATTAATTAAAAAAATAGAATAAAAATATCAAATTTTAATGAATATACTCGTTGTTCCTCATCTCAAAATAACAACTTAATAATGAGTGAGAGAAAACAATCAAATTAATAGAACTTCATTTAGAATATATGGAATTTACTTGTAGGTAATATTATTAATTTTCAAACAAAAAACATAATTCTTAAATTTTAGGAATCATTTACAAAACACGAACTATTTTGACTTAGAGGTAAACAATTTAAATGAAGTAAAGTGTAAGGGTGAAATTTGTATACCCATGCAAACTCTCATTTAGTTTTGTGTTCATTTTGATAGAATGATTTAATATGTTTACATATTGACAAAAAGCATAATCTTCAAGCCCCTTCCCCAAAGTCATTATTCATTCACCTACCTAGACATCTATCCACTACCTTATTCATATACACACACATTCCAATATATTCACTTATATTATACATTTATGATGCCTATCCATGCACCCATTCCCACACATTTGTTATCTAGACCTAGCATCAATCCCACACCTATGGATTTGACCCCTACAATTTAAAATTTAGCCTACTTTTGCTCCATTCCTTTCCCACCTAGAGCACTAAACACAAGATTGCACTTGATTTATTGTTATGTACTTGTATTTTAAGGCATTCAATTATATTCATTTGACATCTCCTCATATCTAATGATTTCTGTGCAATTATTCAAATATCATTCTAAGAACATTTTAATTGGAGCACCTTAAAAGAATTAGAATCTAGATAATCATCCTAAGGCAGTTGCATGTTTAAAGCTTGTTATTTTCAATCATTTGCATGACCATGAAGATGATTTTTTCTAGGGGTCGACTTAAGAGAAAATGTATCCTAATGATCTAGCAGCCCTCTAAAACTATTTTTAAATGTTATCAATCATCAAAGGAAAGAAGATAACAACTCAAGAAAACTAGGAAGCAAGAGTACACACTTTACCAAATCAAATCTATGGTCAGAAATCAAAATCCATGTCCATAAAAGTGATCCATATCCATAAGTATGACCCTCCACAAAGTTAATAGATTGTAATAGATTTGGGGCAAAACATAGAAAAAGATCCATCATATCTAATCATGAAACATAAATTTTAATGTTATATCAAAATTGTTCTCTTTCAAACTTAAAACTAAGTACACCTTATCTATCACATATACTTTCATAAAATAATAGTTAATTCTAAATTATCACATCCACAATGTTAATTAATCTAAATTAATGTATATTAAATTGAGATTACAATTCTATTGACTTTTTTAAAATGATATTACACTTAAATATATATCTGTAATCAATGAAATGAAACTTAACATTTGGTTGGATGAGTTAAAAACTATGATTCAACTTAAAATTTTCCATACAAATTTTTAGAGTTTTACATTTTTTTTTTTTTTTATTTACATTTAATCAATTTGAATCATGAGAAAGAGGTGCCAATGAACCGACATTATTAACTAAATTAGAAACATTCTCCTCAGAGAATTTTTTGCTACCCTACACAGAGATCTAGAAAGTTTTCAAATTTTCAAAATCTCAAAATTATTTTACTCCTTATGGAGATATATTCTAGGTAGATAAATTTTCAGTAAGAATCGACAACAAAACAATATATTAAGCTGCCTCTCTTGGTTGGAATGGTGCAACAAACATCATGATGTTTCCTTCGTAAGGAAGACCAGTCCATACATATCCCAAGAAGGAAGAAAATGAGACTCAACACATCATTATATTACAAATTTGTATGATGGTGTTCTCAGCTCTCTATGCGAGAGCCTTCTGATGCCTAGTTTGGGGACAAATTAATCAATTATAACGGTCGGTAGCATTATTTCAGAGACCATTCTTGTTTTTTTAACATTTTAGTTGTTCACCATATCATGATGTTTAAATAAAATTTCTTCTCAGATTAAGGTTAGAATTCCTGTTAAACCCTTTTAAAAAAAGCAAGAATAGCTTTACTGAAACCATTTCTAAGAGTTCTAAGCCACATCCATCAAAGCAATGAAGTACACGTAAGAAATGACAGAGAAGAAATAACACAATGAAATCCCCATTTCCTTTTTAATCTATATACTTGGCGACAAACCAAATCTCATCTATGAAGTCCATTGCCTGTTGCTACAACCAATCATTGACATTATTTTTTAAAGAAACATTCTGCATCATATTACATACGCTCAGCCCAATGGATTAAGCACCTTAATGCCCAACACAATATATTTTAATGTCATTGAGCTTTTGGCTTTCTTTTTACTATTAATGGAAAACATGAACCCATTACAGCACAAACCTGGAAACAGAGTAATAAGTTGGAATGAATGCCATTAGGAGTAAACGATATATTTCTCCTACGACGTTTAGAGCATCAAGCCAAACAATCCATATGCCTGTGACAAATTATTCAAACAGATGCATAGTAGTACAAGGGTTTTGACGGAAAAAAAAAAACAATAATCAGATCTACAACTGTTCATTATCATCTTCAAGCACCTCTGTCAAGCATGCCCTTATAGTTATCCAGCGATTCTTTCCTCTCAATCTTCAAATTCTGACGAAATCTGTTGATGAAATCATCAGCCGATTTATCAACATCCATCTCAGTGCTTGGCTTCTTTAGATATTGATGATTTCTCCCAGATATCTGATGTTTAAAGTCATCAACGTTAGCAGCTGCTAAAGCCAGGGAATTGGGTCTTGGAATCTTCAAATTCTCACGAGATGTTTGAATGAATCCATCAGTGTTTTGTCCCACATCATTCTTTTTCACCAGTGCTTTCCCATTTCTTGTAGTAATTGGGTCTGCACTTGCTGCCGAAGACAGAGAAGAAGGCATCGGTTCTCTCCTGGCAGATCCATCCATCAAAGAAGAAGAAGAAGAAATGGGCTTTCTCCTAGCAGATTCATCCATCAAGGAAGAAAAAGAAGACATGGGTTTTCTCCTAGCAGATTCATCCATCAAAGAAGAAGAAGAAGAAGAAATGGGTTTTCTCCTAGCAGATTCATCCATGAAAGCAGTAGTATGGTATTTTGATTGCAAATATACCCCCAGATCTGTCTACAGTCACAGGATTGATATGTGGTGGGTGTTAAATAGAAAAATTGTTGTTAAATAGAAAAATTGTTTTGGAGACCTGTGCTTGGCGGGTCAAATAAGGCCACCCATGTGGGGCAGTATTGATTATCTTTAAATTTGACAATTATGGGCATTATAACTACATCTCAACCTGATTGGTAACCTAACCGATTTGTTTTTAAATGGGCGATCTCTAATTTTCCAGCTAGTGACAGGTAGATCCCTAGAGCACTGTAGCACGTAGCACATGACTCAATGTAGGCAGGTCGGAAACGCATATTTGAAGAGTTGGTGAGCAATGAACAGGATATATGAAACAGTTTCATTGGATTAGATATTATTAAAAATTGTTGGAAATTATTCGCAGCTATTAAAGGTGTACAAGGTTGATTTTGCTTTAACATCCAATATTTATTCTTTAACAATTGTTTTGCAATGGCGATGACATTATGAGTCATATGGAAAAAAGGAGGTCTATTGAAGTTGTCAACTACAATCGAAATTGTGGAGTGTTAGAAGTGGAATAAAACACAGGAGCTTGGTTTGGCTTGCATGTGTTTGGTATTGTTAGTAGTTTGTTTATGATATAACTTTTCTTTTAAATGACTTCGAACCTATGCATTTAGTAGTTAATGTTGGTATTGCTAGTTTGAATATGTAGGAGAGTGGCATCCCTTTCAAACTGATCTTAGAAATTTGTTTGATAATGTTTTAAGAGGTAAGTTTTTAGAAGTCCCATTTGATGTGGTTTTGCCTATTCCTGAATTTGATAATGTCTGAAAAATGCTTGCAAACTATAACTTGATTAGTTATTTGGTTGGGTGTATCTCCATAAAAGCATGCTTCGTGAGTGGGTCAACAAAGCCTAGGTCCTTCATGGGGTTTGGCTTGATGTTGTCTAGATGCTGTCCAAAACTTCACAAAAGGGTTCTTCCTTTTCTGCTTTGCAAAAGCAAATCATGTGGATGTCATTCTAAGCATGGTCCTTGTTATTTTGTTAATCAAGTGCCACAAAGGTTGTGAAGGAGCTAACTCCTGAGGAGAGGTGGAGTGGCTAGAAGCCTTGCTTGTCTCACTTCAAAGTCTTTGGGTGTATTACATATGCACATGTTCTTGATTAGAATAGAAATAAACTTGATACAAAGAGTCACAAGTGTATCTTTTTTAGTTATAATGTAAAATCCAAAGCCCAGGAAGTGATCTAAAGCTAAAAATGGTATTCATTCATAAGGATGTGGTATTTGATGAAGGTAAGAGTGTACTCCATATTAAATACATTGTGATTCCCAATCTACTTACTCGTAATGCATGTTCTCCCACTTAGGGTTCCTGGATGTTGAATTTGAGGAATATAGATGAAGGGGGAAGGCAAGCATCATTATTGACCAAGTTATAAAGGGGAAGAGACTACATAGGAGAATATAGAATCTTCTAATAATGGAAACAAAATCCCTTTTTGAGCCAGGTTGACTCTTTGTGATTCTTTAGTAGAGGTAGATATGTAAAATACTAATAAGTGACTTTTCAAACCATGCTTTGATGGCTAAGGTATTATAATGTCAAAAATTGCATACCCTTGCAATTTCATGTATTTTGGGCTTGTTTTAATGTCCATTCCCTTAGTATGTTTTAGGGATCATTTTAGCCTAGCCTATCTTTCACCAGATTGCCAAATTTTTCTAACAAATTATAATTCTTCTTGTTGTCCTGGGAACACGTGTTAAATTTTGTACAAATTATCTAGGACACTAGTGCTGTGTGTGGACATATGCGCAATGTGCTAGTGTCTCATGAGTTCCAAAAATTTAAAACATTGATTTCCCACTCAACTACCTGTTGTCGCCTACTATAAATTAGAAAAATGCCTTTAGTGTTTGAATCTAACCCTTCAGCTTCCTCACAATCCATATGCAAAATTAATTTTTGAATCTAACCCTCAAATATTCTTGCCTTCTTGAAAACAAGTTCTCTCATCATTGTGCTTGGCTAAAAAACTCCATTGTTGAAGCTACATGTTGCTCAAATCTTCTTGGACAAATAGAAGTGTTATTTCACCTTTTACATCATGTTGGTAATCTTGTTTTGATGAGTTTCCTTCTTGTTTGAATAAAGCATTAACATTATTTCTTTTCTTTATTTCATTTGATCTCATTTGGTAAATCTTTGCTGTAGACCACCACCTTGTTTATCTCAATACACACACTAGGGTATTCTTCCCTGTAGACTAGGGTTGATGCTTATAGATTTATTTTATTATCACTGCTCTTAATTCCTAGATGTAAGTAGGATAGGAGCACACACTATTTTTCTACTCTCTTTATCATTGGTTGTCCATGGAGATCAAAAGACCAATATAGGGGTTTGAATTAAAGGAAAACCCCCAAATGGCCCCAACATTTCTGTTAATATGTACATGACAACTGAGAAGGGGGGGTGAATCAGTTGTCACAAAACTTTAATCACTTATCAACACTTCAAATGTTCAATCACTGTTTTTAAGATTTAACCATGAAAGCATGAAACATGAAGTTTTAACACAATAACATATTCAACACATGAGACATCAGATTTTTATGTGGAAAACCCTATAAGGGAAAAACCGCGGTGGGTGTTAGCCCATAGAAATATATATGTTATAACAATACCGAAAAATAGAGGCTCACTGCCCAAAGATGTTCACTGCAAAGATCGGCTCACTACCAAGGGGTGGCTCACTACTAGGGATTTGTGAACTGATTTGATAGCATCTACTCCATGCCTGAGTTCAGTTCCATTGAAGCACAATACTTCTTCTTTTCTTTTCCCTTCTTACACTTCTCACTTATCTTCGCATTTTTGCTCACGACTATCATTTTTGCAATTACATTTCATGCCTTTATACAGTTAATCAACCTTGGAATGTACATCAAGGTCGGTATTACATTCATCAACCATTGGAACAAACTCCAAAGTCGGCATTACAAACATACATAGAAATAGGTCTGGACCTAATACAAAAATTTGCTAAGGGAAAGATGTAAAGATGTATGTGGATCACACTACGCCTTAGCTGGGACTCAAATACAATCTTCCATGCCACAACACGCTACTACAATTTTCAATGCATTTCCACAACTAGTGAAAGCAACCAAGTCAGCCAAGACTGGTGTTCACATTAAGACTTTAAAAAATAGTCTTTATCTACGATCCAAATTTATCTTTGCGGACCAATCCAAAGGTAGGAACATGATCAGGAGACATCCACAAGCATATTGAAATCATCAGGAACAATTGCACAACCTCTAACCACTCTATCAAAAAGATTCTTCAAACCAGAGCTCATACACAACACTGTTAGCTACTGTCATAAGGAAAAGATCACTTGCGGGCCACCAAATCACAAACCATTAAAGTTGAAGGCACATAACATTATCTCAGACTTAACTCTAGAACCACAGATCAAAATACTTCAATGCAGAGGAATGCGGAGCATAATACATTCTCCCTATCACCACCAAATATATATAAAAAGTTGTTTCCATTCTGGTGAACATAACTCACTCAAATATTCATACCGAAGACTCAAACTTGGAACATAGCATCTTTAGACATGCCTCTAAATAAATTACAATCCATAGATAATGATATTTATTCTACAGGAAATGTGGAGAAATCTGTTTGACTATTCTTCTGTAGACAAAGATACTCTGCAACATACTGTTTCTACTAGAGGAGCAAATTTTCTCAATATCCTTAATATCAGGGTTTCCAACACTTACATAGGTAAATGCAAAGCATCTAACTCATTACAAGAAAGCATCAAAACAAGAGCACAGTTGACACCAATGACAACACTGATATGTTGACATTAATGACAACACCAGTTAGGCACATACTTGCAACAATCTCCCCTTTTGTCATTGATGGCAATATATGATGTGAAAAACTATAACGACCATCAAGACAAGATTATCCCCCTTTCTCTTTACACTTCTACACTCTTTCTTCTCTAAGTTTTTCACAGGATTTCTCTCCCCCTTTGACATCAATGGCAAAGGGCACATACTTGCATTTTGTTGCTTTGATCCAACTAAACTTTCTTTGTTATCAATACTTTCTTTATCAAGAACTTATACTGGTAACATCTAGCTACTCCCCTTGAGAGGTAGCTCTCAAAACATCAATCCAGATAAAAAAAAAATGAGACTTTGAGCACTTCTGGACTGATGCATTCCTATGCATCTTAGTTCAAACTAGGAGGGGTAATGACCCCTAACTTTTCTCTGAGATACTCAAAAGTATCCTTAGACAGAGGCTTAGTGAAAATATCTATAATAAGATCCTTTGTGGACACATATTCCAATTTTACTTCATTCTCTGTCACTTTTTCTCTCAGAAAGTGATACCTTATAGATATATGCTTTGTTCTTGAGTGCATCACTGGATTCTTTGAAATGCTTATAACACTTCTATTATCATAGAAGATTGCAACTAGATCTTCATACACCTCCTATGTCCTTCAATGTTTGCTTCATCCATAACACTTGAGTACAACATGCTACTGCAATATACTCTACTTTTGCAGTTGACAAAGAGATTGAATCTTGCTTCTTGCTCAACCATGAAACCAATCTATTACCCAAAAATAAAGTGCTTCCACTTGTACTCTTTCTGTCATCAACATCTCTGGCCCAATCAGCATCTATATAAGCACTGAGAGTGAAATCATTATCCTTTGGATACCATAAGCCATGATCTGATGTGCCTTTTAAATACCTCAAGATTCTTTTTACTGCCATCACATGTGACTCTCTTGGATCTGATTGAAATCTTGCAACAAGACAAATTGCATGCATAATATCAGGTTTGGTTTGTGTTAGATAAAGCAATCCTCCAATCGTGGATCTATACTTTTTCTGATCAGTCTTGGTGATTCATCATTTTTTCTCAACTTGCAGCCAGTCACCATAGGAGTACATACCAGTTTAGAGTCTTCCATCCCAAACTTCTTCAACAATTCTTTCACATACTTAGACAGAGATATGAAGATTCCTTTATCTGATTGATTAATTTGTAGACCTAGAAAGAAATTCATTTCACCAAACATTTACATCTCAAACCCATTTTGCATTTCACCTGCAAACTTCATGCACATACCTTCATTGCCTCCAAAGATAATGTCATCAACAAAGACTACAACAATCAATATCTAATTATCATTGATTTTGAAATACAGATTGTTGTCAGCAATGTCTTTACTAAACCCTAATTGCAACAAATATTTGTCTAACCGTGCATACCAGGCTCTGGGGGCTTGTTTCAGTCCATACAAGGCCTTCAATATGTACACCATATCACCTTGTTTTGATAATTGAATTAATTTTGGTTGCTCAATGTAGACCACTTCTTCCAATTCACCATTCAAGAATGCAGACTTAACATCCATCTGATACACTTTGAAGTCTTTGAATGCTACAAATGCCAAAAATATTCTAATTGCTTCAATTCTTGCCACAATAGCATAGGTTTCTTCAAAATCTATTCCTTCAACTTGAGAGTATCCTTTGCATACCAATATTGCTTTGTTTCTTACTACTCCATTGTCATTCATCTTTTTTTTTCTGAAAACCCATTTGGTGCCAATCACATTCTTATTAGTAGGTCTAGGAACTAGTTCCCAAGTTTGATTCTTTTCTATCTACATCAGCTCCTCTTTCATGGATTTTACCCAATTTTCATCTTCATTCATAGTTTTAGGTTCAACTTTTGAAAGCAAACAATAATTCACCTATTCTTCTGTAGCTCTTTTCCTTGTCAATACCCTTTTGTTTTTGTCTCCTATAATCTAATCTTTAGAATGATTAATTCTTACATACCTAAGAGTCTTAGTAGTGCTTTCCGGAGCCTTTTCTTCTTCATCTTGACTATCTTCTTGATCATCTTTTTCTTCATTTGTTATAGCAGCAAGCTCATCTGATTCATAGCCACTCAGATATGAAATTCTTCCTTTGTCTTTATCAACCTTCACATTAGCACTCTCAATGATTTTCTTTAATCTCTTATTGTAGCACCGGTAGGCCTTACTCTTGGTAGAGTAACCAAGGAATATTCCTTCATCACACCTAGAATCAAACTTGCCTAGATGTTCTTCTCTCCTGATGTAACATTTGCTACCAAAAACTTTGAAATATCTCACTGTAGGAGCTCTTCCATACCACAATTCATAAGGAGTTTTAGCACTATTACCTTTAACTTGAACCCTGTTTAGAATGTACACTGTAGTGTGTATGGCTTCTCTCCAGTATACTTCTAGTAAGTCAGCTTCCTTCAACATAGTCCTAGCAGCCTCTTGAACTATCATGTTCTTTCTTTCAATGACTCCATTCTGCTAAGGATTCCTAGGTGCAAACAATTGTCTCTTTATGCCTTGTTCTTCATAGAAGATATTGAATTCGTTTGATGTGAACTCACCTACTCTATCAGACCTCAAGCATTTGATCTTCAACTCTAACTAATTCTCAACCATTGCCTTGAAAGCTTTGAACTTGTCTAGGGCTTCTGATTTATCTTTTAGAAAAGTGACCCAAATTATTTTGGAATAATCATCAATAAGCAACATAAAATACATGTCTCCTTGCAGACTTCTTGTTCTTGTGGGACCACAGATCTAAATGAATCAACTCTAGCAATCCAACAGATAATTGTTCTTTGCTTTTGAAACTTGTTCTCAAGTTTGTTTCCCAAATTGACATTCTTTACAAATGGTGTTAGCAGGCTTCACAAGCTTAGGCACATCTCTTACAGCCTGAACATAACTTATCTTTACCAAGTTGTCAAAATTGATATGACACATCCTTCTATGCCATAGCCAACTCTCATCAGTCTGAGCCAATAATCAATAACTATTAGTTCCTTTCAAATGATAAACATTACCTCTGGTCTTTTTACCCATAGCAATCATTGTTTCGAAGCTCTCCATGATCTTGCATCCATTGTCCTTGAATCTCAAATCATAACCTTTGTCACACATCTAACCAAAACTCAAAAGATTGTGCTTTTAACCCTTCACATACATAACATCATCAGTATTGCGCTTTCCATCAAAAGAAATAGATCCTCTTCCACAAATCTTACTAGATGTATCATCTCCAAACCTAACCAGTCCACCATCATATTTTTCCAAACTAACAAACTTACTTTTGTCACCAGTCATGTGATGTGAGCATCCACTGTCAATAACCCATTCATCCTCATCTTTGTCAACCTGAACAGCCAAAGCACTTTCTTCCACTAGTTTTTCTTCCTTCACACAACTAGCAGGATTAGTAGACACATGTTCTTATTTAATAGCAATAAACAAGCATTCATTTGCACTAGTACTAGCATCATCAGATTCATCATCAGATTCATCATCAGTTACACCCTCATCATCAAGATCTCTAACATAGTAGCATTTATTTGGGGCTCTAGGCATGTTCTCAAATATTTTTCTATTCCTTTCATTTCTTTCAGGACATCTAGAAGCATACTGACCAACTTTACCACATGAAAAACATTTGAAAGGTAATTTGCCTTTGAACTTATCGAAACCTCTTTGCAACCTGTCAACAAAGTTAGCTTCAATTTCATCAAAGTCATCAATAGGCTCCACTTTGTATTTATCAGCTTTGGAGATCTTTTCAGAAGTACCATCTTTGAAAGTAGTCTCAACTTTTGGTAGAACATCACCAAACTCTCTCATGTCAAAGGCTATAAGCTTTCCAAGTAATTGATCCTTGTCGACAGTTTTTACAGTCATTAATTCTTCAATTGCAGCTACCTTGTGACTGTAGGACTTTGGTAGTGACCTAAGAATTTTCATCACAACTTCCTTCTCACCAATAGTTCCTCCCATACCTTTTATTCCATTGACAAGTTCAT